>JBBBDQ010000357.1:6310000-6997500 GCA_037127315.1 Ascarosepion bandense | reverse complement strand
ATCATGAGCCGTTCTAAACATTATATTTTGGATTTATTTTCAGTTGATAATAAAGACAAAAATTGTCCAACATTTGGATTTATTACGCTGGTTATAAGCTTTCGGCTCACATCAGCTACCTTCAGAGTGGTTACAGAGACGTTAACATAAAGACATAAACCATCAAAGATGATATTATCTCGTGTTGACATGAAACATTACTACGCGACGATAACAGTCACCGAATAGCAGACGCAGGTCGTAAATTTGTAATGCGATTCTATGACGTCACACCACGTGAGAGACCGGGATGTTAACAAAAGAAATATATGTCTAAATGAAATGTAATTGAGATCATTTAATGATGCGGCATCATGTAACTTAAATTTAGTGTACAGAGGCAGCATATAATTTTCTAAACGTATACTATTAAATATAAGAGGCAATGAATGGCTATTATGTTTAATCATGAGCCGTTCTAAACATTGCATTTTGACTTTAATTTCAGGTGAAAATAAAGACAAAACTTTGTTATCGTCGCAATTTTAAATCAAAATTTGTTTAGCTTTCCATGACTTTCCCAAATAGAGAAACCTTAATTTATTGGATGCAATCCGAAGCTGTATTTTATCTGAAACTACGATTATGTTGGATTGTTGGTAAGAAAGAATAAGTCCATGTTCGGAACTGAACGCGGCATGATGGACTCTTATTCGTGTGAATTCCTTTGGAAACGTTAAACAAAAAATAACAATGAATGAATTTTTGAACAAATTTTATAGGACATTTCTTAATTTTGGTGTGAATTTCAATCAATATAAATTATTTTTTTATATTTTGGTGTAAATTAAAATTTGGGGATGGGGATATATTAACAGAAAAAATCTTTAAATTATAAATAATACCTTAAAACCATATTTTATTATATATATATATATATATATATATATATATATATATATATATATATATATATATATAATAAAATATGGTTTTAAGTTATTATTTATAATACCTTTTAATTATAAATTATAATTATATATCATATATATATATATACTTCGAAAACTATTATGGACATTATCAGATCTAAAAATAACTGAAATCAAAATGACGAACAAGCACACACACACACACATATATATTCGGTCAGGTTTCAATCCTGGCTTAGGAAGCGAACGGAGTCTAAGCCACACTGATGAGCTGTAATACAGCGAAACAGATCTGTCTGCGGATGACTATAGTGTATATATATATATATATATATATATATATATATATATATATATATATATAATCGGACTTACGAAATATAAGTAGAATATTTGGATGAAAAAGAAAAAATGAAGTAAATGCTTCAAAGGAGTAGCAACATATGGCTATTTATTAAGTGTGACACAAGTTCACTTCAATCAAGCACATAAATTGCCGACAATATCGATTTCCTCTGCGAGTTGTGTTTGTTGATCCAAAGTACTACTAGTTTCATTCTAAA
Organism: Ascarosepion bandense; assembly: GCA_037127315.1. Taxonomy (NCBI): domain Eukaryota; kingdom Metazoa; phylum Mollusca; class Cephalopoda; order Sepiida; family Sepiidae; genus Ascarosepion; species Ascarosepion bandense. The sequence goes on along the minus strand of JBBBDQ010000357.1, from coordinate 6,996,026 downwards.
TATCTGTTGTGAGGATTGAACCGACCACACAAAATCTGGGCATAGTTACTAAGCCTTGTACAAGGACACAAATGTGGGTTTTGCAATACAATCTAGCTCACTATATAACAGTCTAAGGATGACTTCACGGTTATCAACACGAAAAGAGGAATCGTTATGCCGGGTTAAAATGCCAGAAAGCATTGAAACCGTTTTTTCTCTCTAATTATGTGTTATACAGTTGGGTAAACTGGGCTCTGTAGCCTTGAACAACAGCTACGTCTCGGAGGAAGAAGACCCTGAATTCAAAATCGAGAAGGTAACGAAAATCACTTCCCAATCTTTCTCACGAAATCCTGTCGATTAAAATATAATAGAGAAAAAGGAAATTGTAAAGTTCCATGGTCATCTACGCCCTGTAGGGTCAGAGAATTCAAAACATAAAGAGACATAATGAACTGCTAGATTAACTCACTAATCAATGGACACGTACCCGATTTCGTTAAGCTTAGATTTATCTGGCACAAGGACACAAATTTGTAATACATAATTAAGATAAATTCAACAAGATGTTGTAAAGCACTTAAGTAAAAAGAGTCTCTTGAGCGACAAGCAGTACGGATTTTGATCGCCCCGGTCCACTGCTGATGTCTTAACTACTATCACTCATATAATCAATGAGGCGCTAGACAGAAAATACACCCCAAGAACCATAGCATGAGATATTTGGAAGGCCTTTGACAAAACGTGACGTAAATGATTGCTGCTCGAGCTCTCTAGCTATGAAATCTTCTCAATAATAAAGTCCTTCATAACAGGTAGGTCGCTTAAGGTAGTTGTTAACTGCAAGTATTCCGTAGCTCTAGAAAGCAACACAGTCGTCCTCCAGGGGTCACCTCTCGGACCAAGCCTCTTTTTACTTTGCATAAGTGATCTGCCTAAAAATGTACTCATATCATTTGTGAATATCTATTCCGATGATACAACGATATATTAGTTCACCTCCCAAACTCCAAAAGGCTGGCAGTTGATATCTCCTTAGATCGAGTTCTAACATCTCAGTGGTGTGGGGGGGACTGGAAAGTCCCATTGAATATCTTGAAAACCAGATTAGTTATATTCCATCATCACCAATCGGGCACCGAAGTACCAACAGTCACGATGAATGGATGTCTTTTTAGGAAGTCCCAGTGCCTTGAATCACTTCTTCTTCTTCTATGTGCCTTGTCCCTTCAGGACGTAGGCGATCATGGATCTCCACGTCTCCCTATCCCTTGTGGCTCTTAGTATGTTTGCTTCTGTTGCTCCTGGCAACCCCCGTTCCGTCATCCACCTGATCAGACCCTGCAAATATGTTATCCGCTGCCTTCCTCTGTCTCTCCTTCCTTCTATCTGTCCAGTCAGTATCAGGTTCTCCAGGCTCTCTTTCCTCATTGCATGTCCCAGGAAATTCAGTTGTCTCTTCCTGATGCTCAGCATCAATTTCCTTTTTGTTGCCATTCTTTCTAACACTTCGTCGTTGCTTGTATGCTCAGTCCACGATATCCGTAGCATCCTTCTGTAGAACCACATTTCGGCCGCTTCCAGTTTTGTCCTCATTTTCGATGATATTGTCCAGCATTCACAGCCGTATTGAAGAACTGACATCACGTAGCAGTCTAGAACTCTTTTCTTCGTTTCTATTGAGATTTTCCTGTGTGTTAGTATTTTGCTCATCTTCTGGAACGCGTCCTTTGCCATGCCAATTCACCTTCGGATCTCCGTGTCGCACTTTCCATCTCCTGTTAGAACACTTCCTAGGTTTTTTTCTGTTTTTGAATCACTATTGAGCCTTAAACTCACCCCAGACATTAAGCGGGGCTCTTACATACGATCCCTCGCCAAAGATGCATGAAAAATGGTCTGTTCCCTGTATCGCTCCAGTAAGTAGTTGATTTTCTACGCGCCGTTTAGATATGGCACAAGGCTGAAAGTATGAGGCACCCTGTGAGGATCGAACTCACTACTCAGTTGTAACAAGTTCTAGCGAGACACAGCTTACTAACCATTACACCACCCCGAGGTGCCCAATCGTTCCAGTGGCGAAGGACGCGTTCCAGAAGTTGAGTAAAGTATTAAGAGACAGGAAAATTTCGCTATAAACAAAGAAAAGGGTACTGGATTGTTATGCGATGTTAGTTCTTCAATATGGAAGTGAATGCTTGACAATATCATAAAAGATGAAAGAAAAATTTGAAGCAATTGAAATGTGGTTCTACAGAAGGATGGTGCGGATATCATGGATTCAGCATTTGAGCAATGATGAGGTTTTGGAAAGGATGGAAACGAATAGGAAATTAATACTGAGCATCAAGAAGAGACAGCAAAGTTCTTGCAATGAAGAAGCGGGGCTTAGAGAATCTGATATTAACAGGCCAGATAGAGGGAAAAAGAGACAGGGGAAAGCAGCGGATAACATATTTGAAAAGCCTGAGCAGGTGGATGACAGAACGGGGTTGCGTGGTGTAACAGGAGACAGCGTGCTAAGAGCCATCAGAAATAGGAAGACGTGGAAACCCACATCCTAAAAGGACGAGGTACATAGAAGAAGAAGAAGAAGAAGAAGAAGAAGAAGAAGAAGAAAATATTCTACATTTACAAGAGCCAGATCAAGCGTAAAATGGAGTACTGCTTTCATATTTGGGCAGGAGATGTCCAGTCCTTACTTTCCAGTCTCTATCGAGTCTAAAAGTGTATCTGCGTCTTTGTTGGGCGATCATTTCTGGAAAGAGACACGACTGACTTGGAAGCTGATTATCCTGGTGTAGGTTGCCATTACTTTCTACGGTATACTGGTTGCCAGCTAAAGCTTTAGAACACAATCTATCCTGTTATTTAACCCATAACTGGAAGGAAGGGACGGATTAATACCTTTCCCAAGGCTCTTTGCGCGTAAATGAATGCAAGGAATCCAACTGGAATTTGAACTCGGCTCCCCGATTCCTCGTTCCCAGCCGATATCTACTGCACCACAACGCACATCCCGTATTACATTTGTGAGAAATAAATTCCAGCCGAGTAGCTTCTTCTCTTGAACCCTTGCTCTTTGGAATCAACACCCCAAGAACTCTTTCCACGGTCACTAAAATCTTAATCTGTTCAAATCTAGGATTAATTGTTACCTTCCCCACATATCCGTATAAACTGTGCCTGTTAATCTGTAATCTTCTGCTACAAGTGAATCCCGGGTGTGGCATCCTGTAAAAAAAATCAATACAAGAATTTAACCGTCTACTAGATGAGATGGATAAAAATGACAACAACAGCGAGTCTGTTAAAATAAAAACCTGTCTAGGCACATTTTTGGTTGTTTAACTCCCACAGAACACGCCTGTTGTTTTATCCTGAGACTATGCTGAGCAGACCTTCATTACAGTTTCTAGTGTGTAACCTGAAAAGACCACCAGTTTGAACAACGCTACTACGCTCAAATTCTCAGCTACGATTTCTTGTGATTTTGTTTTAACAAAACCATCACAACTATCGGCTTTTGAACAGTTCCGTTTACCCAATTTTCAAACCTACCGCACATTTTGATTGCTTTCCGAATAATCGATAATCTAAACTTATTTATAAATGGAACTTTGTCTCTGTGTGTGTCTCTGTGTGTGTACCCGTTACCTATAGACTCCGAAACGGCTGAACCGATTTTCTTGAAAATTTACACATTTGTACTATAAGCGTCTGCGAGTGTTCTTAGCTAGGTTTTGTGTCGAGGTACCCCCGATAAATATCGAAAATAGGGTTATACAAGGAGTGGTCCGATTTTAATCAAATTATAGACAAAGACATAAGAAACGATATTCAGAAGTTTCAAGGTTGCAGTTTTTACAATAGTGCAGAAAATTTGATATTGATACCAGGAAATCAAAATTTGACTTACATCCATTCATTTTTCTTTCAGTCTACGGTTTCGGTTTGACTGGAAACAACATTTGCTTTTCAGTCTTACGTGCCAATGTCCAAAGAGTCTGAGCTCCAGGACCATGGCTTAGTTTTAAAGCTTTCATTACACCCGAGCAACGCCGGGCTATAGTGCTAGTTCTTGATAAATCGACCATAGTAAAATTCGAAATCGGGTCTCATGGTCGGAAGTATGAGATATATAGTGAACACTGCCTTGTTCACTGAGTTTGTTAGACATAGGATCTGCCGAGCCTCTTGGCAGTCGCATCTTCATTTCACGAGAGGTGTGTATTGTTACCACGAGGGAGATGAACAAATACAACACGGTTAATAAAGGTAATGGAACCGTTCGTTATGGTGATGGAACCCGTGGCTGTTGTGTAAGACGGTGCCAATAAAGTTATTATTCCGTTAAGTAAATTAAATAATTTGGCTGCAAATGCCTTTGCATTCCCAAGATGTCTTAGAATCATTGCGCATTATTCAATCTCGCTTCATAATTTTAAAGATGTTCTTCAAAATGTTTCACTTCTTTTTCACCCTCGCGTTAATTTTCGTCCATTTCTCTTGTCTCTCACTTTGTACGCTTCTTGCTTTCGGTCTTTTTAAAATACAATATTTGCCAGCAAAAGGAAGAACCCAAAGTGGGAACTATGAATTTAGTCAGTCTGTCAAGGGCCATACGTGATACACGCTTGGGCGGTCATGACTTTTTCGAGACATGACTGATTGGGCAAAGGATTTTCTCGCAGTAGGTTGCCATTACATTCTACGGTAGACTGGTTGCCGGCCAACGCTATAGAACACTGTCTATCCTGTTATTAAACCCATAACTGGAGGGAAGGGACGGATTAATATATTTCCGAAGGGTATTTGCGCGTAAGTGAAGGCAAGGCATTCAACTGGAATTCGAACTCGGCTCCCCAATTTCTCGTTCCGAGCCGATATCCACTGCATCACAACGCACTATGAATTAGAGATACCAAAACCAAGCAAGTATAAAACTGTAAATATCTAGAAAGTGTTTAAATTACAAGAACTCTTAGAAAGTTAGTGAAGAAAGAAGTTAGTAGAAATTATACGAATTCCTACAGAAGTTAGTGTAGGAAAGAGAGAAGAAAGGACTAAACACCAACTACAGGAAAACATTGTAGTTAGAAAAAGAACAGTCGAATATGCAAATTACAGATTAGAAATACCAAAATCAAACAGGTGCAATAATTTAGCAATCTGAGGGGTGTATTAACAGAGGACGGAAAATGTGACACTGAAATCCGAAGTAACATTGGAATATTGTAAGTAGCTTCCTAAAAGCTAAGCTCTGCATTAAGAAACAAGAATAATCTCGTTTACTCCAAAGATACAATATCGGTCATCTAATATAGCAATGAATAATACACAATCTTCTCACAGATAAAAAAAATAAGTTTTGAGAAAATGCGCTTTCGGATTTTGGTATCACTTTTTCCATCCTTTTAGATATAAAAATACTAATCAACCTGTAGAATCCCGGTTTGGACCTTCAAGATCTGAATGAACTCGCTAGAAGACAATTTCAAGACGCTGAATGGTTAGCGTGAACTTCTGCTGTAAATGAGACGACATTTTCTATTATCTGATGAGAAACGAATGAGGTACTTAATAAGCATCAAATGTTCGAAGACAGAATGTATCGTTATTAGCAAAATGTGACACCGAAATCCGAAGATGCACTGTAATAGCGAAAGTCGCCTTCCAAAAACTGAATAAAGTACTAAGAAACAGGAAAAAAATCGTTAGAAATAAAAAATTACAAGCTGCTGTAAATGTATATCGAAACAAGGATTAGGAGATATAGCATAAACACTTGCTTAACTAAGAGTTACAAATGACAGGAAATTGTGGAGAGCCATGATCGCTCACGTTCTCAAGGGTCAGCGTCACATAGAAGACGATTCAGAAATTTTATTATTTTGTTCGTTTCTCGTTTCAGAAATTAGTTTCTCTTTTTCTATTTCAGTATCTTGCTTTTCTATTTCTAATAGAGTCCTCTCTCTTTCTCTCCCTCTCTCTCTCTTTCTCTCTCTCTTTCTCTCTCTCTCTTTCTCTCTCTCTTTCTCTCTATCCCTCTCTTTCTCTCTCTCTCCCTCTCTTTCTCTCCCTCTCTCTCTCTTTCTCTCTCTCTTTTTCTCTCTCTCTTTCTCTTTCTCTCCCTCTCTCTCCCTCTCTCTCTCGCTCTCTCTCTATTTTACAGCCTTTCTTTCTCATTCTTTTGATATCCACTCACTTTCTTTTTCTCCATTTTTCTTCTTTTTTAAAATTTATTCTCTCTTTTATATTTTCTAGTACACATATTGATGAAGGAAGGCTGGAAGAATTTGACACTCTCAGGATATGTCAAAGATAAATGAAACTGGGAAAACCACCTATTTGACGAGCTTGTGCGAAAGGATGGCATAATGGAAGTGGAAGGCTTGGCAAAGGGTCAAAAGTTGCTAATGTAAAACTGGTTAAGGCTGTGGAGGGCCATAATCGCTCACGTCTTAAAGAGGTATTGCACATAGAAGAAGTAAAACAGTTAAAGCAACCCTGACCTAATGCATGGGTGTGCGTTGTGGTGCAGTGGATATCAGATGGAAACGAGAAATCAGGAAGCCGAGTTCGAATTCCAGTTGAATTCCTTGCATTCACTTACTTATTCATTAAATAGTCTTGGGAAAAGTATTAATCCATCTCTTCCATCTAGTTATGGGTTAAATATTAAGACAGATTGGGTTCTATAGCCTTGTGTGGCAATCAGTCTACCGCAGAAAGTAATGGCAAGCTACTGCGGGATAACCTTCTGCCCAGTCAGTCATGTATCTTTCGAGATATGATCGCCGGAGCGTATATCACGTCTGGTCGGGTGCCCCTGCTATTCTCCTCGGGCTTCTCGATAAGGTTCAGAGGAGGGTCTGTTATGTGATAGATGCCGACTTGGCAGACCGCCTGCAGTCTCTCTCCCACCTTAACTGACTGACTGATCTAGTGTATATCCAAATAAAGGTTGAGGCATTTTTTTAAATGTATCAAGTCTATCCTACAAGTAGGTAGACTTGACTTCCTTGAACATTTACATTCGAGATCCGCTCTTTAACCTCGTCTTCAAAAAACCGACTAGTAGAGCCAATAAGATACATGCAACTTTTTTAACTAAATTCCATCCAACAAGTCTTGAGAGCCGCTCAATATATAAATTTAATTAATGAACTGTGTGATATGAGGATAAGAAGGAAAGGTGATGACTGACTCCTGAGAATAAGAGATTAGGATTGTTCAGGGAAGCATCTGCGCAGGAGTCTTTTCTAGAAATTAGTAGTTCTTAGAAAAAAAATTCCTCTATACAATAAGAATACGAGAAAAAATTACGTCGACTGAAATCTCTAAACGTAGATATGACGAGCCTTACCTCTAAAAGTTTGAATTGGTGCCACTAAAGAATTGAATATGATAGATGTGCGTTGTGGTGCAGTTGAATTCTCGGATTGAGAAATCGGGGAGCCGAGTTCGAATTCCAGTTGAATGCCCTGTAGTGTACTTACGCGCTGATACCCTTGGGAAAGGTATTAATGTAACATCTGTTCGCCCGGTTGGCAACCCTCGGGTCAGATCCCAGTCGAGACGGCACCAATTAATTGTGTACCAATTTCGGCCGGGGCTAGCCGTCTAATGTGACGCTCGTTCTCGTTGAGCCGTGACGATTCCAGTTGCGACACTGCCATCCAGCTGGCCGGTTGGTTCGGTCGCTGTCGCTGGTCGTGACGATCTCGTCCGATGATGTCGCCACAAAAGCCAGTTTACAAGGCGTCTCTAGCAATAACGCGCCACTGCTCCACGTTGTGAATTGATCCAAGAGGTCGCGTCGTGCAATTTTAGTAGTCGCCTTTTAGAACCAGTCCGGACACTGGTGCACACTTGTGGTTTAAAAAAAATAAATTCAGCACCAAAAAAAATAAAATAATAAAATAAATGAACAAGGTTGAACACGCCTGGAATGTTACGAAGAATGTCTTTACATTAAACAAAAACAATGTTTTTCCTTTCATAGGAGCAGATGTCGGAATGCCGGTTACAACGGAGAGAGAAAGTTCGTTTAAAAATCTCAGAGCTTTCAATCCTTAAATAGAAATGTCTTTTCTAAGTTTCGTTAAAGTAGACAGATCTCTTCAAATTTTCACTAAAGTCTATTCACGTATTCATTAAATTTTCATTAAAGTCTTTTCACATATTCTCTATAATCAGGGCTGTCAATTCTCTATGCAAATTCTAAAATAACAAAGTCCTTTCGGCTCCTTATCAGAGTTTAACGGAGTTTACCGAAGTAGAGCGAACGAGGAATCAAAATTTTCGATTCTCCCGTGATTAAAAAAAAAAACAATAACGTTCTTTCGGGATTCATATCGAAAGCGCATTACTCCAAATTAACTCTTTAAGTTAATCTGCAGCATGCTTCATTCGAAATTAACTCTTTAGCCATAAATTCTATAGTGGACGACCAGCCGTGGGTCATGGCTCCCCGGTTGGAAACCTTTTTCCACAGTCGTTACATTTCGACTGATGGCTACTCAGCTAACCTAAAACTCTAAACACAACTGAGAAGAACTGATTTTTCTCGCCGAGTCCGGATTTTTATAACCCTTTTCAATCCTCTCTGGGGATCTGGCCGACTTGAAGCCTTCGGCCAATCAAATCATTTTCCGCTCACTCGATCCGAGGAAGGGGTTAGCTTCGACGAGATATCGCCAGCTCACGTCGTATCCAATTTCCCAGAGATTTCTGTTCCCAGATAAATCTGTTGAGGGACATTAACCCCGCCTGACCCCATCAAATAATCCTGACATTTTATTATGGCTACCAAAAAAATATCCGCTTCGAACACGAAAGAAGAAAAATTTATATTTTTCTCTTTTCTTTCCCAAAAATAGCTAAATTTTATATCCCCCGGATTTTAGAAGTTCATGATAGTATTAAAATAGTTAATTTTTCTATTCCCCATATTTTACAAGTATTTGATAGTATTAAAATAGTTTTTTACATAAGCTCACGTCGCGTATTGCAATAAAGCATAACTAATAATATTACTAATATCAATTTCTCTCTCTCCTCTGTATTAAACCAAACAAGGGAAAGTATCCCCGCAGGAGAAGGGAAAGTATTCCTGCGGAAGATAGTGTCACATTAATCCTTTTCTTCCCTCCAGTTATGGGTTAAATAACAGGACAGATATGATTCTATAGCCTTAGCTGGCAACCAGATTAACAGAGCAAATAGTGGCAACTTGTTGTGGAATAATTAAAATGCCTACCCAAGCGCTGTGGAGCGCATTCCGGACACTGTGAAAACAATAATATCACTGTCGGCCATTCACTGCATCCCTGACTGTCTCCGGCAAGTCTCACCTTTGTCGTGCCACCGGACCAAGATGGAATGAGAAGAGAGAGTGAGACTGACGACCATGTGAAACTTTCCCTCACTTAAATCTAATTAAAGCGCAAGTAATGACTCCTACCAACACCTCAAAAGCCCTGCGGCGATGGACAAGTGGCAAAATGCGACGCGTGTAGACCCACTGGCGGTCGCAGCCACACCTCTGCTGCAACAGGCTCTTCTATGCAAAGATTGACCTTATCAGCCTCCTCCGCTCCCCCCCCCCAATCCCTTAGTGATGAAGCCGTGGTCTTCCTCGCCTATATATATATATAGCGAGAGACACTAATAAAGCTGACAAACTTTCAAAAATTGATGGCAGAACAAGAGTTGGAGCAATAATGTCCATATTTGTTTGCTTTGACTTTATTGAGGAACGAAATTGTAATTCATAACAACAGGACTAAATTGTCGGAGGGACATTTTTTTCTATCAGTACGACTTTTCAATTTAGGAGGCAGAGTGGAACAATGGTTAGCGGATCGGATTAAGGAATCTGAGAGCCGAGTTATAACGCCAATCGAGTTCAATACATAGGCTTTCATGTTACTACCCTTGGTATGAATCAATCTCTTCTCCACCATTTATGAGAAAAAAAGCATGACAGACTCGGTATCATAGCATTTGATGATAACCAGTCTAGGAAAAGAAAACTTAAAATCCGCACCTGATCACAATGCCCTAAAAGTGTGTATACATGCGGCTGGGGACAGCTTGTGAATCCAAATTCCCACTAAAACTCCTAGTAATAGTAAAGCGTTAAAAAAAAAGAAGGCCAATATTCCATAGGAACCACCGAAAATAACTAATGTTTTCAACAGCAGCCAGTGATGGAAAGGCATGCAAAAGACTAAAAAACAGGTCCAAAGGTATAAAAACTAGAAAAAGAAAGAATGTATGAATTTCTTATTCGTTTTTGGTCCTGGGTATAACCGTAAAATTGCATCCGGCAGCAAAACTTAGGAGGTTGTGAGGAGAATGGAACCACTTCTTAATTGCTGTTGTTCCCAGGTCCACCCTGACATGGAGTGGTAACACTTGTTAGGGTCCCAGCTATGGGCAAATAGTTAACCCCCCAAACTGGGGTCAAAACACTATGAAAGTATTAAATTAGACTTTTATAGAGAAATATACATTTTTGAAGGGAAAATGTTACCAAAAATATATTTTTGAAGAAAATAATTATTGCTATAATACATTTTAGAAGGCAAAAATATTATTGCCATAATACATTTTTGAAGGAAAATAATTATTACCAGCATTACATTTTTGAATACAAAACTAGATAACGTCTTCAGTTTCTAAAATAAAAATGTTTTTAAAAATTCATCAAAATCTGACGAAATCAACCTTCTCACTATAACTGAACATTAAATAAATGCCTTAAAACACCACTTTTTTGGCATTAAATAACCCGCAGAGGTTTATATGCCATACAAGAAAACTTAAACTCTTATTAGTTTTGTTTTTCGCTTTTTTTATCTTATATAAATCGCGTTTGCATAACATAAAACAGGAACGGCGAACGAATATTGAAACTGATAAGAGAAAAAATAAGAGAGAAAAAAGAAAAAATATTAGAGGCGTGCAACAATGGATAATCTTAGCTGTCGTTTAGCGGAGAATTCATTTGTATCTAACGAGTAGAGTAAAGATTAGACTACTTTTCATGTATGACATCCAAATGAAAGACTTAGTCTGATGAGCTATTTAAGGACATGACTCTAGTTTTTGAGTTAATATTTTGGCTGTGAAGCAACTAGCAGTTTTGGAAGAAACTTTCTCTATTAATTATTATTATCTGCTATGCTAAATTTACTCTAACTGATCGAGATATTTGAATTGTCGAGTACTTATTAATTACACATCTTGAATTTATATTTTATTTTCCTGCAGACATTAAATTTATTGCAATTCCGTATCACAGTTTTCTACGAGATCTGAAAAAAAGCATCGGAATTAGTGCTATAAAAATAAGACTATAACACATATCGATTCAGCATTTAATCTCCTTCAAAGTAGTTCTCTTCTGTTTTCTGTAGCCACACGCTTTATCCAGCGTCGTTTCCTTTGATAGAAGTATTCCTGGAACTCTTTTTGGGGATGGCCAGCAGCTACCTCGTCGCATTTTCTTGGATTGCCTCGAACTCTTGAATTATTGTGGGATTTGATTTTTTAAAGAGAAAAAGTCTCAAGGGGTGAGATCTAGGGAATATGATAGGTGTTGAACCTGGGGAGTGTCGTTTTTGGCCCAAAACTGCTGCACTACGCAAGTTTACTGATGGAACCTCTGTGGTGCGGTGAGACGTTTATTCTCTATATACTTGCCTTGAAGAAAAGAACGTTATAATTTAGTGTATATGCACGATAAATTTCATGGTGAATCTATTCCATTCTATTGCTTTTCAACATGTTTAAAAATATAATTGTTACCCATATATAGTAAATGTAATACCATTTTATTCATTAGTTACTTAGTTAAGTGCCATACTTGATACACGCTTGGGCGATCATGTTTCGAAAGAGACATGACTGACTGGGCAGAAGATTATCACGCAGTAGGTTGCCATTGCTTTCTTCGGTAGACTGGTTGCCGACCAAGGCTACAGAACCCAATCTGTCCTGCTATTTAACCCATAACTGGAAGGAAGAGACGGATTAATACCTTTCCCAAGGGTATTTGCGCGTAAGTGAATACAATGGATTCAGCTGGAATTCGAACTCGGCTCCCCGGTTTCTCGTTCCGAGCCGATATCCACTGTGCCACAACGCACATAGGTCTGATTAAAAAGTATCAAGACTGATGCTGTGAAAGAATACTATAATGCATATCAATTCGGGATTTCATCTCCTTCGAAGTAATTCCCTTCTGAAAGCACACACGTTATCCAGCGTCATTTCTAATAATAGAAGAATTTCTGGAACTCCTTTTGGGGACAGCAAGCAGCTGTCTCGTCACTTCCTCTTGGATTTTCTTTTCATTTTTAAATCTTGTTTCTTTCCACTAGAATTAGATTTTCGGAAAGAGGAAAATTTTGTAAGGAGCAAAATCTGGGGAATATTATTGTTTATGGATCTGGAGAATCTTGTACTTGGCTCAAATTTGCTGCACAAGTTATGGTTCCTGATGGAACCTCAGTGGTGTGGTGAGACGGGCACACTCTGTTCACTTTCCTCTAATGTACTGCTATAAAGAACAAAAGCTAACGAGAACGATGTAATGCGTATAATCAACAAATTTCAAAGTCAGTTTGTGCAAAATGGCTTCACTCAGTGTAGTTTAGGTCCGTTACGATAGCAACAGACCCAATATTTTTATCAGAGCAAATATTTCGAAAACATGTCCATTCAGCACGTAAGCAAACATAGATCTCGAGGGATTCAGTCAGTCAGTTAAGTGCCATACGTGATACACGCTTGGGCGATCATGTCTCGAAAGAGACATGACTGACTGGGTAGAAGATTATCTCGCAGTAGGTTGCCATTGCTTTCTGAGGTAGACTGGTTGCCGACCAAGGCTATAGAACTCAATCTATCCTGTTATTTAACCCATAACTGGAAGGAAGAGACGGATTAATACCTTTCCCAAGGGTATTTGCGCGTCCCAATGGTATTTGCGCGTAAGTGAATGCACTGAATTCGGCTGGAATTCGAACTCGGCTCCCCGATTTCTCGTTCCGATGCACCACAACGCACATCCGTCTCGAGGGAATACTTTGCTTTATTAATTGTGAATTGCCTCTGGGGGAAGGTAGTGGATTAGTTTCCTGATGCCTTCCTCACAATTTGAAATTCAGTTTTCGTTCATTTAAATTATCTGCCAGCCTACATTAAAATTTATAACTTTACGAGAAGGGAGCAAATGCATTCATGCCTTTTCCAACGAAAGTGAACACAACAGTCTAAACCGGAATTTGAAAACAGCTCGCTGGTTCCAATTTCAACTCTGATAACCATTACAGTAACTGCACATTAATGTTGTACTACAATGTACGCTTAATAAATCCCAAGACATGAATCTTAGGAAGAACGAATGACAGAAATACATAACAGGACGCAAGAAATTTGGAAGGAAAAGACACAGGTGAGAAAATAAATTAGTTTTCGAAAAGAATGGATTAGGGGGTGGATATTAAATAAATATAAAAGAAATAAGGGGAAAAGGGAGAAATAAAGGGATATTCAGTAAATAAGAGGAAAGAAAAGTCAAGAAGATAAAGAATGAAGTGAAACGTGAAAAAAAATTAGAATAAATCTAACAAAAAAACAAGCGAGAAGGAGATTTGATAAAATTAATTAAAATTAAAATTAAATTAAATTAATTTAAATGTAACCGAAATAGTATTCTGAAAGAAAAAAAGAAAGGAAGAAAGAAAGAAAAAAAAATAAATAAATAAATAAATGGATGAATGAATGAATGAATATAAAATATGAAGAAAGAAAGAAAAAAGAAAGTAGAAAGAAGATTTCAAAGAAAGAATGAATTAAATGTGGGCGAAATTAAAACGAAAGAAACAAAGAATGAAGGACGGAATTTAAGAGAACGAAAAAAATAAACAAACACAGTCGGAAGAAGATTTGAAAGAAAGAGCGAAATAATATTAAATGTGAACGAAATTAGAAAAGAAAGAAAGAAAGAAAGAAAGAAAGAATGAAGTAAATGTAAAATATGAAGAAAGAAACAAAGGAAGAAGATTTGAAAGAAATAATGAAATAAAATTAAATGTGAATGAAATTAGAAAGAAAAAAGTGGTAGAGAGATTTTAAAGAAATAATGGATGAATTGTGGGCAAAATTACAAAGAAAGAAAAAATAAAAATAAAAAGGAAATAAAAAGAAGTGAAGAACAGAATTTAAAAGAAAGAAACAAACCAACTAAGTAGGAAGGAGATTTTAAAGAAACAATGAAATAATATCAAATGCGAACAAAATTAGAAAAAAAAGAAAGAAAGAAGACACCTAACACACTAACTCGCTTCCATTCTTTCAGACACTCTTCCCATCCTCTCAACTACCTATCACCCCTCTTCTGACATTTCCTATATCTAACCACTCTTTCTTACCGCTTTCCCCTATGTAACCCCCTGCGCAATAGTGGCAGTGGAATGCCTTGCTTGGGGTGAAACGATTAAAAAAAAAATCAAGTGAAGGACAATTTAACAAAGTGCGAAAGAGATTTGAAAGAAAGAATGAAATAAACTTAAATGTGAACGAAATTAGAAAAAAGAAATTGGGAAAGAAATTTCAAAGAAAAAATCAAGTGAAGGACAATTTAACAAAGTGCGAAAGAGATTCGAAAGAAAGAATGAAATAAACTTAAATGTGAACGAAATTAGAAAAAAGAAATTGGGAAAGAAATTTCAAAGAAAAAATGGATGATATCTGGGCGAAATTTAAAAGAAAGAAATAAGTGAAATGTGAATGAAATTACAAAGCAAGAAAAAATTAAAGAAATGCTTTACGTAGAGTAAACACATCATTTCCTTACCCCTTCCTGTCCTTATATGCGTCTATATTTCTACACAATGGAAGATAACGGCGCAGTCTTACTGTTTCATATTACTGCAACTTTATGTTTTCGTATAAAAAGACCATATCTTTCATCCGCAGTTGGCCTTTGGCTCCTTGCTTTGCAAAAAGTCGTAATGGTGGTGCATGCAAAGAGATGATCTGAAAAAAGAAGAAAGAAATGAATAAACCGCCGAAGGAATTATAAATAAATTAAATAAATAGACAACATTAGAAAGGAAGTTGGATATTGAAGGAAAGTGTCGAAAGATACGAAAATGGTGATAATATGGTATAAAGAAAGAGTGGGAGAAAGACGAAATGACCCTCCCAGGTTTAAACAGGCCGAGAGCGTCTCTGGTGGCAACGCTACCAACATGGTGAGAAGTGGCCAGAGCGCGCTTGTTGTGACATTGGTGGCAACTCGCCAGAAATATTTTCAGACTGACCGTCTCCGTTGGCCAACTTATTAACTGACAATCGACTTACGGCCATTTAATGAGTGAGAAAGAGATAGAAATCGGTATTGCTTTGCACACGCTACATAAGTACAGAGATAAATACATACGGTTGCACATAAGTAGATAGATAGATAGATAGATAGATAGATAGATAGATAGATAGATATGAACAATGAGATAGATAGATAGATAGATAGATAGATAGATAGATAGATAGATAGATAGATAGGAAAAGACTGATATAAATAAAAGGAGCGAGAGAGATGTCAGAGAAAAGTAAATAGCTATATGGTGATTTTCTAATCGCAGCTTAAATGTGGCACAAGGCTGAATCTATGGGGTATCCAGAGAAGATCAAACACAATGAGTCTAGTGAGACAAGCTAGATAACCATTTCATCATGTCGAGGTACCCAAGATAAATAGATATATGTGAAACGAATTAGATAGATAGATAGATAGATAGATAGATAGATAGATAGATAGATAGATAGATAGATGTTAACAGAAGTAATTGAGTGAGATATCTAGAGAGATAAGAAAAGAGATAGGTGGAGAGAAAGAGAGATAGGGGAATGTGAACAGAATAAGATATAGGGAGATATCTATCGAGATGAGAAAATAGATAGATAGATAGATAGATAGATAGATAGATAGATAGATAGATAGATAGATAGATATACAATGTACGTTCATTAAAGATTTTTCATGTCCCATTCTCAGTGGATGGTCACAAAAGTTGGCACAATGTTTTATCCTTCTCTACAGAGCTTCCATTAAGAGTTACACTCTTCTCTTATCATTTGATACAACTGATGTGTTTCTTGTAGGAAATCGCAGTTTAAACCCTCAACCAGCACCGTTATTTCTTAGTCAGTGTGTCGTAATTCTGGAAATACTCGTTTTTCAAATTGTTGTAGTACACTCAATGATGGATAGTCCCATGGAATGAAATGGTCTATTTAAGTAAAAAATAGTAGCATCAGGGGCGTAATATTCGAGTGTCATTCGAGTAATATTCGGACTGATTATTTTGGCGACTATTGCGATCTAAACACCTTCTTTCTATGTAGTAAGTTTTGTTTTGTCTGTCATTGTAACTATTTTACTCTTCTGTGTATATCCGCTTAGCACCGGATATTGTGCTGAATAATACCGCAGCACACTTTATATACCGTATATATATAATTCATGACTTCCACGAAAGAGGTAAAACTACGAAAGGAATGGAGTTCATATACGCCAGTGATTGTAATAAAGGGTTAGTTTCGAAATTCCTAGCACCTGAAGAAGGCCGGAGCGTACAACGGCCGAAACCTCGTACAAATAGCACAGTTGCTGGTATTCTCAGTATTCCTCTATTGAATCACAATTCTGTTGCCTCCCTCCAATTTTCTCCTCATTCGTGAGGAGATTTTCTAGCATTTTCTGCCATATAATGAGGATGAGCATAACGTAGAAATCGAGTGCTATCTTCTTCATCATTTATCTGTTTCTCAACACTTTGCTTAGCTTTTGGGATATTCTTTTTTGTTTTTTTGTTTTTTGTTTTGTTTTGTTTTATTGTTTTTTGTTGTTGTTGTTGTTTTTTGGCGTATTCAGAAACTAGCAAAGATAAGTTCTTTAAACCGCACATAATATTTTCACCCTTAATTGTTGGGATATGATTTATATTCTCTTCGATTTTTACCAAAAGAAGATAATTCATCGGATGTTTTTATTGATTTCTTGCGTCAGTCCTTAGCAATTTGCGCATCAAACAATGATGTTATTGATGATATCCAGATTGATAAAGACACTGAATATCTCACTGATGAAAGACCACAAAAAACAACTGTTGTAGAGTAGCTAGCACTCCTTCAGCACTCTAGCCTATGAAATGGTTCATACCCTGAAAGAGTCTATAAGTATGTATTTAAAGGGTCGTTTTTACGAAAGCAGATTAATATTCAAACTGATTTACTTCGTCGGTTATTCACTATTTAGATCCTCCTCTCTTTTGCTCGCAAGTTTGTCTTGTTGATTGTTTGTATCTTATTATTCTTCTGTATTATTTTTATATATTCGTTAGCACCGGATACTGTGCTAAATAAATATATTAAGCACTCATTCTTCTCTGTGTATCATTCACCTCGATGATACAACAAAAACAAAATATGTTTTCTTATTAACATGGCAGTCCCAGCAGACTATAATGTATCGTTGAAGAACTTCTAAAAACTTGGATTGATTTCTAAAAAATAAAAAGTGGCACATGTGGGCATGAATAATTCCAGTTTTAGTTCAAGCTCTCAGATTGATGGAAAATGGTTCCGATAGACGTGATAGGAATTCCTGGTAGCCATTTCTCCAAAGAAATTCACAAAAACGGTACTCATAAGTACAGTTCAAACATTACAAAGATTTTTATCGATGTAAAATGTGTGAGATTTTGGTTTTTATGGAGTTTGTTTATCGTAAAAATGATCAGTTATATCAGGGCAAATCTGAAAGCAAAGGTAATTTTGAAATTACGCGGTAAAATCAAGGGTGCACTGACGCTTGACACCAAGCGTGCGCATGTGATAACAGGTAATTATGTGTGTGTGCGTGGTTGTTGTTTTTAATCATACTTCAACGTATGAGCAATAGTTTTTTTTTTTAGGAAAGAATATAGGATAATGAGCGTTAACGTCTGTTTTTCATTTTTATTATTATTTAAAAATAAATAGTTTTCCTTTTGTGCATGTCGCATCTAATTTTCAAATTGTAAGATAATTATACATATAAAAAGCAATCATCCCAAACCTGAAAAAATAAAAAGAACTGTTACCCAAGTGAACATAATATATATATATATATATATATATATATATATGTGTGTGTGTGTGTGTGTGTGTGTGTGTGTGTGGACAGATCTGTTTCGCTGTATCACAGCTCATCAGTACGGTTAGACATCCGATTGCTTTTTACCCAGGATTGAAACCCGATCGAATTAGCGTCAATCGGGGATTCTACCTCTGAGCTATGGGCGCTCGGTAGAAGGAGGCAGACTTTTAGTGTGTATATTATCATTATACACACCCAATAGCTGAGAGTGTTCTAATTCATTGTTGAATGAACGATGCATAAATGCTAGAGTAGCTACTGTTTTTTCAAAGTCTACCATTCTTCCAGAGTGCTCAATCAGGGTGTGAGAGCGTAAATATATATATATATATATATATATATATATATATATATATTCCATTTGTAAACGAGTTATTACGTGACCCAGGTTTCTACTATGAGTGGTATCGTCAGGCGATTTGATGACTTTAATGATCAAAATAAAATATATTTGGGATCAACGAAAGACGCCTTTAAGACCAGGTGCTTCAATCACAAGTCTACATTCAAAATAGAAAACTGTATGAAATTCGCTAGCCACGTGTGGAAACTGAAATCAAAATATGGCAAAGAACCAGTCATTACGTGGAGTATATTAAAAACAGCTAAGCCTTACAACGGTGGCAAAATATGTAGACTGTGCCAGGAAGAAAAGTTAGAGATTATGCTATTCCCAAACAAAAATGAATTGTTGAATGAAAGAACGGAAATTACGACTGAGTGTAACCATACTAAAAGATACCTATTAGATTCATACAACCATGGATGAAAACGTTATAATTTCTTGAAATTTAAAAAATTGCGCGTTCATAAATTCCCTGCTATGTTAGTGTTATTAAAAAAATGGTAAACGGTAAAATCAGTTACTGCAAATTGCCTGAAGACAACACTCAAGGTAGAAATCTGGGTCGCGTAATAATTCGCTTACAAATAGAAAATATTCAAACGTTCTGCAAATATATATATATATATATATATAAGTAATGGTTACTAATAGAAGTACATTCCACGGTTAGATATTTACTTTAAAATGTGCTCAATGCAAAAATAGAGCATAAATATATGGTAATTATTATTATTATTATGCTGTCATTTTTCATCAATTTCAATTTCTGCTATGGTAGCACTACCTACCAAGTCTGCGGGAAGACCTAAGGCAGGTCGTGGTGTGTTGTTATGGCTCCATTTCATGTTTTTTCTATCTCCCCTATCATCCCTAGCGTTACATAGACAAAATTCTCCTTAGTGTGTAGGCTGTACTTAACATGACAATTTTTGTATATCTCTTAAGCTGGGGTTTCCAGGGATTCTTTCAATGCGTTATTTTCTTCTATTTTTATCATTCCAAGTGCACCTACTATCACTGGCACAACTCTTGTTTTCAATTTCCACATTTTTTCTATTTCAATTTCCAGGTATTTATATTTTGACAGTTTTTCGAATTCCTTGGTTGCTATGTTACAATCCGATGGACAAGCCATATTAATTAATAGGCAAGTTTTTTCTTTCTGGGTTTTAACAATAATGTCCGGCCTATTCAATTTTTCTGTCTGTGTAGATGGTGTAATCCCATAGAATGGTGACATCTTCTATTTCTTTAACCGGTGCTGGGTGATGTTCATACCAGTGTTTGTGTACAATGTAAATATTGCCCCAATAGTCACTCAATCGTGACTATTTTTATATTCATTTGGAGCAAGTTCAGAACATCCTGAGATTAGATGGTCTATTGTTTCTTTGTTTATCATAGAACATGCATTTTGGATCCACATTATTATGTATAATATTTTCCTGAAAGTTCCTAGTGAAAAGACTTTGGTCTTGCGCTGCAAGAATAAAGCCTTCAGTCTCAGACTTTAATCCAGATGTACGTAACCATTGATGAGTATTAACTTTATCAACATTGGATTTATTGGCACGTTCTGGATATTGGCCATGCAGAGGTTTGTCTTGCAAGCCTTGTTTCATCTGTTCAAGAGCTTTATCTTTGGCTTTCATTTTCATATTTTTTGCCGCAATAGTTGGTTCTTGGCTTCTGTTTTGCTTTTCTACAGGATCTACTAACTGTAAATCTTGTTTGTATTTACTGCCTTCTTTTATTATTGAATTTTTTTTTTCTGTTTTCATGTTGTTTGACTAATTGTATCATCCAGTCCTTCGTTGTTTCTATGTATGTTAGTAAGCCAATAGTCGTTGTCTTGTATGACAATTCTAGCTGAATAAGACCTCTTCCACCTTCTTTACGTGGTATGTATAGACGGTCTACATCAGACTTTGGATGATGCATCTTATACTTAGAAAGAAGCTTTCTTGTTTTAGAATCCATTCGCCAGATGTCGTTTAGAGTCCAGTTTAAGATGTTGAAACTATATTGGACAACTGGGATTGCAAGGCTATTAATGTTCTAAGAATTCAATTCAGTTTTTAATATCAGTTGTAGCCTTCCATAGTACTCTTTACGCACTATTTCTTTCATTTTTTTTATGGTGAATGTTTTCACTCTCATTTACACCTAGGTATTTATAATATTCTTCTGGCTTTAATTCAATTTACAGCGGGGTCTAAGCTAATTGAGGATGTTTGTTGTAGCGATCCACGTAAAACTGTAGCTTCAGCACATTTATTCAAATTGAATTTCATTCCAATGTTTTTGCTGAAGTATTTTACAGTATGCAGAAGACCTTCCAGCTCGTTATCATTCTTAGCATACAACTTTAAGTCATCCATGTAAAATAGATGACTTATTTTCTTTTGGGCTATTTTATAACCACATTCTGTCTTGTTAACTTGACTGGTTAGTGCTATTAATGATATGCAGAATAGTAAGGGAGACAATTTTTATGTTTATTTCACCAGACTTATAGGTTCCATTTATATGATTGAGGTAAATGGTTGTTTTCCACATCGACATCTACTGTTTGATAAAATTGATGATGACGGGTGATATTTTGCATATATTTAAAGTCTTTAAGATCCAGGAATGTGGTACACTATCGAATGCATTACGATAATCTATCCAGGCAGTACTAAGATTTTTCTTTGCATTGCAGCAGTTTTCCAGGATCATTCTGTTAATAAGCAATTGGTCTTTGCATCCGTAACAGCCACATTTGCACCCTTTTTTGTTCAAGCGGTAATATGTCATTTTTTTCCAGGAAGAAATATGTCTATTTTGTTAAAATAGATGTTAATAGTTTGTATGTTGTCGGAAAGCATGTAATTGGTCTGTAGTTTTTCGGGTTGTTTGTGTCAATATTCTTGAGTAGAAGAATGATAATTCCTTTGGTCATCCATTCAAGAATTTTAGTGGGATCGTTAACCATTTCTTGAAGTTATTTGGCTAGTTTTTATGTGCTTATTTAAAATATATTGCCAAAGTTAGGAATTTTATCTATACTTGGAAATTTCCAATTGTGTGCTTTTTTCAGTGCACATTTAAAATCCTCTTTTGTGATTCCAGCCCATGTCTGTTCTGGTTTATTTTTTATTCGTTCTATGTCTTGTGTGATCCAGTTTACTTCTTCGTTATGTTCTTTTGGGCAAGCCCATATTTTTTCCCAGAACTATATAACTTCTTCCATATTTTTTTTGTGGGGGGTGACTAACACTTCAATTCTTTTTTACCTATTTCCCTGTAAAATTATTTGGCATCGGTTTGAAAAATCTTGTTTTATCTGTAGAATCTTGATCTTTTCTCATAGCGTCTTATTCTATGAGCCTTCAGTTGTATTGTTTGCTTTACTTTTTCCTTGGTTGATAGGACTTCATTTTCATTTCTAATGTTATATTTTCTTGCGACTCTTCTGCCTTTTCTAGTTCTTACATTTATTCCTCTTGTCATCGAGTACTGATAGTTAACTTCTAAGTTGTTCGATTTATTTTTCTATTTTTCTTTTCCAAGATGGATCTTCATGGTTGCAAGACTGCCTTGCTATTAATTTGATGTTCAATTGCTTTGTTGCTGCTATTGCTGATGCATATATTGCTTCATTGAGATTTATATGAGTGTCTTCTTCATCCAAAATTAATTTGAGTGCTGCATTGTAGAGCTTAATGGTTTCGAGGTTATGCTTTGTTGGTTGTAATTTTGGGAGCTGTTCTCGTTCCTCCATCGCAATATTTTGTATTTGACTTATATGGTTCTTGATTTCTTCCTTGGCTTCTTGTATACTATCATTATTTTTATTATTATTATAGCATTCTGCAACTCAGTAGCTATAAAGTTTCGGTGTTAAAACACTATCATCACACAGTAAAATGTGGTTAATTTATTTTGTAATATGTAGATAAGAAGATTTAAAAATAAATATATGTAAAATAAAATAATAAAAATTAAGAAATAAATAAAAACAAGGTCAGCCAATGAGATGAATTAAATAAGGTGGGAGGTTATAACACCCCAAAAACGGTGTAGACAGTCGTGTAGCAAATGTTTTGTCACGGAAAACCAGACATTTCAAAAATTTTAAACCGAAAGAAAAAGATGAAGTAAAAAAATAAATAAAAGGAAAAAAAGGAGAAGAGAGAAGAAAAGAAAAGAGAAAGACTAATTCAAATGTTGGAAAACATAAAATAAACAAAATAAAACAAATATAAGAAAAAAATCAAAACCAACAGAAAGATAAGAATAATTATAAGAATAAAATGAGATATTAAAATATGTATTATGGAGATTTGCTCATCAGTAAAAATAAAATATTGATAGTAATTTTTAAAAAATGCCAGTTGGATTAGCTAAATTTTTCAAAGTTATAAGGAAATTTGTTCATAAGTACAAATAAAATAATATTACTAACTAAAAAATTGCTAGTTCAATAAGCTAAGTTATAAATAAATTTGAGATAATTTCAGATATGTTTAAGGGTATGGAAGATTCTATGGTTGCATAAATTAGTTATTTCATTGCGTTGGTTCGGTAAGTCAGTTTTGGAGAATTTTATTATATGGATTTTTTCTTGTAAGCAAAGGAAGCATTTCTTGTAAAGATTTACATGTTTTAGGTTTAATTAATATCCTTTTAACTGTCAGAGTTTCTATTAGTATATTTCAATTACCAGTAGTATTTAGAAGGAGAAGTAGAATCACTATATAATAAGATAAGTTCTGCTGGTAAAATCGAGGCTTAAAATTATTCTTAATACATCTGATATAATGTTTGGTAATATTAAGATTTTCATTAGTAGTGATAGTAGCTTGGTATACACACGTTAGGGTTATAACAATTGCAGGAACTTGTGTAATTCTAATTATTTATGGTATGTTCGTTATAATTAATATTATAATGTTGTTTTAGAATTTTATTATTGTTTTATGTGTTTTCCTATTATCATATCGAGATTATCATAACAATATATATGTGTATGTATTTACATATATATGTGTGTGTGTATGTGTGTGTGTGTGTGTTATCCTGGAATTTTAGATATTTTTCAATTCTTTTGCTTTTTATATTCTATGCTACTGTCTTATTTCTGATTTAAACTTTTGATATATTTACTTTTCTTTGCCCAAACATTGATACAATTTGTGTGTGAGTTCACAAATTCAATTCTTTTAAAATGGAATAACTTCTCACTCCATTTTATTCATCTCATTTGATTGCTTTCTTTATTTTTAGTTTATTTTTAATCTTTTTAGCTATATATATATATATATATATATATATATATATAACAGACTGATACATATATATATATATATATATATATATATATAACAGACTGATACATATATATATATATATATATATATATATACACTACCGACCATAATTACTAGGCCACCCCACTTTTTTAAAACAAATGATCTATTTCAAACAATTTTTAGTTTTTATTGCCAAATGAAACTAGAATGATTCTTTTGTTATTACTAGTTTGCCAAATTTTAATTTTACAAAGCAAGGAAGCAAAGATGAACGCGTCTGAATCACCTTAAATTTTCTTCGTTCTTTCTTTGATAAAACTGCAATATAGGTAATTATTAAATATTATTAAATTAATTTGATGCACATATTATTGTTCAATATTAACAAAAGAACCGTTCTATTTTGATTTACAATTATTCACTTGGCAATAAATACTAAAAAAGAGTATGAAATACATCATTTTTTTCAAAACACTGGGAGTAGCCTAATAATTATGCCCAGTAGTATATATATATATATATATATATATATGGGGGGGGGAGTGTAAAAGTAAGTAAATTAACCACATTTCACTGCTTGATGGTAGTGTATTAAACACCGAAACTTTAAAGCTATTAAGTTGCAATATGCTATTACAATAATAATAATAATAACTATATATGTATGTATGTGTGTGTTTATATGAGTGTGTGTGTGCGTGCGCAAGCGCGTGCGTGTCAATAATTTCTCCTCTATATAAGGTAAATTGGCTGATATTTTATACCACATCATTTTGGTTATTTATGATCAAAACAATTTGGATTACTCAACAATGTAAGATACGTAGATGACACGGTGCTGATAGCAGATACGGAAAGGAAAATGCAGGACCTTCTACAGAATGTAGCAAAATAAAGTGAGAAGAAAGGACTGAGCATAAACTTAAAGAAAACTGAATACATGAATATCAGCAACAAGATGCCAACTACAGGTCGGAGAAACAAGTAAAACAAGTAAAGAAATTTAAATACCTGAAAAGGGTTCTGACAGAGGATGGAAAGTGCGACATTGAGATCCAAAAACGCATTGGTTTGACCAAGGACGCATTTCAAAAGCTAACCAGAGTACTGAGAGACGGAAAATTGGAAACAAAGAAAAGAGTGCATGATTGCTATGTGATATCTGTCCTTCTGTAGGGAAGCGAATGCCGAACGATCTCTTCAAGGACGAAGGAGAGGTTCAAGGAAGTAGAAATGTGGTTTTACAGAAGGATGCTGAGGATACCATGGACTGAGCACGTGAACAACGATGAGGTGTTGGAGAGAATGCAAACGAAAAGAAAATTCATACGTAACATCAGGAAGAGACAGATGGTGTTCTGTGGACATGTAATGAGGAAGGAAGGCTTGGAGAATTTAATACTCACAGAACGGATAGGACAGAATGTTTTCATTAAAAATTGTTTTTCATCTATCATTTTAGTGGTTCATTCATCGCAATAATCAACTTATTGATATAGTGAGATAATTTAAGGGAATCTATGATTTACACTATAATTATCTATAACTTTAAAATTCCCTATAACAATTTTTCTATATCAAATAACTTTCATTATTTTGTGTATTCATAAATTTTTTTATAAATTTTAATTGTGTGTATATATATATATATATATATAGAGAGAGAGAGATGTGTGTGTGTGTGTGTGTGTGTGTGTGTGTGTGTGTGTGTGTGTGTGTGTGTGAATATTATTTATCAAAATCCTCTTTGTAGGCTTCCAGCAGCAAGGCCTCTGATTGGGAGGTTGTGAGGAGCATGGAACCACCTCTTAATTGCTGTTGTTCCCAGGTCCACTCTGACCCGGAGTGGTAGCACCTGTTAGGGTTCCAGCTATGGGTAAATAGCTAACCCCAAACTGAGATCAAAACACCATGAAAGTATAAAAATACTTTTATAGAAATATAATATATATAAAAATAGACTTTTATAGAAAGATATACACTTTTGAGTGAAAAAATACAACCAAAAATACATTTTTTAGGAAAAAAGTTATTACTATTACACATTTTTGAAGAAAAAAATTATTACCAGCAATAGATTTTTGAATACGAAACTAAAAGACATCTTTAGTTTTCTAAAATAAAATAAAAAATAATTTTTTCGTCAAAGTCTGACTAAATCAGCTTTCTTACTATAACCGAACATTAAAAAAATATCTTTAAACTCTACCTTTTCGGCATGAAATAACCCACAGAGGTGTTGATATGCCTTTAAGCAAAACTCAAAATCCTCTTTGTAGATCCCCCCAATGAAATATTTCCTTTTTTGCGCTCCTCTTTTATTCCAGTAGTTTTTTTTTAATCATGTCACCCCAAGCAAGGCATTCCACTGCCACTATAGCGCAGGGGGTTACACAGGGCGATAGACGAGTTAGGATATACATGGGGGAAAGTTGGAGAGAATGGGAGGGTTAGTGTGTTAGGAGGTGTCTATTGACCTTACATTTAAACTCCTGGAGGTTATAGCCGTCGGGGAAGCAAGCATGCGGAAGGGAATTCCACAGGCATGAAGTGCGAGAAAAGAAGCTGTTGGAGTAGAAATTACGGTTACATTTCATCGGTTTCACTGTAAAAGGGTGGGACCTAGTTGCCAATCTAGTATCTCGTGCGAACTCACACCTAGGGAACACCAGTGATTTAAGTTCATCAGAGCAGAAGCCATGAAAGTATTTATAGAAGATGCACAGGGAAGCCACGTCACGAAAATAATTTTATCACTACAATAGTAAGACAATATTATTTTAAACGGAAAAACTTTTGGCAGAGCCGAATATTACATCATGTTTGCTTTTTCTCTATTTCCCTTTTTCTTTCTCCTTCCCCCCCACCATTTTATGTATCTATCCCATTCTTCCCTCTCACCTTTAGCTGGTGTTTCTTTCGACGGCCGTCTGACGATATTTTTTTCTTCCTTTCTTCTATCTTCTACCCCATATCTTCTTTAACTCTTTCCTTGTCTACCCCTTCTTTTCTTTTCTTTTCCTCCTTCTTCCTATTCTTCTTTTCCCCTACTTACTTTCCGGCAACACGCTTAATTTTTGATTTCTTAGCATAGATGTAATCTAAATCTCATTTTCAATGATCTTGTCTTGTATGCCTTTCGCCGTTTCTCTTTTCTTTTCCTCTTCTTCTCTAGCCTCCGAGATCGTTTTCAATCACTCGGAAAGAGATTGAAAGTACTTGGGTACATTGAGAAATGAATGATAATAACATCTGTCAACGTTACAGCTCATTTCTGACTTCTTTCAATTGTAATACGCGAAAGATTATCCGTGAGTATGAACGGATTTTATTAAAAATAAGCTGACACAATGTTTGCAATTTATTTAATCTGACATGTCTAAAAAACATTTGCTGCCTAAGTACACAAATATTAATATATATATATATATATATATATATATATATATATATATATATATATATATATATTACAAAAAACAGAAATTTAAGAAATGGTATTAACCGATATATTTATTTAAATTTATTTGTTTAACATTATTTTTAATGGATACTCGTATTTGAATAGGATACTCTGTTTTTCTATAATTAAACAGTACATTTATCTGTATCTATTGACTTTCTAAGGAACTAATACGACGCTGTCTCGCTATTTTCTCTCTCAATGAGTGTGACACGATACAGCGAAACAGATCTGTCTGCGGATGACTACGCTCTCACACTCTGATTGAGCACTCTGGAAGAATCATAGACTTTGAAAAACAGTAGCTACCCCTGACATGTACGCATCGCTCATTCATTAATGAATTAGAGCATTCTGGCTATTGGGCGTGTATAATGATAATATACATGCTAAAAATCTGCCTTCTTCTACCGTGCGCTCATTGCCCAGAGGTAGAATCGCCGACTGACGCCACTTCGGTCGGGTTTCAATCCTGGTTAGAAGCAATCGGAGTATAACCGTACTGATGAGCTGTGATACAGCGAAACAGATCTGTCTGAGGATGGCGATATATATATATATATATATATATATATATATATATATATATATATAATTACAGATTGATCAAGCGGTAACAGAGAACTTGACTACTGAACAATGCTCAAGACACAACCTCTTGTTCATATCTACTCTTTTTTTCGCAAGTAATATATATATATATATATATATATATATATATATATATATATTTTAATCATTTCACCCCGAGCAAGGCGGAAACGCCACTGATGTGCAGGGGGCTACAATGTAAAAAGATTAATTAGAAAAGAGTGAGGAGTATAAACTAGTTAGAAAGGAACAATAGAAAGCTGAGAAAGCAGGTGCGATGACAGATACATAGGTGGAGAGAAAAGGAAGGTTATACGGGGGTGGGGAGAAAGCTAGAGTCCAGTGGTTAGTAGATGAGTATTGACTTTGCATTTAAATTTCTTGTGGTTGTAGCCGTCAGGAAAGCAAGAATACGGAAGCGAGTTCCACAGGCGGGAAGTGCGAGAGAAGCTGCAGGAGTAGAATTGTCGTCTGCATTTGGCTAACCTGACTGTGAATGGGTGGCACTCAGTTGCCAGTCTGGTTGCACGAGTAAATACCTGTTGAGGAGGCACCAGTGACTTAAGTTCGTCTGAGCAGAAGCCATGAAAGTATTTATAGAACAGACAAAGAGAGGCCACATTTCGACGATGGGGAAGTGGCTGCAGTCCAGCCGCCAGATCAGTACCTATCACATTACAGACTCTCCTTTGGAGCCTGTCAAGAACACTGAGGAGAACGGCAGGGGCACCTGACCATAAATGGCAGCAGTACTCCATGTACGGACGGATGGTTGACTTGTATATATGCAGGATGGATTCAGGTGGAAAAAACATCCTGGATCGACATAGTGACCCAACCTTCTTAGCAGTAGATTTTGCTATGGATTCAATATAGTGGTTCCATTTGAGGTCTGAGGACAGGGTAAGTCCGACGAGGCGTAGTGTATTACTCTCCGGGAGAATCGCTTGGTCCATGCTTATGGGAGGCAGGAGAGGTTGCCTGTAATGGTTAACAGACAACAGCTTGGTCTTAGACGAATTGAAGTTGACAAGCCACTTCTTGCCCCAGTTCACCACAGAGTGTAGATCCCGTTCAAGGTCAGCAGCGAGATTATATCTCTCCGCCACGACAGGTTTCTTACTGGTGCGGGAGTATATTGTAATGTCATCTGTGTAGATGCCTACTTGGGACTTGATCTCATCTGGGAGGTCGTTGATGAAAATAAGGAAGAGCGTCGGGCCCAGGATAGAGCCCTGTGGGACACCAGCATTCGTGCTGTAGGACGAAGAGGCACGCCCATTCAGAACGACCTTCATTTCGCGGTTATTTAAGAAAGATTGGATTAGGTCAAGCAGGCGACCGGTAATACCATAACCGCGTAGTTTGCATAGGAGGCCAGAGTGCCAAACCCTGTCGAAAGCCTTGGAGATGTCCAGAGCAACCGCGCGAGCCTCGTCAGACTCATCAAGGGCCTGTAGCATGTACTCCGTTACGGTTGTTAGCCGTGGACCTGGCAAAGCGAAATCCATATTGCCTGTCAGAGAAGAGTTTGTGGGCGGTGAGATGATGAACTATTTCAGCATTGACTATAGCCTCGAATATCAGTAGAAGACTGATAAGGCGATAGTTGGATGGGTCCGAGGGTTCACTACAATTCTTAAATACAGGAACGACTGAAGAGAACTTCCAGCATGCAGGAAAGCAGGAAGCAGAAAGGCAGTAGTTAAATAGTTTAGAGAGGACAGGGGAAAGTTCAAGAGCACACCTCTTAAGGACTATCACCGGGATTCCATCGTCTCCACACGCCTTATGGGGGTCGAGTTTTGAAATTACTCTGGATACTACTGTCGGGTTAATATATACGTCGTGCAGTTTGGCCTCAGTTCTAATAGGGAAGTCGGGTGGGTGCACTCCGGACGAGTCGAATGTGGAGTTGGATGAGAATCTGTGGGCAAAGCACTCAGCTTTGTCCGCAGATGACGTGAGAACCTCAAATCTATGGATTAAAGGAGGTATTGAGGATTTCCTATTGTGGGCACTCGTTTACAAATCCTCCAATAGTCCTTGGAGCCGAACTTGCGGTCAGCTATGTGCTGTCGCATTCTCTCAGCAAACAACTGTTTGGCGTCATTTAGGGTTCTCTTGCACTCATTGCGAGCAGATATGAACAGGCGCCTATTGTGATTAGTTGACTGTCTCCGGAATAGACGGTAGTAATGGTTCCTGTGGGCAATGGCGGCTGAGCAGGCCGGAGAGAACCACGGAGAGGAATGAGGTTTTAAGCAATACTTCCTGGTGGGCATGAAGGCATCAATGCCAGCTTTCACCCATGACGAGACCTCAGAGGCACAGTCATCAACTGATAGGTCGAACACTTTTCCCCAAGGGACGTCGCAGAGGAAATCGCGAAAGGCATCCCAGTCAGCTTTTTGGTAGAGGTAGGAGGTCCTACAGATAAATTGACTGATAATCCAAATTATGTTTTGATAATAAATAACCAAAATGATGTGGCTTAAAATATCAGTCAAATATATATATTTCTTTTGATCTGAACAAGAGGTTGTGTCTTGAGCATTGTTCAGTCGTCAAGTTCTCTGTAAACTAGCAGTTACCGCTTGATCAATCTGTAATTTTTCCGACAAAGGATGACACTGGTTCAAATCCTGCCGGGAAAGCAAGTGTATTTTATTAAATTTTTCCAATTTTTAAATAAAAAAAAATGTAAGAGTATGTATTCAAACAAGGGTTTCAACAAAATTGAATTAACAGGGAGTATATATATATAATGCTTCCATTATTTTTAGGCTTTTTAGATATGAATGATGTTATATTTGTATTATCGACGAGTATGTTAAGGATAGAGTTTGGTAGGTCCCTATGCGTATTTAAATGGGACCTTATAGAGCTATGGTCAGAGAGATTACGAGAGTCTTCCTGTTAAGCATGTAGCAGTATATCCAGTGAAATTATTTACGAATTTGGATTGCTCAAGAACACAGTTCTTTACAGGACATGTAAATTTCTAAATCCTATTGATTCTTTGTAATTTCAGATTTTGCAGGTGAATTCTTATTTTAAAAATAAGGCTTGCGGTTTTGAATTCTTTATAATAAATAATCAGTTTAATTTTCTAGTTTTTATCAGCTAGAGTAGTACATTGCCTTATGATGTGCCTATGGCTTATTGGGTAGCGACTCCGTCTGACACCAAATCTGTCGAGTTTCGGTCCTTTTCAGAAGCAAGTGGATGCGTCTAACCACACTGATGAACTGTGATACTGCGAAACAGGCTTGTATGTGGATGAAAGTGTTTTATTAAATTATGCAAGCACCAACTGTAAACATATGTATACACTGCTTATATACAGCACGTTAAAATTCCCCTTCTCTGATTCCAGGCGCTTATGGCTTAGTGGTTAGCGACTCCGATTGATACCAAATTGGTCGAGTTTCGATACCGGCCAGAAACAAGTGGATGTGTCTAGCGACACTGATGTGCTGTGATACAACGAAACAGGCTTGTATGCGAATGACTAATATATATATATATATATATATATATATATATTATATCAATTGCGAAAATGGTTATAACTGGTGATCATGTTTTTAAAAGAAGGCTTAATCATTAAACTTGTCAGTCGCCTTTAATAAAACTTGCATCGGAAAGCTAAATCTCGTTAGGTTCGTTATATTCACTTACGCACAAATACCTCTTCGAAAGTTATGAATACACCTCTTCTCCCCAGATATGGGTTAATTAGTAAGACTAGTAGCACTAAACTGCTATTATCTCTAAATAAAATTTATTACAGTCTAAGAATATTTTCTGGCTTTAAATAACCTACAATGCGTTGATAAGCCGTAGAAAAAGAATCAGCAAAAGAATCAATCATAGAATGATGAAATTAAGAATTTACTGCAGAAAACTGTTATGCACATTACGGAAATTCGTGGCTACACATTCAACACAAAATAGCATAATGTATTTTTTATAACGTTATTTAATACATATAATTGAAAATAGGTTCACATCATAAGTGAACGGCTTTTAAGGAAAATATGAATCAAATCTCATGATGACATTTCTTTTGTGAAGAATAATGTTAAACCAGTACAAGTCCCAAGAGCCACTTGATCTAGTTGGGTACAGAGGAAGAGTTTATGGAGATATGTGAGGAAGATAACGGTTAACTTAGACTTGAACACATTAAGATTGTACTGATGGGGAAGCATTCTCTTGGAAGTCGGTTTCAAAAAGCAGCTGTTCGAAGGAAGAATCTGCTCGAGTGGAACTTACATCTCAATAATAAAATACGAAGAGAATAAAGGTGGTTCGCTGCAATGTGCTTTGCATGGCGGGTCTTATCCGTTAAACACATGTCCAAATAGGTGCTCGAGGCGCTTGGCCTCCCAGAGGTAACACAGGTTTATCGAGATAGGCGAAAATTAAGGTATAGCCGGTGATGATGGAACAACACAAGTTTGGCTTTGTACTCTTGCATATGACCAACACAGTTTTCCCCACAGAGGTATAAAAGCTTGATCAAAAGAGAGATCAGCTGCCAGACTGGTCATATAGAATTTTAGACGTGCATTCGTTGTATCAAGATAAATGAACATTTATTTTATAATACTTGGCACGCACACACACACACACTATATATATATATATATATATATATATATATATATATATATATATATATATATATGAATTGAAAATATGACAGAGTTAATCTATTTCGTAAAATAAAATTATCTTTGTTTACATAAGGATAAAACAAATAGTAGATATGAATATTACAAAAAATCAGGAAATTATGTGTTTATAAGGCTCAATTCTAGCTTTTTCTAACTGCTAATTGCTTCATGGTTGAGCGGTTTAAGGCACGTTAGATCAACTGACGGTTTCCTCTAGGCCTAGGGAGCGTAAGTTAAAATCCCACATATTTTCCTTACACGATTTCTAGAATACTCAGGCTAGTGGATATCTTATATAAATATACTGTTTAATTAAAAAACAAAAACGAAAAAAAACACTCTCAACTCAAATACAAGTATCCATTAAAAATAATGTTAAAAAAAAAAAAAATTATATATATAGTCATCCGCGGACAATTCTGTTTCGCTGTATGACAGCTCATCAGTACGGTTAGACTCCGCTTGCTTTTAACCCAGGATTAAAACTCAACAGCATTGGCGTCAGTCGGCGATTCTACCTCTGGGCTATGGGCACTCGGTAGAAAAGGGCAGATTTTTAGCGTGTAAATTATCATTATAAACGCCCAATATCCAGAGTGCTCTAATTCATTACTGAATGAGCGATGCGGATAGATAGATAGATAGATAGATAGATAGATAGATAGATAGATTTTCCATTTGTAAATGACTTATTACGCTACCTAGGTTTCTGCCATGAGTGGTGTCTACAGGCAAATTTCAATAACTGAAATTACCGTTTACAGTTTTTACTTTTCTTTTTTTTATAATTAAATTACATAACACGGCAGCCAACAATAAATTTTAACAGTAAACTATTCAGAAAAACCTTAATTTTACGACAAATAACAGCCCATTTATGTTATAGATGAGGACGCTTATAATTGAATAACGGGATATCCATTTAGAACGGGCTCTTCATGCTACTACATATCCCATGTTGAAAACAAGGCATTTAAACTCGTAAGAAAGACGAGTGGGGGGGGGGGACTGCCGATTTTGAATGACTGAGCGTTCAGCATCATTTCCCATCCTAAAGTAATGCTTAATCAACACAGGAATTCAGATTTTTCCATTGTTTTTGAAACTTTGCAAAAGTAGCTTCAATTAATTAACTGCAATTTATAAACTAATAATCTGATTTGGCCCAGATTTTAACACAGGCTATTTAAAAAATTAGTCGTTGTGGTGCAGTGGATATCGGCTTGGAACGAGAAATTGGGGAGCCGAGTTCGAATTCCAGTTGAATTCTTTGCATTCACTTACTCGCAAATACCCTTGGGAAAGGTATTAATCCGTTTCTTCCTTCCAGTTATGGGTTAAATAACAGGACAGATTGGATTCTGTAGTTTTGGCTGGCAACCAGTCTACCATAGAAAGCAAAAGCAACCTACTGCGGGATAATCTTCTGCTGAGACAGTTATGTCTCTTTCGAGACATGATCGCCCAAGCGTGTTTCACGTATGGCACTTAACTGACTGATTCTATAAAAATCATATGGATTTTTTTATTAGTCAGGCCTGGGACTTAATGAGAGATGTGTTATATTACAAGTACATATGTAACTTAATTTAACTGTATCTTGTGTAATTCAGAATTTTTAGGGTAGTGTTTATTAAGAAATTTGAAAAATAGTTTCCTATTTTGGACTTTACCTCTAAATTAAAAGGTAGGTTGAAACAAATAATACTTTGTTTTCATCGTATTATTATTCATTATTTATTTGAGGTTTATATTTCAATTTATTTTTATTCCCATTTTCATTTAAAGACTTTTTGAAATCTTTCCTTCTTTTATCAAAAATTGTTTCATAAGAGGAATTTCTAGATAAGATAAAAATTTCTAAATATCTATTCTTTTAGATGTGTTTCGTTATACAAGATGATAAAATTCAGTGTTAACATACCTCAATTTTGTATATAAGGAGACACTGTCAGTTTGCAGATTGAATTCTGCATACAAATATTGGGCAACCTTCTTATTCATCTCTATTGCACTTGAATAGTTTAAAAATCATTTTCTTATTTTGCTATTTAACCTTCTGTTGTCTGGCACCCTATCAACCCACCATCTCTATACAATCCGTGATTGTCTGTGGACTATTTCGTTGATCTTATATGAAACATATAAATTGTTTCATTAAAACGGATCGAAGTTAGCAATAAATAAAACAGTGTTATTTGTGAAATTTTATTGATTTCACGATTGGACCATACTATTTGACTCATGGCAGTTATGGCCTGAATTGAATGCTATGAATGTCGCAGATTTGAGGTTCCACCCGGACGGTGCCACATGCCACATAGCCAATGCAATAATGGCTTTATTGAATGAAAAGTTCCCGGGTTACATCATCTCTCGAAACAGTGATGTCAATTTGCCACCACGATCATGCGACTTGACGCCTTTAGATTTCTTCCATTGGGGTTATCTCAAAAGTAAGGTCTATGTCAACAAGCCAATAACAATTCAATAGCTGAAGGATGAGATAATAAGACATATTGGTGACGTCGAGGAGCAACTATGCAGAGACGTCATCAAAAGTTTTGACCATCGAGTGGAGGTGTCTCAACTTATTTATGTTAATAACAAAAATATAGAGTGTTTACATTAAGGCGAATTGACGTTAGCAGAAACAAAACGCTGTTACTTGTGAAACTGTATTGGTTTCACTATTGGATCATGTTATTTGAGTCATGGCAATTATTGCCTAAATTAAATGCTATGAATGTCGAAAATTTGCGGGTCCAACCGGACGGTGCCACATGTCACTCAGCCAATGCGGCAATGGTTTTATTGAATGAGAAGTTCCCAGGTCACATCATCTCTCGAACCGTGATGTCAATTTGCCACTACGATCGTGCGACTTGACTTTCTTCCTTTGGTGTCATTGCAAAAGTAAGGTCTATGCCAACAAGCCAACAATAATTCAACAGCTGAAGGATGAGATAAAAAGTCATATTGGTGAGACTAAGAACTATGCAGTGAACTCATCAAAAATTTTAACCATCAAATAGACATTTGGGCGATATTATCTTTTACATATAACTGACATGACTCAAACAATATTATCCAATATTGGAATCAATAAAATTTTACCAATAACACTCTTTTATTTACTGCTAACTTCGATCTGTCTTAATGGAACACCGTATATAGTTTATAAAATTTCAAAATCAAGGTGAGACCGCCACTAATTTGCAGAGATTTACAGCAAGAGAAAAGACTAGCTACAGAGGGCATTGAAAAAAGGATAAATGAGGAACCGGATTCAAGAAGATGAAAGATGGCAATTGACTTTGCATTTAATTTTTTTGTTTTGTTTTTTGGAGGGGGATTGTAACTATCGGAGAAGCAATTAAACAAAAGCGAGTTCCACAGGCGGAAATTGCGAGAGAAAAAAAACTGTTGAAGTAAAATTGGCGATTACATTTAATCATTTCAACGGCAAAAGAGTGGGACCTAATCTAGTAGTTTAAGCTCACATGGACGGGGCACAAAAGAAAAAAGCTCGTCTGTGCAAAAAAGACAGACAGTGACTGATGTCGAGATGCCAAGTCAGGCTTGATTATATTACAGATTCTTCTTTATAATTTTACAAGAACTTCAACTAGATCTATCAACACTATTCAAAGCACGGAAGAATATAGGCTGAGAGTAATTATTTAAAAAGTTATGGTAAATTCAACTGATAAAACATGTCTGTTTAATTTTTTTATTATATTTTTTCTAATTTTCCACTAAGTTATACATTCAAATCAAAATTGTAGATAAACTGTTCTGTTTTGCTTCGAGTACTTTAGACGAACTATATTGTTATTAAAATTGAATGTTGTAAATTGTTAAGCTTTTTTTTCTTTGTATAATTAGTTTATGTCTAACTCGTTTCTTTTTTGCGATTGCGATAAGTTAGTTTTGTATTTACGTGTAGTTGTCAGATGTAATTGAATGAAAACATGTTTTATATTTCAGCATAGACAGCTTATCTTTAGTAAAAATGTGCAACAAATTATTAAAAAATAAAAATGACAAAAGTAGAATTTTTAAAAAAAAAATATTTTTTTAATAGCAGACTGGCTTTGTCGGTTGAATTAATGAGACATGATTGCAAATATATATATATATATATTACTATATATATCACTATATATATATATATATCACTATATATATCACTATATATATATATCACTACATATATATATATATATATATATATATATATATATATATATATATATATATCACTATATATATATATATCACCATATATATTTATATATATATCACTATAGATATATCACACATATATATATCACTATATATATATCACATATATATATATCACTATATATATATATATCACTATATGTATATATATAACTATATATATATCACTATATATATATATCACTATATATATATATATATCACTATATATATATCACAATATATATATATATCACTATATATAGATATCACTATATATATATCACTATATATATATATATCACCATATATATATATCACTAGATATATATATCACTACATATATATATATATCACTATATATATATCACTAGATATATATCACTATATATATATATCACTATATATAAATATATATCACTATATATATATATCACTATATATATATATATATATTATATATATATATCACTATATATATATATATCACTATATATATATAACTATATATATATATATCACTATATATATATATCACTATATATATATATCATTATATATATATATATATCACTATATATATATAAATCATTATATATATATCACTATATATATATCACTATATATGTATCACTATATATATATCACTATATATATATATCACTATATATGTATATCACAATATATATATATATATATCACAATATATATATATCTCTATATATATATCACTATATATATATCACTATATATATATATATCACTATATATATATCACTATATATATATCACTATATATATATATATCACTATATATATATCACTATATATATATACCATTATATATATATATCATTATATATATATCACTATATATATAACGCTATATATATATATATGACTATATATATATATCACTATATATATATCACTATATATATATATATATCACTATATATATATCACTATATATATATCACTATATATATATCACTATATATATATATATCACTATATATATATATCATTATATATATATCACTATATATATATATATCACTATATATATATCACTATATATATATATCATTATATATATATATCACTATATATATATATCATTATATGTATATATATCACTATATATATATATCACTATATATATATCACTATATATATATATTATATATATATATCACTATATATATATATCATATATATATATATATATATATATATCACTATATATATATATAATTATATATATATATATATATATATATATATATATATATATATATATAACGATATATATATATCACTATATATTTATATCACTCTATATATATATATATATATATATCACTATATATATATCACTATATATTTCACTATATATATATATATATCACTATATATATCACTATATATATATATATCACTATATATATATATCACTATATATATATCACTATATATATATATCACTATATATATATATCATATATATATATATCACTATATATATATATATATATATATATCATCATACATATATATATAATGGTGATAAAAATATTGTGAAGCCAGTAATGCTGTCAGTCAGTTTAAGTTTGAAAGAAAAGACATTTAAAACAATTACTCATTGCAATAAATGCACTATTTCAGAGATGGCGCATTAATATAATTAATGCAAATATAAAATTATTTTGTCAATTTGATGTTTTCAGGGCTACGACTCCAGAGTTTCGTAGACGAACCGTTTTGTAACTGTTCATTCCACTCCTCAGGAAATATCAGTCAGTGAACCGAACGATTACACGTAACTCTGGAGTCGATTGCATATGTGCATGTGATTCGTGTTTTATATATATATAGTTTAATCTTAAAGTGATATTGTTTAGGGCTCGGTTTGTTGTTTTTTCAATGGTTTTACTGATAAAAATGTATTTTGGCAAGCAGTTTTTATCGTATAGTTCTTGAAAACGCGTGTATCAGTGTGTCGATGAGCACAAAGAGTTCGTCTCTTTAACTGAGCAGGTTCATGTTGACTTCGAAGTTTCATGAGAACACAATTATGATGTTCTCACTCGTCAGGTTTGGTTTGTGCTTATACATACTGTTGCGGATTCCGGGCGAGGAACTGCACAAAATAATGAACAACAAAACAGATATTTGAGACACAAAAAATGTGTTATATTAAACGTAAAGATACAAACTGGAACGGAGGTTAGTAATCCAGGAATACGATAAATAGGTATATATATATATATATATATATATATATATATATATATATATATATATATAAGTCTTTGAAGTGAAGCTGTGCTGGAATTAGTATGTCCACGTCGGAACTGACGGGAGCTGTGTAATACTATTCTGGCTGACTGAGTGGAGTTCAGAGCTATTATGACAACTGACGCGGTATTCTCTGTGAAACTTCGGTATCATTCGGTATCTTATGGATTAGACACGGTACTCTGCGGTAACCTACGGATATCTCTATGGCAGGAGTATATGTATACTTAAGTTGAGTCTATTATCATAGAAAAAGGCTATATCCCACGTGTGTGTGTGTGTGTGTGTGTGTGTGTGTGTGTGTGTGTGTGTGTGTGTGTGTGTGTGTTTTAACATTTTAAATGGATACCCGTATTTGAATAGATACTCTGTTTTTATAATTAAACAGTATATTTATTTATATATACCAGCCTGAATAATCGAGAAATCTTTTTAGGAAAATATGCGCCCTCTGGCAAGATTGAAACCTGCGTCCACTAAGCAGATTGATCTGATGAGTCAAATGTAAACATATGTAAAGAAAGACAATTTATTTACGATATTTTTTAACTAAAAATATGTGGCGGGACGAATTGCCTAAATAATGTTCGTCCTGATCGCTTTCGTTTAATCTATCGCATCCAATATGGTCTATTCGTCTAGAAATTAGCCTAAGCAAGAACCATAACATGAACAGTGCAAAAAGCACTTGGGTGTAGTAACAAATTCAAATTGTAACACTTAACTTTCACGCTTTGCGATCGTCAGTTGCCAAGAATCACAGTTCCAATTAGAATCGAAGTCCCTGAATGCTTTTTAGTTTCTTAGATAGATAGATAGATAGATAGATAGATAGATAGATAGATAGATAGATAGATAGATATGAACATAGATAGATAGATAGATAGATAGATAGATAGATAGATAGATAGATAGATAGATATGAACATAATTAGATAGATAGATAGATAGATAGATAGATAGATAGATAGATAGATATGAACATAATTAGATAGATAGATAGATAGATAGATAGATAGATAGATAGATAGATAGATATGAACATAATTACATAGATAGATAGATAGATAGATAGATAGATAGATAGATAGATATGAACATAATTACATATTAGATAGATAGATAGATAGATAGATAGATAGATAGATAGATAGATAGATAGATAGATAGATAGTAACAGCATTAGATAGATAGATAGATAGATAGATAGATAGATAGATAGATAGATAGATAGTAACAGTATTAGATAGATAGATAGTAACAGTATTAGATAGATAGATAGATAGATAGATAGATAGATAGATAGATAGATAGATAGATAGATAGATAGATGCATCCTTGTGCCAGTGGAGTGATAATACTGAAAGTTGACCTACATGAGATAGAAGATAATCAAAGAGTATGACACCCCATAATAACGTGACAGCGGTCAGTTGCCGTTGTTTACAATGTCTGTTTTATTCCCTAATGTCTCATTCAATATCTCCATTTCCATTGTCCAATCACCAGCAGGGAAGACCTGTGGGAAAAGGCGTCGGCGCACACGGAGACTGCTGAAGAGTTTAAGAGGACGAAGCCAGGCGAAAGATAATGTGACCAGGCAGATTGACTGACCATTTAGAGCAAGTGGTTATGGTTTTTCCTGTCCGTTGAATTTCGCACCAATCACTGGGTCTGTCGGTCTTCACAGATCGATAAAAGTCGGACTGTTAATTCGTTGCAAACGAATTCGTTGAAAATAACGAAGCTGGGTTGAAAGTTTTCTTGTGCTGACGTTTAATAGAATCATGTAAATATGAAGGTATATCTCTGTTTGCGTGTTGGTAGAATTATAAGTGAGAAATGCAGTGAGATGTTTGTTTTCGCACCTCTTTTGATGTATGTTGAGAAATGTAAGCGACAATGCAATTCGAAATTCTATCATATTTAGCTGATGTGTGCTGTGGTGCATTGATATCAGCTCGGAACGTGAAATCAGAGAGCCGAGTTCGAATTCCAGTTGCATTCACTTACTCTTAGGAAAAGTATTAATCCGTCTTTTCTACTATCAGCTATGTCTTAAATAGCAGGACAGGGTTCTGTAGCCTTGATTGGCAACCAGTCTACCGTAAAAAATAATGGCAAACTACTGTGAAAAAATCTACTACCCTGTCAGTCATGTCTCTTTTCAAGACATGATCGCCCAAGCATGTATGACACTTAACTACTGATTTTCCGGGGAATGTCATGCTAAAGTATATACATTTAACAGTCGAAAAACTTGTGGGTTTAATTTTCGTAATTTCCACCATAAAAGCTTTCTCTTACTCCTCTTTACCTTGAGATTTCCTCATATTATTGCGCGACATTTATCCTCTTTTCTCCTCTACGCTTTAATTATTGTCTTTGCTTTAAGGCATTAATCCGTTTCTTCTCCCTCTAGCTATGGGTTAAATAGCAGAACAGGTTGAGTTATATAGCCTCGGCAAAAAAATTGCAAAAAGTAATGGCAACCTACTGCGAGAAAACCTTCTGCCCAGTCAGTCATGTTTCTTTCGAGACATGATAGCCCAAGCATGTATCACGTATGGCACATAACTGATTGGTTATATTTAGTGGACATGCGGGTAGCGTTATGATGATATAGGGCAGAAAGTGGTACCGGTGAGCTGAGTTTAATCCCATCCATGCCTGTTGCGATCATTTCATTGTGTTGGTACAGAAAACAGTTTAATGCGAGCAGAGTATTTAATATACAAATGTCATGTTGTGAGTTCTTGCTTGTTTGGAAGAATACATATCGGCATGCATTATGTGTACAATACAGAGCGTATGTAGGCGGCGAGTTTTAATGCGCATGCGCACTTGTTGTTAAGTGTCGATATTCATAACGGAAGTGTGAATACGCAAACGTTTCCGTTCTCGTCCGTGTGTACACCTGAAAATGAGTGACCACTCTCTGACACTAGAAAGATGAAAGTGAAATTGAAATGACAGGCAATGAAACATCCAACTCGAAAGGTGATTATCTGCTGACCATTGGTCAGTTATTTACGACCTTCAGTTTTTCCCTTAAGTCTAGCCATAAAGAGACCGCCGATTTCCACAGGCCAGGCCGCCATCTTGCAAATCACCCTACTCCAAACCTCACTCTTTCTTCCTTTCTTTCTTATTCGTTTATTTTAAACCTCTCTTTTATTTTCGTAATTCTTCTACTTTCTTTAAGTAATAGCTCTCCCCATCTTCCTAATTCGATT
This sequence comes from Ascarosepion bandense, assembly GCA_037127315.1. Lineage (NCBI taxonomy): Eukaryota > Metazoa > Mollusca > Cephalopoda > Sepiida > Sepiidae > Ascarosepion > Ascarosepion bandense. The sequence continues at coordinate 6,953,675 of JBBBDQ010000357.1, read as the reverse complement.
TTTCGATTATTTCTGAAACTGGCTAAAATCTCTCATTTAGTCTTTTTTTTTTTCTTACATTTTATCTCAGAATTATTTCTTCAGTTTCTTTTGTATAGTTTGCCTTTTCAAGGGGTAGGCAATCATGGTTCTCCACAACTTCATATTCTTTGTAGAATGTCTTTTTATTAGCACACGCCTTTTTAAGTCATGTATGTAATATGTCAGCAATCATATCTCCCCACAATTTCCTATCCTTGTGTTTCTTAGTAATGTTTGTCTTTTGACTTCTTTCCAATTCCTGTTCTTCCAATTCTACTGAACGTATGCAACCGTGCCTCTCCAAAACTTTCTATTCCTTCTGATTCTCAATAATATTTGCTTCTTTATTTTCTTCACTTTCTATTCAGTCATCCTCTCAAAATGTGGGTATTCATGCCTTTCAACAATTTTTATTCCTTTTGGGGCTCTTAAAAAATGTCTTTTTACTGATCTCCACTCCTAGCTCTACGACGATAAACTACATCCTGCAGCAAGAACTTTGATCGGCAGGTTTTGATGATCGTGAAACAACCTCTTAACTGCTGTTTTTGCCAGATCCACCATGACATAGACAGATGGTACCTGTTAGGATCCCAGCTATGGGTAAATAGTTAACCCCTAAACTGGTGTCGAAGCACGATGGAAGTATAAAAATACATTAAAATTAAATATATTACCAGCAATAGATTTGACTCTCGACGAAAAACCCTCATTACAAAAATACATCAAGGAAACCTGATCTACTAACTTATTTTTTACAAAGAATACATATTCATACAAAGTTGTTCTGAAAATTTTGTCGGCATTAAATAACTCATTCAAACTGATATACCGTAAAATATAATAAACCAAATCAGATCAATCCTTACGCTGACATTTCTGGATGATGTGGGCTATTATGCCTTTTCACAACTCCCTAACCTGTGTGGCTATTAATAATGTTTGTCTTTTTACTCTTCCCCACATCTGCAGGATGTGGGCAATTATGGCCCACCACAACTTCCTATCTTTTCTGGTTTTGGATAATGTTTGTCTTTTTTATTACACTACCCTCTGTTGAGGCATACCTGCAAGACGTTTGTGCTCATGGCTCACTATATTTTCTTATCCTTTGTCGGTTTTAATAATGATTGTCTTTTTACGACTCTCATCCACGTTTTGTCATCACTTCAGGATATTGTCAATCGTGTCACTCCACAACCGGCCTATCTGTTGTGGCTCTTAATAACGGTGTTTTTTTTTTATTTTGTTTGTTTTTGTTTTTTCTTTTTTTGTAATTTTGTGTGGGGGTGTTTTTTGTTTCTACTCTCTACTTCCTGATCTGCCATACAATTATTTCTGATCGGAGTATGACATCTAAGTTGCTTCTTCGGCCAAAGAACTGCCCCCAAACATCATATATATATATATATATATATATATATATATCGCATCGTTCATTCCGCAATGAATTAGAACATTCTCAGCTATTGGGCGTGTATAATGATAATATACACGCTAAAAAAAAGTTTGCTTCCTTCTATCGAGCCCCCGTAGCTCAGAGGTAGAATCGCCGACTGACGCCAATTTGGTCGGGTTTCAATCCTGGGTAAAAAGGCAATCGGCTGTCTAACCGTACTGATAAGCTGTGATACAGCAAAACAGATCTGTCTGCGGATGACTATATATATACGGGGTGATCTAAAAAGAAGGTGGGTAGTAGGTAGAATAGGTTTGTGCAGTGGTTATATTATTACAATGGTGTGTAATGTTCCCTCCAAGATAGAGACTCTCCACATTATTCAAGAGCAGTCCGTGAGTATCTTAATTAAACATTTCCTAAGAAATAAATTGGCTGAAGAGGTTCAATTCATTGACCAGCACGTTCACCTGATTTGACCCCAACGGACTTTTCTTTTGGAGAGTACTTAAGGACAAAGTATATAGTCAGAAATTGAGAAGTGCTGGTGATATTAAAAATGACATAACACATCACTCAATAAGTCCCTGGCCTGACTCATAATTGACGCCACTAATTAAAAAAAATCCATATAATTGTTATAAAGTACTAATCTTCAAATGGCACGTGACAGAATTTGGACCAAATCGGATTATTAGTTTACAAATTACAGTTATTTAAGTGAAACTACTATTGCAAATTTTCAAAACAATGGAAAAATCTGAATTTCGTGTGTTGATAAAGCATTGTTTTCTGATGGGGAAATGATTGTTTAAACAAAGCAAAAATAGGCTGTTGCCCCGGAATACACCAAAGAATCCACAAACTCGTTTTGGCCGATCTTAAATTGAAGTTGCGTAAGATAGCAGAGGAGTTGAACATATCAGAAGCCAGTGTATTCACCATTTTGCATGAACATTTGATAATGAGAAAGCTGTGTTCAAAGTGGGTGCTTACAGTCGATTAAAAACAACAACACGTCAAAGTGTTTGCTTACAGTCGATTAAAAGCAACACGTCGGTGATTCAGAGTGCTGTATGCAACTGTTTCAACGAACGCATCAAGAAGTTTTTTCTATAAATATGTGACAATGGATAAACATGGATCCACAACTTCATCCCAGAGTCAAATCGGCAATCAGCTGAGTGGACAGCAGCAGATGAAAACCGTCCAAAGCGACCAAAGACGAAAACATCAGCAAGCAGGGTTTTGGGATGGGCAAGGTATTTTCTTTAACATTTATCTTGAGAAAGAAAAAACCATTAATAGCTAATATCATATAGCATTATTGGTGCGTTTAAATAACTCGCCAAAAAAAGCCACAAATGAAAAAGAAAAAGCGATCTTTTACCAAGACAATGCCCTGTGTCAAAAGATCGCAACGATGGCAAAACTACATGAATTGCACTTCGAATTGTTTTCGCATCCAACCCTTGTTCCGTCATCCACCTGATCAGGTCCTTCAAATATGTTATCCGCTGCTTTCCCCTGTCTCTTTTTCCCTCTATTTGGCTTGTTAGTATCAGGTTCTCCAAGCACTCCTTCCTCATTGCATGTCAGATGAACTTTAGCTGTCTCTTCCTGATGCTCAGTATTGGTTGGCAACCTACTGCGTGAAAATCTTCTGCACAGTCAATCATGTTTCTTTCAAGACATGATCGCCTAAGCGTGTATCATATATGGCACGTAACCCATCCACCTGCTCAGGTCCATTCAATATGTTATCCACTGCTTTCCTCTGTTTCTTTTTCTCTTTATGTGGGATGTTAATATCAGGTTCTCCAAGCCCTCCTTCCTCATTGAATGTCCCAGGAACTTTAACTTCCTGATGCTCAGTATTAATTTCCTTTTCGTTTCCATCCTTTCCATAACCTCGTCACTGCTCACATGCTCGATCCATGATATCCGCAGCATTCTTCTGTAGAACCACATTTCAGTTGCTTCAAGTTTTTCCTTCATCTTTGATGATATTGTCCAGCATTCACTGCCATATTGTAGAACTGACATCACATAGCAATCCAGTACTCTTTTCTTTGTTTCTAGCGAGATTATCTCTTAATAATTTACTCGGCTTCTGGAACGCGTTCTTTGCCATGCCAATTTGCCTTCTGATCTCTGTGTCGCACTTTCCGTTTTCTGTTAGAACACTTCCCAGGTATTTAAACTTCTGAACCTGCTTGTTTTTAGTATCCCCCACCTGTATTTGGCATTTTGGGCTGCTCTTTTTGCTGATGATCCTGCATTCCGTCTTCTTGCAGTTTATTTGCAGTCCTTTCTTATCACTCTCTTCAGCTACCTTCTGTAGGAGATCTTGTAGTTTCCTTTCCATGTCTGCTATCAGCACTGTATCACCTGCGTACCTTATGTTGTTCAAATTGTGACCTCCGATGACGAATCCTGACATAGCATCTAGGGTTCTCAGAATAGTATCGCTGTACAAGTTGAATAGATCCGGTGAAAAAACACATCCTTGTCTTACGCCCCTTTCTATCTTTGTATATCTGCTGAATTTGTTACCTATCCGTACGGAGGCGGTTTGCTACTAATAGAGATTCTTGATTACTTGTCTGTCTTTCCCAAATACGTCGAGGGTGCTGTTTATCTTCATCAATTCCTTGTGGCGTATTTTGTCGAACGCCTTTGCATAATTGATAATACATATGTACAAGTCTTCCTTCATTTGTACTGCCCTTTCGGAGAAGATTCTAATCATGAAAATGGCGTTATTTGTTCCAGTGTCTTTGAAGAACCCGCACTGTTCTTGTTCTATCTGTGGCCTGATTTTGCTTCTCGCTCTATTCATCAGGATTCTGACGATCAGTTTTGTAATGTGGTTTATCAAATTGCTTGTTCGGTGAATTTCACATTCGTTTGCACCTGACTTTTTAAGCAGTGCAGGGAAAATCGATTTGCTTACGTCATCTGGTATTTCACCATTATTATAAATTTCATTTATTATCTCTGTAATCTTCTCTATACCGAATTTTTCCGGGGCTATCAGCAGCTCTATTACAATGCCTCTGGTCCAGCTACTTTGTTTCTATTCAGTTTGGCTATTGCTGCTTCCACATCGGACTTTAATATTTCCGGTCTGTCCTCATCTTGTATTATCGGTTGTATTATCTTGTATTATCGGTTACTATCTCTTGCTGTGGAAAAGGACTATGTTGATGAAGAAAGTCGAATTTTGCCTAAAAGTTGTTGTTTTATTAGTTGGGCCCGGGATTTATTGAGTGTTATGTTAAAAGATGCATTTCAGGAAATTAATACACAAAGACACTTATGCAAAACTGTTTGTCAAAGCGAGAGTGATAAACTTCAAAGCTGTGTAAATTGTGATGGACGGCAGTTTGAGCGTCTGCTTTGATAAAATATAAGGGCTTTTGTATTATTGTAGAAAATTTAATTGTCAATGTAATAATAGTAAGTATAATTATATATATAATATCAACATAAAATTTATCATTTACTATCCACCTACGTTTAGACCACCCTGTATATATATGAGAGAGAGAGAGAGAGAGAGAGAGAGAGTAGAGGAAAATAAAAAGGGTAGAGAAAGAGAAAGAGAGAGAAAATTGAGGTAGAGAAATGGACAAAAGAAACAGAGATATAGAGAGGAAAGAGTAAGACCTCTGTATGTGTGTGTGTGTGTGTGTGTGTGTGTGTGTGTGTGTGTGTGTGAAAACCGGAAGACGTAACTACTAAAATGTTGTGATCATAACAACAAAGATGAGATTAAGAGTTTGCTTGTAAATTATGTAAATAAGAAAGAGATAAAAAAAAAACAACTCCCTAAAGACAGGCTCGAGGAACTTATGAAAATCAATTTAAAAGAAGAGATAGAAAACCCCGATAACTGTTCTCTGAAGTAATATTCTTATGATCTTTCCTTGAATGAAGTCCCCATAAAATCTGGGAAAAGATTGTTGGAAATTGTGAATATTAAAGGAGACCGTAGGTCGGTGTGGATTACATTGCAGTGTTGTTTAGTCTGTTCAGTAATAGAGAACTGTAGAATATGTCCATGTTTAAGATGGAATCGCCAATACAGGACCGGCGTATACTACCTACCCGCCTACCGTTGAGGAAGAAAAGACTAATTTTGCTTCTTTCTATCTATATTTATTTGTATTGCATAAAGAATTTTAAAAATTTGTATTGCATAAAGAATTTTAAAAATTCGCAGATTTTGATTACTTTGTGTTTTTTTTTTTTGTGTTTTTTGTTGTTTTTTGTTTTTTGTGTTTTTTTGTTTTTTGTTGTTTTTTTGCTTTTTTGGTCAGGCTAAGTTTCGTAAAAACACTATATAAAATTCACCATATTTTATCCATAAATTTGAATGTGTCACAATTATTCAATTTTTTAACCAAAAAAAATCTTAAGCTGATGTTAAAAATTGACGTAAAAGATTTAAGATGGAATGAAATGTCTCTAAATTTGTATTTAGATACATTGTATTTATTTTCATTTTTTCTAGCAGAATTGTCCATATATGTTGAATAGAGATGTGCGTTGTGGCGCAATGGATATCAGCTCGGAACAAGAAATCGAAGAGCCGAGTTCAAATTTCAGTTGACATCATTGCATTCACTTACGAGTAAAGAGAAAGGTATTAACCCGGCTCTTCTCTCTCTAGCTATAGGTTAAATAACAGGACAGACTGTGTTCTATAGCCTTGGTTGGCAAACAGTCTATCGCACTAAGTAATGGCAACCTACTGCGGAAAAATCTTCTGCTCAGTCACTCATATTTCTTTCGAGATATGATCGCCCAAGCGTGTATCACGTATGGCACTTAACTGATTGACTGATATTGAATGATTCATTATTGTACATAATTATGACACAATTAAATTTGTATTTTATATGAATACTACCTTATGAAATGTAGTAGCCTCGGGGGGCGCTATCATATATTTGAGGGTTTGTATCATAGATTCAAAGTGGGTATTTATGTTATAAATGTTGTATCGCTGAGGTGAATACGATATACAGAGAAAGTGTGCTGCGGTATTATTCAGCACAATATCTGATGCTGAACGGATATACACAAAATAGTGCAATAGTTAAAATAACAGACATGACAGAACTTACAAAACAGAGAGGAGGGGTTTAGATCGCAATAATCGCCTAAGTAATCAGTCTGAATATTACTGGAATGTTACGCCTCCAATACTACTATTCTTTACTTAAATAGACCATTTCAGATCATCGGCCATTCCATAATTGAGAGCGCTGCAGGGGTGTCAGCCACTCTACAACAATAAACTAATTATTTTTTGAGAAAACGAAGGTCTGCCATCCTTACATCAAAAGAATGCTTTGGAATGTATAGGTCTAAATGATATGGTGACACGAAAAATGAGTTCAATATTCCGAAAAAGATTTTTAATGAACTATAAATAAAAAAATTTTAATGAACTTTTATTTTTAATTAATTTTAAATTTTAAATTTTAAAATTTTTAATGAATTTTTAATGAACTTTTTAAAATTTTTAATGAACTTAAAATAAAAATTTTTATGAACTTTTTAATTAATTTTTAATTTTTAATTTTTAATTTTAAAATTTTTAATGAATTTTTAATGAACTTTTAAAAATTTTAATGAATTTAAAATTAAAAAAAATTAATGAACACACATATGCGCTGCTTCCTTAAGTTTACGTAGTTTCCAGTGGCGTTCTCTATCTATTTTTTAACTTCATCCCATAGGGTGCGGTGATCCCCTTTCTCCCTGCATATGTGATTAGCTACACCTGATTTTTCTATCTCCCTCGTGTTACGGCCTTGCGATGTTCTTGTAGCCTTACCTTAAGGCGGCCGTCTGTTTCTCCTTTATATTTCTTTCTTTGAACTCAATAAGATTATCTATGCAGTTCACTATGGAAATAGAGAGTGATAACAAACTGGCATTCCTGGGGGTGCTAGTAACTCGAATAGAGGTGGGGTTCAAGACATCCTTATACCGCAAGTCAGCATTCACCGAACAATACCTCAACTTCAGCTCCAACCACCAATACAATGCAATGAAATGGATCGTCCGCTGCCTGCAACATCGAGCAAAAGCCATAAGAGATATACAAACAGGAAATGGTCAGTATAAGCAGTACCCTACAACGTAACATTTATCCAAGGTACATGTCAAAAACTCCAACAAACATGGAAGGGAGGGTGAATAAGAATAACAACGCTCGAAAAAAACTTTTCTGTCTACCCTATTTGAAGTGATTCATATAACATCAGGACGATCTTCAGAAGTGGTTCTACACTTCGCGGGCACCTCTCACGAGTAGGACTCCCAACAGAGGAGGGCATGACTAAGGACTGTGTGTACGCCATTCCATGTAGCTGTGTAAATCAGCTAATATTCCTTAATTAAAGTTTCAGAGAAGTATATTTTATATTTGAAAATTTATTTAACAACGAGAATAACATTGTGCTAAAAGACGGCTAAAAATGGCGCTAAAATCAGCGATTTTTTGCCATTTCAAAACAGAAACTAATTTCGAAATGCAGCAAAGTATTTTGCTTATCGGAAATACATTTAATTTATTAACTTGAAATTAAAACGAAAATAAAGGCTTCAAGAAAAATGTTTTAATCTTTTAAAATTCGTTTAAAAGATTAGATATTGCTTTTCTGTGAAAAATGTATGTCTGGCTTGTCGATTTTGAGTTTGCTCGTCTGCTGGCCGGGAATAGCTAATCTCCGTTTGTTCAAAACAGCCAACCTGTTGTTACGACTGTAACTATGCTGAGGTGACCTTCGTTACAGTTTCAAGGAGAGAGTGTATAATCTGGTGTGTTCAAAAGTTTTGAAGAAGATCACACAAGCCTCAAAAATCGGTCACGACGACTTGTTACTTCGTGTTTGCAGAACCACCAACGACTTCCGAACATTTTTCTTTACTGAATTTTACTAACAGAACTTGTGCCAGCACGCAATGTGGCTTTACAGCAATTTCACACAGAGTCAAACGCTTAAATCATCTTCAGAAGCTGATATTGCCAAATCGACCATGGTATGATTCGAACCATATTTTCATATCCGCTAACTTTCGGACCACTCGCCTATCTATTATTATTATGTCATTTTTCATCATATTTCGATTTCTGCTTTGGTCTCACTACCAACCAAGTCTGCGGGGAGACCTAAGGCAGGTAGTGGCGTGTTGTTATGGCTCCATTTCATGTTTTTCTATCTTCCCTATCATCTCCAGCATTACATAGATAAAGTTTTCCTTAGTGTGTGGGCTGTACTTAATAAGACAATTTTTTGTATATCTCTTAAGCTGGGGTTTCCAGGGATTCTTTCAATGTGTTGTTTTGTTCCATTTTTTTATCATTCCAAGTGCACCTACTATCACTGGCACAACTCTTGTTTTCAATTTCCACATTTTTCCTATTTCAATTTCCAGGTCTTTATATTTTGACAGTTTTTCAAATTCCTTGATTGCTATGTTACAATCCGCTGGACAAGCCATATCAATTAATAGACAAGTTTTCTCCTTCTGGTTTTTAACAATAATGTCTGGCCTGTTTGCTTCAATTTTTCTGTCTGTGTAGATGGTGTAATCCCATAGAATGGTTACATCTTCTATTTCTGTAACCGGTGCTGGGTGATGTTCATACCAGTGTTTGCCTACAGCTTTTCCATAATGTTTGCATATTGCCCAATGTAAATATTGCCCAACTCTATCGTGGCGATTTTTATATTCATTTGGGGCAAGCACAGAACAGCCTGAGATTAGGTGGTCTATTGTTTCTTGGTGTTTATCACAAAACCTGCATTTTGGATCCATATTATTATGCATAATATTTGCCTGGAAGTTTCTCGTGAAAGACTTTGGTCTTGTGCTGCAAGAATAAAGCCTTCAGTTTCGGACTTTAATCCAGATGCACGTAACCATCGATGAGTATTAACTTTGTCAACATTGGATTTATTGGCACGTACTGGATATTGGCCATGCAGAGGTTTGTCTTGCCAGCGTTGTTTCATTTGTTCAAGAGCTTTATCTTTGGCTTTCATTTTCATATTCTTTGCCGCAATAGTCGGCTCTTGACTTCCGTTCTGCTTTTCTACAGAATCTACTAACTGTAAATCTTGTTTGAATTTACTGCCTTCTTTTATTATTGAATATTTTTTCTTTCTTTCTTCATGTTGCCTTACTAATTGTAACATCCAATCCTTTGTTGTTTCTATGTATGTTAGTAAGCCAATAGTTGTTGTCTTGTATGACAATTCCAGCTGAATAAGACCTCTTCCACCTTCTTTACGGGGTATGTATAGACGGTCTACATCAGCCTTTGGATGATGCATCTTATGCTTAGAAAGAAGCTTTCTTGTTTTAGCATCCATTCGCCTGATGTCGTTTAGAGTCCAGTTTAAGATGTTAAAGCTATATTGGATAACTGGGATTGCAAGGCTATTAATGGCCATAACTCTGTTCTGTGAATTTAATTCAGTTTTTAATATCATTCGTATCCTTCTATAGTACTCTTTACGCACTATTTCTTTCATTTTTTTATGGTGAATGTTTACGCTCTCATTTACACCTAGGTATTTATAAGCTTCTTCTGGTTTCAATTCTTTTATTGTTACAGCAGGGTCTAGGCTAATTGAGGATGTTTCTTGTATTGATCCACGTAAAACTGTAGCTTTAGCACATTTATTCAAATTAAATTTCATTCCAATGTCTTCGCTGAAGCATTTTACAGTTTGCAGAAGACCTTCCAGTTCATTATCATTCTTAGCATATAACTTCAAGTCATCCATGTAAAATAGATGGTTTATTTTCTTTTGTCCTATTTTATAACCACATTCTGTCTTGTTAAGTTGACTGGTTAGTGCTATTAATGATATGCAGAATAGTAAGGGAGATAAAGAATCACCTTGAAATATACCTATTTTGATGTTTATTTCATCAGACTTATAGGTTCCATTTATATGATTGAGGTAAAGGGTTGTTTTCCATATAGACATGCACTGTTTGATGAAATTGATGATGACGGGCGATATCTTGTATATATTTAAAGTCTTTAAAATCCAGTCATGTGGCACACTATCGAATGCCTTTTGATAGTCTATCCAGGCTGTACTAAGATTTTTCTTTGTACTGTAGCAGTTTTCCAGGATCATTTTGTTAATCAGCAATTGGTCTTTACAACCATAACAGCCACGTTTGCACCCTTTTTGTTCAAGCGGTAACATGTCATTTCTTTCTAAGAATAAATATGTCTGCTTTGTTAAAATAGATGTTAATAGTTTATATGTTGTCGGAAGACATGTAATTGGTCTGTAGTTTTTCGGATTTTTTGTGTCACCATTCTTGGGTAGAAGAAATGTAATTCCTTTTGTCACCCATGCAGGAATTTTAGTGGGATCGTCAACCATTTCTTGAAGTTCTTTGGCTAGTTTTTTATGTGATGCGCTTAAATAATATAGCCAAAAGTTAGGAATTTTATCTATGCCTGGGAATTTCCAATTGTGTGTGTTTTTTTAGTGCATATTTAACATCATCTTCTGTAATTCCAGACCATGTCTGTTCGGGTTTATTTTTCATTCGTTCTGTCTCTTGCGTAATTCAATGTACTTCCTTGCTAAGTTCTTTAGGGCAAGCCCATATCTTTTCCCAGAACTGTGTGACTTCTTCCATTCTGGGGGGTACTGTCACTTCAATTCTTTTTTTATCTATTTCCCTGTAAAATCTCTTTGTATCAGTCTGAAAAATCTTGTTTTCTCTGTAAAATCTTGCTCTTTTTTCATAGCGTCTTATTCTTTGAGCCTTCAGCTGGATTTTTTGCTTTATTTTTTCTTTATTTGATAAGACGTCATTTTCATTCTTGATGTTATATTTTTTTACGGCTCTTCTGCTTTTCCTAGTTCTTACATTTATTCCTCTACTCAGTTCATCCAATATTGATAATTCACTTCTAAGTTGTTCTATTTCTTTTTCTATTTTTCTTTTCCAAGGTGGAACTTCACGTCTACGAGACTGCCTTGTTTTTATTTTGATATTTAATTTTTTTGTTGCTGCTGTTGCTGATGCATATATTATTTCGTTAAGATTTGTATGAGGGTCTTCATCCAGTATTGATTTCAGTGCTGCATTGTACAGTTTAATAGTTCGGAGGTTTTGTTTTGTTGGTTGGAATTTTGGGAGCTGTTCACGTTCCTCCATTGTAATACTTTGTATTTGACTTAGATGGTTTTTTATTTCTATCTTGGCTTCCTGTATATTGTTCTTATTTTCCGTCAAATAATTATCTTCGATGTGTTCTGAACTCGTTTTATTTTTGTCTTTTAACTGACTCAGACTCAGATCACACCTTTCCAGCACTTTTAAACTTACATCATTATCTTCGCATTGATTTGCGTGTTTCACGGTTTCTACATTATGACCTGTGATTTGTTTGATGTTATTACTTTTTATTTCTGGTTCTGGTCCCGGTTCCTTTTCATATTTTGTTGATTCGACTCTTCTTGTTACAATTCTTTTAATTTCATGAATTTCGGCCTCTGTTAGTCGGTTATTACGAATAATGTACCTACGTACATTGGCCAATTTATTATTATTATTATTATTATTATTATTATTATTATTATTATTATTAGAAAGACCTGCAAAAATTCCCCAATTTTACTATTTTCATTTTCTGATGAATCGTCATTCTTAAGTTGATAATTGAATGAGCTCATGGCGTGTACTATGACAATAAAACATCTGTAGAATTTTCCTATTACATCGTTAAATGTTTCAGCTTGACTTTACAAAATCTTGCAGTAAGAATCATAAATATGAATGATGATCGTTGTTTTAAGAAGTAAATGAGAAGACTTGAAATTGACAACTTTTTTCATTTCATTGAAACAGCCCTTAAATATGTATATCTTGTCTTCCTTCTTTCATTCATTTAATCATTCGTTCTCTCACGGAAACCAATAACGTTTGTGATATGTCTTGTTTTCCGACGCAATCAAAACGGATTAACTCATTTTATTTTTTAATCATTGCACCCTAAGCAAGGCATTCCACTGCCACTATTGCGCATGGGGTAACATAGGGGAAGGTGAAGAGAAACAGTGGTTAGATATAGGAAATGTCAGAAGGAGGGTGATAGATGGGTAAGGATACCGAGGCTGGGGGTTGGATAGATGGGAAGAGTGTTTGAAAGATGGATAGTGTGATAGAAGGTGTCTATTGACCTTACATTTAAACTCCTGGAGATTGTAGCCGTCTCTCTTTCTAAACGACCAAAACGGAATAGTTCATTATTTATGAGTTACTAGCAGTATAGCCCGGCGTTGATCGAGTGTAATGAAAACTTTAAAACTAGTCCATGGTCCTGGAGCTCAGACTCTTTGGACGTTTGCACGAAAGACTAAAAAGCAATAGTTTCCAGTTAAAGCTAAACCGTAGACTGAAAGAAAAATGAATGGATGTAAGTCAAATTTTGATTTCCTGGTATCGATATCAAATAAGTTTTTTTCGTCGTAAACTGAATTTTGAAGGTTACATAAGTTCTCTGAGTAAATGGTATCATGGCTGAGACTAAGAACTACAATTATACCTACTTAGAACCAAATCCGAAGCAAAAACTAAAATAAAAGGGCTGAAAAAAATACAGACATACAGGCAGATAAACAGACACACACAAAAATCTTGCCTTTTATATATATGTATTATCGATTTTCTGCACTATTGTAAGAACTGCAACCTTGAAATTCCTGAATATCGTTTCTTATGTCTTTGTCTATGAGTGTATCAAATTTGATTAAAATCGCACCACTCCTTCTATAACCCGATTTTTTCGATTATCGATTTTCGACATTTATCGGGGGTACCTCGACACAAAACCTAGATAAGAACACTCGCAGACGCTTATAGTACAACTGTGTAAATTTTCAAGAAAATCGGTTCAGCCGTTTCGGAGTCTATAGGTAACGGACACACACACACACACAGTTCCATTTATAAATAAGTTTAGATTTGCAGGGCGTAAAGGTGGTGTGAACTAAGACACTAACGAAGGGGAGGACACGCACTATTATTATTATTATTATTATTATTATTATTATTATTATTTCAATAGGTAGATATCAAAAAGCCTAAAATAAATCATTCATGTATCTTTTTGATTTTGTTAGTAAATTCGATATTTGCTCAAATTATCGCATTCTCTTGTATTTCAAAGAATGGGTTAATGTAGATGTGTGCGTTTGTATGCCTCTGAGTTTTACGGAAGTGTGTTCCTGTTTGTTTGGACGCACGCTCAAGCGTGTATGTGCATGCGCGTAAATAACCTTCTTCTTTTATGTGCCATATCCCTTCAAGATATAGGGGATCATGGCCCTCCACGTGTCCCTATCCCTGATAACTCTTAGCACGCTTTCTCCTGTTACCCCACCCAAACCCCTCTCTGCCATCCACTTGCTCAGGCCCGTCAAGTATGTTACCCGCTGCTTTCCCCTGTCTCTCTTTCCGTCTATCTGAAATATATATATATATATATATATATATATATATATATATATATCACGAAATATACAGATCACAATCAAGAGTTAGCTATTCACAGGGTATGTTTTTCTTTTGTTTTTGTTTTTGTTTTGTTTTGTTTTGTTTTTTTTTTGTTTTTTTTTTACTTATTTGTTTTACTTATTTTATTATTCAAATCAATGTATTTTCGCTAATTTAGATAAATGATGCCGGTAGCTTTAGTGTCTTAAAATTAGCTCAGTTCGTCGAAATAATGGCTTAAATTAATCAACTAACGAAATTATTTAATTAATCGGAATCACAAATTAATTAGTTGTTTTCCGTTCTCTCTTTCTTAGTTTTATATCTTGATTAAGTCGGCGTCGCTAAGACCCCCCCCCCCCCACAACTTGCCGTTGTCTCCTCTAATGACAATTGCCACCAATACAGCCAGCAGCAGAAGAGTCAAGGTGTCACACAAGAAACAGGCATGAAGATCAAAATTTTTGTAAAAAGATTATTTCATATCTCCTCTAAAATTTAAAACAACTATCATTATTAAGAGTATGTTTTAAAATATCACGAGAACAAAACATTTAAAATACTATGCAGAGAATAGATCTTCTTTTTCTTTTAAGTGCATTCTCTCTTCAGGATTCTAGCGATCATAGCCCTCCACATTTTCTTGTTCCTTGCAATAATAATACTCTTTGTCTTGTTATTTCTCTCAGACCCTGCTCTGCCATACATTTGCTTAAGCCCATCAAGTATGCGACGTGTTGCTTTCTACTATCTCTCTTTCCCTCTATTCGCCCTGGGAGTATCAGATGTTCCAAGCCCTCCTTCCTCATTACACGTCAAAGAAATTTAAGCTGTCTTTTCCTGGTGTTAAGTATAATTTTTCTTTTCGTTTCCATCCTCTCTAAAGCCTCGTCGTTGCTTACATGCTCGGTTTATGCTATCCTCAGCATCCTTCTGTAGAACCATATTTCAGTTGTTTCGAGTCTTTGAGTGGATTGTCCTGAATTTGCTGTCATACAGAAGGACAGATATCACATAATAGTCCAGTACTCTTTTCTTTGTTTTCAGTGAATTTATGCTAAAGTTCAACCAAGATTTGAGAGGGTTACTGTTTAAATGTGCGTTGTGGTACAGTGGATATCGACTCGGAACGAGAAATAGGAGACCCGAGTTCGAATTCCAGTTGAATTCATTGCATTCACTTACGCGCAAATACCTTTGGGAAAGGTATTAATCCGTCTCTCCCCTCCAGTTATGGGTTAACTAACAGGACAGATTGGGTTCTATAGCCATGGCTGGTAACCAGTCTACTGCAGAAAGCAATGGCAACCTATTGCAGGATAATCTTCTGCCCAGTCAGTTATGTCTCTTTCGATACATGATCGCCCAAGCGTGTTTCACGTATGGCACTAAACTGACTGACTGTTTAAATTGTTATGATGAATGTGATATGACTCAAAGACACTTTGATGTTACAGGATACGTATGCTGGTTTAGATTGGCCAACTAATTATCAAAAAATACCCGTGGGCATGGAATTCTGAAACGAAGAGATTGTCTTTGCTTCAGTTTTGGCTATAAGACCAAAACAGCGCGAAGACAGGGAAGCTACCGAAAGAATTTTGAAGAGTCAACGCGCCTCCCAAACCCAGATTCCTTAGTGGCACGTAGCGAAATACTAAACCAATGAATGCATTCTCCCTTGTAATTTCTCTCACGCTTTCTCCTACAAACACGGTTACCATTATCGCATAACAAAGAGAAGAGAGAAAAATATATTGTGCGACGTTGATGAAGCGTCGGAGTCTATAGAACTGAAGCCAGAGACAAGACAGAACTAAACAGCGCTATAAAAAACAGAACTGAAAACGACTTGGCCTTGACTTTTAAAGGTTAAGATTGTACTGTTCAGAGACGCACCAATGCGGGAGTTTGGTCCCCAACGTAGTAGTTCTTTGCAGAAAAACAAATTGATGGTGGGGAATTTTCCCTTTGCATTATCAGTTCGGAGGGAATAAGAGTGACTTGATCCCGTCGAGGTCACATGGTGTGTCCTAGCTGTAAATGTCTGAGTTATTAAAACTAAACAATAGAGTTCATCTGCATATTTACTGTGGAAATAGAGATAGATTAGTGATAGGCTTGCCACTGAGCGACTGAGGGCAAGAGGCTACCGAGTGTAGAATAAGTCTTCCTCCACAAAACATTGGGCTTAGTCATATTGGTAGACCGCTTATCTGTTAACATTGGCGACAGTAGCTACTAGTCATGTAAGATAAAATTAATGAAATCTTCAAGCATAATATTGATTGCATATATATATATATATATATATATATATATATATATATATATATATATATAGTTATGTATTATTGTAATTTGTTGTTACAATGGTTTATAAAATCATTATATCACTATACAAAAATTTCATGTTTCAAAACATTATTGTTCTTATTCAGGTAATATTTTAAAAACAAATGGTAAAATGATATATCTTAGAAAATATAAAACGAATTCATGGTTATTCAGTAAGTTAAGGAGGGGTGGTTGGAGGAGGTTAAACAATATGATTAAAGGTGTGTCTGTATTACTCAATCAAAAGTGTGGATTAGATTGAACTATAAAGTTGAACATTTAGATCGCATGAAGGAAGTTGATGACACTTTTGAAGATATATACTAATGTATTATTGAAAAGTGTGGAACATTGGTTGTTAGCAGCAGGTTAGATTTTAGGTTTTTTTTAATTTTTTTTTTTTTTTGCTACAGTATTTGTTAATATTGTTTAAATAAATTATGATATACTAAGGTATTTTGGAGTTATGAAAACCAAATAAGTATTGTGTGGGTTATTAATAGATAGATAGATAGATAGATAGATAGATAGATAGATAGATAGATAGATATTAAAGGTTGATATTGATCGCATATATATATATATATATATATATATATATATAAATTTTCAAATGAGTTATTACGCAATCCAGGTTTCTACCTTACAGTGTCTTCAGGCGAATTATAATAACTATATATATATATATATATATATATATATATATATATATATATATATATATATATAGGGGATTCAAAAGCAGGTGGACAGAAGGAGGAAAAGGATTGTGAATCGGTTATAATATAATATTATTTGTCAATCCTGCACAATAACATGTGCATAAAATGAACTGTTCTGTTGTCCAATTTCTTGTGCTCTCTTCACCAATTTATCTTTTCTTTTTATTAGCTGGCCAAAGCAAAGGCTTTCTGGTTGCCTTGTAACATTTTGCAAAGTAATAATAACAAAAGAACCATTCTATTTTCATTTAGAATTATCCACTTGGCAATAAATACTAAAAATAGTATGAAATACATCATTTTTTTAAAGTGAGGTGGTCTAATAATTATGAACGGTAGTGTATATATATATATATATATATATATATATATATATATACATATATAATTCTGCTCCTTGTATCGATTGAAATTTCCGGTGAAATGAATTGGATTCATTACTTTGGAGCACAACACATTTATTGGAGCACTGCAGAAATTTCGACCAATACAGAAGGCAAATGATAACGTTGGAGAGAACAGGTTTTTAGTTACAAATCACTAATTCTAGCACGTAGCTACCAGTATTGATCATGCACTTTCTCTCTGAAACCGGTTAAAGTCAACATGCCCGCATTCGGAATGGGGTTTATCAAATTTAATAGCTTTCATCACTGCTAAAACAACACGTAACTCTAATTCCATTAATTGTTTGATCTCCATCATGAACGACGAACACTAATCGGCATAATATTTTAATATGCCAATGAGTGCAATATATATATATATATATATATATATATATATATATATATATATATATATATATTCTATTAAATATAAGAGACAATGAATGTCTATTATGTTTAATCATGAGCCGTCATATCCTTACTCATACACACAGTAAGAGGAACCTGCAGATAATGGAGGCCATGTACATCAAATCAAAACAACCAACACTCAATAAAATCAACTTTAAAACAGGAAATAACATATTACATTGCATTTGACTACATGGCTTTGTTGTCATTTCGCGCTATCCCGCGGTGTGACGTCATAAAACCGCATCGCAAACTTAAGAACTGCGTTTAGTATTTTTGGTAACTATTGCCGTTGCCAAGCGGAGTTTTATGTCAACACAAAATAAAATCGTCGGTGATGGTGGATTTTATAATATTTTAGTTTAAACTACCTCTCTGAAGATGGCTCATGTGAGCCGAAAGCTTAGAAGAAAACCAATAAATAATTATCCAAATGTTGGAGAATTTTTGTCTTTATTTTCAACTGAAATTAAAGCAAAAATACTACGTTTAGAACGGCTCATGATTAAACATAATAGACATTCATTGTCTCTTATATTTAATAGAATATGTTTAGAAAATTACTTGCTGCCTCGATATACTATATATATATATATATATATATATATATATATATATATATATATTGCTTGGATGTATATGCAATGACACACCTCAGCTGACACTGCCGCTTCACTACAATCTAAAATAAGAAAGCTTACGGCCACACTACATTGAAACACCAGTATTCTTACAGTCACTGAAGGTAAGCAACATCGAAACTTGTCAGTAACTAGCCGGTACTTAGGATGCTGTAAGCTGTCATGTGCAGGTAGTGTAATGAGTAATGACTCGGGATAGTTAATGTAAGTGCTGAGTTACGATAACCGTTGGCTTTAATATGTATGCTTACGCTGAAATACTCTTGGGAAAGGTATGAATCCACATGTACAACCTGTTAGCTTTGGTTAATTTTTAAGTCTTCTATCACTAAACAATTATAATCTAAAAAAAATAATTTACAACCTAAAAATATATTCTGGTTTTAAATAACCTACAAAGGGATGATAAGCCGTAGAAAACGAATCAATGAATCTGGAATAAGAAAAACTAAGCGAAGACCGGTTCTAACCTAACGTTGTCAGTTGCAAAAAATGCTGATTCAAAATGACAGCAAGTCAAGAGACGTCTGGCGGTTGGAACTGTAAATAGTGGCTAAGTGCGTTTTCTTTTGAAGCAGTGGTTGGAGGCATTTTCTTTCATCTCTTTCGATGAGAAACCGTTGATTGGGACAAGGGTTGTATAGCGAATATGCAAGTTGCGATGGGTAAATTGTCACCATTTTATTTTTTTATTTTGTGCTGTGCGGTGTTTGTTTGTTTGTTTTTTTTTTTTTTTTTTTTTTTTTTTTGGGTGAGTTGGATACCGTCTGCCAGAAAAATAGTATAATGACTTAATTCACTCCGACAGAAATTTCGAAACAGCATGCTCTACTGTTTGGCATTCGCGCCGGAAACTCAAATACCAACATTTCAGAGTGACTGGGTAACAATCTAACAACATTGCAGAGGATTCGGAAAGAGTCGGTTAAGTCTAATAACGATTACAGCGGTACAGCAGCTTGAAAAATTCACCCTGATCATTCTAATAAAAAAAACACCCGAATTTGTTGAGCCTCAGACTGAACACGGAACAACATGGATCAAGAGGGTGGCCGCTGGAAGACTCTATACGCCTTGCACATAATAATCAATGGGGGTTGAAATCTGGGGAGTTAGGTTACCAAATGCGAGAGATTATTTGGTCACAGGTTGTGTCAGTCGTTACTGGGGCCTCCTGCTTGTGTGGTATTGAAGGCAAGGATTATGGCAGCATTGACTAATTTAAATAAGGAGACAATCCAGAAAAGTTGAAGGAGATTCCGAAATCGACTGAAAGCTGTGGTTGAAGCCAATGATGATTTTATTAATTAAATTTATACTTAAGTATTTCAAGATTTTTTGTGTAATTTTGATAAATATATATGTTAGAATGAGATGTCAATATTATTTTTACTTTTTGCAAAACTTGGACAACAATTTATCCATCGCACCCTGTAAATGTTAGTTTTTATCTGATTCTCCCTGAAATCTATCCAAGGATTCCAGGTTAAGAAGCCCTGGATTAAAGATTTTTAAGTGAAAACTTGTTCGATCTCATAGTGCTATTGTGCTCTTTGCATCGTGAAATGAAACAAGATGTATTACTTTTGGAGCGTCAGACTTCTGTCATATTGTCATATATATAATGTAATCAAGATTAATCTTCAAGATTTCATTAATTTTATCGCATATGGCTCGCAGCGCCTGTCGTCATTGATACAAGATAACCTTTTTTTACGTCAGTAATATAACATTTGTCTGTTGACTTACACAAGTGTACTGAAGATGTTATTTTGTTTAATAGAATATTGTAAATGTTACAATTTTAAAATGAAGCCCGAAAGAGATCATAATTTTCACCCGTTATTTACAAATCATAATAATACAATTTATATTACTTTTTTATTATCAACTTTTATTTTAAAAAAAGATTAGTCAACAAGGCTGTTAAATTCTTTTTCTTATTTTGATAGTTAAGAAAATTATAAATCTGACACATGACCTTCATTAAGCACGACACCGAAAAGTGAAAATTTATTCTTTCATTCATTTTCTATAAGGAAACTGTTTTAGAAAGACGCTTTTTAAATGTGAAATATATATATATATATATATATATATATATATATATATATATATATATATATATATATATCGCTCATTCAATAATGAATTAGAGCACTCTGGCTATTGGGCGTGTATAATGATAATATACACGCTAAAAATCTGCCTTCTTCTACTGAGCGCCCATAGCCCAGAGGTAGAATCGCTGACTGACGCTAATTCGGTCGGGTTTCAATCCTGAGTAAAAGCAATCGGAGTCTAACCGTACTGATTAGCTGTGATACAGCGAAACAGACCTGTCTGCGGATGACTATATATATAAATTGGGTTTTTGGATAAGATCAAAATGTAGAATTATTTCACTCATCATTTAAGATGGTAGAAAGCACGCGGTCTGAGGGATTCCAAACCTGTGACAGTACCTTCCTTATTGCAAACGAGAAGTGAGCTCGGTGCAATATCGATTCCAACACGACTGTGGTCACGAGGACTGAATATTTTTGTCATATGGGCATGGTTATGGGAACCCTACTTTTTTTCCTATGGTGTGGTTATGGACATCCACTTTTTGTCTTATTGGTATACTTATGGCTATTCCAATTTTGTCCTATGTCATGGTTATGGGAACCCTACATTTTTCCTATGGTGTGGTTATGGACATCCACTTTTTGTCTTATTGGTATACTTATGGCTATTCCAATTTTGTCCTATGTCATGGTTATGGGAACCCTACTATTTTTCCTATGGTGTGGTTATGGACATCCACTTTTTGTCTTATTGGTATACTTATGGCTATTCCAATTTTGTCCTATGTCATGGTTATGGGAACCCTACTTTTTTTCCTATGGTGTGGTTATGGACATCCACTTTTTGTCTTATTGGTATACTTATGGCTATTCCAATTTTGTCCTATGTCATGGTTATGGGAACCCTACTTTTTTTCCTATGGTGTGGTTATGGACATCCACTTTTTGTCTTATTGGTATACTTATGGCTATTCCAATTTTGTCCTATGTCATGGTTATGGGAACCCTACATTTTTCCTATGGTGTGGTTATGGACATCCACTTTTTGTCTTATTGGTATACTTATGGCTATTCCAATTTTGTCCTATGTCATGGTTATGGGAACCCTACTTTTTTTCCTATGGTGTGGTTATGGACATCCACTTTTTGTCTTATTGGTATACTTATGGCTATTCCAATTTTGTCCTATGTCATGGTTATGGGAACCCTACTTTTTTTCCTATGGTGTGGTTATGGACATCCACTTTTTGTCTTATTGGTATACTTATAGCTATTCCAATTTTGTCCTATGTCATGGTTATGGGAACCCTACTTTTTTTCCTATGGTGTGGTTATGGACATTCACTTTTTGTCTTATTGGTATACTTATGGCTATTCCAATTTTGTCCTATGTCATGGTTATGGGAACCCTACTTTTTTTCCTATGGTGTGGTTATGGACATCCACTTTTTGTCTTATTGGTATACTTATGGCTATTCCAATTTTGTCCTATGTCATGGTTATGGGAACCCTACTTTTTTTCCTATGGTGTGGTTATGGACATCCACTTTTTGTCTTATTGGTATACTTATGGCTATTCCAATTTTGTCCTATGTCATGGTTATGGGAACCCTACTTTTTTTCCTATGGTGTGGTTATGGACATCCACTTTTTGTCTTATTGGTATACTTATGGCTATTCCAATTTTGTCCTATGTCATGGTTATGGGAACCCCATTTTTTGTAAGTGCACCCCACATAAAAAGGTATTTTGTGTCACATCCTGCTTTAATGTCAAGATTTTAAGTTAAGACAGAAGAGTTGTTGTTTTGTTTTTGTTCTTTTTTTAAATTTCCAATAGCTCTTCCGATGGGATTTTTGCATGCAATTGACACAAGGCGACTATTATATACGCTCAGATACGACGTTCCCCGCACCTCAAGTGGGAGTCATAAATCCGACTCATATATCAGCCAAAGAAGCTGTAAATATGGTTGTTTCATTGTATCGCTCCGTTTAGTATCTGACTCTCCTTGCTATACTTGATCTTTACAAGAGCCAGATCAGACCAAGATGAAGTATTGCTGCCATATCTAGGCTGGAGCTTCCCAGTCTTTGCTAGCCTGTCTTGACAGAGTTCAAAATCGTTTGTGCGGCTAATGAATTACCTTCCACTCTACCACTCGTTTCCCACAGACAAAACGTTACAAATGTTACTCGCTTCTCTATCGCTACTTCCATGACATGTGCTCTGATGAACTAGAATTCCTTAGTCCCAACACTTTTGCCATTTACATCTGGTACTCGCCATACCTCGTCTACAAATGGGAATCAGCTTCATTTCCTTCGTATTCTTAGAGTAACAGCTTCAAGTCACGAAGTGCTATTTTGTGGAATGGATTGTTTTCCCAATCACTATAGTCTTGACCTCTTCAATTCGAGGGTTAACCTGCATAACCCCATGAACTTCAGTTCTTAACCTTTTCATATGCTCATACTACGCCACACAGTAACCACTACCTTGAGTGGCTCTTGGGCCTCGTATTGGTTGAACATTAGCATTAAATAAAGGTAACCTGCGATGACACTATATGAGACACTTGCCATATTTTCAGCTCGACCTAAATTCATTTTTATATACAATAATTACTTTTTTTTATAACCGACCACATCACGTTGAAACAACGAAGTTAAGCAACGTCGAGCCTGAACAGTACCTAGATGGGTGACCTCTTGGGAATACCAAGTGTTGTAAGCTTTCGTTTGTGGGTAATGTAATGGATAATGGATTGGTATTGTTAATCATAGAGATGAGTTCCAATTGTAGCCGGATTTATATGGAAAAACTATCCTTGATAATGGTATGAACCTGCCTTTTCTCAGTCCAAGCTATGGGTTGGTTATTAATCATTATATATATTTATTTATCAATAAACAATTATTACCTAAAATAAAAATTCTTAGTAATTAAGAATATTTTCTAGCTTTAAGTAACCTGCAAAATGTTGAAAAGTCGTAGAAAATGAATGAATCAGTCTCTATAATGAATAGTTACATATTTCTCCAGTCCGATAGCCTATATTAAATGTGCTGTCCAAGTCGATTACCAAAATTTGTATGGTAGTACAATACTGCCATAATTTCAATTTCAATTATATATCAACTGTCTATCGTCTTCATAATGTTTATTCGATTATATACGTTAACTTGTGAAAATTTATTTCGTCTCCAAATCTGAAAAAAAAAATGTTTACTTCATCTTTGTATAGTTTGTATATACTAAATCTTGTCTGGCTTTTTGGCAATATCTTTTTATCCGGTCAATACGAATCAATGTCTCCTAAAAGTGCTTAATATTTTGACAATCTCCGTTTTTCAGCGTTCTACTTCGTATAATTTTCTATACATCATAGCTTCGAAGAGAAAAAGAAATTAAAATTCCAAAATTTCAACCAATTTCCTGCTCTCTCTGTAAGACTTACCAGTGTGTTCGCGCAGCGTTACAATTTTCGTACGCTTCCTTGAAGTAACATTTGTTATACACCCTTATGCAAATTATTAGAAACAGAACAAATAATGTCTTCTTAGGATCTTTCACACTTTTCCTGATCACGTATACGTCGTCTCCTGGCCTTGTTTTTTTTCTTCCGATCGCATTTTTCTTTACGTTTTGGACTGATGGATTCAATTTGTTTCTTCACCTTGATGACTTGTCTGAGAGTTGAAAGGCTGACACCAACAATATCCCTGATCTCTCTGTAAGGCTTGCCAGTGAGTTCGTAGAGCGTAACACTTTTCGTACGCTTCCATCGCAGACAATGGCCGTAGGACAACTCATCGACAGTCGAGACATTAATGTCTGGGCGTGATAAAAACCTAATGCAATCACGGATGATGCAATTTTTTCAAGGCCAAACAAATTTTGTGATACACCACGAAAATAGATTCATATTACTGCACACTACTTCAAAATTCTACTCCTGCAGGTTATTCTCTCGCACTTCCCGCCTGTGGAACTCGCTCCCGTATTCTTGCTTTCCTGACGGCTACAACCTCCAGAAATTTAAATGCAAAGTCAATACTCATCTACTAACCACTAGACTCTAGCTCTCTCCCCACCCCCGTATAACCTTCCCTTTCTCTCCACCTATGTATCTGTCATCGCACCTGCTTTCTCAGCTTTCTATTGTTCCTTTCTAACTAGTTTATACTCCTCACTCTTTTCTAATTAATCTTTTTACATTTATGTAGCCCCCTGCACATCAGTGGCATTTCTGCCTTGCTCGGAGTGAAATGACTAAAAAAAAAAATCTGAGAAAAAAATAGAAATTGATTACACCCTATCACTACAGTGGGTCTAAAACTGACCGTGTGGTAAAAGAAAGGAAACTAGAGCAGTTGTTTCAATTAATTTGCACAAAGATGTACGATTTTGCTTTTTCTAAATTTTTCATCAGCAGAGGTAAGACACACTTTTGATCTACTTCTGAATGTTCTAAGTACACGGAAAGGAAACTACAAAACTACCTGCAGAGTGACAAAAAAGGACTACTAAATAAACTTCGAGAAAATTGAATGCTTGACCATCAGCAAAAAGAGCAGCCCAAAATGTCAAATACAGGTGGGGGATACTAAAATCATGCAGGTACAAAAATTTAAATTCCTTGGATGTGTTCTAACAGAAGACAGAAAGTGCAACACAGAATTCCGAAGGCGAATTGGCATGGCGAAAGTCGCATTCCAGAAGCTGAGTAAAGTATTAAGAGACGGAAAACTTTCACTAGAAACAAAAAAGAGAGTACTGGATTGCTATGTGATATCAGTTCTTCAATATGGCAGTGAATGCTGGAAAATATCATCAAAGATGAAGGAAAAACTTGAAGCAACTGAAATGTGGTTCTACAGAAGGATGCTGTGAATATCATGGATCGAGCAATGATGAGGTTTTGAAAAGGCTGGAAGCAAAAAAGAAATTAATACTGAACATCAGGAAGAGACAAATAAAGTTTTATGGGACATGCAATGAGGAAGGAGGGCTTGAAGAACCTGATACTAACAGGCCAGATAGAAGGGGAAAGAGACTGGGGAAAGTAGCTGATAACATATTTGAAGGGCCTGAGTATGTGGATGACAGAACGGGGGTTGCGTGGTGTTACAGGAGAAAGCGTACTAAGAGCCACCGGGGATAAGAAGACATGATCGCCATTCGTTCTGAAAGGACAAGGCACATAGAAGAAGACAGTGGTGAATAAAAAAATAAGCAACTACATTTTTTTTTTTACATTAATAAACTCTAAAGTAGTTCATAGTATCAAAAGATTGATAGGATAGTTTATTATAATAATTTCGACTAAACAACACTTTTATGCGGAGAAAGTCATCGCTCAAGTATATTTTTATACACAAGCGTCAAAACAAAATAAGGTCTTTGAGCTCATTTTGAAAAATAGTTTTCTGAGAGAGAGAATAAATAAATTCTTTTCTCCATTGTTCTGCCTGGTTGCTTATCTGATGTCGCTTACGTGCAGTTCGTTGAATCGCGCTATTGTTGTGAGCTGCAAAGAAAGGAGCGAGGGTGGGACGAACAATAGAAGAATCGAGTGACTGCCTTTGTTAAAAGATCGCCTTTGTCGAGCAGAAAGAACTCTCCGTTCTGCGTCTGTGTAAATGTCAGTTCTTCAATAAATGCTCATTTGTTACGACTCAGCTCATCGTTATTTTTTTCTTCTCAAATGCACCCCAGATGAAGAAAGTAGGAAGATTGTATAGCGTCAAGCTTTTCACAAAATTCCGAACCTCGTCTTGCCATCTATTATATAGAATTTGTTTATTGTATATTTTATTCAATAAATCAAAAAATGTTGAACTAACTTATCTATAGGTTGCCCCACAAAAAAAAAGCATGAAATTTGGTATAGTTTATTTAATTGTTGGTATTTTTGTTTCATTTATTTCAAATAAATTTAGTTAAAAAATTATGTTATTTATTTATTTCAGTTCATTTATATAGTAAAATATATAGGTAATTTTTTATATATATTAGTTAATATTATATTATATTATATTATATTTTCATATTTTATATTATGTGTGTGTGTGTGTGTGTGTGTGTGTGTGTGTGTGTGTGTGGCACACCCCGTAGTTAGCCGACTAAAGTGATCCACGTCGAAACGCTCATCAGGCTATGTGTTTGATAAATCGATCAAACTTATTAACAGGTCCCATATATAAGACACGCTTTTAGAAATATCGAACTATACTTTTTCAAAATTCAAATTCTTAATACGCTAGCGTTTCGTTAGGAACGTAACAAGATTTAAATTTAGACTAGTTATTTTTTAACAGCATTCTATACGCATACAGATCGATGCATATGCATACAGATCTATACATTTGTCTTTGACAAATCTGCACTATTTTGTCTTATCTCTTGTGTTATTCTGCTGCGACGTCTGTTCATCAGAATCCGGAAGATGAGTTTTGTTATGCGGCTCGTTAAGCAGATTGATCGGTGGAGTTCACAATCGTTTGCGCCTTGTTTCTTAGGTAGTGCTGTGAAAGTCGACCTACTTAGGTGTTCCGGTATATCACCACTAATGTAGATCTCATTTATTATTCCTAAATCTTGTCTAAGCCGGAATAGTTTGAGGCTTTCAGCATCTCTATTACAATTCCGTCTTGTGCCGCTTTGTTTCTTTTCAATTTGCTAGCTTCCACTTCAGTTTTTAATATTTATCCGACTAAAACGATCCGCGTCGAAACGCTCATCAGGCCATGTGTTTGATAAATCGATTAAACTTATCAACAGGTCCCATATATAAGACACGCTTTTAGAAATATCGAACGATACTTTTTCAAAATTCAAATTCAATACGTTAGCGTTTCATTAGGAACGTAACAAGATTTAAATTTAGACTAGTTATTTTTTTCAAACAGCATTTTATATGCATACAGATCTATACATATGCATGTACACATATTGAAGTTTTCTTTTAATTTGCTTATTTAACATAATTAAAAATAAATTGAAAAATTAAGATATTTGATACAATTTCTGGAAACGTTAACGGGAAGTCACTCTACTATAATTTCCTGAGCAGTCATGCAAGAACATTGCAAGGGTGGGATTAAAAAATGGCAGAATCTAATGACTGCCTTTGTTCAGAAATCATCCTTGTCGAGCAGAACTCTCTCTTCTGCCTCTATGTAAATGTTTTCTTTCTTTTTCGCTGGGTCCCTTCAGAACGTAGGCGGTCACGGCCTTCCACATCTTCCTGTTCCTTGTAGCTCTTAATAAATTTTGTCTTGTTATATTTCCCAAACCATGCTCTGCCATCCATTTGCTCACGCCCATCGAGGATGTCACGCGCTGTTTTTCCCCTTATCCTCCCTGTTAGTACCAGATTTTCCAAGCCTTCTTTCCTAATTACGTGTCCCAGAAATTTCAATTGTCTCATCCTGATGTTAAGTATAAGTTTCCTTTTTGTTTTCATTCCCTCCAAAACCTCATATGTTCGGTCCATGGTATCCTCATCATCCTTCTGCAGAGTCACATTTCTGTTTCTTCGAGTCGTCTCTTCTTTTAGGAGATTGTCCAGCATTCGCTGCCAACAAGAGGACAGATATCAAGTAACAGTTCAGTATTTTTTTCTAAGTTTTCAACGAAATTTTCCTGTCTCTTAATATTTTGCTTATCTTCTGAAATGCATTTTTTGACCATCCCGGAACGCCTTCGGATCTCAGTGTCGCACATTTCGCCCTCTGTTAGAACCCTTCACAGGGATTTAAATTTGTGTAACTACTTGATTTTAGTATCCCTGACCTGTAATTGGTATGCATTAGTTTTCTTGTAGTTTATGTTTAGTCTTTTTTTCTTGCTTCCTTTCGGTTTTACAGATTCCTTTCGTGTCTGCTATCAGCACTGTGTCATCTGCATATCGCACATTGTTGAAAATATGGCCGCTAATGATGAGTCCTGGTAGGAGTTTTAGTTCTCTGGGAATTGTCTCGCTGTATATGTTGAATAAATCCGGTGTGAATATATATCACTGTTTTACACTCTTTTCTATTTTTGTATAACTGCTGAACTAATTTTCTGTCCGTATGAAGGCGGGTTTTCTGCCAATAAAGGTTCTTGATTATTCTAATGTCTTTCCAGAATGTCTTTCCAGAATATGTCAAAGTTGCCGAGCATATGTAAGAGATATCTGTAAGGTACTTTGTCGAATACCTTTGCGTAGTCTATAGAACACAGGTACACGCACTTCTGTATTTGTAGTGTTTTCTCTGACAACATCCCAAGAGTATCGGTTAGTGCTGTCGTGAACAGGTTGACACCATTAAAACTCTTCCTTGTCATTTTCAGCGAACAGTAGTCTTTTTTATGCCCGGTGTGTCTGTGTTTTTCCGTCATCTATTATAATACTTCCCAGGTATTCAAATTTATGTTTCTGCTTGATTTTAGTACCCCGGATTTGTAATTAACATTTTTGGTTCCATTTTATGCTGATAAACATGCATTCATTTTTCTTGTAGTTTTTGTCTATTCTCCTCTTCCTGCTCCTCTTCGCCCCATTCTGTAGTAGATCTTGTAATTTTCATTAAGTGTATGCTATTAAAACTGTATCATCCTTATATCTTATATTCTTAAAATTGTGGCCGACAATGATGAATCTTAGAATTGTCTCGCTGTATATGTTGAATAAATCCGGTGTGAAGACATATCACTGTTTTACACTCTTTTCTATTTTTGTATAACTGCTGAACTAATTTTCTGTCCGTATGCAGGCGGGTCTTCTGCTAGGATAGATTCTTGATTATTCTCAAGTCTTTCTCGAATATTTTAAGGTTGCTGAGCAGCTCTAACAGATATTTGTGGCGAACGTTGTCAAACGTCTTTGCATAGTCTACAAAACACAGGGACACAACTTTCTGTATATTTATTACTCTTTACGATAACATTCTGAGCATGATTATTATGTTTCTTCTTCGTCTTTGATAAATCTGCACTGTTCTTGTTTTATCTCTGACCTGATTCTGCTGCGACGTCTGTTCATCAGAATCCGGAAGATGAGTTTTGTTATGCGGCTCATTAAGTTGATTGTTCAGTGGAGTTCAAAACCGATTGCACCTTGTTTCTTAGGTAGTGCTGTGAAAGTCGACCTGCTTAGGTGTTCCGGTATATCACCACTGATGTAGATCACATTACGCCCTCTGTTAGAACCCTTTCCAGTGATTTAAATTTGTGTAACTACTTGATTTTAGTATCCCCGACCTGTAATTGGTATGCATTAGTTTTCTTTTAGTTTATGTTTAGTCTTTTATTCTTGCTTCCTTTCCGTTTTGCAGAGTCCGTGTCTGCTATCAGCACTGTGTCATCTGCATATCGCACATTGTTGAAAATGTGGGCGCTAAAGTCCTGGCAGGAGTTTTAGTTCTCTGGAACGTAACAAGATTTAAATTTAGACTAGTTATTTTTTCTAACAGCATTCTATACGCATACAGATCGATGCATATGCATACAGATCTATACATTTGTCTTTGACAAATCTGCACTATTCTTGTCTTATCTCTTATGTGATTCTGCTGCGACGTCTGTTCATCAGAATCCGGACGATGAGTTTTGTTATGCGGCTCGTTAAGCAGATTGATCGGTGGAGTTCACAATCGTTTGCGTCTTGTTTCTTAGGTAGTGCTGTGAAAGTCGACCTGCTTATGTCTTCCGGTATATCAACACTGATGTAGATCTCATTTGTTATTTCTGTAATCTTGTCTAAACCGGAATCGTCTAAGGCTTTCAGCATCTATATTACGTCTTGTGCCGCTTTGTTTTTTTTCAGTTTGGCAGATTCCACTTCACTTTTTAATATTTCCGGCCCGTCATTAAATGCGCACCCATTTTACGACTCGACTCATCGTTAAATTATTTCTCATCATTAACTGCCGATGAAAAAAGTAGAAACATTATGCAACAGAAATGAAACTATGGAGAGCCATGATCGTCTACAACCTGAAGAGATAACACAGATAAAACTTATGATTTCACTAAAACCAAATTTTTTTTACACAAATGATGCAATCAATGTTGGTAATAATTCAACGCGTACACTGTAAATTAACTTGTTCAATGCAACATAAGTGTAAGCAGATTGTATAGCGCCAGACTTCCAATGGCCAGGATTTTCTTGTTTTGAAGATTAGCATTATAAATCCTTATTTTTTTCTTTTTTTACTTAGTGTTATTCATCGTTAACTGGAGCAAGTCGTAAATTTGCTACGATCTCGCTTTATAAGTTACGTTCGTCTATAACTTCTTTTATATTCGGCATTTCTCTAAGGTCTGGGAATTTTTAACAGATTCATCAGTTTTGTTCACCTACCAAATTGCCCGGTATCTACCGCAGGACATTTCACACCAGAAAATAGAGAATCATCTTTTCCATATTTCTCCTTTTTTGAGGTAGCCATTCCAGTTTCAATCTGATCAAATTTGTCTAAAATGTTAGTAGCATATGGTACACGCACACACTCACACACACGCATGCACACACTGCTTACAGCCATATCACATAATACCAGTTATCGCCGAAGTTAAGTAACATCGAGCCTAGACAGTGTCTAGATGAGTGACCGCTTGGGAATACCGGGTAATGGCATTGTAATGGATAACGGCTCGCAATAGGAAAACGGAGAGCTAAGTTCTAATTCCAGTCGAGCTTTTGATATTCCCTTATGCGCAAATACTATTAAGAAAGTTATGAATCAACCTCTTCTCTCCCCAAATAAAGGTTAATTAATAGGACGTCTATCAGTAAATCATTATTATTTCCTAAACATTCTTACAATCTAAAATTATTTTCTTGATTCAAATAAACCGAGAAAAACAAACCAATCAAATCATATATATATACCCCTATGCATAAAGACACTGTACGCCTGTGTACACTTAACACTCAAACCAGGTGGTATATTTTCTTAGAAACCTCAATACATCCCCTGACTCCTTATGCCATGTTTTATCTTTATGAGAGTCAGATCAGAGAAAAATGAAGCAATGACGCCATATATGGTCTTGAGCAAGTTAATTCTCACTTTCCAGACTTACAGAGTGCTCAATCAGGGTGTGAGAGCGTAGGATATATATATATACTAGCAGTATAGCCCGGCGTTGCTCGGATGTAATGAAAGCTTTAAAACTAATACATGGTCCTGGAGCTCAGACTCTTTGGACGTTAGCACGAAAGACTAAAAAGCAATAGTTGTTTCCAGTTAAAGCAAAACCGGAGACTGAAAGAAAAATGAATGGATGTAAGTCAAATTTCTTGGTATCGATATCAAATTTTCTGCACTATTGTAAGAACTGCAACCTTGAAACTTCTGTATATCGTTTCGTACGGCTTTGTTTATGAGTATCAAATTTGATTAAAATTGGACCACTCCTTCTATAACCCGATTTTTTTCATTATCGATTTTCGATATTTATCGGGGGTACCTCGACACAAAACCTAGCTAAAAACACTCGCAGATGCTTATAGTACAACTGTGTAAATTTTCAAGAAAATTGGCTCAGCCGTTTCGGAGTCTATAGGTAACGGATACACACACAGAGACAGTTCCATTTATAAATAAGTTTAGATAATATATATATATATATATATATATATATATATATGTATGCATGTATGTATTTGTGTGTGTGTATGTGTGTGTGTGTATGTATGTGTGTGTGTGTGTGTATGTGCGCGCGTGCATACGCAACGCGAGTGATTGACTTGACGGAGTAAAGATTCATACCCGCGGTCATTTGGGTGATGCAGTCCCTACCCCAGAGACGCAACGTCACAACCCTATCTCTAGTGTCATGGCAAAGGTACAGACTATTTCCATTCTATAGTGCTCCATCTTTACTACCGAGACTTGCTATGCTATATATACGTGGTTGATTCACCCTCATTCCTCAAACACTACTTTTGTAAGGAGGGTGTTCCACTGGGAAAAGCTCCTCCCAAAAACCATAGATGGTTTTGCATAGATGGTTCCGTAACCCCTTAGAGTCTAGTGCCGATAGTTGTCTATTCACCAAATGATCGTAATCTGAATCTCTTACTTCCGCCTCTTACATTCGTATCGCGCGCTTCATTTAGTAACCCACTACCTTGTATTGGGTGAATTGTAATTTAAAAAAATCTTATTTTCTTATTCACCAGATGTCTCTCTGTATTAACACCATTTTTATCTCACAACCGATGTGATTGTAAATAACGAAATATTTCTTTTAAATGAACTGAAGTGTAAGCGTTATTCTTAGCACGATGCTTGTTCAACGTCATCTTGCCATTTCAGATTCAGTCAGTCAGTTAAGTGCCATACGTGATACACACTTTGGGTGATCATGTCTCTTTCGAGACATGACTGACTGGGCAGATGATTATCCAGCAGTAGGTTGCCATTGCTTTCTGCGGTAGTTTGGTTGCCAGTAAAGACTATAAAACCAAATCTGTCCTATTATTTAACCTATAACTGGAGGAGAGAAACAGATTAATATCTTTCCCAAGAGGATATGTGCGTAAGTGAATGCCATTAATTCAACTGGAATTCGAACTCGACCATTATTCAAAATGCAAATGACACTGCCATTTTCGTTCAGTTAATGGTAATAGTAATATTAGCTATTTTCTTCCAAGGAAACATTGGGAATTCATTAACCAAGCCGTCTGTACTGTAAATCTTTTTCTTGAAAAATATTGTCAGGAAGATAGTTATCTCGAGTCCAGTATCAGTTATGGCTCTTTCCAGTATTGATAAGAGTTTCTTTATTAACTTTTTATTTGAAGTAATGTGGAAGGTCAAAATCTTATTGTGTCATTATTTTATAATCGAGTTACATGTGTTACCCATTTTAGTAGCTCGACTAAATTTATGCAGAAGAGGCACCAGGGAGCTAAAGCTCATCTGAGCAGAAGCCGTGAAAGTATTTGTACAAGCGACAGAGGGAAGCCACATTACGTCAGTGAGAAAGTGACTGGAGTTGAGCTACAACATCGGGATGGATTACATTGCAGATTCTCCGTTGGGTTTTGTCAAGAACCCCCAAAACGAACAGCAGGGGCACCCAACCAGATGTAACAACAGTATTCAATGCACAAACGGTTGCTAGATTTATATATGTGCAAGATGCATTCAGAGGAGGAAAACTTCCTGGCCCTATACAATGAACCGACCTTTCTAACAGCAGATTCACTGTAGATTTTGTCAAGAATCCCGAGATGAATAGCAGAGGCACCCAACCAGATGTGACAACAGTATTCAATGCACAAACGGATGGTAGATTTATATATGTGCAAGATGGATTCAGACGAGAAAAACTTCCTGGCCCTACACAATGAACCGACCTTTCTAGCAGCAGATTCACTGTAGATTTTGTCAAGAATCCCGAGATGAATAGCAGGGGCACCCAACCAGATGAGACAACAGTATTCAATGCACAAACGGATGGTAGATTTATATATGTGCAATATGCATTCAGACGAGGAAAACTTCCTGGCCCTACACAATGAACCGACCTTTCTAGCAGCAGATTCACTGTAGATTTTGTCAAGAATCCAGACATGAATATCAGGGGGCACCCAACCAGATGTGACAACAGTATTCAATGCACAAACGGGTGGTAGATTTATACATGTGCAAGATCGATTCAGACGATGAAAACTTCCTGGCCCTACACAATGAACCGACCTTTCTAGCAGCAGATTCACTATAGATTTTGTCAAGAATCCAGACATGAATATCAGGGGGCACCCAACCAGATGTGACAACAGTATTCAATGCACAAACGGGTGGTAGATTTATACATGTGCAAGATCGATTCAGACGATGAAAACTTCCTGGCCCTACACAATGAACCGACCTTTCTAGCAGCAGATTCACTGTAGATTTTGTCAAGAATCCCGAGATGAATAGCAGGGGCACCCAACCAGATGAGACAACAGTATTCAATGCACAAACGGATGGTAGATTTATACATGTGCAAGATGGATTCAGACGAGAAAAACTTCCTGGCCCTACACAATGAACCGACCTTTCTAGCAGCAGATTCACTGTAGATTTTGTCAAGAATCCCGAGATGAATAGCAGGGGCACCCAACCAGATGTGACAACAGTATTCAATGCACAAACGGTTGCTAGATTTATACATGTGCAAGATGCATTCAGACGAGGAAAACTTCCTGGCCCTACACAATGAACCGACCTTTCTAGCAGCAGATTCACTGTAGATTTTGTCAAGAATCCCGAGATGAATAGCAGGGGCACCCAACCAGATGAGACAACAGTATTCAATGCACAAACGGTTGCTAGATTTATACATGTGCAAGATCGATTCAGACGATGAAAACTTCCTGGCCCTACACAATGAACCGACCTTTCTAGCAGCAGATTCACTGTAGATTTTGTCAAGAATCCCGAGATGAATAGCAGGGGCACCCAACCAGATGAGACAACAGTATTCAATGCACAAACGGATGGTAGATTTATACATGTGCAAGATGGATTCAGACGAGAAAAACTTCCTGGCCCTACACAATGAACCGACCTTTCTAGCAGCAGATTCACTGTAGATTTTGTCAAGAATCCCGAGATGAATAGCAGGGGCACCCAACCAGATGTGACAACAGTATTCAATGCACAAACGGATGGTAGATTTATACATGTGCAAGATGCATTCAGACGAGGAAAACTTCCTGGCCCTACACAATGAACCGACCTTTCTAGCAGCAGATTCACTGTAGATTTTGTCAAGAATCCCGAGATGAATAGCAGGGGCACCCAACCAGATGTGACAACAGTATTCAATGCACAAACGGTTGCTAGATTTATACATGTGCAAGATGCATTCAGACGAGGAAAACTTCCTGGCCCTACACAATGAACCGACCTTTCTAGCAGCAGATTCACTGTAGAT
Organism: Ascarosepion bandense; assembly: GCA_037127315.1. NCBI lineage: Eukaryota > Metazoa > Mollusca > Cephalopoda > Sepiida > Sepiidae > Ascarosepion > Ascarosepion bandense. Next base: position 6,918,188 of record JBBBDQ010000357.1, on the reverse strand, counting down.
TTTGTCAAGAATCTCGAGATGAATAGCAGAGGCACCCAACCAGATGTGACAACAGTATTCAATGCACAAACGGATGGTAGATTTATATATGTGCAAGATGCATTCAGACAAGGAAAACTTCCTGGCCCTACACAATGAACCGACCTTTCTAGCAGCAGATTCACTATAGATTTTGTCAAGAATCCAGACATGAATATCAGGGGGCACCCAACCAGATGTGACAACAGTATTCAATGCACAAACGGGTGGTAGATTTATATATGTGCAAGATCGATTCAGACGATGAAAACTTCCTGGCCCTACACAATGAACCGACCTTTCTAGCAGCAGATTCACTGTAGATTTTGTCAAGAATCCCGAGATGAATAGCAGGGGCACCCAACCAGATGAGACAACAGTATTCAATGCACAAACGGATGGTAGATTTATACATGTGCAAGATGGATTCAGACGAGAAAAACTTCCTGGCCCTACACAATGAACCGACCTTTCTAGCAGCAGATTCACTGTAGATTTTGTCAAGAATCCCGAGATGAATAGCAGGGGCACCCAACCAGATGTGACAACTGTATTCAATGCACAAACGGATGGTAGATTTATACATGTGCAAGATGCATTCAGACGAGGAAAACTTCCTGGCCCTACACAATGAACCGACCTTTCTAGCAGCAGATTCACTGTAGATTTTGTCAAGAATCCCGAGATGAATAGCAGAGGCACCCAACCAGATGTGACAACAGTATTCAATGCACAAACGGATGGTAGATTTATACATGTGCAAGATGCATTCAGACGAGGAAAACTTCCTGGCCCTACACAATGAACCGACCTTTCTAGCAGCAGATTCACTGTAGATTTTGTCAAGAATCCCGAGATGAATAGCAGAGGCACCCAACCAGATGTGACAACAGTATTCAATGCACAAACGGATGGTAGATTTATACATTTGCAAGATGCATTCAGACGAGGAAAACTTCCTGGCCCTACACAATGAACCGACCTTTCTAACAGCAGATTCACTGTAGATTTTGTCAAGAATCCCGAGATGAATAGCAGAGGCACCCAACCAGATGTGACAACAGTATTCAATGCACAAACGGATGGTAGATTTATACATGTGCAAGATGCATTCAGACGAGGAAAACTTCCTGGCCCTACACAATGAACCGACCTTTCTAGCAGCAGATTCACTGTAGATTTTGTCAAGAATCCAGACATGAATATCAGGGGGCACCCAACCAGGTGTGACAACAGTATTCAATGCACAAACGGGTGGTAGATTTATACATGTGCAAGATCGATTCAGACGATGAAAACTTCCTGGCCCTACACAATGAACCGACCTTTCTAGCAGCGGATTCACTGTAGATTTTGTCAAGAATCCCGAGATGAATAGCAGGGGCACCCAACCAGATGAGACAACAGTATTCAATGCACAAACGGATGGTAGATTTATACATGTGCAAGATGGATTCAGACGAGAAAAACTTCCTGGCCCTACACAATGAACCGACCTTTCTAGCAGCAGATTCACTGTAGATTTTGTCAAGAATCCCGAGATGAATAGCAGAGGCACCCAACCAGATGTGACAACAGTATTCAATGCACAAACGGATGGTAGATTTATACATGTGCAAGATGCATTCAGACGAGGAAAACTTCCTGGCCCTACACAATGAACCGACCTTTCTAGCAGCAGATTCACTGTAGATTTTGTCAAGAATCCCGAGATGAATAGCAGAGGCACCCAACCAGATGTGACAACAGTATTCAATGCACAAACGGATGGTAGATTTATATATGTGCAAGATGCATTCAGACGAGAAAAACTTCCTGGCCCTACACAATGAACCGACCTTTCTAGCAGCAGATTCACTGTAGATTCTGTCAAGAATCCCGAGATGAATAGCAGAGGCACCCAACCAGATGTGACAACAGTATTCAATGCACAAACGGATGGTAGATTTATATATGTGCAAGATGCATTCAGACGAGAAAAACATCCTGGCCCTACACAATGAACCGACCTTTCTAGCAGCAGATTCACTGTAGATTTTGTCAAGAATCCCGAGATGAATAGCAGAGGCACCCAACCAGATGTGACAACAGTATTCAATGCACAAACGGATGGTAGATTTATATATGTGCAAGATGCATTCAGACGAGAAAAACTTCCTGGCCCTACACAATGAACCGACCTTTCTAGCAGCAGATTCACTGTAGATTCTGTCAAGAATCCCGAGATGAATAGCAGAGGCACCCAACCAGATGTGACAACAGTATTCAATGCACAAACGGATGGTAGATTTATACATGTGCAAGATGCATTCAGACGAGGAAAACTTCCTGGCCCTACACAATGAACCGACCTTTCTAGCAGCGGATTCACTGTAGATTTTGTCAAGAATCCCGAGATGAATAGCAGGGGCACCCAACCAGATGAGACAACAGTATTCAATGCACAAACGGATGGTAGATTTATACATGTGCAAGATGGATTCAGACGATAAAAACTTCCTGGCCCTACACAATGAACCGACCTTTCTAGCAGCAGATTCACTGTAGATTTTGTCAAGAATCCCGAGATGAATAGCAGAGGCACCCAACCAGATGTGACAACAGTATTCAATGCACAAACGGATGGTAGATTTATACATGTGCAAGATGCATTCAGACGAGGAAAACTTCCTGGCCCTACACAATGAACCGACCTTTCTAGCAACAGATTCACTGTAGATTTTGTCAAGAATCCAGACATGAATATCAGGGGGCACCCAACCAGGTGTGACAACAGTATTCAATGCACAAACGGGTGGTAGATTTATACATGTGCAAGATCGATTCAGACGATGAAAACTTCCTGGCCCTACACAATGAACCGACCTTTCTAACAGCGGATTCACTGTAGATTTTGTCAAGAATCCCGAGATGAATAGCAGGGGCACCCAACCAGATGAGACAACAGTATTCAATGCACAAACGGATGGTAGATTTATACATGTGCAAGATGGATTCAGACGAGAAAAACTTCCTGGCCCTACACAATGAACCGACCTTTCTAGCAGCAGATTCACTGTAGATTTTGTCAAGAATCCCGAGATGAATAGCAGAGGCACCCAACCAGATGTGACAACAGTATTCAATGCACAAACGGATCGTAGATTTATACATGTGCAAGATGCATTCAGACGAGAAAAACTTCCTGGCCCTACACAATGAACCGACCTTTCTAGCAGCAGATTCACTGTAGATTTTGTCAAGAATCCCGAGATGAATAGCAGAGGCACCCAACCAGATGTGACAACAGTATTCAATGCACAAACGGATGGTAGATTTATATATGTGCAAGATGCATTCAGACGAGAAAAACTTCCTGGCCCTACACAATGAACCGACCTTTCTAGCAGCAGATTCACTGTAGATTCTGTCAAGAATCCCGAGATGAATAGCAGAGGCACCCAACCAGATGTGACAACAGTATTCAATGCACAAACGGATGGTAGATTTATATATGTGCAAGATGCATTCAGACAAGAAAAACTTCCTGGCCCTACACAATGAACCGACCTTTCTAGCAACAGATTCACTGTAGATTTTGTCAAGAATCCCGAGATGAATAGCAGAGGCACCCAACCAGATGTGACAACAGTATTCAATGCACAAACGGATGGTAGATTTATATATGTGCAAGATGCATTCAGACGAGAAAAACTTCCTGGCCCTACACAATGAACCGACCTTTCTAGCAGCAGATTCACTGTAGATTCTGTCAAGAATCCCGAGATGAATAGCAGAGGCACCCAACCAGATGTGACAACAGTATTCAATGCACAAACGGATGGTAGATTTATACATGTGCAAGATGCATTCAGACGAGGAAAACTTCCTGGCCCTACACAATGAACCGACCTTTCTAGCAGCGGATTCACTGTAGATTTTGTCAAGAATCCCGAGATGAATAGCAGGGGCACCCAACCAGATGAGACAACAGTATTCAATGCACAAACGGATGGTAGATTTATACATGTGCAAGATGGATTCAGACGAGAAAAACTTCCTGGCCCTACACAATGAACCGACCTTTCTAGCAGCAGATTCACTGTAGATTTTGTCAAGAATCCCGAGATGAATAGCAGAGGCACCCAACCAGATGTGACAACAGTATTCAATGCACAAACGGATGGTAGATTTATACATGTGCAAGATGCATTCAGACGAGGAAAACTTCCTGGCCCTACACAATGAACCGACCTTTCTAGCAACAGATTCACTGTAGATTTTGTCAAGAATCCCGAGATGAATAGCAGGGGCACCCAACCAGATGAGACAACAGTATTCAATGCACAAACGGGTGGTAGATTTATACATGTGCAAGATCGATTCAGACGATGAAAACTTCCTGGCCCTACACAATGAACCGACCTTTCTAACAGCGGATTCACTGTAGATTTTGTCAAGAATCCCGAGATGAATAGCAGGGGCACCCAACCAGATGAGACAACAGTATTCAATGCACAAACGGATGGTAGATTTATACATGTGCAAGATGGATTCAGACGAGAAAAACTTCCTGGCCCTACACAATGAACCGACCTTTCTAGCAGCAGATTCACTGTAGATTTTGTCAAGAATCCCGAGATGAATAGCAGAGGCACCCAACCAGATGTGACAACAGTATTCAATGCACAAACGGATCGTAGATTTATACATGTGCAAGATGCATTCAGACGAGGAAAACTTCCTGGCCCTACACAATGAACCGACCTTTCTAGCAGCAGATTCACTGTAGATTTTGTCAAGAATCCCGAGATGAATAGCAGAGGCACCCAACCAGATGTGACAACAGTATTCAATGCACAAACGGATGGTAGATTTATATATGTGCAAGATGCATTCAGACGAGAAAAACTTCCTGGCCCTACACAATGAACCGACCTTTCTAGCAGCAGATTCACTGTAGATTTTGTCAAGAATCCCGAGATGAATAGCAGAGGCACCCAACCAGATGTGACAACAGTATTCAATGCACAAACGGATGGTAGATTTATACATGTGCAAGATGCATTCAGACGAGGAAAACTTCCTGGCCCTACACAATGAACCGACCTTTCTAGCAGCAGATTCACTGTAGATTTTGTCAAGAATCCCGAGATGAATAGCAGAGGCACCCAACCAGATGTGACAACAGTATTCAATGCACAAACGGATGGTAGATTTATATATGTGCAAGATGCATTCAGACGAGAAAAACTTCCTGGCCCTACACAGTGAACCGACCTTCCTAGCTGCAGATTTAGCTTTCGAATCAATGTAGTCATTCCACTTGAGCTCGGCTGAGAGTGTTAGGCCGAGTAGCCGCAATGCTTCGTTTTCAGGAAGACTAGCCTGGTCCATGCTTATGAGGGTAGGAGAGATTGTCTGTGCTGGTTAAAGGATATTAGATTAGGGGATAACTTGATTTTTAAGATAGAAATTTAAATGGATTTGTGAAAACATTTGCGGAGAAGAAATGTAAGAAAGATTATTTTTTAACGAAATACATAGGGCAAGATTAGCTATTACTTTCAAACCTCTAACCTCTCGAATAAACAGGAGACCTCAAATAAGAGGGTGAGGTTTTTCAAATTCTAAAATTTTAAATGTGGTACTATCAGATGTCAAATCAGATTTCAAACGGCAACTTTATAGATATTTTCGAAGCGTAACTAAGATATGGAACATGACAAAAAGTATGGCGAGCCCAGTGAGGATCAAACTCACAACTCGGTCGGAGTTAATCCTGTGAGACAAGCTTGTTAAACATTACACTATATCGAAGTGCTCCAAACGGCAGCTTTATAATAGGCAACTAACCCAATAAAAGGATATGCGTTGTGATGCAGTAGATATCGGCTCGGAACGAGAAATCGGGGAGCTGAGTTCGAAATTCAGTTGAATTCATTGCATTCACTTACGCGCAAATACCGTTGTGAAAGGTATTAATCCGTCTCTTCCCTCCAGTTATGGGTTAAATAACAGGACAGATTGGGTTCTGTAGCTTTGGCTGGCAACCAATCTACAGAAGAAAGTAATGGCAACCTACTGTGGGATAATCTGCCCAGTCAGTCATGTCTCTTTCGCCCAAAGCGTGTATCACATATGGCACTTAACTAACTGACCCAATGAAAAAAAAAGTACCTGTAAATGGCTTTATAGCTTGAACTGAAGTCTTTAACATTGTTTTCCCACTAAAAGTATCACTATGTATGAACTCGTTGTGCTCATAAGATAATTCGTAGCCGGCGTCATAATGAATACACTACCAACACCAAACGGTTTTTGTGTAAAGTCAGCTGTCAACTAAGAAGTAATCAATATGTCTTCCCACGAATATATAATGAGATCGACAATTAGAAGTAGTAATAAATTAGGTAACTGATATGAAGCGTTAAATTAAACAAAATGACAGTGTGAATGACGGTCGAGTGATCGGAAACAATGAGACAATATTGAAAAGTATAATCTTCGCAAAGAAGATTTACTTTCATTGTTTTCAAACACTTTGATTCATAGCTAAAGTTTGTGAAAAAAGACAACTGGCCATTAAGTAAATAAAATGCATTTTTAAGTATAAGGATAGGATGTCTTGAGATTTCTAAGTTCCAGCTGCTGCTGCTGCTGCTGCTGCTAAAAATAATAATAATAATATATGCCATTTTTACGGGAAAGAAGCTGCAAGAAACTGGTATGAACATCACTCAGACCAGGTTACAGAGATAGGATTTGTAACAATTTTATGGAACAGTGCAATACACACAGACAGGATAATCAATGCTAATGGCCCTGATATCATGGTCAAAGACCACAGGAACAAATATGCTTTCTTTTTTACATAGCTGTCCCTGCAGATTATAATGTATTTTGAAAGACCTACAAAAAATATCAAATCCAAGGATCTTGAAGTAAAATCTAAAAATATAGCACATGGGTACATCAATAGTTCCAGTTATAGTTGGAGCCCTCGAATTGATTGGGAAAAGTGCCGATAAACTAATTGAAGGGATTTCTGGTAGGCAATGACTTTAAGAAATGCAAAGAATTTACTCACAATTACAGCACACACATTACGAAGAGGTTTATCTATGTAAAATCGGTGTAATCTTAGGGTTTGTTCTGGATTTCGGGGAGATTTTATACAAAAATAATCAGTGAAAAATGTCATGAAGTCATTTCTGACCTTAGATCGCTGGTTGGGACCCGGAAAGAAATGTGTATACTATAGAAATCAAGGGAAATAATAATAATAAACTAATGGAACAAGAACAATTTACCCCTGTGATCGAAATATAAGGTTCGATTAGAAATTGCAGCCACCTGGAAAAGCTCAGAGCGTACAACGGCAGAAACAGCGTGAATATGGCAATACAGATGAGGATAACAGTCCGAACAATGTAAATAATGTAAACACCCCATCTCAGAAATATAGACAAATAAAAATGTTATTATTGTTACTATTATTATTATTATGTCATTTTTCATTATAAATCGATTTCTGCTATAGTCGCACTACCTACCAAGCCTGCGGAAAGACCTAGAGCAGGTTGTGGTGTGTTGTTAATACTCCATTTCATGTTTTTTTTAATATCTCCCTAACATCCCTAACGTTACATAGACAAATTTCTTCTTAGTGTGTGGGCTGTACTTAAAAGAATAATTGTTGTATATCTCTTAAGCTGGGGTTTTCAGGGATCCCTTCAATGTGTTTTTTGTTCCGTTTTTTATCATTCCAAATGCACCCACTGTCCCCGGTACGATCAGTCAGTTAATTGCCATACGTGATACACGCTTTGGGTGATCATGTCTCTTTTGAGACATGACTAACTTGGCTGAAGATTATCCCACAGTAGGTTGCCATTGCTTTCTGCGGTAGACCGGCTGCCGACCAAGGCTATAGAACCCAATCTGTCCTGTTATTTAACCCATAACTGGAAGGAATAGACGGATTAATACCTTTCCCAAGGGTATTTGCGCGTAAGTAAATGCAAGGAATTCAACTGGATATCCACTGCGCCACAACACACATCCCCTGGTACGATACTTGTTTTCAATTTCAACATGTTTTCTATTTCAATTTCCAGGTCTTTATATTTTAACAGTATTATTATTGAAAAAGATTTAATAAGCATATAGTCCCGTATTCCGACAAGCAATAATAGAGTAAGGCGGGTCATGCTGATGCGATCCTTTCTTAATTGAAAGTAAACAACAACAACCCCATTGATTGAACTGAAACTTGGCAAACACTTATTGCCGTATATTGGCAATTTGTTGCATACATATTGAAATGCATGGAAACTGCACTTTCATACTGATGCATATAACAGCATGTCATATGCATCAGTATGCTGCATGGCGCGTACTAATGCACCCGGTGGGGCAAGTTGATGCTGGACTAAACAAATTGATTCAAAGAACTAACAACGCAAAACGTGGGCTTAAATGATATTTTCATGTAGCCAAGAGAATATATCAAGCAACAGAAGTAAAAACAAAAAAATTATATCTATAGGTTTACCATTTGTCCATGCATATCGCTGCAACGTATAGTTCGGTACTTTTGTTATATATCTAGAGCTTCTTGATAAAATCCAAAGAAGAATCAACGATATTACTGAACACGACCTGATGTCACGAATTCAGTCACTTTCACACCACCGTAAGGTTGCCTCTTTTTGCCTTTTCTAGAAATATTTTCACAGTAATCGTTCGGATGAGCTCTTCGCTATTGTGTCAGAAACCTTCGAATTTAAGTGCAGTACTAGACTGGATCGGCTCGAAACGAGAAATCGGGGAGCCGAGTTCGAATTCCAGTTGAATTCCTTGCATTCACTTACGCGCAAATACCCTTGAGAAAGGTATTAATCTGTCTCTTCCCTCCAGTTATGGGTTAAATAACAGGACAGATTGGGTTATATAGCCTTGGCTGGCAACCAATCTACAGCAGAAAGCAATGGCAACCTAATAATGTTCTGCCCAGTCAGTCATATCTCGAAAGAGACATGATCGTCCAAGTGTGTATCACGTATGGCACTTAACTGACTCGTTGACTAGACCGGTGACGAGGTCTCACCAATTTACAGTTGAGCTAGCTAGATGCAACCGTAAGTTCTATGATAATGGTTCCTTTTCTTTTACTTCATGACAATTCCTTTCTGGCTCCATGCTTCCGCCCAACTTTAAGCTGCAAATTTTTTTCTTTGTTTTATTTATAATCGTTTTACTCCAAGCAAGGAAGTACTGCCACTGATATGCAGGGGTTACAGCGAAAGAAAAGGAAAGAAGGAAAAAAGTACAAGAGATGTTGAAGAAAAGATAAAAGAAAGATTGGAGTCAAGGAGATGGAAGATAGCAATTGACGTTGCACTTATCAGGGAAGAAAGTATGTGGAAGAGTTCCACAGGCGGGAAGTGCGAGAAAAGAAGCTGATAGAGTAGAAGTGTGGTTACACTTGCCTATTTTAACGGTAAAAGGGTGAGACCTAGTTGCCAATCTAGTAGTAAAAGTAAATTCATATGGGCGGGGCACCAGGGAATGAAACTCATCAGAGCAGAAACCGCGGAAATATTTGCAGTAAAGACTGAGGGACGCCACATCCCGTCGGTGAGAAAGCGACTGAAGTCGAGCTGCTATATCGAGATCGATTGCATTTCAGATCATCCTTTGGATTTTGTCGAGAAACCCAAGAGGAATAGCGGGAGCACTCGATAAGATATGGCAACAGTATTCAATTCACGGACGAATGGTAGATTATAAATGTACAAGATGGATTCTGAGGCGAAAAACCTCCTGCTACAGCATAGTGACCAAACTTTCTTAGCAGTAGATGGAGATCTTGATTTGATGTAGTCATTCCACTTGAGATCGGCTTATAGAACGAGGCCAATTAGGCGCAGTATTGCTTTCTGGGTGACTAACGTGATCCATACTGATTAAAATAATAGGAAAGCTTCTCTATGGTTCTTAAAGAAAAGCAGCTTTGTTTTAGATGCGTTCAAATTTACGAGACATTTCTTACCTCAATTCATCACAGACTGGAGGTTATTTCCAAGAGCAGAAACGAGGTTTACTTTGTCATCCCTGACAGATTTTTTTTATTGAGACAGGAGTAGATGGTGATGTCCTCTGCTTAGATGACTACTTGGGAACATTACAACAGCAAAATCATTGATGAAAATCAGGAAAAGCGTAGAACTTAGAATAGTCTCTTGAGGGACACCCGCATTCACATGAAAGGATTTGGAAGCATGTCCGTTCAAAACAACCTTCATTTTACGATTTGACATGATTGTTTGGATTAAATTGAACAATCAACCAGTTATACCGTAGCCCTGTAGCTTGCGCAGAAGGTCAGCATGTCAAACCCTGTCAAACGCTATCGAGATATCCATGGCAATAGCTCGAGCTTCTCCGTTTTTATAAAGAGTCTGAGATATATATATATATATATATATATATATATATATGTATATATATACGTTGATGGCCGTTAGCACACCAGTGGTAGACCTGGCAAAACGGAACCCATACTGCGTGTCAGAGTATAGGTTATTAGATGTGAGATAATGAATCATTTCAGCATTGATAATAGCCTCTGACACTTTGCCAAAGAGCAGTAAGAAAGTGATTGTGCGATAATAAGAGGGGTCGGAGAGCTCTCCAGGGTTTTAAAAAACAGATACTACAGAAGAGGATTTCCAACAAGCAGGGAAGCAAAAGCAATGAGGCCATAGTTATAAAATTTGTTCAGGGGCACATTATCTTAGGACGCGGACTAGCATTCCATCACGTCCACTTGATTTATAGAAATACTGTTAGAGACCAGAAACGAAGTTATATATATGTTACTCACTTGGTTCTCAGTTCTAGGTTGGAAGTCGAGTGAGGGAACTCCAGACGAGTCAAATGTGTAATTCGAAGAGAATTTGCGAGCAAAGCCTTGTCCCCTCTGGATGTTTACTTCCGACTAAAAAGTTCTGAATAGTGGAGGGATCGGAAGTTTGCTGCTGTTTAGAAAACATTTGCAGTGGTCTTTGGAAGCAAACTTGCGGGATGCTATACGCTACTTCATTCTATCAGCAAACAACATCTTCAGTTTAGCATGAATTTAGGGCACGTTTACATACAATCCGAGCAGAGACAAAAAGGTGCTTATTATAGTCCTACCTGTCACTATAGTAAAAGCGGAAGAAGTGATTCCTGTGGGCAATGGCGGCCGAGCAGAAAGATAGAACCAAGAGAGAGAATAAGATTTAAGTTGGAACTTCTTGGCTGGGATAAAAGTATCGATGTCGGCTTTCACCCAAGAGGAGACCTCAGAGATGCAGTCTTCAACAATGAAACTAAAATCTTTGTTTCAAGGGGCATCACAAAGGAAGTTGCGGAACGATTCCCAGTCTGCTCTTTGTTAGTAGTAGAACATTCTGTTAGTAGAAAGTTCCTGGAATGAAGGAGAATGGAAGAAGATATTAACAGAAACTCCGGTATGAACAGAGTTGTCAACAGCGCAGAGCTGCATGGCATGGCAATAGACAGGGATAGAAGTGAAGCAGAGATCGAGCAGTGAGGCGGGTCAATAAGGTTTATTGGGGAAACACGTGTGGAAATGGACCACTTGGATGAGAGCTTAAGTCATTGAGAAGAGCAATTTAAGTCGCTATCAACTGTCCTCCCGATTAGTTTTCCTTTTGTCTTAAAAAAGTTCCTGCTTCTAACTCTTCCACACTCAGTAACCCCTTGCGTCTCTGTAGCTTTGCTGTCTTGATGATTTAAAAAATTGTAGTGAACCCAGGAATGTAGACCAAACAGTAAATATATAAGTACTAATTAGAATATAGTTATTCGCATCATTGCAGCATAAAAAGTGTCTCGCACCAAAGTCATTGAATTTTTCATGAGCTCAGTCTCCACAACCGAAACATTGGTACCACTCTTTCCCACCTCGAGTGTTTGCATTCATACCACAATAATAAAAACAGTTGAATTCTTTGCATTCACTAATGCGCAAATACCCTTGGGAAAGGTATTAATCCGACACTTCTCCCTCCAGCTATGGGTTAAGTTGCAGGAAAGATCATGTTCTATAGCATTGATTGGTAACCAGTCTACCGCAGAAAGTAATGGCAACCTACTGCGGGAAAATCTTCTGCCTAGTCATTAATGTCTCTTCGAGACATGATCGCCCAAGAATTTATCACGTATTGTACTTAACTGACTGACCACTCATCAGCGTCTGATTCACAATCTGACGAGACAATCATTGGTTTTAATCCCTTTGACGTTTTCCTTCCTTTGCTGTCACGTGCTTTCTTCTCCTTCACCTTCCCCCTTTTTCTTTTTCCCTTTTCAGTCATTGCTTCTTTTCCTCCTCCACCTAAGATTTAATTATCAATTTCTAAGATGAAAGTGACAATTTCGCTTTTCCTCTTTCTTGTATCTCTTCAGGGCGTAGGCGATCATGGCCTTCCACATCTCCCTATCTTTGTAGCTTTTACCACAGTTTCTCCTGTTACCACTCCCAAACCCTGCTATGCCATACATCTGCTCAAATTCATTAAGTATGTCAAGCGTTGTTTTCCACTGTATCTCCTTCCCTCTATCCGTCCCGTGAGTATCAGATTCTCCAAGTCTTCCTTCCTCATCATATGATCCGAAAACTTCAGCTGTATTTTTCTGGTGTTAAGTATCAGCTTTGTTTTCCTTTTCATCCTCTCCAAAACCTATTCATTGCTCATATGTTCAGTCCGTGATACTTAAGTAAATTTTCAAAGGCCCGATACCAGGCCCACATTCTTCACAGACTCGATTAAAGGAAAATGATAGTTGTTTGTCATATTTTTCAGTTTTGAATTTTTCAGTTGCCGTAACAGTGTTGTGGTAACAATATTTACTTGGTTACAGAACGAATTGATTGACAGGTTCCAAAGGTTAGATAAGGCAAAGATATTCTTCCCCAATAAATTTGTTGTAATTTTAACATGAAAACCACTGCTGTTTTGGTTTTTCCAACGAAAGAAATATTACAGGTTGTTACGGATATAAACCAACAATAAATACCCATCCACTTCCCATATCACACACAAGCTAACAACAGACACACACCCACCTCCGATATTATACATAAGTCATATGCGCGTAGGCGAAAACAACAGGAGCAGCTGACAAAAGCGAAGCAATTGACTGAGGATAACCAATCAGCAAGCCGGAGAATTTTAGCGCCAAAATACGCAGACCACGAGGTGGACTTCAAAAACAGTCAGTAGCCGGCTGAATCTCGACAGGTTAAGTCAGAGTAATTGCGACTCTAAGAAATTAGACAAGACCGACTCTTCGGGGCGTAGTTGAGCATAGTCTTCCACATCTTCCTATCCCTTGTACTTCGTTCTCTTTTAACCCCTCCCAAATCCTACTCTGCCATCCATTTGATCAAGCCAGTCAAGTATGTCATGCGTTGCGTTCCTCTGTCTCTCTTTACCGCTATCTGTCCTATGAGTAACAGGTGCCCCACGCTCTTCTTTCCCATTAAATGTTCCAGGAACTTCAACTGTCTTTTCCTAAATTTAAGTATAAGCTTCCTTTTCGTTCCATTCTCTCCTCAGCATTCTTCTGTAGGACGACATTTGTGCAGCTTCAGATCTTTCCTTCATCCTTGATTATATTATTTCGTATTCGCTGCCATATTGAAGGACAGATATCACATAACAGTGAAGCACTCTTTTCTTTGTTTCTAACGAAATTTTCTTGTCTATCTATACTCTACTTAGCTTTTGGAATGCATCCTTGGTCATGCCAATAGGCCTTTGGATCTCAGTGTCGCACATTCTGTCCTCTTTGCAGGTAAAGGCAGAAACATATTTGCAAATAAATGAAAAAGTTATAACAAAAATATAGTTATGGGGACTCACACATATGACACCTGAACTCGTCCAAGCTATATATATATATATATATATATATATATATATATAAATAGCAGTTCTGCTTTGTAGAAGCAGAGAGTAAAAATAAGAGATAGATACAGAGAGAGAGAGTGGGAGCGGAATCCATTCCAGTAGATAATTCTGTCAGCCAGATTTACAGTCACGCTAATAATCTATCATTTGTATATATATATATATTATATATGTTTAACACTATTCCGTTTTTGTGTTTTTATTTCTGGCCCAACAGAACCGCAAAAACTTGGCGACAAGATCAAAATATATAATTTACTAACCGCACTAAAATCGCTGATTTTTCACAAATTTGGTTCAAACTTCCTCAATTCGCAAAGCTTCGTATCTATGTTGATACTACCTATTTATTTATTGCAAAAAGTGCCCAATGTTGACCTATTTACACAATAGAATGTAAGACTCTAGTGAAACTAAAAATATTTTTCTAATCTTTTCACCATAAATTTGACGGGACCGCCACTGGTGTGTCAGGGGTGAAAACAAGACTAGGTACATGAGGTATTGAGGATAGGATAAAAGATTAGCGGGATTCAAGAAGAAAGAAAATGGCAATTGACGTTGCATTTAATTATTTTGAAAATGTAATTATCAGGGAAGCAATTAAAATGGTGGGGAGTTCCACGGGTGGGAAATGCAGGAAAAGAAACTGTTGGATTAGAAGTGCCGGGTGCATTTAACTATTTCAACAGTAAAAGAGTGAGATCTAGATACCAACCTAGTAGCGCGCTTAAAGGCGCCAGAAAAAAAAGCTCGTTAGAGTCAGTCAGTTAAAGTGCCATACGTGATACACGATTGGGCGATCATGTCTCGAAAGAGACACGACTGACTGGGCAGAAGGTTATCCCGCAGTAGGTTGCCATTGCTTTCTGCGGTAGACTGGTTGCCGACCAAGGCTATAGAACCCAATCTGTCCTGCTATTTAACCCATAACTGGAAGGAAGAGACGGATTAATACCTTTCCCAGGGGTATTTGCGCGTAAGTGAATACAATGGATTCAACTGGAATTCGAACTCGGCTCCCCGATTTCTCGTTCCGAGCCGATATCCACTGTACCACAACGGTTAGAGTAGTTACCATGAAAATGACAAAATGATATTCCCTTTATATTTTGATTACTAAAATGAATTCTGTTACTTCTAAAATCTGTATTATCCATGACGTATAATTATAAGAAAATCAATCTCGTCTCACCATACGTATGTCCAGTCATTCAAACCTGTACGCATTTCAAATGACATACTCCATGAGGAGATATTTTAAATATGACTCACATTTCGACTCTAATATCGGATGATAGATTTCGAGCGATTGTGCGACGAGGAATGCGGGAAGGGACGAGAAATGACGCCAAGTGTCGGTGATGAAGCTGGAAACGAAAAGAAATGTTTTGTCATCACTGACGCCATGACACCCTACGGATAGGTTGAAAGTAAAGAGAAAAAGAAGCGGCGAGGAAGGTTATCAGTAACATCATTATCCACCGTTTCGACTAAAAACGCTGGGATATTTGTCAGGACACAATATATGTTCCTCTTTCTTTATGAAACAGTCACGCAATTCGATCATTAGGGTTTGATTTTTATTCAATTTTTACATCTGCTTCAATCTCTGTCATGCACCCTTTGTATTATAGACATCAAGAATTCAACAACCTTTCCACTCGCAGCCGAAGTAATTTGAATGGTTGAGTGAGTCAACATTGCATTTTTAACAACCAGCATTAACATCCTGATATCACAACTATTATTATTTGGGTTAGTTGCCTGTTCAAACCAACACCTTTTATTATTATTATGTCATTTTTCATCATATTTCGATTTCTGCTTTGGTCTCACTACCAACCAAGTCTGCGGGGAGACCTAAGGCAGGTAGTGGCGTGTTGTTATGGCTCCATTTCATGTTTTTCTATCTTCCCTATCATCTCCAGCATTACATAGATAATGTTTTCCTTAGTGTGTGGGCTGTACTTAATAAGACAATTTTTTGTATGTCTCTTAAGCTGGGGTTTCCAGGGATTCTTTCAATGTGTTGTTTTGTTCCATTTTTTATCATTCCAAGTGCACCTACTATCACTGGCACAACTCTTGTTTTCAATTTCCACATTTTTTCTATTTCAATTTCCAGGTTTTAATATTTTGACAGTTTTTCAAATTCCTTGATTGCTATGTTACAATCCGATGGACAAGCCATATCAATTAATAGAAAAGTTTTCTCCTTCTGGTTTTTAACAATAATGTCTGGCCTGTTTGCTTCGATTTTTCTGTCTGTGTAGATGGTGTAATCCCATAGAATGGTTACATCTTCTATTTCTGTAACCGGTGCTGGGTGATGTTCATACCAGTGTTTGCCTACAGCTTTTCCATAATGTTTGCATATTGCCCAATGTAAATATTGCCCAACTCTATCGTGGCGATTTTTATATTCATTTGGGGCAAGCACAGAACAGCCTGAGATTAGGTGGTCTATTGTTTCTTGGTGTTTATCACAGAACCTGCATTTTGGATCCATATTATTATGCATAATATTTGCCTGAAAGTTTCTCGTGAAAAGACTTTGGTCTTGTGCTGCAAGAATAAAGCCTTCAGTTTCGGACTTTAATCCAGATGCACGTAACCATCGATGAGTATTAACTTTGTCAACATTAGATTTATTGGCACGTACTGCAGAGGTTTGTCTTGCCAGCGCTGTTTCATCTGTTCAAGAGATTTGTCTTTGGCTTTCATTTTCATATTCTTTGCCGCAATAGTCGGCTCTTGGCTTCCGTTCTGCTTTTCTACAGAATCTACTAACTGTAAATCTTGTTTGTATTTACTGCCTTCTTTTATTATTGAATATTTTTTCTTTCTTTCTTCATGTTGCCTTACTAATTGTAACATCCAATCCTTTGTTGTTTCTATGTATGTTAGTAAGCCAATAGTTGTTGTCTTGTATGACAATTCCAGCTGAATAAGACCTCTTCCACCTTCTTTACGGGGTATGTATAGACGATCTACATCAGCCTTTGGATGATGCATCTTATGCTTAGAAAGAAGCTTTCTTGTTTTAGCATCCATTCGCCTGATGTCGTTTAGAGTCCAGTTTAAGATGTTAAAGCTATATTGGACAACTGGGATTGCAATGCTATTAATGGCCATAACTCTGTTATTATTATTATTATAATTATTATTATTATAATTATTATTATAATTATTATTATTATTATAACTCTGTTATTATTATTATTATTACTGTTATTATTATTATTATTATTATTATTATTATTATCATTTTTCATGTTATTTCGATTTCTGCTATGGTCGCACTACCTACCAAGTCTGCGGGAAGACCTAAGGCAGGTTGTAGTGTGTTGTTATGGTTCCATTTCATATTTTTTTCTATCTCCCCTATCATCCCTAGCGTAACATAGACAAAGTTCTCCTAAGTGTGTGTGCTGTACTTAACAAGACAATTTTTGTATATCTCTTAAGGTTGGTTTCCCAGAGATTCTTTCATCATTATTATTATTATTGTTATTATTATTATTATTATTATTATTATTCCTTTGATTTTTGGTGCATAATCAATTTTTCTGGGTCCCAACCAGAGACCTAAAGGTAGAAGTGGCATCATGACATTTCCCACTTAGCATTTTGTGAGGAAAAATAAAGAGAACCTACGATCAAGCATATTTTACATAGATAAAGTCCTTCATAATGTGTGGGCTGTGTGAGTATAATTTTTTGTATTTATTTAAGGCTTGGGCTATCAAAAATCCCTTCATTGAGTCTATCGACTCCTTTACCAATCAATCGGAGGGCCTCAACTTTTTTTTTTTTAATCATCTCACCCCAAGCAAGGCATTCCACTGCCACTATTGCACATGGGGCTACATAGGGAAGGTAAAGAGAAGGAGTGGTTAGACATAGGGAATGTCAGGAGGAAGGTGACAGATGAGTAAGGATAGCGAGGATGAGGGTTGGGCAGATGGGAAGAGTGTTTGATAGAATGGGAGTAGGTTAGTGTGTTAGGAGGTATCTATTGACCTTACATTTAAACTCCTGGAGATTGTAGCTGTCGGGGAAGCAATCGTTTGGAAGAGAATTCCACAGTCGGGAAGTGCGAGGAAAGAAACTGTTGGAGTAGAAGTTACGGCTGCATTTTATCGGTTTCACTGTAAAAGGGTGGGATCTAGTTGCTAATCTAGTATCTCGTTCAAATTCGTATTTAGGGGGCACTAGTGATCTAAATTCATCGGAGCAGAAGCCGTGAAAGTATTTATAGAAGAGACACAGGGAAGCCACGTCGCGCCGGTGGGAGAGAGACCGCAGGCGGTCTGCCAAGTCGGTATCTATCGCATTAGAGACACTCCTCTGAACCTTATCGAGAAGCCCGAGGAGAACAGCAGGGGCACCCGACCAGATATGGCAGCAGTATTCAATGCACGGGCGGATGGTAGATTTATAAATGTGCAGGATAGATTTAGACGGAAAAAACTTCCGGGCCCTACACAGAGAACAAACTTTCATAGCAGCAGATTTAGAAATGGATTCAATATAGTCATTCCATTTGAGGTCCGCTGAAAGTGTGAGACCAAGGAGGCGCAGTGTTTTACTCTCTGGGAGGCAAGCCTGGTCCATGCT
Organism: Ascarosepion bandense; assembly: GCA_037127315.1. Classification (NCBI taxonomy): domain Eukaryota; kingdom Metazoa; phylum Mollusca; class Cephalopoda; order Sepiida; family Sepiidae; genus Ascarosepion; species Ascarosepion bandense. The sequence goes on along the minus strand of JBBBDQ010000357.1, from coordinate 6,899,577 downwards.
AATGGGAGGTAGGTGACATTGTCGATGATGGTTAATTGAGAGTAGCTTCGTTTTAGAAGCATTAAAATTTACTAGCCATTTCTTACCTCAGTCCAATATGGATTGGAGGTCTTTTTCAATCTCGGCTGCGAGGTTAGCTTTGACGCCTACACCAGATTTTTGTAGGAGGCGAGAGTAAACTGTGGTGTCATCGGCGTACAAACCTATTTGGGCTCTTATGGAATCAGGGAGATCATTAATGTATATCAGGAAGAGTGTAGAACCTAAGATGGAGCCTTGGGGACACCTGCGTTTGTATGGTAGTTCTGAGAGGCATGTCCGTTTAATACCACCTTCATTGTGCGGTTAGAGAGGAATGACTGGATTAGTTCAAACAAATGTCCAGTTATACCATAGCTCCGCAGTTTACATAGAAGGCCAGCATGCCAAGCTCTGTCGAACGCCTTAGATATATCCAATGCAACGGTTTGGGCTTCGCCATTCCTGTCGAGTGCCTGGTATATATACTCGGTGATGGTCGTTAGCATATCAGCAGTAGACCTGGTGAAGCGGAAACCATATTGCTTGTCCGAGAGGAGCCTGTGTGCTGTGAGATGCTGAACCACCTCGGCGTTGATAATGGCTTCGAACATTTTGCCAAAGATCGGAAGAAGGCTGATAGGGCGGTAATTTGCAGGGTCAGAGGGTTCTCCAGTGTTTTTAAATATAGGAACTACAGAGGAAGATTTCCAACAGGCAGGAAAGCAGGAAGCAGATAGGCAGATAGGCAGAGGTTGTAGAGCTTAGAAAGGACAGAGGAGATTTCAGGGGCACATTTCTTTAAGACTATGGTTGGGATTCCGTCACCACCGCTCGCTTTGTGAGGGTCAAGTTTTAAGATTATCTTAGAGACAAGCGAAGGTGTAATGTGAACATCATTCAGTTGTGCCTCGGTTCTAGGTGAGAAGTCGGGTGTAAAAACTCCAGACGAGTCCAGACTCGAATTGTTCAAGAATCTGCGGGCAAAGCATTCAGCCTTATCTGCTGGGGAGGTGAGGACCTCAAATTTGTTGATTATCTGGGGTATTGTGGACTTGCTCTTGTTAAGTACTCTTTTACAGAGTCGCCAGTAGTCTTTAGAGCCGAATTTAGAGCATGCTATGCGTTGCTTCATTCTGGCAGCAAACAACATCTTAGCTTCGTTAAGTATCCTTTTACACTTATTACGAGCTGAAGTGAAAGGCGCCTATTTTGGTCCGACACGTAGTTACGATAGAGTCGGAAGAAATGATTCAGGTGGGCAATGGCAGCCGAGCAAGCGGGTGAGAACCATGGAGACGAATGAGATTTAAGCTGGAATTTCCCAGCAGGGATGAAGGCATCGATGCCAGCCTTAACCCAGGAGGAGACCTCGGATGCACATTCTTCGATGGGAAGACTAAAGACGTTGTTCCAAGGGATGTCACAGAGGAAGTCTCGGAACGAATCCCAGTCTGCTCTTTGATAGCAGTAGGATATTCTACTTGTCTGGGTATCATGGGTCGGGCGGGAGTGGAGTGAAATATTGACGGACACTACAGTGTGGTCAGAGTTTCCGAGTGGGCAAAGTTGTCTGGTAGTGCAAGAGTCTGGGATGGAAGTGAAGCAGAGGTCTAGAAGTGAGTCCCTTCCGTTAGGGTTGTCGGAGAAACGCGTGGGGAAGTCCACTACTTGCGTAAGGGATTGGGTGATTGAAAAGTTCATGGTGTGGACATCAGCAGGGTCAGTGACAGCGGTCTTCAGCCACTTGATGTGGTGGGCGTTAAAGTCACCAAACACGAATACATGGGCAGAGGGATGGGAAGAAATGGCTTTGTCAATATTGTCAGAAATGATGTCAAGTAACGAAGAGTCAGGGAAGGAAGGAGGGCGGTAGAGAAAGAAGAGATAGCTAATCGAGCTGAGAAGAGAGAGACGGAAGCACATGAAAGAATGATCTGGGGATTCAAAAGATGACACCCTAGCTAAGGGAAGGTGTTCGCTGACATAGACACCAAGCCCATGCATATGAACATTGGAGTCCTTCCTGAAGATGGGAAGGTAGCCAGGAACGTAGAACTCAGATGAGGGGATAGAAGGGTTAAGATTAGTTTTACATAGGGCTAATATATCAGGTGAGTTATTATGAAGGAAAGAATCTACGCTGAGGAAGTTGGTGCGGATGCCGCGTATGTTAGTGAAAGAGATGCAGACAGGTTTGGGCGTTTTCAAATGAGCTGGTTTAGTTTTGCTATTATGTTTGCTTTTTTCCATAGTGATTCAGTTAAGGAGAGGTCTTAGAATAGAATCAGTAGGTCAATCATTTGCAACTTGTGAAGGATGGAGACTGGCGCGGCCTACAACATAATGTGGCCTCGGGATTGCCCACCAAACGTTCATGCAGGGACGCCCGTCCATGCGCGATATGGCACTACAAGAACCCCAGTATTATTCAACTGTTGATCAGAGCAGCCTCTCAAGACGCTACGCAAGAGTTCGGGCTCCTAACTACCAGTCGGAAGCAGCAACCAGGAAACTGCCAACCCGGTACCCTCAGAATGTAAAGACGTTGCCACCATACTCCGTAACTGCAAAGAGCTTCCAGCTGAACTAACACTAAGACCGGAGAAGGGGGATGAACCGGGAACCCCTTCCTAAACAAGAAACAAGGCGATCACCTCTAAACTCATTCAAAAGAAGCGGGTGGAGTGTGAGACCGGGCGATAGTAGGAACTATCTACTCCAATTTAAAAAAAGTGACTGAGGTTTACAAAGTTTTAACTTTGTAAAAGTCAAAAATAACCTTGAATTGCAAAATAATTTACACAAACTAAGTGACAAAAAAAAAAGAAAAAAAATCAAAGACGAACAAAAAACGAAAAAAAATAATAATAATTTCCAAAAATTACAGAAAAACAGACTGAAAAATGGACTGAATCCCGGTTGACTTACCACAAGCAGCTAACACTGTAAAGTTGATTTAATTAAATTTCTGAAGACAAAAATAGAAATTAAAACTACAACTGGAATTGTTGATTTCCTCATGTGCCACATTTTTGAGATTTCGATTTCAATATCCTTGTATCTTGATAGTTTTTAAAGATCTTTAAAGATACATTACTCGCTGCAAGGACTGTCATATCAATAAGAAAGCACATTTTGTTTTTGCTGTCTCTGGTCATGATGTCTGGACGATTAGCTTTGATTGTTCTGTGTTTATTCTAAAGTCTTTTTATTATTACTTTGTCATTTTTCATCATAATTCGATTTCAGCTATGGTCGCAATATTTACTAAGTCTGCGGAAAGACCTAGGTCAGATTGTGGTGTGTTATGGCTCTTTCATGTTTTTTTATCTCCCCTAAATTTCCTAGCGTTACATAGACAAAGTTCTCCTTAGTGTGTGGGATGCAGAAATAGCAGAAATATTTTTTGTATTTCTCTTTAGGTGGGGTTTCCAGGGATTCTTTCAATGTGTTGTTTTGTTCCATATTACTTCCGCCTTAAGACGGAAGTACTGTTTTCGTTCGCGTTTATCTGTTTCTCCGTCTGTCTGTCCGTGGCCAAGATATCTCAGGATCCGCTTGATGAATTCGGATAAAACTTTCAGGAATAATTTGACTCATGACTGTCACGAAGTGATTAGATTTGGGGTTCGATCGAATACGGAATAAAGTTTCTGAGTTATTTTTCCTGTATTTTAGTCATATTTTCTCGTTCGTTTGAGATGCCAAGTACTGAATTACCCACCTCTTAGAGTGCTTTAAGTCATTACATTTTCTGATCGCACAATTTTTACATGAAAACATTATTATGATAATATAAATTTAATATTTATTTTTTAAAATCAACCAAAAAAGATAAAATACACAAAAAACTGAATCAAAATACAACTTCGGGATATTAAAAATTAAATACGAAATTTTATACAATTTTTGCAAGCTAATCTTTAATTCATAATATAAATTTAATATTTATTATCCAAAAGCAAAAATAAATAAATAAAAAATGAGTTAAAATAACTTTGGGATATTAAAAAGTCAAAACGAACTCTTCCACAATTTTTGCCGCTTAATTTTTAATTTCTCTTTACATTTTTCATTTTTTTCTATATTTTCAATCAAGTTCATTTTAAAAATCATCTCTTGCTAATGGCTGAGATGATGTCAGTATTGCCTCGCACTACCTACCAAGTCTGCGGGAAGACCTAAGGCAGGTCGTGGCGGGTTGTTATGGCTCCATTTCATGTTTTTTCTATCTCCCCTATCATCCCTAGCGTTACATAGACAAAGTTCTGCTTAGTGTATGGGCTGTACTTAATAAGACAATTTTTTGTATATCTCTTAAGCTTGGGTTTCCAGGGATTCTTTCAATGTGTTGTTTTGTTCCATTTTTTATCATTCCAAGTGCACCTACTATCACTAGCACAACTCTCGTTTTCAATTTCCACATTTTTTCTATTTTAATTTCCAGGTTTTAATATTTTGACAGTTTTTCAAATTCCTTGGTTGCTATGTTACAATCCGATGGACAAGCCATATCAATTAATAGAAAAGTTTTTTCTTTCTGGTTTTTAACAATAATGTCTGGCCTATTTGCTTCGATTTTTCTGTCTGTGTAAATGGTGTAATCCCATAGAATGGTGACATCTTCTATTTCTGTAACCGGTGCTAGGTGATGTTTATACCGGTGTGTGTTTACAGATCTTCCATAGTGTTTGCACATTATACAATGTAAATATTGCATCACTCTATCGTGACAATTTTCATATTCATTTGAGGCAAGTACAGATCAACCTGAGATTAAATGGTCTATTGTTTCTTGATGTTTATCACAGAACCTGCATTTTGGATCCACATTATTATGTATAATATTTGCCTGAAAGTTCCTAGTGAAAAGACTTTCGTCTTGCGCTACAAGAATAATACCTTCAGTCTCAGACTTTAATCCAGATGCACATAACCATCGATGAGTATTAACTTTATCAACATTGGATTTATTGGCAAGTTCTGGATATTGGCCGTGCAGAGGTTTGTCCTGCCAGCGTTGTTTCATATGTTCAAGAGCTTTATCTTTGGCTTTCATTTTCATATTTTTTGCCGCAATAGTTGGTTCTTGGCTTTTGTTTTGCTTTTCTACAGAATCTAGTAAATGTAAATCTTGTTTGTATTTACTGCCTTCTTTTATTATTGAATATTATTACTATTATTATTTTATTATTATTATTATTTTGTTTATTATTATTATTATTAGAATCAGTGAGAGTTGAAATTTCTAATATGCATAATAAAGAAAGAAGTGTTTGTGAATATGTTACATAATAAGAGAAGAAGGCTCAAGGAACATATAGAAGACAAGATGACAAAGGAACACATCGAGAACTTACCTAACGAGCTTGTGGAAATGGTGGGCAAATTATAAAACAAGCATTGCCTAGAACTACCAAGGTTGGAAAGTTGAGAAGAGCTATTTGTCTCTATTTCTAAGATGAGGTAGTATTTACAGTATTTACATTATTTGGACTATTGTCCTCATCTTTCTTGCCATTTGTACGACGTTTCGGTCGTTGTACGCTCCGGTTTTCCTTAAGGACACATGGCTTCGTGGATATAAACGTTGGTTAGTTCCTGTGGCTTGACCCAAAGAGTTATGACTTCAATATCAGGCTACAGCAGTGGTGAACAAGTAACTTACAGGGTTAGAGGGAGATAACTCATGACTACTTCGTTGCATTTAAATTTCTGAATATTGTAGTTAGCAGAGAAGCAATGAATCATTATCCACCGTTTCGACTAAAAACGCTGGGATATTTGTTAGGACACAATGAAGGAAGATCCACAGATAGAAAGCGTGAGAAAAGAAATTGTTGGAGTAGATGTAGCGGTTGCGTTTAGCTATTTTAACAGTGGGACCTAGTTGCCAATCTAGCTGCATGCTTAAATTCATGTAATCGGAATATTGCCATGAAAAGAGGGAAGCCACGTCTCATCGGTGAGAAAGTGACTGCTCAGGATCAATTCTAGAAAAATCTTATAACCCTAGACAGAAGTTTGTCCATAAAACAAATATTATTTCACATGACCTTCAGCCAGGTAAGAACATGTAGCAAAAGCAAAAAAAAAAAATCTTTAACTGCCTAAATGAACTGCTGGTGTCATGAATATCAGTCAGTTAAGTGCCATATGTGATACACGCTTAGTGATCATGTCTCGAAAGAGACATGACTGACTGGGCAGAAGATTATCCCGCAGTAGGTTGCTTTTATTTTCTGTGGTAGACCAGTTGCCAACCAAGGCTATAGAATCTAATCTGTCTTGCTATTTAACCCATAACTGTAGGTGCAAGCGACGGATTAATACCTTTTGCAAGAGCATTTACGCGTAAGTAATTGCAACTGAAATTCGAACTCGGATTTCTCATTCGTTTATCTACTGCACTACGGCGCACAACGCTTATCCCAAGGATATTTGCGCATATTAAAAATAATCTCGGCGTTTTATATTCTATCAAATTTTTTTAATAAATATTTTCATGGCAAGACAATCGATTTCTTCAGCTTCTCGTGATGAATCTTTGTTGAGTACAGGTAAACGAGTTTTCAACTCTCGATCGTGAGACCATTTTGTCTAAAGGGTTCTTTCCCTATTCAGCATGCTTTGATGGACGCTCGATTTTCCTGGCTGGTAAATCTTTGGATGAGATGTGCTCTTGTCTTCGCGGATGTTAAAAAATCGAAAAATTCTCAAAACTGTAATAGTCACATTCCTATAACAGATGAATAGAGTTACTGCAGAAAAGTAATCTATTAAAGTCAAAAATGGCAGGAAAATTGATTTGGATGGTTTGTTAGGCATATTTTATGAATGATAAACACTTAAGCGGACAGTGTCATTTTACATTTTGGTATTCATCCATTTTCAAGTCTTTTCTAAAATAAAAGTTCATAAATCATACATAAGCTGTTTATACTTTTGTAATCTACAGTAAATATCAACTATTGCTTCCAATTTTTAAATATGTACATGCAATATCCTTGGAGTTACGAATGTCAGAAATTCTTTAATAGTCTTATTTAGTAAAGCACAAAAAATAATGAAGTTCAAGATTTTCTGATTTTAATACTATTTAGTATATATATATATATATATATATATATATGTGTGTGTGTGTGTGTGTGTGTGTGTGTGTGTGTGTGTGTGTGTGTGTGTGATATTAATTATGATTTATCAGTAAATTTGATCAGGGAACACCTGTTATTTTTCTGAAATGATAACCTGTGGGCATTGGTTGATCTGAAATGGAATAGCAAATATGTGCGTGTGTGTGTGTGTGTGTGTGTGTGTGTGTGTGTTTTAAGTTTTGCAATATTTATGTGTAAAATTGCTCAGTATCAAGAATACAGAATAGATAAATATAAAAATAAACACAGAGGTCAAAACTGATCGGCGACTGACTGTTTCATGCATTGACGCAAAAAATTCAGATCATATCTTCATTGCCTGAAGACTGCACTTAGGCCTGAAACAGACTGTATATTTCCCGACGTTGTGCTTGTTTTTCAACCCCTCACAAGTCATCGTGACGGATGGTTTGAACTTACTGGTCATGTTCAACTACAAATCATGGCAGACTCTTCTAAAAACTGTAACTAAGTTGCAATTTAAAACAAAAGTTCGCACTGTAGTGAATGAAGCAACATATATATCTCAGCAGGCGCATGCAACAGGTAGTAGCTGCCCACTTAAGAAGACTAGCGTATTCAAAACAAGCTGTCAGCTATCTTATATATATATATATATATATATATATATTAAAAAGTGTTCAATACATTTATATTGTAGAGCTTATATATACATCACACACACAAATTTCCACAGAAATATGTGTGTGTGTGTGTGTGTGTGTGTGTGTGTGTGTGTGTGTGTGTGTGTGTGTGTGTGTGTGTGTGTGTGTGTGTGTATTTTCACAGAAATAATCTTTCACACATGTTTGGTTAAATAATATTGGCATATTCTATTAATTTTTTTAGAAATTTTTTCATAGCAAGACTTAGTCGCTTTCTTCAGCTTCTCTGGATGAATGTTTGTTAAGTACAGGTAAGCCGGGTTATCAACTCTCGATCGTGAGACCATTCTGTTTAGGTGGTTTTTCCCTATTCAGCATGTTTTGATGGACGCTCGAGTTTTCTGGCTGGTAAGTGTTTGGGTGAGATGTGCTCTTGTCTTTGTGGTTCCGACGGGCTGGTTTTGCATGCTAGATGCCACTATAAAAGATAAGGCTCCTCGCCACATTGGGTTTTAAGCACCCAGTGACTGTATTGAATTCACTGATTTGTTTCGGCAGATCAAGCCGTTTTAGGTGATATCTCATCGGGTAAATTTATCGGTTTCATGTCAATGGCATGTGAGGAAAAAGTTGATCGGATGATTAAATCCCTTGACACTGGGACCGTAGCCTTAGCTAGGGCAAATTTGCCTCTTCACTAGTCAAGAAGGGTGAAGCTCTGGTATATGAAAATAATATCTTCCGAGGCGATGAATATTACCGCTGAATTTCGTGCAGATAAATTTAAGAATGCGTCTCATTGGTATATCACGTGCGTCATATTGCCAGATACTCAGATCGTGATTACAAAGGCGGGCTTATGTAAGGGTGTTAGTGAGTATTTTCAGGATCTTTTCACCAGGAATCCCAGTGTGAGTACTGCTCAGTTCGATGCCTATTTGTCCGACTTTCTACTCGAGGCAGTTGAAGGGGTTAGGTGTGAGGGTCCCGTTAGAGAGTCTGAGATCATAGGAAGTGCTGAAGCTGGTTGGCCAGGACAAATCTCCGAGTTAAATACTTTACCGTAGAGACTGTACTTCGCCCGTTCTTCTTTCTTTGCTGGTCCTGATTTAAAATCACTTTATGTGGCAGGAATCTATACCTCAACGATTCACCAGGGGTGTGATCAAGTTGCTACGTAGAAACAAGAATGGGGGGGATAGGAAAGGTGACTTTCGGCCTTTAACAATATAAAATACGGAGTTGAAGATTTTAGCCATAATTTTAGCCAGCGGTTTGCAGGTTGTCCTGTTTATGATGACCGGCTCTGAGAAGACATGCTGTGAAGGGTAGGAATATTCATGACAACTTCATTTGGTCGGTTTTATCATCGAGCAAGTCGACATTAAAGCCGCTCTGATCAATTTAGAGTAGTTCAAAGCATTTGATAGGGTCAACCACCGTTTTCAGGAGACTGTCCTTTTGGCCGCCTGTTTCGGGCTGTACTTTCGCACCTGGATACGACTTCTGTACGCGTCCCCTGGGGCGCTGGTGGGAGTAAATGGAGTATGATCGGGGCCTTTTGTATCGTCTCGCTCCATTCGTCAATGTCGTCTGGTTTCGCCTTTGCTTTACGTTCTTGCGTTGTAGCCTTTCCTCTGGAAGTTAAAGGTGAATCCGGTCCTACGAAGAATCTCCTTACCTGATGCTACCACCACGACCAGGTAATCTGCCTATACTGATATCGTTTCAGTTGTGTCGAGTAGAGCCGAGATTGACAAAATCGGCAAAGAGGTCAGAGAGTACGAGAAGTTGAAAGGGGCAAAGATCAACCGTGATAAATCTGTTGGCCGCATGAAACGGAGTTTTTCTTCCTGGGCTTTTCCACTGGACAAACGGGCCGGTCAAGATACTCGGCTTCTGGTTCGGTTCCGATTCGTCTTAGAAATTAATTGGTCGGAGGTGCAGGAGCAGATGTATGTGTCTCTCATATCTACCGATTCTCCTTTACCGACTCTCCATGATCCCATCATCGTATGCCATACTAATTCAACTGGTTAAGGTCTTGTTCTCCTTCTTGTGGGGAGGCAAGACTTCTAACGTTTGTAGGGTGGTCTGTTATTTCCACGCTTCTGAAGGCGGTATGGGTATTGAGATTCGTCAACATACTCTTCGCATCGTGTTCCTAAATTCAATATGTTCACAAGCAAATGAGAATGGCGAATTCTAAAAGACGCACTCCAGTAAGAAGTTTCTGTCCCTAAGAAGTGTGCACACGTGCGAGAAGGAGGCTCACCGTTTACATTGACGCGAGTGCTTCTTCTATCATGAATGCTGGTTAGCCCTCAAGTTCCTCTTACGGGCGACGGATGGCCTCTCCAACGTCCAGGCGTTGTTCTGTAAGGCGTTATAACAGGTATTAGTAAGGGGCGAGCTCGGTTTAACGAAGGAGAAGTGCTCGCTTTATATGGCCTTGGGGCCTAGTTTGAAATGCCTCTATAATCATAAAGCATATGATACGAATGACCCTCTGAGTCGGAAAAACCTTTTTTCAACGGGCTTGGGAAATACCCACAACTGCATCCGCTGCGTTGAGTCGGTGGGGACTCTGGTTCACGCCTTCTCCCTTGAAAGTTCGTGGTGCCGTTGTGCAAGTTTATTAACGATATCATGGTTCGCACGCTGCGCGGAAAGTTTTTTGTTCTGGAGACCATTTTTCTTTGTGGCAATGTGGTACCGTCGTTAACTAAGGCTGAGCACTATGTGTTTTTGTGCATGCTAAGTGTTATGCAAGTCGTGAGATAGACAACGCGGTAGAAAGAATTATATATAGTTTACCTCTTCCCAACTGATCTTTTTCTTTAAATATCACTTTAAAGTCAAGATTAGGACGGAAAGGCGACGATTTCTTCATCAGAATTTGGCAAAAAGTGGGTGAATATTTGTAGAGGGAAAGGAGCCGACTTAGAGTAGCTTCTTGATGCCGGTAAGGCATCAGGATATTGAGAATTTTATTAAACATTGCCAGCCTCGCCTAAAATAGGTTAGTTTAGTTTTGCTTTTTCGTCTTTACGCCAAGTTAACTTAGCTAGGGGATTAATGCTCATTGGTCCCTTTGATTTTGTGTCCCCACTTTCTTTATTTTAATTCCCTGTCCACGCTCCCATTTGAGAGTGGACAGGGAATTAAAATGAAGCAGTCTTGTAGCAGTAATATTTATTTTTGTATTAAAAAAAAGTATGGCACAAGGCTAAAAATGGGAATGGGAAATGCTGGTTATCATCTGTCTTATCTTAAAAACTAATTTGTTGGAGAATTTTGTTATATATATATTAGCAGCATAGCTCGGCGTTGCTCGGGTGTGATGAAAGTTTTAAAACTAATCCATGGTCCTGGAGCTCAGACTCTTTGGACGTTGGCACGAAAGACTAAAAAGCAATAGTTGTTTCCAGTTAAAGCAAAACTGTAGACTGAAAGAAAAATGAATGGATGTAAGTCAAATTTTGATTTCCTGGTATCCATATCAAATAAGTTTTTTTTTTTCGTCGTAAACTGAATTTTGAAAGCTAAATAAGTCCTCTGAGTAAATGGTATCATGGCTGTGACTAAGAACTACAACTATACCTACTTAGAGCCAAACCCGAAGCAAAAACTAAAATAAAAGGGCTGAAAAAAATACAGCAAAACTAAACTAACCTATTTTAGGCGAGGCTGGCAATGTTTAATAAAATTCTCAACCGTAAGCAAACTTCGTAAACTACTACAGAATTCAGCAAGGCTAATTCGTATTATTAAGAGGGTTGCAGTGTGGAGTTATGTGGCCAGATGGAAGGAGTGATGTGGTCGCAGAAATTGTCTGATGGCCATGACTGGGTTCTTCTGCTTGTCTGGCATGGTGCAAAATCTAGTTGCCAAACATAGGTTCTTTCAGCAGTCACCCTCTTGTCTCAGGACAGCACTACCTCCTCAATTCACTTGATGAAGGCCTCAATGTTGAGTCTGAGGCCCTGTGGTAAGATAAATAGAGGCCCAATGTTGTCATCACTAGGGATCACGCAAAACACCTTCGTAATCACCATTAGACTCATTCAAATCTTTCCGAAACCTCTACTCTGTCCTCAGATTGACATAAAAATTCCTGAAATGTTCGTATTGAAGATTCCGGTGCAAATGCTAAAGAGAAACAGTATGCCTATTTTACATTCCTGGAGGGGTAAATTGCGTCATAGTGTTCTTTTTCATACAGACGATACCCCAGCTTACCCAGTGCAGTTGACAAATCAAAAAAAAAAAAAAAAAAAAAAAAAAAAAAAACAACGCCCAAGTTAAAAATAAATTACAAAAATTTAAAAACAAATTACTCATTGCACAATATATACACTACCGGCCATAATTATTAGGGAACCTCATTTTTTTTAAAGAAAATGATGTACTTCATACTATTTTTAGTATTTATTGCCAAGTGGATAATTCTAAAGGAAAATAGAATGGTTCTTTTGTTAATACTGCACAATAACATGTGCATCAAATGAACTGTTCTGATGTCTAGTTTTTGTGTTCTCTTCCCCCATTCTGGTCTCTTCTTCTTATTGGCTGGCCGAAGCAAAGGCTTCCTGACTGCTTTGTAAAAATTTGAAAAGTAATAATAACAAAAGAACCATCTATGTTCATTTAGAATTATCCACTTGACAGTAAAAACCCAGAGTAGTATGAAATACATCAATTTTTTTAAAACTGAGGTGACCTAATGATAGATAGATAGATAGATAGATAGATAGATAGATAGATAGATAGATAGATAGATAGATATGAAATACATCACTTTTTTCTAACTGGGCTGAACTAATAATTATGGCCGGTAGTGTGTATAAAATATATATATATATATATATGTATGTGTGTGTGTGTGTGTGTGTGTGTGTGTGTGTGTGTGTGTGTGTGTGTGTGTGTGTGTGGAAAAGCACTATGTATATAACACTAGCTGCTATTATTTTCTGTTGTATAATAGGATTCAGCGTATTTGCCGCTCTTCCTTATAACTGTGACAATGAACTGCTCCTATTTGAGCCATAAGTGAAGTTACTCAAGTTATTTTGTGCTATATAAGTGTATTTAATAAACCCCTTCTTTGTTCCTTCTACCTAATCTGTTCCTTCAATATTCTCCCACTGTCACTACTGCCTTCCTAATTCTCAGCTACTTTGAACGAATACAACATTACAACTGTTTCCATATACACCAGTCTCCTAAGGTGACTCGCTAATACCTTTGGAAAACTTTCTCTAATGCACACGTGTATTCCTTCATCACTCACAGAGGCAAATGGTGATTTACACAATTTCTCCAACACCTTATAGACGCCATATTATGTGGTTAGGCAGCCAGTATGTAGGTGAAGGGAGGTGTTACACGTTATTTTGTATCTCTCTCTAATCTCAATTCACTTCATTTCTATACATGGATTTATTGATGTCCAAACTACAGACGAAACAAATCTATAAATAAATCGATAGAAATAAGGTAAAAATGTCTACGCTATTAAGAAATTAAGTTTGCTTCAGTGGAAAGCCAACATCCGAAACATGTCTAGAGTTGAAAACTTTTGACACATTTAACATGGTTTTTAATTTCGGCAATCATTGTACAAATACATATCCCTTCAAGATGTAGGTAATCGTGGCTCTCTACAACATCCTGTTTTTTGTTTCTCTTAATAAGATTTGTATTTATGCCATCTTCATCTAATTCCTGTTCTACCAACCAACCACACAAGCTTTTTAGTTAGGTTGTGCGCTGCTTGTCTATCTCTTTTGGCTTCAATATTTCCTGTGAGTGTCAAATTCTCCTAGCCCACTGTCCTAGATATTGAAACTGTTTCTTTCTGATTGCAAGTCTAAGTGTTCTTTTTGTTGCCATTGTTCTTAATAGTTCATCGTTAGTCACATGTTCAGTCCGTGTGTTCTCAGCAGCCTTCTGTAGAACTATATTTTTGTTGCCTCTCGACCCGTCGGCTAAGGTTTCAGAATACGCTGACTGCATCTCTACACAGTGGTAAACACCAACTAACATCACTAATGAGGGTATGACGATAAACTACATCCGAGTCTTGGGTTTGACGATAGACTGCATCCAGCAGCAATGCTTCTAATTGGAAAGTTTTAAGGAGCATGGAATCATCTCTTGATTGCTGTTGTTCCCAGGTTCACCCTGACGGGGTGGTAGCATCTGTTATGGTCCGAGCTATAGGCAAATAGTTAACCCCCAAATTGGTGTAAAAAAAAAAAATATGAAAGTATATAAATAGATTTTTATAGTAAAAATTCCAGCAATACTTTTTTAGAAATATTACCAGTAATCCATTTTTTAAGGAAAAATCTATAAACCAGTAATATGTCTGACTCTCGACAAAACTCCCTTTACAAAAATACGTCAATGAAACCTGATCTACAAACTGATTTCTTACAAAATAAAATACCTATTCTAGTCATCTTGTAAAAAAAAGTTTTGTCAACATGAGATAACCCATCGAGGTTGATATACTATAAAACAAAAAGAAACAAATTTCTTGTCTTTTCTTCAGTCTCTTCTTCATCTGTGAGGTCATTGTCACTGATATATAGGAAGTCGATATTGCATAACAGTTTAATACGCTTTTCTTTGTTTCTAACAAGATTTTCCTGTTTCTCGATATTTTGCTTGGCTTTTGTCGACAATTAAACCCGAAGGTGCATTAGAATAAAACACTTCTTAGATATTTAAATGTCTGTTCTTGGTTGGTTTTGGCAATCTCGAATTTGCAATTCACATATTGGCCTCTTTTTGACGACAACCATAAATTGTTTTCTTAACAATTAATGTTTAGTCTTTTCTTTTCGCTTTTTTTCACTACCTTCTGTAGGAAGTCCTGTAACTTTATTCTGTGCCTGCTATCAACACTGCCATCTACATATCTAATATTATTAAGACTGTGGTCGTCATTAATGAATCCTGGTAGGATTTCTGATTCTCTCGGAATCACTTTATTTTAATATTTCCGTTAAAAGGGAACATATTGGATATCGGCTCGGAACGAGAAATCGGGGAGCCGAGTTCGAATTCCAGCTGAATTTATTGCATTCACTTACACGTAAATACCCTTGGGAAAGGTATTAATCCGTCTATTCCTTCCAGTTATGGGTTAAATAACAGGACAGATTGGGTTCTCTAGCCTTGGTCGGAAACCAGTCTACCGCAGAAAGCAATTGTAACCTACTGCGGGATAATCTTCTGCCCAGTCAGTCATGTCTCTTTCGAGACATGATCGCCCAAGCGTGTGTCACGTATGGCACTTAACTGACTGACTTGTATTACACCTATTTCTATGTTTTATATTTATTGAAATCATTTTCGATCCGTATGCAGGCGGGTTTCTTACAGTAAAATCCCTGATTGTTCTAATATATCAAGCTTACTTAACTGTTCAAGTAGTTCTTCGTGATGTACTTTATTAAAGGCCTTTTTATCTTTATCACATCATAAAAGAATAAAGTAGTTTCATAAATTCAAATCTGAGCGGTATTACAGATTTTACAAGTACGCAAACGATTGCTTTACCCCAAAGTTATCTTTCTCTATCGGGAAAATTAAGTTAACTAACATTAAATATTTATACCATTTATTCGTTGCAGATTTTAAAAGCACTCAAATGTACTGGCTACGGAACAGGAGAGTTCCAATTTGACAATCCTATAATCGTAACAACAATAATGCCACATATTTCGCCATCATGAAAGATATTCGTAGAATTTAGACTTTGCCGTAACCGTTTTCTAACCATGAGGCACCAGTCCGAATACTGTCAGGGAAGTTTCTTGATTATATCAGCCGGATGATATCGCGTGGCACCTGAAAGTCATACCACAGGCAGACGCAAGCCTGATGAGTGAAAATAAGTACATGAAGCCGTCGATTGTTGCTTTAGCATGTAAGTTGCAAGCCATCTTAACTGAGGGTTTGAGTGTACAGGCTTTGTTTAAAGAACTGATCCCGCTAGATTATGCGTTCTTTCCCAGAAACTGGTCTGGAATAAGGTCCGGTCAGTATCAGTCTGTCAGGTCAGTGCCATACGTGATATACGATTGGGCGATCATGTCTCTTGCGATTCATGATTGACTAGGCAGAAAGTTTTCCCGCAGTAGGCTGCGGTTTATTCCTGATAAAAGACTGGTTACTAACCAAGGCTATAAGACACAGTCTGTCCTGCTATTCAACACATAGCTGGAGGGAGAAGAGATGGATTCATACTTTTCCCAAGTATGCAAAGAACTCGGCTTTCCGATTTCTCATACCTAGTTGTTATTCATTACGCCATATCACATCCCAACGCTCAGTATAGTTGTTGTTATTTCAAAGGCTGGCTCTGTGGATCGAGCAGGCGTCTGTAATACGGTTTGGGTAGCCACCCTAGCAGACGGTTGTGTTCAGCAACAAGTATTGGCCAGCGTTTCATTCATTGACCAGTGCAGATGTTAAAGATATACACATTTATTGGCCGATCTTAAAATTTAGGAGACCCGACTTACTATGGAATTGTGATGTTTTTCTTTCTTTTTTTTTTTTTTTTAAATCAGATGAACTGAACATGAAGCGATCTCGAAGTAGATGAGAACTAAGATAGAGGGTTATAAACCGATATAAACAATAATGTCATCCCCAATTTCCAGGAACCGGTTCTATAAAGTCAGCTAAAGGAGTCTATTCTGCTTGAGAATGAATAAATCTCTTTATCTAAACTTATTTATAAATGGAACTGTCTGTGTGTGCGTCCGTTATCTATAGACTCCGAAACGGCGGAACCGATTTTCTTGAAAATTTACACAGTTGTACTGTAAGCGTCTGCGAGTGTTCTTAGCTAGGTTTTGTGTCGAGGTACCTCCGATAAATATCGAAAATCGATAATCGAAAAAATCGGGTTATAGAAGGAGTGGTCCGATTTTAATCAAATTTGATACACTCATAGACAAAGACATAAGAAACGATATTCAGAAGCTTCAAGGTTGCAGTTCTTACAACAGTGCAGAAAATCGATAATATATATAAGATGTTTGTGTGTGCGTGTTTATCTGCCTGTATGTCTGTATTTTTTCAGCCCTTTTATTTTAGTTTTTGCTTCGGGTTTGGCTTTAAGTAGGTATAATTGTAGTTCTTCGTCTCAGCCATGATACCATTTACTCAGAGGACCTTCAAGATTCAGTTTACGACGAAAAAAACTTATTTGATATTGATACCAGGAAATCAAACTTTGACTTACATCCATTCATTTTTCTTTTAGTCTACGGTTTCGCTTTAACTGGAAACAACTATTGCTTTTTAGTCTTTCGTGCCAACGTCCAAAGAGTCTGAGCTCCAGGACCATGGATTAGTTTTAAAGCTTTTATTACACCCAAGCAACGCTGGGCTATACTGCTAGTAGTATCAAAAAGAATTAAACTATATTGATAATTTAATAGAAAACATTTATTTATTAAGATATTTCTCGACTGAAATTCTGTTCTTATTTCTTTTCAGAAGTATGAAGGTTTTTAACTCTAAATGTCATCAGTTGCGTTATAGTTTCTTAGCCACATTTGAACTGAGTCCCAAACATTTGAAGAAGATTTGACACATTTAACTTCAATGCGATTGTCAAAATAAATTATATTCATCGCAGAAAACCCTCTTTCAGCTTCCACAGAACTTAAAGCAGTGGTGCTAATTATTTTTTTTTTTTAATCATTTCACCCCGAGCAAGGCAGAAACGCCACTGATGTGCAGGGGGTTACATAAATGTAAAAAGATTAATTAGAAAAGAGTGAGGAGTACAGGCTAGTTAGAAAGGAACAATAGAAAGCTGAGAAAGCAGGTGCAATGACAGATACATGGGCGGAGAGAACGTGAAGATTATACAGGGGAGGGGAGAGAGCTAGTGTCCAGTGGTTAGTAGGTGAGTATTAACTTTGCTTATATTTAAGACATTAAGATTCATTTTGAATAATCTGGCAACCGGTTCGTAAGCTTTTATAATTTGCGCAAACCGGTATGAACCGGTAGGATGTCACCACTGGACACAAATATACTGAAAGAGGTAAAAGGTAACGCAAAGGAATATATGAATATCATTACATATGTACAGATCCTAACGTAATTCAGTGTACGTGTCCACTTCAAACTTTCCATTGATTTTAGTCTATATTTATTTCAGTCCAACTCTTTACCGTTTGATCAGGGTGCTCCAACCACTCCATTTTGAAATCAAGTGTAATCTCATCGGTTTTGAACAAGACGACATCATTGCGCCAGAAATAATCTATATTCCAAGCGATTAAACAGCATCACTAAGTTTAGATTTCGCAGTAACCCGAGCGAGCTTTGGCCGCTGACCTATGTAAACAGGATAAGAGGCAATATCTATTTATTTACTTATTTATTATCTCGCTGATATATACGAACATTATGGTTGTAACTTTTTAACTTCTTGCAAAATAATTGATTTCCTGTATCATAATTCGATGAACTTTTTTTACAAAAATGAAGAAAGGTTTAACTCAGTTTATTTTAAAAAAATGTCATAAAATGTTTAAGATCGTATATAATTATAGTAGTACTAATGAAACCTTCTAGAACCCGTTTCTGATTATTTTTAGCTTAGGTATTATACTGTAACTATAGTCTGTTAAATTCATTAACAATTCGTAACTACAATCCAATTACATGATTCAGTCAGTTTAGGTGCCATACGTGATACACGCTTGGGCGATCATGTCTCGAAAGAGACATGACTGACTGGGCAGAAGATTATCCCGCAGTAGGTTGCCATTGCTTTCTGCAGTAGACTGGTTGCCGACCAAGGCTATAGAACCCACTCTATCCTACTATTTAACCCATAACTGGAAGAGACGGATTAATACCTTTCCCAAGGGTATTTACGCGTAAGTGAATACAATGAATTCAGCTGGAATTCGAACTCGGCTCCCCGGTTTCTCATTCCGAGCCGATATCCACTGTACCACAATGCACATACCACATGATTAGCGAGCTGAAAAACAAAGTTTCTGCAAGTCAGTAGTTTTTATTTACTTGTAGGGTTTTATCTTATGGTATAGCTATAAACTTTTAAATTCGTTAAAAATACATAGTATTATGCAATTAAATAATGTGCAAACTGAAAAATAAAGTTTCTGAAAGTTTACAATTTTTGTTTATTTGTGAGAATGTATGTTATGTTATAGCTATAAATTATTAAAATCGTAAAAAATACTACAGCACATTTCAAACTGAAAAATAAAACGTATGAAATATTTTGGTTTTTTACGCTTATTTCGTATATGCTGAACTTGAATTTTCGGTTTGGCGATGATGTTTTTCAAATATTAAAACAAATTAATGCCTTTTGAAATGCTTTTGAGCAAAAGCTGATCAATTAAGACAAAGGGGAATAGCGGTAAAAAGTCATAATCTAAGTACACATACGGATGCCGGAGAGTGTTCCTGTTTTCTGAGCACCTTTAGGGATTGCACCGGTTGTCGGCACTGGAAATGAAACATGCAAGCTGATAGATAGATAGACAGACAGATATGAACAATCAGATAGACAGACAGATATGAACAATCAGATAGACAGATAGATATGAACAATCAGATAGATAGATAGATAGATAGATAGATAGATAGATAGATAGATAGATTTCATGGATTACGATTGAAATCTACAAAGATTAGTTCTTATAATTAAAAGAAATATTTTTACCTTCTTTGTGTACAGTATCCCCTCAGGACATAAGTGATCATTGCTCTCCACAATTTTCTGTCCTTTGTAGCTGTGGACAACAACGGAGGGAGACAATTTGTTTCAGGGTTGAGAACAATATTCAGGGCTTTAATATTGCGATCAAGCATGAAACAGATAAATGCCGCTCGTTATTGTTTTCAGTGTCTACTTTTATATTTACATACGCTCTATCCCTGATATTGAGCACTTTTACTCATAAATATAGTGTAACTTAAAACTATATATATAGGTGTGTGTGTGTGTGTGTGTGTGTGTGTGTGTGTGTGTGTGTGTGTGTGTGTGTTGTATCGCCGAGGTGGATACAACACCTGATGCACCTGATGATTGCGTAGTGCATGAAACTCCGAGCCGTGCCACAAACGTAGGATAATATATATATATATATATAAAGGCTGCGATGGATAAATTGTTATGTAAATTACGCAAAAATGAAAATAACTCTGATATATCGTTTTAACAGATATATTTTTTAAAATTACACAAAAATATCTTGAAATACTAAGCAGTAGATTTGTTCAGCAAAATCGTCATTGCCTTTGTCCACGGCCTTCAAACGACTTCGAAATCTGCAACTCTTCTGAACTGACTCGTTGTTTAAGATGGTGAATACTGCCATAATCCTGGCCTTCGTATTATCTTTGACCCGCTCATAATAATCAAGGTGATTGTCGTCTTAGGGATCAGATTTCCAGATGTGATGTAATTGCAGAAGTTTGTGTGACATTGTGCAAGGTCCTGTTGCCAGACATACGGTTTGTTTCAGAAACCTCACTCTTGATCTATCTTGATCCGTTTTGAGTCTGAGGCCCCCAGCAATGAATATATATTCATTTGAAAACCAAATATTTCCGCAACCTAGGTTTCAACCTATCGGTATCTTCAGGCGATTTCAGGCGATTTCAAACGTACAACAGTAATTTTTACGAACGTGCGCCTGGAATTTTTAAACAACCGAAAATTTAAAAATTAGGGAGGAGTTAGCTAAGGATCTTAAAACACTTATTCAGGTTTGTATGATCTTAAGATGTTTTGGTGTGCTTACATTTGGACATTTCTGATCTTTTTTTTTTTTTTTGTGGAAACAATTTTTGTTTCCAGAACAATGTTCTGAAGCATGAACTTTTTTTGGTGTATTCATAATATGCTTTTATAAATCATTGTAATAACATGACAATATATATATATATGTGTGTGTGTATGTGTGTGTGTGTGTGTGTGTGTGTGTGTGTGTCTGTCTGTCTGTTTGTCTGTCTGTCTGTCTGTGTGTGTGTGTGTGTGTGCGTGTGTGTGTGTGTGTGTGTGTGTGTTCGTGCGTACGTACGTACGTATCTATACATTTAATAAAATAACCGAGTCCTCAGGGCGTTCACCGCAATGGTACACCGGAAAAAAAGTGTTCAAAGTGATAATCATGCGGTCGGCAACGGTTATTCGTGAAAATAAACATTGTATACTTCACTGGCAATTTCTAGATGTTACAAGGAAGGGTAGTTGGTGCGTAAATACAATGAAAACACTAATCAAACTCACTACGGAGAGGAAACGTCCATCTAGACAAGATGAATATACTGAAAAACCACAGTTATTTGGAAAAGAAAAAGAAAAAAACAATAGAAAAAACAACACACACACACACATACATACATGCGTACACACACACACACATATATATATACATACAAATACATATATATACATACACACATATGCATAGACACACATATATACACACTTTTTATATATATATATATACATGCACACACACTTATACACACACATATATATATACACACACATATATATATACACACGCAGACATATATATATATACACGCACACATATATATATATACACGCACACATATGCATACATGCACACACATATATGCATACACACATGCACATATACACACACGCACATATGCACACACGCACATATACACACACGCACATATACACACACGCACATATACACACACGCACATACACATATATATATGCGAGCGGCGATTACGAGCCATGACAATATGAGTGATCCGAGGCAGCCGCCACCTCCAAAACACACGAGCAAACATTTTTTAAAACAAAATGAAATAAAATACCCACGTATGTAAATTTTATTTTATGCATAATGTAGTTATTTGTTTTGTTTTATTTTGTTTTATTTAAGTTTGTTTTGTTTTACTTTTTGTTAAATAAATAGAAAAAAGTAAATAAAAGAGAATAAAAGACAGATTCGACCTTATTGATTACACGTAAGATCAAATCTTTATCTTACGTGTAATGAATGAATGTGTGCGTGTTGCTATCTGTGTGCGTGTGCTACTGATGCGATCTTTGTCGTCGTTACAAATTTTCGTAAGAAAAAGGTTTCAGATTGAAATAAACCTTTACATATATATATTTTTTTTTTTTTGCTTGTTTATATCTTCATTTGACTTTATTTTGGGATCATTTTTCTTCAGTTTTTAAATAATTATTTTTCTCTAACTTTTTGAGGGTTGTTTTTACCGGTTTTCTATTATGCCACTTTTAAGATTATTTTATGTTTTTACATTGTTTTGTTGCATTATTATTATTAGTAGTAATAGTAGTAGTATTCATAAATTTAACGTATCCCCTTATTTTCTTTTCGTTTGTGCTTTGTTTCTTTCTTTCTCTGTTTCTTCTCTCTTCTCATATCTCATCGTCATTTTATAGTCCCTCTCCTTCTGTATCTTCTTTTTGCTCTATTTTTTCATCCTTCTTTCTTCTTTTTTTAAATCACTAGTTTTTCTATCTTGATTCTTTCCTTCTCTTCACTTTTTTCGTCTTTCTTCTCCCCAGATCTTCTAATCTTCGCGTTTCGTTAAATTCTCTTATATACTCTTCTCTTTTTCTTTTTTCTATACTTTCTCCTTTCTTTCTCTTCAATATATTTCTTTATCTCTTTCTCTTCATACTACATTCTTTGTTCACCCTTCTCTCTAAAAAATTCCCCCTAACTCTTATTTATCCTCTTGTCTCTCTTCACTTTTCCGTACCTTCATCTTCATGTTTTCTCTTTTCTTTCCGTGCTTCTTCTCTTTCTATCGTTTGCTTGTTTCTTTCTTCATTCTTTCCTTTTCTCCTCTCTCCATTTTCTCTTTTTCAATGCCTTCTGATCTTCACGTTTTCTCTTTATTTCTCTTGTTCCACTTTTCTTTTCCTTGCCTTTCCTCTTATCGTCTTATTTTCTCGTACTGCTTTTTTTCTTCTCACCCAGTTCACCCTACTTTTTATTCCGCATTTATTATATTTAATACACTCCGTCATCCATTTTCTTTTCTTGTTAGGCTAGACAGCGAATGTCGGAATTTATCGTTCAGGCAATCCATTATTTTTCTATTCTTTTAATTCGGTTGCTTCATTTCCTTCTTCGTTTCATTTAAAGTTTTCGTTTTCCGGACATTTTTTTTAATGTCACATCCATCAAGAACAATTATTTGGAAACCACTATCGCCGTTTCAATTTAATTTGTGACTAAAACCTTGGAAGATTATTGCACGCCATTTGTCGACCATTTTCCACACAAAAATGCTCCTTATATATATTATTAGGAAGCAAGTACGTAGGATATATTCAGTATTCATACAGGGACACAGAGTAATAAACCCCTGCTGATGCCCGCACGAAGATACAAATTAATATACACGCATTTATAAATGTAAGGAGGAAGTCAACTGAAGCACGGTTCAGCTAAGAGCTTGTCGTAGTGCGGTGGGTAACAAACCCACGAAAACATTGATAACGTGAAGTGTTCAATTCTCGCGGAATACCTCTATTCTAAGCTGAATTTAGATGATTTTAATAAACATATATACAACCAATGATTCCAGCAAAAATGCAAATTTAGAAATCATATAAACCGTAGCGATATACAATTGCGCTCATAAACCGTAGCGATATACAATTGCACTCATAAACCGTAGCGATATACAATTGCGCTCATAAACCGTAGCTATATACAATTGCGCTCATAAACCGTAGCGATATACAATTGTGCTCATAAACCGTAGCGATATACAATTGTGCTCATTAATGGGTAAAAGCGGAAGAATGATTCTTCAATTGAGCGCTCACCTCAAAGGACCAGGATACGAAACACCTATCTATGTCTCATCAGTCTTGACTTGAATATTTCGGGCTTCTGATTTATAGGTTTTTGTAATTAATCTGACTGAAGGAAGAGCTAAAGCTCTAAAAAAAAAAAAAAACAGTAAATCCTTCACCCACAACAACGAATGAACCCTTACCTGACATTATTCGCTTTCCAATATTTTTTCCAAAGTTTAACAAATAAAAAGAGAAAAAAAACCGTTCGATATCAATTTAGAATAGGAGCCTAAAATGCCAACTACAAATCGGGGATAATGAAATCAAGCAGGTATATGAATTTAAATACCCGAGAAGCGTTCTAACATAAGACGGTAAGTGTGACACTGAGATCTGAGGGCGTATTGGCATGGCCAAGGGTGCACCCCAAAGGCTAAATAGAATATTGTTAGACGGAAAGATTTTCTTGGAAACAAAGAAACGAGTACTAGATTGTTATATGACATCTATTCTCCTTTATGGCAGCAAATGCTGAATAATCTTCTCAAGGATGAAGGAGAGACTCGAAGCAACAGAAATGCCATTCTACAGAAGGATACTGAGAATAACATGGACTGAACATGTGAGCCTCGACAAGGTTTTGGGAAGGTTGCAAACGAAAAGGAAATTTATACTTAGTGTTAGGAAGAGACAGCTAAGGTTTCTGGGACACGTAATGAGGAAGGAGGGCTTAGAGAATCTAATACTTATAGGACGGATAGAGGGGAAAAGAAACAGAGGAAAGCAGAGCGAAACATACTTGATGGTCTTGTGCAAGTGGATAGCAGAACTAGAACGTTTTCTTTAATTGTTTTTTCGTCGTCCGTGTTTTTGTTTTTTTTTTCTTCTTTTTTTTTTGCCGACTGGGTCATTTTTCAATCACACCACTGTTTCTGCGTCTAGTTATAGTGATCACCCAACTTAAAACTCAACCAGATACTGGCCTGAAGCGTAACATTACAGCGCAAATGTATCACTATACACTTTTATGTAGAAATTGACTACAAGAAAATCTTGCTGAACTCTTAATTGATTAACCCCAGAACACTAACCTTTGGTATATAATCAACCAAGTGCCATACGTGTTATACGCTTGGGCGATCATGTCTCGAAAGAGACATGACTGACTGGGCAGAAGGTTATCCCGCAGTAGGTAGCTATTATTTTCTGCAGTAGACTGGTTGCCAGCCAAGATTATAGAATCCAATTTGTCCTGTTATTTAACCCATAACCGAAAAAAAAAAACGGATTAATACCTTTCCCAAGGGTATTTGCGTGTAAGTGAATGCAATGAATTCATCTTGAATTCGAACTCGGCTTCCCGACTTCTCGTTCCAAGCCGATATCCACTACACTCCAACACGCATATACCCAGAGCAAATGGCGCCATTTTAATTATAATTTAATTAAATTTTCAGGACCTGATTTTCTTACCTAAATAACGTTTTCAGTTTCTATTAATGTTAACTCAAAGGACAAATTTTGAAGTGCCTGAATGTAAAATATTTCCAATAAAGATTTATATTTAATATTTTTTTGATATTTTCAAAATCGGGTATGATATACTCATGATTAGTAGTGGTGTAATTTTAACTGATAATTAGTGTTCCAGGGTTAACGAAGTGTTGAATTATTACTAAAATCCTAATAATAATGGCCTCATTTCAGATTTGACATAGTTCAAGCAAATTAACGTATACAACGTGCCACCTAAACATTCGATAAAATTAACCAACTAAAAATACTTTTTAATTAGAAGTAACAATTTTATTGTACGTCTATTGAACAGGTGTAGAGACACATCCCTTGTTCCCTGTTTAGAATGTGGTTTCCGGCTTTCTCTTTTCCAATCTTTTCACTTTCTTTTTTGATTATTTTTTTTTTAATTGGAGTAGATAGACTGAACTATTGCCCGGTTCACAAGCCACCCACGTCTATTGAACAGGTGTAGAGGCTCATCCCTTGTTCCCTGTTTAGGATGTGGTTTCCGGCTTTCTCTTTTCCAATCTTTTCAGTTTCTTTTTTGTTTATTTTTTTTTAATTGGAGTAGATAGACTGAACTATCGCCCGGTTCACACTCCACCCACGTCTATTGAACAGGTGTAGAGGCTCATGCCTTGTTCCCAGTTTAGGATGTGGTTTCCGTCTTTCTCTTTTCCAATCTAGCCCCCTACACACCAGTGGCCTTACCGCCTTGCTTGGGGTGATCTGATTAAAAAAAAAAAAAAAAAGTTTCTTAACTACATGTGCTTAACATATCTACCCGCAAAAACTACTGTAACAGAAGGACGCTTTTTTCTATTAATATCGATATTACACCATCGGCAAGTTATACTGTTTTAAAACGTTATTATTAGAATTGTGTAGCAATCCGCTGTGCTTGGTGAAACTACACAGACAATTTCCTTACTTCATATGTTAGATTTGTTATAACGGATATATTTTAATCATTTCACCTCAAGCAAGGTGAGACCGCCACTTTGCGCAGATTTTTACAGTGAGAGGAAAGACTGGGTGCAAGAAGTGTCGAAGAAAGGACAAAAGTTGAGCGGGATTCACGAGATAGAAAATGGCAATTTACTTTTTATTTAAATTTTTTTATAGCTATCACGGAAACAAGTTCCACAGGCGGAAAGTTCGAGAACAGAAACTGTCAGAGTAGAAGAGGCGGTTACATTTAGCTATCACAACGGTAAAGGGATGGGACCTAGATGTTAATCTAATAGCACGCTTAAATTTATGTGGTCATTTCAGCGTGGAAAAAAGCTCATAAAAATGACAAGATAATATTCCCTTTATCCTTTAATTACCAAAAATGAATTCTGTTACTTCTAAAATCTGCATTATCCATACCGTACAACTCTAACAAAATTAATTAATTAAAATGTGGAATCTAGATTCCAATCTAGTCGCGCACTTAAGTTCATGTGGTCTGGGCACCAGAGAAAAAAGTTCGTCGGAGCAGTTGCCATAAAAATATTTATAGAAACGATAGAGGAAAGCCACGTCAATTTGGTGAGAAAGTGACTGAAGTCGAGATGCCAGGTAAGAACCGATTATATTGCAGATACTTCTTTGGATTTTGTTGAGAACTTCAAGATGAATAAATCAAGCACCTGACAAAATATGGCAACAGTATTTAATGCACGGACGAATGGTAGATTTATAAATGTGCAAGATGGATTCTGACGAGAAAAAGACATTCTGGTGCGTCACAGCGACCTAACCTTCCCAGCCGCAGCTTGCACAAAGGTATCGAGTTATTGCAAATGTTCGTACCCAGTTAATATAAAATGACCTCATTGGCATATTTTTTTTTGTGCAGATTTCTTGTGTGCTCTAGAATTACACCTTGCGTCATTTTGTTGCCCGTCAGACTTTATTGAATGTTGATATTTTGTCCACAAATGAATACCTTAAAAATAGAGAATGAAAAATTTCGCCATATTATGCTTTATGAACTTCGGAAAGAAGAACATTAATAAAAAAAAAAAGAAAAAATTTAGAAGGTTTATTTGGTTCATGTTTCAACTCTTTGGACTGTCAAAAAGTGGTTTGTCAAATTTCGTCAGGGTGATTTTAACCTAAACGATTATCCAAGCTATGGGCAATCTTCCGAAGTCGTCGATGACAATCGTAGAAAATAAACCAATGATTTAGACGGAAAAGATTGCTAAGCGTTTGAAAATCGCTATCCCAATTGCCTTTCTCCATTTGAAGAGACTTTTGTTCAAGATAAACGCTTCGTTTGGACAAATTGAAAAATGTGTTATTTTCCAATACGAAAATGCAAGACTGCTAGTTGTAAAACAGAAATTCTATAAGCTTAAAAACCTTAAATGAGAAACACTCCAGCACCCATCACATTCTCCTGGCTTTGCTCCTACGAATTTTTATTTGTTCCGGTCTTTCCAGAACAAAATAAATGGCATAGTATTTGACTCTGCACAATCTTTTAAAAACTACATTACAATGTTCTTCCAGGAAAAACCCGAAATTTCTACAAAAATAATATCAACAAGGCGAACGATGAAACTGTTATTAAAAACAGGAAACTTGACTAATAAATATCTTTTGTATGGAAAGTTTCTTTTTAATTTTCTAATTGGTCACGAATTTCTGCAATAATATATTTTAAAATGCTTTATTTATTTTAACTTCGGAATTTTTAAGATGGATTTAGGATAGGTGCCATCTCTTCTCTCATTCTAGTTTTAAATAATAGATTCTGTTTTGGAAAAGTTCATCTTGAGTCCTATTTCTGGGAACAGTTGGTTTAATTTCATTTTTGATTTGATGTTTTTAACACCATATCAACTCCTAATGGATCATTTAATGCCGATATTTAATTTTCTTTCATGCTTTCAAGTAATAAAAATATTATATCCGTTAATCTACTTTCACATTTGAATACATGGTAGCTAATGCTCAGATTTTGTGTATATACATGTTTGTGTGAACATAATTACTAGAGGCGGTGACATGTGTGTTTTATATTGTACTTTTATTGAAATTATGTTTTGCAATACAGTTTGATTTTTTAAAGATATTGTAGTATATTATATAGATTAATGTCGTGAAAGCTTTCTTATGTAGTTGTTGTTTGGTTGATTTGCTGATCTTTAGTGATTTGCTGATCTTTAGTGATTTGCTGATCTTTAGTGGTATAACCGCCATGGCAAAATCAAAATTAATTTAGACAGATATGGCAACAGTATTCAATACACAAACGATTTGTATATTTTTAAATGCGCAAAATGGATTCTGACGAGAAACATTTCATGGACCGACACACTAATCTAATCTGATTAACTGTTTTTTTCAATTTTGGTTATAATGCGTCTCAAATTGTTGTCACCATTTGGTTTGAACGATCTACTTGTGATCGGACAGAACAACGTTGGGTTTTGAAATTCTGCAATGAGGATACGTGTTCAAGCTAGTAGCGGACGCCCTTCAGATTATGGGTGTCAGTCTTTCAAGATTATCAGACAATCTCAAGAAAATTGGCAAAGTGAATAAAACTCGATGAATAGGTTTCTCGTGAACTCAGTGACAATCGAAGAGTTCGCTGTTTTGGTGTCTGTTCGATGCTGCATATGCAAACTTCAAATGATCCATTTCTTCATCAAATAAGGAATATCAGAATATGAAACAAAATAAAGACATAAAAAGACTAAACAATCATAAACAATCATAAAGACTAAACAATCATAAACAATCATAAAGACTAAACAATCATAAACAATCATAAAGACTAAACAATCATAAACAATCATAAAGACTAAATAATCATAAACAATCATAAAGACTAAACAATCATAAACAATCATAAAGACTAAACAATCATAAACAATCATAAAGACTAAACAATCATGAACAATCATAAAGACTAAACAATCATAAACAATCATAAAGACTAAACAATCATAAACAATCATAAAGACTAAACAATCATAAACAATCATAAAGACTAAACAATCATAAACAATCATAAAGACTAAACAATCATAAACAATCATAAAGACTAAACAATCATAAACAATCATAAAGACTAAACAATCATAAAGACTAAACAATCATAAACAATCATAAAGACTAAACAATCATAAACAATCATAAAGACTAAACAATCATAAACAATCATAAAGACTAAACAATCATAAAGACTAAACAATCATAAACAATCATAAAGACTAAACAATCATAAACAATCATAAAGACTAAACAATCATAAACAATCATAAAGACTAAACAATCATAAACAATCATAAAGACTAAACAATCATAAAGACTAAACAATCATAAACAATCATAAAGACTAAACAATCATAAACAATCATAAAGACTAAACAATCATAAACAATCATAAAGACTAAACAATCATAAACAATCATAAAGACTAAACAATCATAAACAATCATAAAGACTAAACAATCATAAAGACTAAACAATCATAAACAATCATAAAGACTAAACAATCATAAACAATCATAAAGACTAAACAATCATAAACAATCATAAAGACTAAACAATCATCTTTGAATAAACTACACAAAGAGAGACGTAAGTCGGATGAAAAAGTACATGAAAAGTACATGAAAAGTACATGAAAAAGTACATGATTTTTCAGCTGTAATTTTCAGTCTAGAAATATGTTGGATTGACCTAAAGGCGGGTCTAAAGTTTGGGTTCTTCATGGAAATAGTCAAGACGACTTCATCTTCTTCTATGTGCCATGTCCCTTCAGGGCGTAGGCGATCATGACTTTCCACGTCTCCCTCTCACTGGTGGCTCTTAGAACGCTTTCTCCTGTTACCCCACCTAAACCCCGCTCTGCTAGCCACCTGCTCAGGCCCTTCAAATATGTTATCCGCTGCTTTTCCCTGTCTCTTTTTCTTTCTATCTGACCTGTGAGTATCGGATTCTCCAAGCCTTCCTTCCTTGTCCCAAGAACTTCAGCTATCTGTTCCTGATGCTCAGTATTAATTTCCTTTTCGTTTCCATCCTTTCTAAAACCTCAGCATCCTTCTTTAGAACCACATTTCAGTAGCTTTATGTTTTTTCTTCATCTTTGATGAGATTGTCCAGCATTCACTGCCATATTGAAGGACAGATTTTATATAGCAATCCAGTACTCTCCACTTTGTTTCTAGCGAAATTTTCCTATCTCTTAATATTCTGCTCAGCTTCTGGAATGCTTTCTTGGCTATTCCAATTTGCCTTTGGATCTCAGTGTCGCACTTTCTGTCTTCCGTTTGGTGAAATGAAATAATGCTTTCGGTTAGTATTGCAAGCATTAAAGGTCTTGATTCCTTCAAAGCTGATGATTGTGTCAAGATAAATACAGAAAATTAATGTAAGTTTTTGGACTTTATACTAAGGACTGTATTCATCCAATGGCTGTCAACATTTTAACAATATCGGACCATCTCTAGAAAATTGGCAAGATGAAGAAACTCAATATACAGGTTTCACATAATCTTAGTGAATGTCAAAGAGTTCAATGTTTTGGTATGTATTTGATGCTGCAACTGCGAAAGTCGAATGATGCATTTTTTGATCGAATAGGGAATTGTGATGAGAAATTAACCCTTTATGACAATCGTAAACGATCGGACAATGGCTTGTGCAAGACGAATGATCCAAACAATTTTCAAAACCGAAATTGCACCAACAAAAAATTGTGATAACTGTACTAGTGATCAGCTATTGAAGTTAAACCTTAGAACATTCTTGGAGCATCACCGCCGAAGTTTATCCGCAAAAACTAGATGAAATGTACATCCAGTTAAGCAAAATGCGACCGGCACTGGTTAACAGATGAGTTCTAATTCTTTTCTAGAACAATGCTTGGCCACGTCTCTTCTATAAATACTTTCACGGCTTCTGCTCCGATGAACTTAGATCACTGCTGCCCCCTAGACCCAACCCTTTTACAGTGAAACCGATAAAATGCAACCGCAACTTCTAATCCATCAGTTTCTTTTCTCGCACTTCCCGACTGTGGAATTCCCTTCCACATGATTGCTTTCTCGACGGCTACAATCTCCAGGAGTTTAAATGTAAGGTCAATACACACCTTCTAACACACTAACTCGCTCCCATTCTTTCAAACACTTCCCATCTGCCTAACCCTCATCCTCGGTATCCTTACCATCTATCTGACATTCCCTACATCTAACCACTCCTTCTCTTTACCTTCCCCTATGTAGCCCCATGCGCAATAGTGGCAGTGGAATGCCTTGCTTGGGGTGAAATGATTAAAAAAAAACATGTTATTAGAATGTTGACACTGCAAAAGCTCACCGACTAAAGTTACGAGACATATTCCCAATGATTACCCCAGCTTGATCATCTTTTACTCCAGAAGACACCCCATTGCAAAGGAGATGCAAAAACAGCATTCAAAGATTCCTTGGCATCCGAATTCTTCAAATTTGACCATAAATAATCTTGTAACTCGGTGACGGAAATAAATAGATGTTCTGGGCTCCTATTTTAACTAATTTTAACATTGTTTAAGTACATTACTTCGGAAATAAATGTTGATTCTAAAATTGGACATTATTTTCCGAACTAGTTAATAAAAACGAGATGTGGTAACTACAATGAACGGAATGTCTCATTCTGAACCAAAGACTTGAAAATATTGATAAGTTGTTTCTCGTGATTTTAAAACTCTTGGAAAATATATTTTTCTCTTTATTCATTCGTTTTATTCCCTTAAGTATACATTCAATTCATATAGGCTTCAAAGCCGATTAATTATTCATATTTTATAAATATTGAAAATATCCTTAGATGCTTGTAGTTCGTTTATTTATTGCCCATAGCGAATGGGCTTAATAATTTGCATAACATCCCTCAAACAGCCGGAATAAATCATTTACATTTCTAGTTTTATTTGTGGACAGAGATTGGTGACAAAATGTTGAATCTAAGAAAGTCTGTAAATACTGAATTTTTATCTCCAACTTTAAAGTTCTGTTCGACTGATAATTTTCTCTCCCTCAACCTTCTCCTAATCTCTCTCTCTCTCTATCTCTATCTCTCTCTCTCTCTCTCTCTCTCCCATTCCCTTTTTTGCTCGCTCTCATTCTTGTTCTTCCTCTCTCTTGTTTGAATTCTTCCTTTGAATGTCTTTTTTTCTCTTTTATCACATCTTTGAGTCGCTGTTCAATATGGGTTCTTTCTTCGTATCCTCAGCTAATTTTTCTAGAGATAAAATATCAGTTTCAACCAAATGTATCTTCAAATTTTTCATCCTCTTCCTCATCCCTGTGCCTCTTCTACAAGTACTTTCATGGCTTCTGCTCCGATGAGCTTAGATCACTGGTACCGCCTAAGCACGAATTTACACGAGATACTAGATTAGCAACTAGGTCCCACCCTTTTACAGTTAAACAAATAAGATGTAACCGTAAATTCTACTCCAACAGCTTCTTTTCTCGCGCTTCCCGCCTGTGGAGCTCCCTTCCACAAGTCTGCTTTCCCGACAGTTACAATCTCCAGGTGTTTAAATGTAGGGTCAATAGACACCTCCTATCACACTAACTCCCAACTATTCTCAGAACACTCTCATCTACCCAACCCTCATTCTCGGTATCCTTACCCGCCTATCACCCACCCTCTGACATTTCCTATATTTAATCATCCTTTCTCCACTCTACGTAGCCCCCTGCGCAGTAGTGGCAGTGACATGCCTTGCTCGGGGTGAAACGCTTATAAAAAAAAATTTAAAAAAATATTCAGAGGTAATGAACCTGAACCGCAACAAAGCTTTGATATGCGAAATTGTCTTGCTTTTCACGTACGCAATATCAAAGTCCAACGCCATCACCATTAAGGCACATCTTACAATTCTAGACAATGTTACCTTAGGAAATTCCTTTCTAGGATTAAATATGAATTATAAAGGCCTATGATCGGACCTTAGTATGAATTTCTTTTTAATAAAAAAACTAATGTTCTCTGTTCATTGCCCACATTATGATCAAAGCTTCTTTCTCAATATTTGCGTAGTTTGATTCAGTTTCATATTCAGGTTCATTACTTCTGAATATGTGGAAGAGGATGAAAAATTCAGTTTCTGGCAAATTTCTTGAAAGATATGGAATAGGATGACCATCCTGAGATAATATTTCCAAAAATGAGTATTCACTTGCGTCAGTTATCCTTACTATTTTCTTTCTAGGATCGAATATTTTTACAACTGCCTCCTTTGCCAAAACAGCTCCTAAATTTTTGAATGTCACTTGCTTGTCTTTTTCTAAATAAATTCCACATTAACTTTTTCTTAAAGCAGCAAAGAATTCTGTCAGTTCGAAATATCGTTCTACATATTGTCTGTGAAATTTACAAGTCCTAAGAAAGATTTCAATTCTTTATTGTTTTTTGGTACTTAAATGTTTAATATTTTGTCAATTAACGATTCAGTCAGTTAAGTACCATACGGAATACACGCTTTGGGCGATCTTGTCTCGAAAGAGACATGACTGACTGGACAGAAGATTATCCTGCAGTAGGTTGCCATTGTTTCAGCGGTAGACAGGTTGCCAGCTAAAGCTGTAGAACCCATTCTGTCCTATTATTTAACCCATAACTTGAGGGAAGAGACGGATTAATATATTTTCTAAGGGTATCTGTGCGTAAGTGAACGCGAGGAATTCAACTGGAATTCGAACTCGGCTCCCCGATTTGTCGTTCTCAGTCGATATCCACTGCACCACAACGTGCATCCTCAATTAACGGTTAGCCTGGTGAAATGTCTTTGTTATAGAATTTGTCTATAGAATATACCAAAAATGATACTATTTTTGTAATGGGGAGATATTTTTTCCGTTAGTTGTTAATCCAGCATTTTTTAACTTATTCAAAATGATATTGGTTTTCCATTTTAGTTCTTCGTCGTTAATAGCACAAATACAAATTTCATCCTGGTAACAAATTGTATTCTTTTATATTGCTACCAATAATTTTCACTCCAGCTTTTTGAAAAATCGCATTTAGGGCTTTAATTCTATACGGCATTCTTTACATCTTTTCAAGCCTATTGGCGTTTTTATTATTGCAACTTCTTTAACCTTGGAACACTAACCATCAGTTAAAGTTACACCACTACTAACCATGGATATATCATACCCGATTTTGAAAATATCAAAAAACATGAAACATAAATCTTTATTTGAATTATATTACATGCATGTACTTCAAAATTTGTCCTTTGAGTTAACATTAATAGGAACGGAAAACATTTAGGTAAGAAAATCAGGTACTGAAAACTTAATTAAACTGTGATTAAAATGGCGTCATTTGAGCTAGGTACTATATACCCATGGTTAGTTTTCTCGGGTTAAAGCCTTCGTCAATAGATATGTAATAGTATGCCGGCTTTAGATTAATTTTATAGAATACTTTCATACCCGCAAGGGAGTTCAAATCCCATTCTACATTGTGGATAGGATATGAGTGAATATATTTCTGTGGTGTATACCTATTTTCTACCTCCACAAAAGCGCACATCTTCATCCTTTCTTACAATTAATGACAAGGAGGCCCATTTAATCCCTTCTGGTGTAACTCGTTCAAATAGATTTTGTTTTTTTTTAACTATTGGTAGTAGATGATTAAAAATATGACGGGCGACATTTTTCTTTAGTCTTAATTTCGTTTCATAACTTTTTTGACATCCTAGTTTCTTCTACTTTGACTATGTTTACTAATTTTGTCGAATTTATGTTCAACACATCATTTCCTACCAGTCTGTCATTCTTTCCACAGTTTGCCACTATAATTGGTAATACGTCAAACTTATTTTTTAGTTTCACGTTGACTTTAAAAAATAGCCTAACATTTCGTCAATTCGTCAAACTTATTCAATTGGATATGATTTTACTTTAAACTTGATTTTCCTAATTTTTTCCAAAAGTTTCTAGGTATGAAAGTCACATCACTTCCTGTATCTAATTGCATGTCCAGTAAAAAAAATAATTGATTTTGATTTTTAATAACCCTCTTTCATTTCTTAGTTTCAATGAATAGACGTTCATGCTTATTTCATTTTCAATTTCTTTGACCATCTCTACTTTCTATTTTTGGATTGACACAAGTGTTTAAAATGATTTATTTTGAAACATTTTTTCAAATCTTTTTATATGCCAGACATTTTTGTTTTTCTCTTTGATTTTTATACCCACACTAATTGTAATCCTATTTCCATGTAAATATACTTTTTGGTTTATAGAATCTATATATATATATATATAATCTATATAATATATTATAATCTATTATAATATAATCTATATATATATATAAAAATATATATATATACCCACACTAATTGTAATCCTATTTCCATGTAAATATACTTTTTGGTTTATATATATATATATATATATATATATATATATATATATATATAATATATTATAATCTATTATAATATAATCTATATATATATATAAAAATATATATATATACCCACACTAATTGTAATCCTATTTCCATGTAAATATACTTTTTGGTTTATAGAATCTATATATATATATATATATATATATATATATATATATATATATATATATCTATATAATATATTATAATCTATTATAATATAATCTATATATATATATATATATATAAATATATATATATACCCACACTAATTGTAATCCTATTTCCATGTAAATATACTTTTTGGTTTATATATATATATATATATATATATATATATATATATATATATATATATAATATATTATAATCTATTATAATATAATCTATATATATATATATATAAATATATATATATACCCACACTAATTGTAATCCTATTTCCACGTAAATATACTTTTTGGTTTAATACAACGATGCCGTATTTATTCATTTTTTTTCAACACAAGTGTACACATGTGTCCGGTATGGTTTGAGATGATAGAGAGACGGGTTTTCAACATGACTT
Source organism: Ascarosepion bandense (assembly GCA_037127315.1). Taxonomy (NCBI): domain Eukaryota; kingdom Metazoa; phylum Mollusca; class Cephalopoda; order Sepiida; family Sepiidae; genus Ascarosepion; species Ascarosepion bandense. The sequence continues at coordinate 6,863,433 of JBBBDQ010000357.1, read as the reverse complement.
TTCTGAGATCAAACAACACAGCGTGGGCAGAAAATGTTCATCATTGTAATAGACGTCTTGAGGGCCAGCTACTGTGACGGGGTCATCATCATCACAACAGGTTCCAGACCAGGGGCAGCGAGTCAACCGGGGGTAAGGTGTCACAAAATTGCATCTTAGTCTGTCCTTTTTTCTTTATCGCGTATGTGTCTAGTTCTTCTACCAGATCCGTAACTTTTGTTGTATTAACTTTCTAAATCAGTTCTTGTTGCTGAACAGATTTGACTCACTGTTCTAGTGACAACATTCCCAGTTGTAAATTCATAAGAGCCATTTGCTGATACTCCTCATTGAAAGTCGTTCACCAATTTTATTTGAATCAAATCCTTTTTAAATTTATGTCCCAGTTTCTGAAATTCACCGTTTCTCAAATTCACAAATTGAAAATGAGTTATTGAATATGTTCTATGTATAAAACAGACCACTAAAAGCCTGTTTTACACATAGAACATATTCAATAACTCATTTTCATGAACTTAGGACTCTCTGCATTTACTACCTTTACTTGGCTGCTATGTTTTTCACTATTAGTTGACATATCTCCGAATGTCATTTCCTCCAACTGTCTTGGGTGTGCAATTGCTGATACTTTGATAATAGCCTCAAAACCAGCAGTTGCCAAGTAGAGATCGGTTATCTGGTTTTCTCCTCTGTTTTTAAAACCTTCGGCGTTTTAGCTGTAGCTTTAGACTCCTAAACCACGCTTGTGCGTTCTTATAATTATTAAGTAATAATATTCGGTTATTTAGATATCTGCGACACCATTTTAGTGTAGTATAGTGTTACTGACACAAAGGAAGTAATAGGCATTCAACTGCCTCATGGGTAATAGCTGTAGCTATTTATACACTTGTTGACTTCTGATGTAAATGTGTCACCACATCTTTTTTTAAAGCGGAGGTTGTGTGCGGGATCTCTCCAGTTTTAGTCGATTCGTGGTGCAGTGAATATCGTCTCGAAATGGGAAATTGAAGAGCCGAGTTCGAATTTCAGTTAAATTTGTTGCATTCACTTACCCTTAGGAATTGTATTAAACCGCCGCTTCTCTCTCCAGCTATGGGTTAAATATCAGGGTCCTATAGCCGTGGTTGGCAACCAGTTTACCGCAGAAAGTAATGGAAACTTATTGCAGGAAAATCTTCTGCCCAGGCAGTCTTGTCTCTTTTGAGACATGATCGCCCAAGCATGTATCACATATAGCACTTAACTAACTGACTGAATTACCACAGTAAACTGAACTTGGACTAGTTAACTTCCGTTTTGCACCTGTCATTTAGTCTTTTTTGTTTGTTTGTTTTATTTGATAGTTGCGTTCTAATTAGTTAGGAGAGAAGGATGGAGAAAAAAAAAGACACATGAATTTTGAGGAAAGCAAATGCTTTATTTTTGTTAGGGCGCTCTCCACCTTTTAAGTATAATGAACTGTTCCAGGCACTATGAATGGTGGTAGTGTCGAGAGTTCGAGGACTGTTCGGAGTTCGACAAGTTACGAGTCAGTTGTGTATTTCCGGTTGTAAACCGGAAGTGATAATTACACTATACGACGTACAGAGACGTACACATTAATACTTTGTTTTCCTGTATTGTTACTAACCACTTTGTAAATACAATTTCTTCCTTAATACATTTATTTATTATTATATTTCTGTTGTTCGTTGTTATTACCTACACAACTCAACAATTTTATTCTTTTTTTAAATATTTTATTTTCATATTATTTTTCACATTTGGGCACACCAAAAATTAAAGACAGAGAAAGAGAAAAGAAAGAACGTAGCAGGAATATGTGAGGAAGAGGAGGAGGAGGAGAAGAAGAATATAGATGACAGAGATGCAGATAGTTAGAAATGGGGAGGAGGGAGAAAAAAGCAACAACAGAGGAAGGAGGAGGAGAAGAGAATATAGAAAGCGTGAAGTGTTGAGCAAGAATTTGAAATTGAAGAAAAGGTGAAAAAGCAAAGAAAGAGAAGAATTAAAAGGAAAAGGAAATTTAAAGTCAAGTAAGAAAGAGAAAGTAATAAACAGGGCGACATATAAAGAATGTCACGAAAATATCAACGAATGACAAGGAATCGAGAAAGTCAAGGAAATTACTTTTTTTTTTAATACTATCTTTGGAGTTAACTTTGATTTGCGCAGCAATGTACTTAATGAAGATAGAGCTGAGATTATAACATTTTATGATTTTTTTTATCAGCAAGAACAAGAAAAAAGAAAACCAGATATCCTGTGACTCATTAGTGTCGTAAAGGCGCCACATGTACTGCAGCTGCGATAGAAGTGGTGTTTATTTGGGCACGACAGCCTTACGGAACCCTAACAATGTCCAGACTGGTTTCAATTCAGAGTTTTTTCTTCTAAGCTACAGAACCCAGCCTCTCCTGCTATTTACTCATAGCTAGTGAGGAGAAGAAACTGGTTCGTGCCTTTTCTAAAAAGGCGATGTAATTGCGACTGGAATTCGAACGTGGCGCTCTGATTCCTCGGTCCGAGCTGCTATCCATTACTCCACCGGGCCTCCATTTAAACAACAACAACAACAACAATAATAATAATAATAATAATACACATCACGATCTGCCTTAGGTCTTCCCGCAGGCTTGGCAGGTAGTGCCACCATAGCAGAAATAAAAATATGATGAAAAATGACAACATAATAATAATAATAATAATAATAATAATAATAATAATAATAAACATGAAAAATACCTGATGGAGCTTAAAATAATAATAATAATAATAATAATAATACACACTACGACCAATTTTAAATGAAATTCAATTTGAATAAATGTGCTAACGCTACAGTTTCACGTGGCTCACTACAAGAAACATCCTCAATTAGCTTAGACCCTGCTGTAACAATAAAAGAATTGAAACCAGAAGAAGCTGATAAATACCTAGGTGTAAATGAGAGTGAAAACATTCACCATAAAAAATGAAAGAAATAGTGCGTAAAGAGTACTATAGAAGGCTACGACTGATATTAAAAACTGAATTGAATTCTCAGAACATAATTATGGCCATTAATGGCCTTGCAATCCCAGTTGTCCAATATAGTTTCAACATCTTAAACTGGACTCTAAACGACATCAGGCGAATGGATTCTAAAACAAGAAAGCTTCTTTATAAGCATAAGATGCATCATCCGAAGGCTGATGTAGACCGTCTATACATACCCCGTAAAGAAGTTGGAAGAGGTCTTATTCAGCTAGAATTGTCATACAAGACAACAACTATTGGCTTACTAACATACATAGAAACAACAAAGGACTGGATGATACAATTAGTAAGGCAAAATGAAGAAAGGAAGAAAAAAATATTCAATAATAAAAGAAGGCAGTAAATACAAACAAGAATTACAGTTAGTAGATTCTGTAGAAAAGCAAAACAGTAGCCAAGAACCAACTATTGCGGCAAAAAATATGAAAATGAAAGCCAAAGATAAAGCTCTTGAAAAGATGAAACAGCGCTGGCAAGACAAACCTCTGCATGGCCAATATCCAGTACGTGCCAATAAATCCAATGTTGACAAAGTTAATACTCATCGATGGTTACGTGCATCTGGATTAAAGTCTGAAACTGAAGGATTTATACTTGCAGCACAAGACCAAAGTCTTTTCACGAGAAACTTTCAGGCAAATATTATGCATAATAATATGGATCCAAAATGCAGGTTTTGTGATAAACACCAAGAAACAATAGACCACCTAATCTCAGGCTGTTCTGTGCTTGCCCCAAACGAATATAAAAATCGCCACGATAGAGTTGGGCAATATTTACATTGGGCAATGTGCAAACATTATGAAAAGCTGTAAACAAACACTGGTATGAACATCATCCAGCACCGGTTACAGAAATAGAAGATGTAACCATTCTATGGGATTACACCATCTACACAGACAGAAAAATTGAAGCAAACAGGCCAGACATTATTGTTAAAAACCAGAAGGAGAAAACTTGTCTATTAATTGATATGGCTTGTCCAGCGGATTGTAACATAGCAATCAAGGAATTTGAAAAACTGTCAAAATATAAAGACCTGGAAATTGAAATAGAAAAAATGTGGAAATTGAAAACAAGAGTTGTGCCAGTGATAGTAGGTGCACTTGGAATGATAAAAAATGGAACAAAACAACACATTGAAAGAATCCCTGGAAACCCCAGCTTAAGAGATATACAAAAAATTGTATTATTAAGTACAGCCCACACACTAAGGAAAACGTTATCTATGTAATGCTGGGGATGATAGGGAGGATAGAAAAACATGAAATGGAGTCATAACAACACGCCACTACCTGCCTTAGGTCTCCCCGCAGACTTGGTTGGTAGTGAGACCAATGCAGAAATCGAAATATGATGAAAAATGACATAATAATAAAACATGCAAAATACCTGATGTGGCTTAAAATGATTGGGCCATGGTGTTAGCCATTTTGTCATGTTGTGGAATAACGACAAGGTAAACAAACTAACGAAATGACAAGAAAATCTTTAATGATGAGATTCGTTATTCAACGATTTTAGTTTAGATTTTATCAAAATTAATCATCGGATGAGTTTTCATGATGATATTTTAACAGTTCTGTGATAGGGAACAGCTTCTATTTTCGTCGGGTTTTGACGTATAAAGTAGAATCTTGTTATGAATCACAGACATCATAAACACTAGACTTGCGGACATTATGAATTTTTTATGAGCTATGAACATCATAAAATTTGAATTAATTACAAGATAAATTTGTTATTAGTTATGAACATCATAAATTTTGCGTTATATAATGATCATAAAGTAGACCCGGATAGACAGATGAACTTCACACACACACACACACACACACACACACACACACACACACACACACACAAATATATATATTATATATTTTCCATTTGTAAATTAGTTATTGCGCGACCTAAGTTTCTAACATGAGTAGTGTCTTCAAGCGATTTTCAGTAACTTGTTATTGAAAGTCACCTGAAGATACCACTCATGGTAGAAACCTAGGTCGCGCAATAACTCGTTTACAAATGGAAATTATTCAAAAGTTCTACAATATAATTTTATTGAACACTTTTAAATACAAATGTGCACTGGTTTAATCTTATTATGACCAGAAACAAAGTAATTAAACAATCAATATATATATATATATATATATATATATATATATATATATATATATATAAATGTGTGTGTATATATTGTCGCCATTTTATATTTTTAATTTCGCGCATGTACGTTGTTTGTATTTTATTTTGTCGAGAGCGTAGTATAGTAAGGTCAGTTGGGCATCGTTTGTGAGAAATAAAAAGCACCATGGCACAATTCACTCTGTCATAAATTTGAAAACGGCATGCTGTATTGCTTGGTATTCACAGCGTGGGCCCCGATACGAATATTTCCGAGTGTTTCAGTGTCAATCTGAGGAGAGTACAGAGAATTTGGAAAGAGTTGGATGATATATCCCGTCAACATTATGGTGTTTGAAGTGTTCACTAGGGATGCTGAGGTTATGCTTCCATTCATCCTCCCACAGTGCCTCAGACTCAACAAGGAGGCCTACATTAACTGCCTTGAGAACGTAGTGGTTGCTGGAAGACCCTAGGGCTCTGCACTAAGCCACACAAGCAGAAAGACCCTGTCGAGGCTGTCAGACAACAGTCACCTAACTCCCTAGACTGTAACTTTCTTGATTATTGTGTGGAGCTCAATTGAGCAAGAGACCAACAAAACTCTTTATTATAACAAAACTTTAACTGAAGGCAAGAGTTATGGCTGCATTCACTAACTTAAACAAAGAGACTGTCTAAAACAGATGCAGGAGATTCCGAAGCCATCTGGAGGCCGTTGTTGAGGCCAATGGCGGTTTTATTGAAAATATCTACTCTTTAGTATTTCAAGATTATTTTGTGGAATTTTTGGAAATATATTCATTAAAATGAGATGTCAACCTTATTTTCATTTTTGCGTTTCCATTCATTCACTTACGCACAAATACCCTTGGGAAAGGTATCAATCTATCTCTTCTTCCTGCATCTATGGCTTGAATAGCAGGACAGATTATGTTCTACAGCCTTGCTTCACAACCGTTCTACCGTAAAAAAAATAATGGTAACTAACCGCGGGAAAATTTTCTGCCTAGTCAGTCATGTCTTGAAAGAAACGTGATCGCCCAAGCGTGTATCACGTATGGCATTTAATTGACTGACTAGACTGGCAACAAGGTCTCGTTTTACTGATGAAATAGATAGAATATAACCTACGGTTACATCTAATAGTTTCTTTTCTCGCCTGTGGAATTTCCTTTTAATTTCTTTCATACCACCTACAGTCTTAGAAATTTAAATGCAACGCCAGTTGCCATCTTCTGGCTTCCTGATATCTTTCATCGTCTTTTTCCTCACTAGAGTTTCCTTATTCTCTATCATTCCATTAAACATTTCCGTCTTAGCAACATTAAAACCTCTCTTGTGGGTGAAATTATTAAAAAAAGAACGAAAGAAGACAGAGAAGATATATTTTTTCTAAACATATATTGTTAAATATAACAGATAATGAATGTTTATTATGTTTAATCATGAGCCGTTCTAAACATCATATTTTGGCTTTGATTTCAAGTGAAAATAAAGACAAAAATTCTCCAACATTTCGATATTTTTTTAACATGTTTCTTCTAAGCTTTCGGTTCACATGAATCATCTTCAGAGAGGTTACATTAACGTAAAGACATCCACCATCAAAGATGATATTATCTTGTGTTGACATAAAACATTGCTATGCGTCGATAACTGTCATCGAATAGCAGATTCAGTTTGTAAATTTGTAATGCGGTTCTATGACGTCACACCGAGTAAGAGACTAAAATGTTAACAGAACCATATGTCTTCTGAAAAATTTTCTCTTCTATGGAATATGTGTTGATTTACTAACGATTTTCAGGATTTGATCTTTTGCATTGAGTCTTGATGGTGATTCAAGATGGAAAAATTCTTTAACATTGGAAAATATGTATTGGACATTTACCCCCACGTCTCTATTCTCTCTGTTTTTTTCTCGTGATTCGACACCCAATTTTATTATTAATTATTTTCACTTGCCCGTGCTTTTTAATAATCTCACATTGGTTGTAAAATTCTCCAAAAATAAGCCACATTATATATTTGTTGATAGTGGTCTAATAGTATAAAGTAGGATAGATAGATAGATAGATAGATAGATAGATAGATAGATAGATAGATAGATAGATAGATAGATAGATAGATAAATCTAAACTTATTTATAAATGGAACTTTGTCTCTTCTCACCAAACTCCACACAAATATTCTTTAGGCTCCAGGACCATGGATTAGTTTTAAAGTTTTCATTACACCCGAGCAACGCCGGGCTATACTGCTAGTAGATAGATAGATAGATAGATAGATAGATAGATAGATAGATAGATAGATAGATAGATAGATAGATAATGAACCTATTTATATATTAATAATAAAATATCTAGATTTTTTACATAGACATTAATACTGCATTATAACTGCCATTACCATGGCTAAAGTATCTTCAAATAGTCTGAAGATCCCTTCAGGCATAAAACCGACGGTCACTATACAGTGCTGAATCTTATGTTCACACTGTTCATGTCTACAAATGCTCTATCTCTGCTGCTAAACATTCCTCCATAGATATAGCAAATTTTAAACAATATCTTTATTTATGAGAGTAATTGTGTGTTCATATGTGCTAGTTAAACTTCTTATATGGCTAAAAATTACAAAAAAAATCAAGTTGCATGTCGAGTCTCGAGAATATTTGATGAATGGAATAGTTTCGCTTTTCAATAAGGTACTTTAATATAAAGAGGTTGGTGCTATAAATCACGCATCTTATTTTTCGCCCTAGCTTTTTATCTTAGTCAAGAAGTAATTTAAACGATATCTGTCTCAAGATAATAAAGACGTCAGGCTGACGTACAGATGTATAATATAAAAAAAGGCAAGAAACGATTTTAAAATAAAAGATTTCACGAATAAAATAACAAAGTGGTATATTCCTTGAGTATCACAACTTTTACAAGTAGGCTAATGTATTTTTCGTTTACAGTTCGTGAACATTGTCGTAAAAATAATAATTTTTACCTGTGTAAATCAGAGGACAGAAAATGCGATACGGAGATCCGAAGGCGTATTGTCATGGCGAATAATGTGTGCCAAAAGCTGATTATAATATTAAGAGACAGGAAAATTTTGCTGGAAACAAAGAGAGTACTGGATTGTTATGCGATATCTGTCCTTCAGTATTTCAGTGATAGATAGATAGATATGAACAGAATTTGATAGATAGATAGATAGATAGATAGATAGATAGATAGATAGATAGATAGATAGATAGATAGAACAGAATTTGATAGATAGATAGATATGAACAGAATTTGAGAGAGAGATAGATAGATAGATATGAACAGAATTTGATAGATAGATAGATAGATAGATAGATAGATAGAACAGAATTTGATAGATAGATAGATAGATAGATAGATAGATAGATATAGAACAGAATTTGAGAGATAGATATATAGATAGATATGAACAGAATTTGATAGATAGATAGATAGATATGAACAGAATTTGATAGATAGATAGATATGAACAGAATTTGAGAGATAGATAGATAGATAGATAGATAGATAGATAGATAGATAGATAGATAGATAGCTAGATATGAACAGAATTTGATAGATAGATAGATAGATAGATAGATAGATAGATAGATAGATAGATAGATAGATAGATAGAACAGAATTTGATAGATAGATAGATAGATAGATAGAATAGAATTTAGACAGAATTTAGATAGATAGATAGATAGATAGATAGATAGATAGATAGATATGAGCAGAATTTGATAGATAGATAGATAGATAGATAGATAGATAGATAGATAGATAGATTATTTAATGATATAGATAGATATATTATATATTGAGACAAACTATATAACGATTGAGATAGATAATATAACAACATGGATAATATGGCGATACAGATACATACATACACACATAGTCTTAAATACACATACATAAATGTATGCGTATTTATTTAAGCACATATTTTGCGCGTACCAACCAAACTACACTCATATGCTGTAGTAAAAATCAAGTCAGCCGCTTTGATTTCTCAAACATCTCTGATCACAAGCTGAGTTACCACTCTGACGAACATCTGGAAACGTGAACCTATCGTTGGATCCCAGGGTTCGAAAGCGTGTCCTCTCCGGGTTCCCCGCGTCTGTAAGCATGCAATAACACCACTAAAATATCATGCACAACACCGACTCATGTAAAACCGTGGGCGAACTATACATTCATGTCGAAATCAAAGGCAACCTATTAGAGATTTAAGTTTTAATTTCAATGCAACTCCGGAAAATCTGATGACACGCTAGCCGTGGTTTGGTACCCAATTCACGGCCTCCCACCATTCAAAGTTAATCTCGTCAAATCAAAGTCAGAAAATCTTTTTAAATACAAGATCAATATTATATCTGAGCAAAAGGTTGAGTCCGAAATAATTTGTTTTTGATTATTAACATTATTCTTCAAAAACAATTTCAAGCGGATTTTATTCAATTATATATCCGACATTATTTGAAATAATTTGTTTTCCCTTATCTCTTCGAAATTTATTAAGCTAAATTTCGCAAGTTTCGATGTGCATCGTTTTTCAACGAATTCTTGAATATGGTTTTTCGGAAAGCTTCTTTCCCTCAAACCGTTTTGTAGCGACGGGAGGATTTAATAATCAGTTAGTGCTTCTTCAGATAGATATAAGTAGGATATAACAGACCAACCGATATCTCAGTTTTTTAATTTTAATTCTATTTTCTTGTTATTATTGCTGTAAGCAATAATGCATTGCCGTGGATGGACAAGATTTTCCCCTTGGCTAGCACAACTCAAATTTTGCCCCAACATTTTAGATACGTTACCAGCTGTCGGAAGTATAAATGTCAACGTAGTGTTCCGCTGCATTTTTTGTTACTATTGCTGTAAAGGGCAGTGCATTGCCATGGATGAGAACAAAATTTTTCCTCTTGGATAGCGCAGGACAATTTTTGACCCAACATTTATAGATACGTTGTAGCTACCGGACGTATTAAGGTCAACGTCGTGTTCCATTACGTTTTTTTTTCTTTCTTATTATTATTGCTGTAAGCGACAATGCGTGTCATGGATGAGAACCAAGATTTTTCCTCTTGGCTAGCACAAGACAATTTTCGATCCAATCTTTATAGATATGTTGCAGCTGCCTGAGGTATAAGTGTCAATGTAATGTATCATTGCTTCTTTCTTTTCTGTTACTATTGGTGTAAATACGTTGCAGCTGCCGGACGTATAAATGTCAACAGTGTTCCATTACATTTTTTCTGTTATTATTGCTATAAGCGACAATGCGTTTCTATCGATGGGGACAAGATTTTTCCCCTTGACTAGCACAAGACAATTTCACAATATTGAAAACTTGCACTATAAGCATGTAATGTTATTAAAATTATGAGTAAATGATGCAATGCTAATTGTCGGGTATTGATAGTTTGTGAATATATTGATAGATAACTTCTTTAATTGCGCAAATTGAAAAAGTGTTGAAGGTACTCTTATATATAGATGAGGTTAGATCAGTCTCAGACACCCTAGCTATGCCACTGAGCTAGATCTATGTCTTATCCGTAGGTTTTGTGAATTTATAGATACATTGCAGCTGCCAGACGTATAGATATCAACGTAGTGTTACATTGCGTTTTTTTTTCCTGTTGTTATTGCTCTAAGCAGCAGTGCCTTGCCATGTATGAGAACAATGTTTTTCTTTTAACTAGCATAAAACAGTTTTTGACGCAACCTTTATAGATATGTTGCAGCTACCGGACGTATAAAGGTCAACGTAGTGTTCCATTGCATCCTTTGTTGTTATTGCTGTAAGCGGATGTTCGTTGCCATGGTTAAAAACAAGATTTTATCCCTTGGCTAGCAGAAGACAATTTTCAACCCAACATTTATAGATAAATTGCAGTTGCTGGATGTATAAATGTCAACGTAGTGCTCCATTGTGTTTTTTTTCTATTTATACTGTAAATCTTAGGACATGAGATTGATGGCACTGGAATAACGCCGTAGAAGCCATTAGAAATTTCCCTCAACCCACTACTCTCCGGCAACTTCGTAGATTTCTTGGCTTGATAAAGTACTACCGTCAATTTATTCCTCAATGTTTCTATATACTCACACCTCTTACCGTTTGACTTCGTAATCAAGGACAACGCAACGCAAATACTACTTTAACTAACGAGACCCTTCTCGCAGTTTTGCATCAAAATATTGAAAATGTAAGCAAGCCATTTTCTGCAAAACTCAGCAATACACGCACAAAACAGTAATCTTTCACGTGAATTATTAGCAATTTACATTGCTATACGGCATTTTCGATGCCTCCTCGAATGCTGTAACTTTACTGCATTCACAGATCATAAACCTTTAATATACGCCTTACACTAAAAAACAAACATATACAATCCCCGTGATTTTCGGCAATTAGACTACATATCACAATTTACAACAGACATTCGACATATTCAGGAATAAAACAACACCGTTGTCGGCACATTGTCACGTGCTACTATAAACAACTTATGTAAACAACCACTAAATTATGACATATTAAGAGACGAACAAGGAAAGGACGATACTTTGTCTGCCCTTCACATCATTACATATTAAGCCACAACCCGTACCCTTTAGTGACAAGAAACTTCCTTTGCGACACTAGTACTGGTCATCCGAGACCTTTAGCTTCAATTGCAATGCGCAGGCAGATTTTCGACCACTTTCACGCATTGACACATCCAGTCCGAAAAATCACAACTAAGCTTATTAGTGAAAGTTTTGTTTGGTCCAACATGAACTCAGATCTCAAGCACTGGAGGCAGTGTTGTATAAAGTTCCAACAGACTGAAATTCACCGTTACATTAAATCTCCGCCTGGACATTTGCAACTCCAGACTTAGTGGGACAGCTTCCAGAAGTTTATGGTTACCAGCATATACTAACCATCATCGACCGTTTTACTCGCTAACCAGTTGCTATTCTGCTACAAACAACCACGGCTAAAGCTGCTGCCAGCATAATTCTGCGAGAGTGGATTGCCATTTTCGGATGCCTTCTGTCGTCACAACAGAACATGAACCACAATTCCAATCGATCCTATTTCAGGACTTTGCCAGTCTGTTAGGAGCAAAACACATCTCAACTACAGCTAACCATACTTGTGCCAATGGCCAGTCGAAAGATTTAATCGACAACTTTAGACAGCACTTACAAGTTCTAATAATGCACAAACTTGTCTTGAAAAACTTCTACTCTTAATGCTTTCATTACTAAACTTGTTAAATGAAGATGTACAATGCATTACAGCAGATCACGTATTTGGTACTTCTCTCACACTACCAGGTCAATTCCTAGACAAAAAGACAATTACAGAACCAACTACTTCATTTGTACGATATTTGCAGCACCGCATATCGGAAATTTTATTCACGCCGACTCGTGTTCATTTAAAAAACATATTTGTCCCGAAAACCTTACAAGATTTGGACTACGTTTTCGTGAGACAATATGCAGTCAAAAAGCTACTTACATCTAACAATTCAGGCAGGACCTTTTAAAGTGATTTTAAAGTGATTTCTAAATACTTTACTGTTCTAATTCGCGACAACCAATCAAACATTTCTATTGACAGACTTAAGCCAGCATTCTTGGAACGGACTTCTCCAAAGATTTTTCAAGATTCACGTCAAACTGCACAGCAATCAAAAATTCCACAACCAGCATCATCATCACCGTCATCACAGCAAACAACTACGCAACCAGCATTATTACCCACAAAAGACGGTAGGAGAGTTCAGTGGCCTGCTAAATTCCGTTCTTATGTGGCATATTGTAAAAACTACTTCATAGCTTTATCAATCTACAGAGGTGAGTATTGTGCGGTATCCCTCACACAGAAACTTGCATTAAGTCCTTTTTCAAAAACTCTAGATTTTGTTGGATAATAAATACTACTATGTTTCTATAAGACAATTTAAGAATTGCAGCTTAAGCAACAATTTACCAATCTCTTGATTTTATCAAAATTTGTGCAATTTTGGTAGAAGGTGGATCTAACCAGACTCCTTGATTTTTTACAAAAGCTTGCGTTTTGAGTAGTCAATTCTCTCTAATAGAAATTTCGATTCGAGATACAAAATTTTCCCGTGTAGTAAAGTTGAGCCGGTTTGATACTTATATAAACACTAGATTTCGTCTCTTCAACCAGAGAGTTTTCAACTATCACAAGAGTCCACGCCAGTCTAAGCTTCACCTATTCAAATGCGCCAACTCACTCATACGTCGAAACTGCCAAGCTGAAATAACTAAGTTTTTGAACACACACACTACATTTCTTAACACAATTGTTCTCACATAGATTTCTTTTTAACAAACTTTATAACATCCAGAACATTCAATTATCAGTTCCATTCAATTGCATCTGGAACATTCAACGAGAAAATAATATTCTAAGCAAGCAATTATATTTTCTTCAAACATACACAAAATACATTTAAAGAGATACAAATCCATTTTAATAATTTTTCTCTGGACTCACACATTTGAACTTTCCAAGGCAATAGTTTAATCGTTTCTTACATTTCTTAATCTCTTCTCATAACTGGTTTATTCTTAATCATCAACATTGTATATTTTTTTTAATACAATTTATATTGTTATTACAACAATGTTGTTTTCTTTCGTCAATTACTCTCTCAAAATATAATATAAAAGAAAGTATGTTAAACGTATATTTATCCATGTTTAATACTGACTCAACATTCCTAAACAACATCTTTTTCTTTTATTAATGTTGTAAGCGATAATGCGTTGCCATGGATGAGGACAAGATTTTTCCCTTGGTTAGTACAATTTTTAACCTAACATTTAAATACACTTTGCAGCTGCCGGACGTATAAATGTCAACGTAGTGTCCCATTGCGTTTTTATTATTATTATTATTATTATTGTTGTTTTTTCTGTTCTTAATTTTGTAAGCGACAGTGCGTTGCCATAGATGAGAAAAAATGTTTCCTCTTGGATAGCACTAGACAATTTTCGGCGTAACCTTCATAGATGCGTTGCAGCTGCCGGACGAATAAATGTCAATGTAGTGTTCCATTGCATCTTTTTTCTGTTATTGCTGTAAGCAGCAGCAAGTTGCCATGAGAAAGAACAAACATTTTACTCTTGGCTATAACAGGAAAATTTTCGACACAACCTTTATAATTACGTGGCAAACTGCCGGACGTATAAATGTCAAAGTTGTGTTCCATTTTATCTTTTTTTCCTGTTGTTATTGCTGTAAGCAGCAGCACGTTACCATGGACAAGAACAAGATTTTTCCTTCTTGATTAGCAGAATCAATTTTCTAAACAACATTTATAGATACGTTGAAGCTGCTGGACGTATAAATGTTGTTCTGTTATTATTGATGTCAGCAGCAGTGCATTGCCGTGGATGAAAACAAGATGTGCCCCCTTGGTTAGCACAAGAAAATTTTTGACCCAACCTGGAAAGACACGTTGCAGCTGCCAGACGTATAAATGTCAACGTAGTGTTCCATTGCATCTTTTCTTGTTCTGTTATTATTGATGTCAGCAGCAGTGCATTGCCGTGGATGAGAACAAGATGTGCCCCCTTGGTTAGCACACGAAAATTTTTGACCCAACCTTTAAAGACACGTTGCAGCTGCCAGACGTATAAATGTCAACGTAGTGTTCTATTGCATCTTTTCTTTTGATGTCAGCAGCAGTGCGTTGCCATGATTAAGAACAATTTCTCTTTGACTAGCACAGGACAAATTTTGACCCAGCTTTTATAGACACGTTGCGGCTGTCAGCATAGTGTTCGATAGCCTTTTTTCCTGTTATTATTTCAATTAGCAGCTGTGCGTTTCCACGGATAAGATCAAGATTTGCCCTCTTGGCTATCACAGGACATTTTTCGACCCAACATTTTTTGATACGTTATAGTTACCGGACGTATAATTGTCAACGTAGTGTTCCATTGCTATTTAAGAAACTTAAAAGAACAATTACGCACAGAAATATAACTTTCTTTGACGAGGATTAGACGTAGACGTTGATTGTAGAAACTTATTTTTTCAACCCACACAAACTTTTGCCCTGAACATCGTCGGTCTATTTAAGGAACGGTTTACTTCTTTATTTTTAAAGGATATTTTTGCTATAGATAAACAATCCACTTTTTTGCTTCTCGCTAAGAGCCTGTGGAACCAAAACACCCGTCTTGTTAACTTATATCTTTCCTGAATTTTGACATCTGCGAGATTGTAATGCATTTAACTCCCAAGTACTTTATCGTGAATTGTGATGACTTCATGGCTTCATTACCAAATTTCGAGGAACTTCCCGGTTTGGGTTCGAATTCCAACAACGTTTCTTCAGAATGAAATTTCAAACACCAGTTTCGTATTTGTAAAGTCAATTATGACTCCTTCGCCATGAATAGTAAATAATTTTTCTAAATGTCTCCATAAAGTTATTCCCTTAATAATACATAATACATATGAAATAATTACACTTTAAATCCCCCCATTAGTGAGATTTAGAAATTGTTATTTTTAACACACCGTGTACGCTGTCACTTTCGTGAAAAAAACGAAAGTATATTTGTTTACTCCAAAATTATTCTTAACTAAACTTTATCATTGCAATTGATTCCCAAAAATGGAATTTATATTTGAATTAATTTAGTATAATAATTTTAGCTCATCTGGAAGTCAAATAAGTATATGCCTTTCAGAAAATTGCGTATCAAATTGTCACCTAGCATTGAATATAGATTGTATGCAAAACTGTTACCATTTTTTAAACCATATGACATTGGTTCTAAAAAGTTCAAATATAAATTTTAATGTGTTTTGAGTAAAAGTGGTTCACTAGTATAAAAATAAAAAAAATAAAAATCAGCTGCTTTGATTTCTTAAACATCTCTGATCACAAGCCGAGTTTCCGATCTGACGAACATCTGGAAGTGCGAACCTATCGTTAGATCCAAGGGTTGGTAAGCGTGCCCACTTCAAGTTCACCGCGTCTCTAAGCATGCAAGAATATCACAAGAAAATCATGCACAACATCGTTTCACGTATAACAGTCAGTCACGTGTATGTCGAAATCAAAGGTCGCCTTTTTTAGATTTAAGTTTTCAGTTCAATGTAACTCCGGAAAATCTGATGGCACGCTAACCGTAGTTTGGTACCCAATTCACATCCTCCCACTATTCAAAGTTAATCTCGTCAAATCAACGTTAGAAGATCTTTTTAGATTTTCCCAACTTCAAATACAAGATCAATATTTTATCTAAACACTAGGTTGAGTAATAAATAACATGTGTTTTTTTATTATCAACTTTATTCTTTCATAAAGTAGAGTTACATTTTATTCAACATTATTTATGATTTTTTCAATTCGTTGGCTTTTATCAGGCTGTTCTTCGATAACTTGAATAAACTTTTGCAGGTTATAATGAAAAAAAATGTTGAATATGGTTTTCATTACAGACAGTTGTAACTATGGCGGGTGGGATAAAGCATACCAGTTTCAATATTTTTCCCGCGTTATTTTTACTGTAGTCGATTTTACACTTACATGAAACAATTATAGACAAAGATGTTGGTTATGAGTGCTGCAGTCAATGGTCACCGTAGGATCAGTCCTTATATGAGTATTGAGAAATGAAAAATCATGAACTCTGGTTCCACAGAAACGAGCAATAAACGATGATTTCTTTCTTGTTTTTTAAATGGCTGGGATACATAGAGATCTAAGAAAATAACCTTTTAGCGATATTGTATACATCATATCGGAAAAAACAGTAGCCTAGACATTAGCTGAAGATAACACTTTCCTTTTAAGATTGAAAAAAACCGTCTCTCTAAACATATGACCTATATTTTCAAATTTAAAAGTCGAAATTCATTCTAATTACTCAAATTAAACTCGCACTTCAAATCTAATTTTTTCTATCTTCCCCTCCATATTTAACTCTTTAAATAACAAACATATTGTTTTCTACATTCAATTGTAAATCATTTTAACCACAATTATTCAACATTGCCTGATAACAAGATAAAATCTCGAAACAGAAATTTCCGTGTCGCAATGTTAAATAAATTTTAGATAAAAACTTAGTTTTATATATATACTAGCAGTATAGCCCGGCGTTGCTCGGGTGTAATGAAAGCTTTAAAACTAATCCATGGTCCTGGAACTCAGACTCTTTGGACGTTGGCACGAAAGACTAAAAAGCAATAGTTGTTTCCAGTTAAAGCGAAACCGTTGACTGAAAGAAAAATGAATGGATATAAGTCAAATTTTGATTTCCTGGGATAGATATCAAATAAGTTTTTTCGTCGTAAACTGAATTTTGAAGGCTAAATAAGTCCTCTGAGTAAATGGTATCATGGCTGAGACTAAGAACTACAATTATACCTACTTAAAGCCAAACCCAAAGCAAAAACTAAAATAAAAGGGCTGAAAAAATACAGACATACAGGCAGATAAACAGACACACACACAAACATCTTATATATATTATCGATTTTGTGCACTATTGTAAGAACTGCAACCTTGAAACTTCTGAATATCGTCTTTGTCTATGAGTGTATCAAATTTGATTAAAATCAGACCACTCCTTCTATAACTCGATTTTTTCGATTATCGATTTTCGCTATTTATCGAGGGTACCTCGACACAAAACCTAGCTAAGAACACTCGCAAATACTTATAGTACAACTGTGTGAATTTTCAAGAAAATCGGTTCAGCCGTTTCGGAGTCTATAGTAACGGATACACACAAACACACACACACAAACAAAGTTGCATTTATAAATAAGTTTATATATATATATATATATATATATATATATATATATATATATGACAGTGAAATTCACCATGTACAAAGCGAAGGACAATAGAGGTAGAATTACTGTGTAAGAGGCACAGTTTATGCGAATACGTTGGAATGATAATGGTTATATATTTTGGTTTAAACATTAATGCAAATATAAAAAAGCAGAAGTAAGAATAGACCTTCTGTATTACTATTAATGACATTATTATTGGATATATTTATACATTGTATCTGAACCCATGTATAGGGCTACGCATAGATTATTAGTGATTCAATCACAATATTGAAAACTTGTACGGTAACCATGTAGTGGTTATTTATGATTATGAATTTATGATGCAATACTAATTGTCGGGTATTGACAGTTTGGGAATATATGAATGGATAAGCTTTTTAACTGTGCAAGCTCAGAAAAGTGTTTGATGTAGTCTTGTAGACCTATACATAGATGAAACTAGATCAGTGTCAGACATTCTAGCTATGCCACTGAGCTAAATCTAGGTCTTATCCAGAAGTTTGATGAATCAGCACACTATACAGAATTTGTATTAAGAATAAATACTGTTCGAATTAAAGGAAGGACAAGTCAATTACTAAAGCAGAATATTTATATATTTAGGTCGAACATATAACCCTGCAGCCTGATGTAGACTAAATACTAAATATTTAATATTTATATTTCCAAGTGAATAACCTACAGTATTTACATTATTTGGACTATTGTCCTCAACTTTGTTGCCATTTGTACGACATTTCTTCAGGGGCTAGGAATTTTGAACCGAACCCTTTATTACAATCACTGGGGTATATGAACTCCATTCCTTGCGTAGTAGTGGTGCCTCTTCTGGTAGTCATGAGTTATCTCCTAACTCT
This sequence comes from Ascarosepion bandense, assembly GCA_037127315.1. Lineage (NCBI taxonomy): Eukaryota > Metazoa > Mollusca > Cephalopoda > Sepiida > Sepiidae > Ascarosepion > Ascarosepion bandense. The sequence goes on along the minus strand of JBBBDQ010000357.1, from coordinate 6,844,501 downwards.
GTAAGTTACTACCTGCTGTAGCCTCACAACTCTCTGGGTCAAGTCACAGAAACTAACCAACGTCTACATCCACTGGGCCATGTGTCCTTAATGACAAGAACAACTTAATTTTTGGGACTTATAAACCTAATGTTCAGTAACCCTTTTTTATTACCAGGGCTCATATTGCAATTTTTTATGTTCATGATTTTCTCTAGTATTTTTATGTTAATAGTTTTCTCAAGTATTTTTTACCAGAGCTTACATTACAATTTTTGACACTAATGATTTTCTCTGGCACTTCGTATTACTGGTTCCCATATTGTGTTCATCTCTATGCTTGGTCACCTTAGGAAATTTTTTAAGCCTAGCATATGTGCTGATTCCTTAAGTTTACGTAGTTTACAATAGCGTTTTCTTTTTATTATTTCAACTTCATCCCATAGAAGGCGGCGATCCTCTTTCTCCTACCATATGTGAATAACCTTTTCAGCAGAAACAAAAGTAATGTTTTGAGTGGAGCACAGAAGAGGAACGCTACAGAGAAGAAGGAAAAAATAGGAAAACTTCCAATTAATTAATATCGTCGTTCGACGCAGATGCAACGACAACCACTCATATAGCATATAGCATCCACATCTACATCCATTCCTGTTACCAATCATCCAGTTTTATCAGACAGACCATCATTGCCTGTTGCTGCTGCAGGTGATACTTCACAAGATAAAATAGCCAAATTTGCAACAGTAAAGGACTTTGCAATCCAAGAAATAGATCCGGGGTTATGAAACATTAATAATACTAATAAAATAGATTTCTGGATTCTTAGTTGGACCTCATCTTGTCAGAATAATAATAGCAACCTTTCAAACTTATGCAGAGTGTTTAAAACAGATAGAGTAGAAAATATGAAGGCAAGATATTTATCAAACAGTATGTTCAGTCGTGAACTGGTGAATGTCGAGTGTGTAAAACGTGAATGGCTACTCTATTCACCATCTCAAGATCTTTTGTACTGCTTTACATGTCACCTATTGCCCAAAAAGAATCTCCCTTTGCTACATCAGGGTTTAATGACTGGAGGCACAACAATGTTATTGTAGAACATGAAAATGGAGAATATCGAAAGTACATGACAGACATATTTGATTAAACAGAAAATGGAAGTGTAGATTCTTTATTACATAGGCAACATCTTTCAAATCAGGAATATTGGTATAAAGCGTTGGAACGTGTGGTTTCTGTAATTCAATTTCTTGTCATCAGAGTTTTGACATTTCGTGGGGAAAAAATCAGATTAGTGGGTCAGTAAAAAATGCCAACTGTTTAGGTATACAAAATCTGCAGTGTGAATTTGACCCTTTCTTGGAAGAACATCTCACAATGTATGGAAATCCTACTAAAAGTAATCTTTCAAATTTTCTACAAATATTTGTGAGAAATTTATTGAATTAATGGGGCAACAGGTTCTTTGTACTATTCTTGAAGAAGGTAGGTGAAGAGGCTCATCCCTTGTTCCCTGTTTAAGATTTGGTTTCCGGCTTTCTCTTTTCCAATCTTTTCACTCATTTCTTTTTTTCTTTTTTTTTCAATTGGAGTAGATAGACTAAACTATCGCCCGGTTCACACTCCACATACGTCTATTGAACAGGTGAAGAGGCTCATCCCTTGTTCCCTGTTTAGGATGTGGTTTCTGGTTTTCTCTTTTCCAATCTTTTCACTCTTTTCTTTTTTTCAATTGGAGTAGATAGACTAAACTATCGCCCGGTTCACACTCCACATACGTCTATTGAACAGGTGAAGAGGCTCATCTCTTGTTCCCTGTTAAGGATGTGGTTTCCGGCTTTCTCTTTTCCAATCTTTTCACTCTTACGTAGCCCCCTGCGAATCAGTGGCGTTACCGCCTTGCTCGGGGAGATATGATTTTAAAAAAAAAGTAAAACAATGTATTATTCAATAAGTGTAGATTCCACTCCAGACATCTCACGCACAGAACAACTGGCATTTATTTTCTGATACACTAAAGTTTTTGAGCCTGTGAAACGTTCCTTGATGTTCATCCCCATCTTTTCTCGTGAAGCAAAGGATCTAACAGACACTGTTGTGAATTTTCTTAATGAGAACAAAATTTCACTCTAAAACTTTTGTGGTCAATCATAAAATAACGCCTCATATATGCCTGGATGATATACTGGATTGCGTGCATAGATTCATCAACTCAATGGGTTTTCCATCTATGTCTCCTGTGTTGAACATAGTGCGAGTAAAAGCAGCAGACTTTTGTCGACAGTGTAAAATATGTTGTCTACAGACTGTAAAATATGTGCTGATTCCTTAAGTTTACGTAGTTTACAATAGCGTTCTCTATTTATTATTTCAACTTCATCCCATAGAAGGCGGCGATCCTCTTTCTCCTCCCATATGTGAATAATCTTTTCAGCAGAAACAAAAGTAATGTTTTGAGTGGAGCACAGAAGAGGAACGCTACAGAGAAGAAGGAAAAAATAGGAAAACTTCCAATTAATTAATATCGTGGTTCCACGCAGATGCAACGATAACCACCTTCATTCCTTCAGATATAACATCAACATCCACATCCATTCTTGTTACCAATCATCTTGTTTTAGCATCTGTATTAATTTTTTTTTTAACATCTGTATTCATTTTTTGCTGGTTCTACTCATCGCTGGAATGTATTGAAATCATCTCTAGAAAGAGGTTTTGTAGTCAAGAGTTTGTCTGACACACGATCGTCAGCACATTTTGTTAATGTTCACGCTCTAGAGTTTCTATCAGCTGACAATGAACAACAAATAAATACAAGGCGAGTTTAAAAAATGGAAAACCTGGAAACAATCTTTCTCAAAATTCTTTAGAATAACATGCTAGAAAGAATGATCAAAACAACCAAAGTCCTACAATCAAAGGATTCGAATATCCTTGTTGCCACAAATCTTCTTAAACCTATCTTCAAAAACTGGAGTGAATTTAATGAATCTGAATTCAAAGCAAGTAGTATGTGTCCAGATAAATATTACAGTGATGGTAAAAACAAGAACGAAAACAAAGTTTGCGCCTTAATAGATATGATAGATCAGCAGAAAATGTTTCTCTCAATAAAACCGAAACATTCAAGGCGAAAACTTTCCTCGCTTATTCTGAACACCAATTTTTTAACAAAACGTGCAGAGGCTTATGAATTTAACCGCAGTACTAATTTAGCGGCAAAGTCTCATTATTTTACAGGTGAAATGGCTAGATTTAACTGCAAGTTCTATGCTAACAGTTTCTTCTCTCGGACGTTTCGATTGTGGAACTCTCTTGCAGCTTCTTGCTTTCCACCAAAGTTGATATTTCCATTAATTTTTTGAGATTCAAACTTCTGTCTTTTAATTATTTTTTTATTGTTCCCTCTCCATCATACTCTTTTTATAGTCTCTTATGTTTCTTTGTTTCTTTCATTCCTTGCGTCTGTGTGGCTTTATTGTTTTGCGCTGGGTGAAACTTTCTTGTTGGTGGCTTGATTGTCTTTGTTGTTTTGCTTGGGTGAAAATTTGTTGTTTTGTGGCTTTATTGTCTTGATTAAAGTGAAAATTTGTTGTTTTGTGACTTTATTGTCTTTGTTGCTTTGCTTGGGTGAAAATTTGTTGTTTTGTGGCTTTATTGTCTTACTTGGAGTGAAATGATAAAAATAATATACTTCAGTTGACATCAACCCGTTCTTAAGGTTTTTTAGTGTTGTCTGAAAATCTGTTAGAGTAATTCATTTCTAAACAGGATATATTGAATTGTTTCTTGCCTCGTAGTATATTGATAGGCGGCAAACTGACTCCGAGAAAAGATTCAGACGTCTTTAATGAAGAGCTCTAGAGACAAAATAGTAATAAGAGTATCTGTGTTTAGTTGTTATCGGCGTTTGACAAGACAGATGTCAAGAATCAATGATAAGTCTGTAGAAAATGATAAGCTTATTCTAACAGAGCAACAAGTTTAATTAAAAATATAAGAATCCTATTAAAACTGTGCTTGTCCCTCCCTTTGTTAGTTCGCCCGATCGTTACACCCTGTCAATACCTCATAAATAGTGGACTATTCCGTTCCTATCGCGTGGAAAGTGAAGAAAAGACACAATTTAGAAAGAAAGAACATCACCTGCCAATGTCTCATTAATCATGGACTATTCTGTTTTGATCGTGTTGAAAGTAGAGGAAAGACTACTTCGTTTCAGTGAAATAAAGAAAGAAGTGCATAACGTCTCCTAATACATCATAAATAATGGACTATTTTGTTTTGATCGCTTGAAAAAAAAGGGAGAAAAGACGCTATTGGTTTCAGCGAAAAAAAACAAAATCAATGGAGGACAGAAGTGTTTAAAGTTTGTTTCAGTGAAATGGAAAAAAAGTTGTCAATTTCAAATCTGTTCATTTGTACCCTCTTACTTCGTAAAATAACGACCAGCATTTATATTTATGATTGCTTATGCAATATTTTCTTACGCTCAAATATTTCATGATGTGATAGAGGAATTCCTGCAGATATTAAAATTCAACAGAAAATTGAAATAAAAAATCGTGGTATTTTCCCTGGTTACAATTAGTATTTATAAATTTCACTGGCAAATAATGAATCTTATCTACGTTCTTCTTCGTCTTTCTTTAGTTTTTATTTTGTGGGACAATAACTTAAGGAAGACGGTCATCAAACGAGAAGAATAGAAAATAATGAGTGTGTCGGATTACCCCTACTTGTTTGCCGAAGAATTTCTACTAATAGTTAGATGGCGTCGCCAAAGCATTATCTAATAGAAAGGCGCATACATAAAATTCTTTTCTTTGCCAGAAGGATTCATTTTATATGCAGTGTCCATTTAGGACGTAGATTATCATGACCCTCCACGTCTTCCTCTTTCGTGTAGCTCTTAATAAATATTTTCCTTTTTTGTAATTTTTCCCAAACCCTGTTCTGCAATTTATTTGATCAAGGCTATTAAATATGTTACGCGATGCTTTTCTCTATCACTCTTTCTTTTTATGAATATCAGATTCTCCAAGCATTCTTTCCTCATTACGTGGCACAGAAATTTCAACTGCCTCTTCCTTATGTTAATTATGAGTTTCTTTTTTGTTTTCATTCTTTGTTGCTCACATGTTCGGTACATGGGATCCTCAGCAACTTTCTGTAGAACTACATTTCTGTTGCTTCAAGTCTCTTCCTTGTTTTGGGGGAGAATGTCCAGCATTCACTGCTATACACTAAAAAAAATATCACGTAACAATTCTGTAATCTTTTCTTCGTTTCCAATGTAACGTTTATGTCTCCCAATATGCTACCTAGCTTTCGGAATGTATCCTTGGCCATCCCTATACATCTTCGGATTTCAGTGCCAGCAGGATTCATTTTCTTTATGTGCCGCGTCCCCTCAGGACGTAGGCGATCATGAACATCCACTTGAATCTGTCTTTTGTCACTCTCAATATTTTTTTCTTGGAAAGTATTAAGAAACAGGACAATTTTGCTAGAAACAAGGAAGACAGTACTGAATTGCTATGTGTTGTCCGTCCTTCATTATGGCAGTGAATGCTAGATAATATCCTCAAAAGATGAAGAAAAAACTTGGAGCAATTGAAATGTGGTTCTACAGAAGGATGCTGCGAATATCATGGATTGAGCATGTGAGCAATGATGAGGTCTTAGAAATGATGGAAACAAAAAGGAAATTATACTGAACATCAGGAAGAGACAGCTGAAGTTCCTGGGACATGCAATGAGAAAGGAGGGCTTAGAGAACCTGATACTAACAGGCCAGATAGAGGGAAAAAGAAACAGAGGAAAGCAACGGATAACATATTTGAAGAACCTAATCAGGTGGATGATGGAACGAGATTTGCATGGTGTAACAGGAGAAGGCCTGCTAAGAGCCACCAGGGATAGGGAGACGTGGAAAACCATGATCGCCTACGTCCTGAAGGGACATGGCATATATAAGAAGAAGAATCTCTCCCAAACCTCGCTCCGCTTGGCTCAGGTCTATTAAGTATCTCTCGCGATGCTTTACCTTGTCTCTCTTTCCTAATATTCGTATTGTGAATATTTAATTCTCCAGATCCTCCTTCCTTATTACGTGTCCCAGGAACCTCATCTGTCTCTTTATGATATTAAATATGAGTTTTCTTCTCGTTTCCGTCCTCTCCAACACCTCATCGTTGCTCACGTACTCAGTTCATGTTATCCTCAGCATCCTTCTGTAAAACCACATTTCTGCTGCTTCAAGCCTCTCCTTCATCCTTGATGAAATCGTTCAGCATTCACTTCTATACAGAAGGACAGCTGTCACATAGCAATCCAGCACTCTTTTCTTTGTTTCCATTTAAAGTTTTCTGTCTTTCAGAATTTCGCAAATTTTGGCATCGTATACGGGTTTGAAATCGCAGAACGCCTTATACATAATCGTTAGCGAGTACCGCCCTTCTGAAGAAACAATTTTATCCGCATTGCATTCGAACTATCATTTAAAGGTCCCTAAAACTATTTCTAATTATGCGTCCTTACGTTACTGATATGTGTCTCGTTCCTCTCTGGGTGACACTCTGGCCTCCAGCTTATCTCATATCGCATTGAATTTATAGGGAATAGTACACAAAATGTAGTGTACTGAATTTACTTGACTACACGCAGACATATCGAATATTTTTTTAGCAAATCTGCTGGTAAAGAACTCTTTCAATAGTAAGTCTTACACGGGAATTTTACACGCTAATACGCTTGAAAAGGAAATCTCTACATACACACCTTCATTCACCCCTTTTTGTATTCAATCTATTTAGTTTTTCTCAGGCAACAAAATGGTAATTGCACGTATTCGTTAGTGGAAACAACCTCTATCCTCTCACTAAAAATAAAGCAATAAAAACCAGGAATAATTAGGACAAAAATGGGAAAACAACTTCTGCAGTTGACGATACGAAATTCAGTCAGTCAGTTAAGTGCCATACGTGATACACGCTGGGGTGATCATGTCCCGAAAGGGACATAACAGACTGAGCAGGTGATTATTCCGCAGTAGTTTGCCATTACTTTCTGTGGTAGATTGGTTGCCAACCAATGCTATGGAACCCAATCTGTCCTGTTATTTACCCCATAACTGGAGGGAAGAGACGGATTAATAAAATTTCCAACGGTATTTGCGCGTAAGTGAATGCAAGGAATTCTCCTTCCGAGATGATATGCACTGCACCACATACGAAATTAGATACACGAAAAAAAAAAAAGAAGAGAGAGAGAGAAAATAGAAATCAATTCAAAACGAGCTAACCAGTTATCGCTCATCACTCGCCAGAACTCGATCGATCTTTTGCACATCGACTAAAACGGAAACATGAAAAAAAAATATATGCTTTTCAATTATAGACGGGTATATTTTTATGATAAAATCACATTAAATTCCAACAACCAATTCTCCTGTTTGCATAAAGAAGTTTGTCTTGAAATAATTAGAATAGTTTTAGGGACCTTTAAATGATAGCTCGAATGCGAGCCGGATAAAATTGTTTCTTCAGAAGGGCGATACACGCTAACGATTATGTATAAGGCGTTCTGCGATTTCAAACCCGTATACGATGCCAAAATTTGCGAAATTATCTACTCGCCTTTTTTTAATACACACCCAAACATACTGAACAATATTTTTTCCTAGAAGATTAATAGTCCTACTGTTAATGACAGATTAACTGCGTTTAAAAATATTTACAAAATTGAAAATTATTGTTGTTTTACAAATTATTAAAAAATTAAGAATCTTGTGAGTTTTCTCTTTTAAGAAATGTGTCTTGTTTTCATGAGTATACTTATCTAACAGTGTCATCATTCCCTTATTTGCAGTTTCATTTTTGATAACAGAGCTATGTTAACTTTTTACTTTTATTTTATTTTACTTTTTTGTTTTTGTTTTGTTTATTGCTTTTTTAGAACAATTAAAAGTTGGTTCGCAATTAGCAACACTTAACAAAATATGGCATCTTCAAAAGAAAAAATCACCAGAGGCAGCTCTGCTGCAGTCGCTCTCTCACCGGCGTGACGTGGCTTCCCTGTGTCCTTTCTACAAATACTTTCACGGTTTCTGTTCCAATGAACTTAGGTAACTTGTGCCCCCTATGTATGAATTTACACGAGCTACTAGACTACCAACTAGGTCTCACCCTTTTACAGTGAAACCGATAAAATGTAAGCGCAATTTCTACTCTAATAGCTTCTTTTCTCTCGCTTCCCACCTGTGGAATTCCTTTCCGCATACTTGCTTCCCCGACAACTACAATCCCCAGGAATTTAAATGTAAGGTCAATAGACATCTTATCTCACTAACTCGCATCCTTTCTCTCAAGCTCTTTTATCCATCCACTCCACCCCCATTACACTGGTATTCTCATCTGTCTATTACCCGCCTCCTGACATCCCCTACAACCTGTACTTTCTCATCACTTTCCCGTATGTAACCCCCTGCGTAACAGTGGCAGTAAAAATGCCTTGCTTGGGGTGAAATGATTTATAAAAAGGTACGCAGTTATTCAGGGAAGCATTTGTCTAGGGATACAAATGTTTTAGTACGCAGTTGTCTGTCAAATATATATATATATACTTACTCGGTCAGTCATTTAAGAGCCATAGGTGATACACGTTTGGGAGATCATGACTAATTGGACAGAAAATTAGCCCGCAGTAGGTTGCCATTACTTTCTGCTCTATGGTTGCTAACCAAGCCTATAGAATCCAATGTCCTGTTATTTAATCCATAACTAGAGGGAAGGTATTTGCGCATAAGTGAATGTAAGGAATTCAATTGGTATTCGAACTCGGCATCCCCGATTTGGCGTTCCGAGCCAATATTCGCTGCACCACAACGCATATGGTAGTAATCGCAAAATTTTAAAAATGGAATAAAATAAAAAAATTAAAAGTTTATTTTTATTATAAATGCAATAACAGATTAACTGTTTCAAATTTTTTTTAACTTGAAAAATATTGTAGTTTCACAAATTAATTAAATCTTATAAATGTTGTGAGCTGTCCTTTTTAACAAATTTATCTAAATTTATTTATAAATGGAACTCTGTGTGTGTGTGTGTGTGTGTGTGTGTGTGTGTGTGTGTGTGTGTGTGTCCGTGTCCGTTACCTATAGACTCCGAGACGGCTGAACCAATTTTCTTGAATATTTACACTGTTGTACTACAAGCGTCTGCGAGTGTTCTTAGCTAGGTTTTGTGTCGAGGTACCCCCGATAAATATCGAAAATCGATTATCGAAATAATCGGGTTATAGAAGGAGTGGTCCGATTTTAATCAAATTTGATAAACTCATAGACAAAGACATAAGAAACGATATTCCGAAGTTTCAAGGTTGCAGTTCTTACAATAGTGCAGAAAATCGATAATATATATATATATATACAAGGCAAGATGTTTGTGTGTGTGTCTGTTTATCTGCCTGTATGTATGTATTTTTTCAGCCCTTTTATTTTAGTTTTTGCTTCCGGTTTGGCTCTAAGTAGGTATAATTGTAGTTCTTAGTCTCAGCCATGATACCATTTACTCAGAGGACTTATTTAGCTTTCAAAATCCAGTTTACGAATAAAAACATTATTTGATATCGATACCAGAAAATCAAAATTTGACTTATATCCATTCATTTTTCTTTCAGTCTACGGTTTCGTTTTAACTGGAAACAACTATTGCTTTTTAGTCTTTTGTGCTAACGTCCAAAGAGTCTGAGCTCCAGGACCATGGATTAGTTTTAAAGCTTTCATTACACCCGAGCAACGCCGGGCTATACTACTAGTATAAAATAAAGTTGTTAACTATCTTTTTGTCTCTTTAGAATAATTAAAAGTTGGTTTGCAATAAGAAACTCTTAAGAAAATATGGTAACTTCAAAAAAATAACAGAAGTATGCAATTATCCAAGGAAGCATTTGTCTAAGGGCGCAAATGTCCTGGTACTTTAAATGTCTGGTACGCAATCTCCGGTATGCAACTGTCCTTCCACCCCGGTGCACCCGCTATATATCAAGAGACCTTTGATGAAATTCAAAGAAGAAAAACTTAAATGCAATGTCAATCGCTATTTACTGTCCTCCTTATTCTTTTTTCCCGCTCCTTAATAGTGTTTCTGTTTTCTACTACTTTCACATTCAGTAACCACTTGTGTCTTAGCGGCTTTACTACCTTGCTTGGGATGAAAGCGATTTAAAAAATTTTATGAATTGATTTCAAATAAGTCGAGAAAAGAAAATAATTTTTGAATTAGCCAAAAAATAATACCTCACACCAGTCTTGCCAATCCATGGCAATCTGGGATATACAGGGAATTTTGTTTTTTTTTTGGGGGGGGGGGCAAAAGTTATTAAATTATGGAATTATATAATCTTAACATTTATGGTAGATTACGCCACGGTTAACAAAAACTATTTTTAGAAAATTCTATTTAACCTTTATTTGTAGAATAGATCAATTAAATATTCCACAGCAAATTTCATCAATGTGTTACATATTATCTGAGCTGCTGCGTAATTTCGGGGAGAAGTGTATTTCTATGAAACAGCAAAAATATGCAAACTGGCTAGCAAAAGGAAAACAGACATTGTTTTAAAATATTCGATTGTTGTCAAAGTTAAGAATGCAGACAAAATTCTCCTGTCAGGAAAATATTTTATTGTTTTAAACCAGTGTGGCTAAGGTAAGATAATGTGGACTTGAAAATATTTGTAAACAATGTGTCTAAAAGATGACGTAGTCACTTATATAAGACATAGATTAATAGTAGTGGTCAGTCGGGCAACAGTTCAGATTGGAAGTCAGACAGAGAAAGACACAGGTAAAACAGCTTGCGAGCGCGTCCCCTGACTGGCTCAGTGCGTGTGTGCTGATCCTTTCGACCCCACCTCCTATACTACGCCACGTCACCAAGAAGCACAAAGAAAATGTCGTATGCCTTAATATATATATATATATATTATATATATATATATCCGAGTGAATACAGAACGAAGAAAGAAGTCTTACAACGTCCAGAGACCGAGATCATCTGTACATGTTCTAAAATATAATTTATAATAAATATATGTGTGTGTGTGTGTGTGTGTGTGTGTGTGTGTGTGTAACGGTCGTCATTTTATAAAGTGAGAATATCGTCATTTTATCAGCATGAAAAAGGCAAACTGTTTTATAAGAGAAGATAACAAGTTATGGGACCCCGTCGTCGAATTAATAATCATCGTCCCATCGAAAGGTATACAACATTTATGTCGTTTTGGTTGCAGTTTAATTTTTGTCGTCTTCGTAGGGGTATACAACACATTGGTTGTTTTGGTGCCAAGACCAGGCTCTTCACTCCAAACGAAGATTATTTTCAAATTTTGGAACATAAAAAAAAAATAACCTAATTTTCAGATCTGAAACCGGACATATGTCAAAAATATTATTTTACTAAAGTAAGTTGCTGTAATTGAAAATATAAGGAATTTATATAATTGAAAATACAAGGAATTATACAAGAAGCCAATTATAGAGTTAGAAAAAATGTGTCTATAATTAATGATTACTTTCGCCTAATTTATTTGCACAAAATCCAGAATATTTTGAAACCTCAGCTGGTGCCTTGCAGAGAGAAACATGGGTTCCATTTTCATTCATCACTGTCTTTGACTACGCAATAACACTTGCAACTAAAGATAGAAAAATTATTTGGTTTACCTTAAAAGAAATAAAAATTAGTAGATAACAATCACAAATAGAGATTTTGAAGATGATCTCGGTCTTGTATCGAACACTCTTAAATAGGCAGAGTAATTTCTTCTCGTCTGTTTCTAAACTTGTTTTTAGTCGCATTCGTAACGACGTTTTAATCACAAAAACCTGAAAATTGTTTTGTAATTTCAGTTTACAGCACCAAATAATTTTACTAACAAATGTTTTTCTTTCCCGCAAATCATTAAATCAGCCGAGATGGACAGAAAGTGAAAAGAGAAAATACTATGCTTTACTAGAAGGGCGAGTAACGACGCCATAGCTGCAAAGTGACGGAAACTGATTTCTTACCTCAGTATAAAGCATCCAACAACTGAACATTGAAAAACAAGTAGTTAATAACGCCCGTTCGTATGAATTATTTTGAAATTTACCTAGAAGAAGTGTAAGGAGAAAGAGGATGAATTAATTAGATAATTAATGGATGAATATTGTATTTAAAAAAAACGAAAACTCTAAATAAAATGAAGACGGAAATGAAAAAATCGAGTTAAACGAATAAAAAAATAATGGATTGCCTGAAAGATAAATTCACTGTCTAGTCTAACCAGGAAAGGAACTGGAAGAAAATGGATGAGGGAGTGTATTAAATATAATAAATGAGGAATAAAATGTAGGGAGAACCGTGTGGGGGGAAAAAGACAGGATTTTAAAAAATGGCATGGTGGATTTTAGCTGTGAATGTTAGAATTGGTGAAACTAAAAAATGTAGTTCGTTTGAAGACATTCCATTGAAATAGCGATAAAGCAGACATAGGCTTGCGACTTTTCGTCTGTGGAAAATGGGCTAAAGGATTAAAAATAATTCATCACCCACAAAACCGAGGGGATGTTTATGGACACTATCTTCACTGGAAAGTGAATACTAGGCAGCTTCAGCCTATATATGGCAGCAGTACGCCATTTTGGGTCTGATCTGGCTCTTGTAATGTTAAGTGATAGCAAGGAGAGTTAGCTACTTACTAGTGTTACGTGTTTATAAGTTGTAACAAAAGAAAAAAATGATTAACCGAAACACAGAGCTAAATCACAGACAAATATTTAATTTACAAAAACACAAAATAAAATATTACAAATATACAATTTTTCATTCAAATAAAAAAAATAGAGTTTACTACTGGCAGACTGACGGGTAAGTGTTACGAAGGGGAAGGAAGATGTCAGGTACTTTTACCCGGTTAAACTAGCAAAGTAGTTTAAGTGCTATACTTTTGGAAATCCTCAAATGTGTATATAAAGAATAATCCCTTGTTTGGTCAATGAAAGAGTCAAACATTTCTATTTACCCATGTAGTTTCATGAGGTTCTCTTTCAAATTTTAGTTGGTCGGTAACTTTTAGTAGAGATTTTTTCGACTAGATATAGAAAACCTGAATCAAGCTGGAGTTGATAATGTCAGCAAATCCTTTTGACAATTGACTACTCTCTTCCCAAAACCGATTTTATAAGGGCTAACACCTAATTTGCATATTTCTAGAATCATCTCCAATTCTTTAGATTTTTCTCGAATATTCTAGGATCTTCCAAAACGATGTATGCTTAATTTCTCTATTTTTACAACTACTTCATGAATTAAAACTTTTTGTACTAACAAGATTAATAGAATCCCTTACTATATCTTTTAGCCATTTTAGACATTATTAATATTATTTTTTATATATAAATGCATCCTCGTAACACTAATGCAACACAAGGTACCAGCCATTTTTCCAGAATCTTTAGCGATGGATCGTACGTACGAGTTCTACATGAGGTCTGGATTCAGTTTAACTCCCAGCGGGCACTGGAGACAGGTAATCTGCTGTTATGGTACCCTATCTATAAGAATGGACTCTTCCTCCGTGAATAATTATTAACCTGCGTGACTTCCGAGGAGACAGTCAAGAGGCAGTCGAAACGCAGTGTAACTATACAATTCGGACGTACACGTCTATTTGCTGACTACTAACACTATACTTTGTATATATGTTCTGTTATTCTAATAAATTGGTTGAACCTACCTTCTTGTTTCCGTGGCTTTCTTCCTGGCCCAAACAGGCCACAACACCTGCCGGTGAGAACACCTGTTCATTGCGATAGCTGAAAATTCAGTACCGGCTCGGTGATGATGAAATATCACGATTTTGATTTTCTAGGCACCAGTCAGTCTTTTCCCACTGTGTTGTTAAAGCTAGATCAGAAGAAAGATCAGCTACAAGGCTCTTCTTCTTCTATGTGCCTTGTCCCTTCAGGATGTAGGCGATCATGGCCTTCCACTTTTCCCTATCCCTGGTGGCTCTGATCACGCCTTCTCCTGTTACACCATGCAATCCTCGTTCCGTCAACCACCTGATTAGGTCCCTCAAATATGTTATCCGTTGCTTTCCCCTGTCTCTTTTTCCCTCCATCTGGCCTGTTAGTATCAGATTCTCCAAGCCCTCCTTCCTCATTGCGTGTCCCAGGAACTTCAGCTATCTCTTCCTGATGCTCAGTATAATTTCCTTTTTGTTTCCATCATTTCTAAGACCTCATCATGCTCGATCCATGATATTCGCAGCATCCTTCTGTAGAACAACATTTCAGTTGCTTCAAGTTTTTCCTTCATCTTTGATGGTATTGTCCAGCATTCACTGCCATATTGAAGGACGAACAACACGTAGCAATTCAGTACTTTCTTCCTAGTTTCTAGCGAAATTTTCCTGTTTCTTAATACTTTACTCAACTTCTGGAATGTTTTCTTCGCCATGCCTTTTCGCCTTCGGATTTCTGTGTCGCACTTTCCGTCTTCTGTTATAACGCTTCCAAGGTATTTAAATTTTTGTACCTGCTTAATTCTGGTATCCCCGACCTGTATTTGGCATTTTGGCCTGCCCTTTTTACTGATGACCATGCATTCGGTTTTTGTGCAGTTTATTTCTACACCTTTCTTGTTACTTTCCTCTGCTACCTCCTGTAGGAGGTATTGTACTTTCCTTTCTGTGTCTGCTATCAGCACTGTATCATCTGCGTACCTTAGGTTGTTTAACTTGTGGCCTCCGATTATGAATCCAGGCATAACTTCTAGGGTCTTCAACATATTCTCGCTGTACAAGTTGAACATCCCTGTCTTACACCTGAAATTTGGAGGCGCATCCATATTATGTTGTATTTATAGTATAGATATCCACATTCCTTCGCGGTATACGATTAGGAAGATCATTGATGTAAAGTTGAAACAGAGTTGAACCATGAAGTGAGCCTTATAGGACACCTATGTTGATCACTTGGACTTCGGAGGACAGGCCGGTAACAACTACCTTCATGGACCTAACCCTTAGGAAGGACTTGATAAAATAAAAAATTATGATTCCATAGCTGAAGAGCTTGTACTTCAACCTTCCATGCTACACCTTGACAAAGGCCTTCGAAATATCTAACGTGGTTGTATTTGGATATATTTATCATCTAGTGCCTCACTGATTCTGTTAGTGGTGAGTTTTAGGATATCAACATAAACCGTGTCGATCGAAATTAGTACGATTTGTCGCTCAAGAGGCTGTTCTTATTGGGGTGAACATCAAAATTTTTGTTGCTTCTGACAGTCATTTAAGTGCCATACGTGATCCTGCCTCGAAAGAGACATGACTGAATGGACAGAAGATTATCCTGTATTTTGTAGTAAACTGGTTGCCAACCAAGGCTATATAAGCCAATCTGTCCTGTTATTTAACCCATAACTGGAGAGAAGAGACGGATTAATACCTTTCCCGAAGGTGTTTGAGCATAAGTGAATGCAAGGAATTCAACTCGAATTCAAACTCGAATCCCCAATTTCTCGTTCGGAGCCGATATCCACTGCACCACAAATTGCCCCCAAAAAGTTGCATGCGTCTGTGGGTCGATATTAAGACAGTGAGATCACCTGCATTCTTGAAAACAGGGTATACACCTGACACCTTCCACAGATTAGGTTTCTTCTTCAAGAAGCAGTTAAATACACTATTTTCATTATTCGGACTACTATCCTCATCTTTGTTGACATTTCGGTCATTCTTCGGGTGCTAGGAACTTCGAACAGAATCGTTTATTATAATTAAATGGCAACAAAGATGAGGACAATAGTTCGAATAATGTAAATACTGTAAATATTACCTCATCTCAGAAATATAGACAGGCAGTTAGATAGTTTTGCTAAGATCGGGAATAATTCAGGGTTAATATTCTTGAGGACAACTTATAGGAATTTTTCTGGGTCGGTCGAAAGCCTTTGTAGGGTCAATACTTTTTCTAATTTTGTACTCTGCGAGAGGGAAGAAGTCGTTCCTGGTAGGCATCAAGTGGATTTCTTTTGTGTTTACTGCTTATTCTTCAATAAATGCTTTGCGACACTAGAACTCCTTAATCAATCCTCTTTTTGTCCTTTTTTTTTTTTCAGTAATTTACTTTTTTGATTTTTATTACGGTGTTCAGAAAATAATGACGTCTTTCGCCGTTATCAGTTCAAGGTAGAACCAAGCTTGATTGATACGAAACTCCGTCTATAATTACTTCATCAGCTTTTCTATCCGACAGTTGTTTTAGTTTAAAGTGCATTTCAGAGTTTAACCCGATGGAAAATTGATTGATTCGTATTTTGCATTGCGGTTTATTTAAAGCCAGATTTTTTTTATTGTAAAAATGTTTTGGGAAAATAATAATGATTTACTTATTTGTTTTGTGTTTACCGCTTATTCTCAGAAGCAAGTCCAATAAATGCCTTGCGACGCTATAGTTTCTTAATCGATCTTCTTTTGCTCTTTTTCTACAGTAATTTGCTTTTGATTTTTATCACGACGATCAGAAAATAATTACGTCTTTCGCCGTTATCAGTTATGAGTAAATCGTTCAAGGTAGAACCAAATTGATTGATACGAAACTCCGTCTATAATTAGTTCATCATCTTTTCTATCCGACAGTTTCGTAGTTTATTGTGTATTTTACTGTTTAACCCGATGGAAGATTGATTGATTCGTATTTTACAGTTTATCAACCAATTGCTGATTATTTAAAGCCAGAATTTTTTATTGTAAGAATTTTTCAGGGAGACAATAATGATTTAGAGGTACAGAACCTTTTGTGGGTTATCCGTTCTTGTGGAGAGTTGTTGTGTGTTATTGCAAATTAACGGAATTTGGCCTCGTTGTAGATAGCCCACTATAAGTTATAAAAAGGGATTATAAAACACGAAAAGCAAATTGAGTATAGAAACAACATTTTATATATCCACATATTAATTAAGGTTTTTACAATTAAAGTAATCCTTTTAGAATGGGTCCAACGGACGTTAAAAGTTCATGGCAATAAAATGCTGAAAAGAGAATTTGTGCGTATGAATGTGGGAGCGTTGTAAATTAGAAATGTCTTTGATGTATCCGCTCCTTTGGTCGGTAAGTAGTTTAGAGACAGCGAAGAAGAAGATGAGAGGGAAAGGAGGCGAGCATAGTGTCGCTTGACGTGGTCAAGGGAAGTGCTAATTACGCTCGTCTTTCTCGAGTCTCTCTGTCTCTCTGTCTGGCTCTGTGTGTCTCGAGGCGATGCATTCTGTATCGGCCTTTTATATATTCTTTGTGGACCTCAGCAGATCATTTGGGAATTCACACTCGTATTTGATTTTAGGCTTCCCATTGGCCGATAAATAAAATTCGCGTAGGCTCGCGAACAGGAATTTGATATTTAATTAATTTTTGGCTTTCTGCCGGAACCTCTGCGTGGAGCCGGCTGTGCACCGACCAGTTTTGGTCAATTGCTTTCTGGTCCTGAGAGTGCAAACATCTGTTCTCTCGCTTTGCTCGGTATCACCACAAACCACATTACAAAACTGATCGATGTATAGAGCGAGAAGCAGAATCAAGCTAGAGATAAAACAAGAACAGTGCAGGTTGGTCAAAGACACTGGAACAATGAACACCATATTCATGATTAGGATGCACTCCGAAAGGGTAATACAAATGAAGAAGGACGTGTACCTGTTTTATCGATTATACTAATGCGTTTGACAAAATACGCCACAAAGAATTGATGGAGATGCTCAGCAGCCTCGAAATATTTGGGAACGACATCAGAGTAATCAAGAATCTCTACTGGCAGCAAACTGCCTGCATACCGACAGGTAAAGAATCCAGATCGAAAGGGACGTAAGACAAGGATGTCTTTTCACCGAATTTATTCAACTTGTACAGCGATACTATTCTGAGGACCCTAGATGCTATGCCAAGATTTGCCACACTTTGAACAACATAAGGTACGCAGATGATACAGTGCTGATAGCAGACACGGAAAGAAAACTACAATACCTCCTACAGAAGGTAGCTGAAGAGTGACAAGAAAGGGCTACAAATAAACTGCAAGAAAACCAAATGCATGGTCATCAGCCAAAAGAGCAGCCCAAAATGCCAAATACAGGTGGGGGATACTAAAATTAAGCAGGTACAAAAATTTAAATACCTGGGAAGTGTTCTAACAAAAGACGGAAAATGCAACACATAAATCCGAAGGCGAATTGGCATGGCAAAGGACGCATTCCAGAATTCGATTAGAGTGTTGAGAGACAAAAAATTTCGCCAGAAACAAAGAAATGAGTACTGGTTTGCTATGTAACATCAGTTCTACAATATGGCAGTGAATGTTGAACAATATCATCAAAGATGAAGGGAAAACTTGAAGCAATTGAAATGTGGTTCTACAGAAAGATGCTGCGGATATTATAGATCGAACATGTGAGCAATGATGAGGTTTTGGAAAGGATGGAAACGAAAAGGAAATTAATACTGAGCATCAGGAAGAGACAGCTGTATTTTCTGGGACATGCAATGAGGAAGGAAGGCTTGAAGAAACTGATACTAACAGGTCAGATAGAGTCAAAGAGAGACAGGGGAAAACAGCGTGTAACGTACTTTACTGGGTTGATCAGGTGAATGGCAAAACGGTGGTTACGTGGTTTGATAGAAACAAGCATGCTAAGAGCCACCAGGGATAGGAAGACGTGGAAAGCCATGATCGCCTACGTCCTGAAAGGACACGAAAAAGGAGAAGGTACAAGTCTTACTAATTAACCCATAACTGTTGGAGAAGATATGGATTCATGCCTTTCCCAAATGTATTTGCGCATGAGTGAATATAACGAACCCAATAGGAAATGAAAGTCAACTTTCCGATTCACAATTACGAACCCTTTAGATAATGACCAAGCTCCCATTGCTTAACTTCGGTGAGAGGTAGAGATCCTGTGTTTCAACGATAAGTTCCTGTAGAGTATTATGATTTTTAAAAACAACATACACGCCGTTATTTAATATATGGATTCCGAAGCATTCAAAAACGCACGCAGTGTATATGGCTTCGGCGAAGGAACGTACACGTCAGTTGTGATCTAAAATGATTAATAAAAATGGTAATTGTGACACAACTTACATGCCTCGCTCTAGAAGAAGACCCGCTGTGAATTAAGAACTTTTGAAAGAGTTTATTAAATTGAATCCACGTCAAAGCACTAGAGATTTTGCGCGACAAAAAAATTAATGTGCCATGTTCAAGTGTCTAAGGACATTTCAAATAAATTACTAAAAATTGCAAAGAAGGAATTAGGATTCTTCTCTAACTTTTGTTTGAGAAGCGAATGCAGCGTTCTACCATCTGCAGCAGTCTTTTATCCAGGAATGCAAACCTTTCATTTCTACTTCGAATTCTTACAGATGTCGTAAAATAGTTTTTGCATGGCAACAGAAACCGAAAAAGACAGAATGAGAACCCAGTATCAACACCAAAATCAGGATTCCATTGACAATAGTTCTTGCATTGTTCCTGATATTGTCGTCCCATTGCAACATGCAAGAACCATAGGTTTATATTTTTATTGTCAAGAACTTGATCGAGTAAACAATTTATTATGTCAAAAGTTTCCTGTTTCGGTAAACAAAAAAAAAGTTATTCTTCAGCATGAAAATGCAAGTGCACATTCTGCAAAACAAACCAAAAAGAACGACAAGATGGAAGATACTTTCATATCGTCCATATTCACTAGATTTAGCAGCTAAACATTTTTTTCGGTCACCAGAACATTTCAAAGATGAGGCCGTTTTGAAACAAAGAAGACGTTGAAAAAAATACCGTTTAAACGTCATTGGAGGCAAAATTCAGATTTCGTTGAATGTGAAATCACTAATTTATCTTCCAGTCAAATAGCAGCCATTGAAGATAGTGATTACATCTTTTACCAATAATATTTGAATAAATTTAATTCACATGTGTTTTTACATCCTTTGACATGAATCGTAATTAATTCCCGAACACACCAATATTGCCAGAAATTTAACTTACACCTGTTTATATATTCTTTCTGGTAAAGTTTAATTAACTCTGGAATATTAACCATCAATTAAAGTTACGCCACTACTAATGATGGGTATATCATATTCGAGTTTGAAAATATCAAAAAAAAATATTAAATAAAAATCTTTATTTGAAATATTTTACATGCAAGCACTGTACTTTGTTTGTTTGTTTAACGGCATGTCAACATCCGTAGGTTATTTAATGCCAAAAAGGTAGGGATTTAAGTTATTTTTTAATGTTCTGTTAGAGTGCGATGGTTGATTTAGTTAGATTTAGTTAGACTTCTGTTAGAATGCGATGGTAGATTTAGTTAGATTTCTTATTTTAGAAAACTGAAAATGTCTTGTAGTTTTGTATTGAAAAGTGTTTTACTAAAAATAATTATTTTCCTTCAAAAATGTGTTATGGTAATATTTTTTTCTTAAAAAATGTATATTTTTCTATAAAAATTTATTTTTGCGTATATATTTCTATAAAAGTCTATTTTTATACTTTCATATTGTTTTGACCTCAGTTTGGGGGTTTACTATTTGCTATTATTTACTATATCTTCATGAAGAAAACAAATAATTTTTTAAGAAAATATTTACTGCAATATATTTTAAGAAATATATATATATATATATATATTGTATCAAGGCTGCAAATAATTTTCTAAACATATACTGTTAAATATAAGAGACAATGAATGTCTATTATGTTTAATCATGAGCAGTTCTAAACGTCGTATTTTGGATTTAATGTCAGTTGAAAATAAAGACAAAAATTCTCCAACGTTTGTATAATTTTTTATTACGTTGGTTCCAATCTTTCGGCTCACATGAGCCATCTTCAGAGAGGTTATAAGGATGGTAACACAATAGCATCCACCATCAGCGATGATTTTTCTTGTGTTGACATAAAACTCCGCTAAGCAATGGCAATAGTTACCAAAAATAACTATTTTAGTTTGTTCTTTTTGGTAACTATAGCCGTTGCTTAGCTGAATTTTATGTCAACACAATATAAAATCGTCGCTGATGGTGAATGTTATTGTGTTACCATTCTTATAACCTCACTGAAGATGGCTCATGTGAGCCGAAAGATTAGAACCAACTTAATAAAAAATGATCCAAATGTTGGAGAATTTTTGTCTTTATTTTCAACTGTTTCTTATATTTAACAGTATATGTTTAGAATATATATATATATATATATATATATATATATATATATATATATATATATATATATACCAGTAATACATTTCTAGACAAAACCCTCTTTACGTCAATGAAACCGGATCTACAAACTGATTTCTTACAAAGAATACATATTCTATTCATACAAATCTATTGTAAAAATCTTGTTGGCATTAAATAACTCATTGAGGCTGATATGCCGCAAGACAAAACAAACAAAATTATATTTTAAGCATTTCATACTATATCTCATATGAATCTACTAATAGAAGACAATGGCTCTGCTTTCTCTCCTTAGGCCAATGATGAGGGTGTCTATACTGATGGCATAGGTGTTCATAATAGCATGAAGAATGATCTTGAACAGAAAATCAACATTCCCTAGCACGTATTCTAAGAAACAGAACTCAAGATAAACTTTTCAAAAACAGAAACAAATATCTGAAGTTGGAATGTAATCAGTGATGTCACATACCTTGAAACTAGCGTATAAAAATCACAATATGGAATAGTTAATGCTAACCATTTATAGTGCCTCGGCATATGGATCAGTTATAACAATTTTAGGATAGAAAATAAGGAAACTAAACCTAGAATAGGCTGCGCTATAGATAGTTTCATTCGACACCAGAAATAACAACAAAACTAAAACATTAACCTGAAAATCCGAGTTATATTCTTAAAACAATTCGTTAGATCGAGATGTTCATATGCATTTATGCATGGCGCCAAACGCGTTCGAAAATGTTTAAACTCTCAGCCACCCATAAGCATGGACCAGATGATTCTCCCGGAGAGTAATACACTACGCCTCCTCGGACTTACCCTGTCCTCAGACCTCAAATGGAACCACTATATTGAATCTATAGCAAAATCTACTGCTAAGAAGATTGGGTCACTATGTCGATCCAGGATGTTTTTTCCACCTGAATCCATCCTGCATATATACAAGTCAACCATCCGTCCGTGCATGGAGTACTGCTGCCATTTATGGTCAGGTGCCCCTGCCGTTCTCCTCAGTGTTCTTGACAGGCTCCAAAGGAGAGTCTGTAATGTGATAGGTACTGATCTGGCGACTCGACTGCAGCCACTTTCCCATCGTCGAAATGTGGCCTCCCTCTGTCTCTTCTATAAATACTTTCATGGCTTCTGCTCGGATGAGCTTAAGTCACTGATGCCTCCTCAACAGGTGTTTACCCGTGCAACCAGACTGGCAACTGGGTCCCACCCATTTACAGTCAGGTTAGCCAAATGCAGACGACAATTCTACTCCTGCAGCTTCCTCTCTCGCACTTCCCGCCTGTGGAACTCACTCCAGTATTCTTGCTTTCCTGACGGCTACAACCTCCAGAAATTTAAATGCAAAGTTAATACTCATCTACTAACCACTGGACTCTAGCTCTCTCCCCTCCCCTGTATAACCTTCACTTTCTCTCCACCTATGTATCTGTCATCGCACCTGCTTTCTCAGCTTTCTATTGTTCCTTTCTAACTAGCTTGTACTCCTCACTCTTTTCTAATTAATCTTTTTACATTTATGTAACCCCCTGCACATCAGTGGCGTTTCTGCCTTGCTCGGGGTGAAATGATTAAAATATATATATATATATATATATATATATATATATATATATATATATATATATATATATATACAACCGTTTTCTCAGATCAGTTGTTAAAAAAAGCTTTGAAGGACTAGCGTTACAGAATCACAAAGAACTGTATCAAATAACAGAAACCCCATCACTACTACAACAGCTAAAATGGATAGCACATGTAACTCGATGTGATGGCATAATCAAGACGACATTACACATTACTTCAAATAAAAGGTTAGGAAGGAAACCCCCATCAATACTTGAAAGATTTCAGGAACCTATTTTCCTGAACAATTGTTTTAAGAAAAAGAATTTATAGACTTCAACCGAAAAAAGTTCTGGCTGCTCAATCGATGTGTGTCAAAATGATTCCTTGTCGGAAAACGGATAGTATCACCATTATCATTAATTACTTTCCCAGAACCGATTTATTTTCTTGAACTTAACGTACACCTATTTTTATACGCTTTCTGCTAATGCGTAAATAATTGCAAAACAACCCATAATTTCTATAAATTTAACCTGTTTTATATGCATACGAACATCTGAATATATATGATTAAATTTTCTCACCTAGCAAAAATCTCCATTAAGAATCAGTGATATACATTGGATGTGCCTTGTGGTGCAGTGGATATCGGCTCGGAACGAGAAATCGGGGAGCCGCGTTCGAATTCCAGTTAAACTCATTGCAGTCACTTACGCGCAGATACCCTTGGGAAAGGTATTAATCCGTCTCTTCCTTCCAGTTATGGGTTAAATAACAGGACAGATTGGGTTCTGTAGCCTAAGCTGGCAACCTATCTACCGCAGAAACCAATGGCAACCTACTGCGGGATAATCATCTGCCCATCTTTCGAGACATGATCACCCAAGCATGTTTCACGTATGGCACTTAAATGACTGACTGATATACATTCGTCAGATGTCTTTTCGCCTGTTTCTATCCAAGACATTTTTTTCTACCTGGCAACACTTGCAGAATAAACAACTCTTAGTATGAGTCGAAAACAGTTATAAACGCATAATAATCTTTGAAGAAAAAAATTGCTTTCTATCCTATTAAAGAATTTATATTACTCCTGTTTGTCTGGTCAAACAATTGCAAAATTTCAATAAATATTGGCCAGTTTCGATAATTTTCTTCCTTTGCGATTATTTGCGACTGCTTTTTAACAGCACTAATTATATTTCTAATTATAAATAAGTAATTTAAAAAAGGCAAATTAAAAAGAATTTAAAGGTGTTGTATGCAAAGATCAACTAATTTAGCTCAACAAACACTCGCTGCGGGTGAGCAAAGACCGTACTGACTAACTACTTTCAGCAAACAATGATGTCATTTGGGCTTTGAGGTGTGCGTGAGATTTGGCGCGAAATTACGAAAAGAATTCGTTTGTGTTTAAAAAAAAATAAGAAATGTAACCGACTGACAAAAGTTAATTAGATTTATTGTTGTTAGAGATTTCTTTATTTTTTTGTTTGTTTTTGTTTTTGTTTTTGTTTTTTTGAACCAAAAAAAAAATAAAGTTTTATTGAAGTTAATGCTAATGCCTCATTGAATTCGATTTCAAAGTTGGTTTTTAATTATCTACACGTACTCGAGTTATAGGTCCCCTGGGCGACTTTACCAACAATATCTTGAAAAATATAAATATGTCATCACGTAACCATATATTTTAGATTAATTTCCGTGCCTTACTGGAAATTAAATTATAGATAGGGAACGTGAGTATGAATATATATAGATAAGTCGTCCACATTCAAGCCTGTTTTGCTGTATCACAGCTCATCAGTGTGGCTAGAAATCCACTTGCTTCTGGCCGGGTTCGAAACTCAACCGATTTGGTGTGAGTCGGAGTCGCTAACCCTTAAGCCAGAGACACATGGAATCGGAGAGGTAAAGTTTTAGCGTATTAAATACAAGCAGTGTATACACACGCCAGTCACCGAAAGAATTCAATTCATTGCTGAAGAATAATGCACAAATCGCAGAAGTAGTAACTGTTTTTCTTAAAATTTTCTTCTTAAGAGAGATCAATCTGATGAAACCGGTATAATTGAAACTGGCTAGCAAGTAAGTGGTAAACATTACATTCTTTAACTTGTTATATTAAGAAAACCAGAAATAAATATATCACAAAACGTCTCAAATTCCAGTTTGTTACTCAGAGAATACGTTATCCTAACACTGCATATTTCAGGCATTTAATCTGTTAAAACTGTTTTATTTTATACAAAAATAGGAACTCACACACACGCGCACACACACACACACACACACACACACACACACATATATATATATATATATATATATATATATATATATATAACATAAGCATGTTACAACATCACTACAAAGTAGCTATCTGACAAGACACAAGTGTTGAAATAAAATACCTAACTTGTAGTGATGTTATAACATACTTATGTTATAAATTTTATAGGAATTTTATTTGCTCTAGGGTGAAGTACAAAGACTAAAAAATACTTATTTGGGAAGGTATCAGAATTTTATCCTATCAATACTTACGCTATACTTGCGTGTATATATATATATATATATATATATATATATATATATATATATATAGAGAGAGAGAGAGAGAGAGAGAAAGAGAGAGAGAGCGATAAGAAAAATGTGCGAGAAGCCGAGAACGTTTTGTGTAGATTTATTGTTGTTATCATTATTAATATTAATTTCTTTTTGTATGATATATTAAGTGTTCATAATGGTATTTGTGTCGCTACATGTGTTTCGAGTCCAAAGTTGACTCTCTTCAGGCGAATAAACTTGCCACTTTTCTTATCGGGATCCGTTTGTTTTTCTGATTATCGTGCATATATATATATATATATGTAGATAAGTGTGAGCAGTTCAGAAAATTCATATGCGTGCGTGTTTGTTTGTTGGTTTGTTTTGTTTGTTTGTTTTTTTTGTTGCTTTTTTGTTTATTTTGATTATTTTTTTTTTCAAACTCGCACGTTAAATATCTTTCTTTTGTTGGCCAGAAAAAATGTTTACACTGACTTTCGAAATTTTATTTCGTCTTTATACTTGAAAATTTTTTTCAGCGATTTTTATTCAATTCTACTCTACGGGTCATCGAGTTCTTTTTTGTTGTTTTTGGAATATTATTTTTTGCAAAGGTTCGTGATTTTTTTTCTTTAGCGTGTTTGAATTTAGTGCGTCTGTGTGTGTGTCTTTGGTTTTTTATTTTGTTTTGTTGAAGGAAGGCCTGCATTTTTTTATAAATATTTCATTCTGTATCATGAGCGTGTCATAATCTGCATTTTGGTAGATAGGTATTACTCTGAATTTACCTCCACTACATTGATGTAAATGTTTTTCTTCTATACCAATTTCTTTCGTGGGGACAACCCCTATTTCTATTTGTGATATATATATACATCACAAAAGTTCTACAATATAAATGTGTTGAACACTTTTTAATACAAATATGTACTGGTCTAATTTAATTATGGCCAAAAACTATCAATTTAGTTTTTGTTCAATATTTATCTATATTTTTAGATGAGTTAATATTTACACTATTTAGACTATTGGCCTCATCTTTGTTGCCATTTTTACGACGTTTTGGCCGTTCTATGCTCTGGCCTTCTTCAAGTGCTAGGAATTTCGAACCGTTTATTACAATCACTGGGG
Source organism: Ascarosepion bandense (assembly GCA_037127315.1). Taxonomy (NCBI): domain Eukaryota; kingdom Metazoa; phylum Mollusca; class Cephalopoda; order Sepiida; family Sepiidae; genus Ascarosepion; species Ascarosepion bandense. The sequence goes on along the minus strand of JBBBDQ010000357.1, from coordinate 6,817,948 downwards.
TATATTAAAAGAGGCTTCACGCAAAAAAATGAGAATGATATACCCAAATTATTTTAATAAAGTGTTCGGTTCGAAATTTCTAGCACCTGAAGAAGGCCGGAATGTACAACGGCCGAAACGTTGTACAAATGGCAACAAAGATGTTTCCGAGTACTTTTGAAAGTTGGTACATTCGTCTTCAGGGATTGTTCAGTGTATATTAACGCAACTGTTTCTTTTTTTAATTCTAGTGTTTTTACGCTTATATATATATATAATTAAACGTGAAAACACCAGAATTTAAAAAAAGAAGCAGTTGCGTTAAAATATATATATCAAATGAAATATTATATTGGTCATCTATATACAAGGCTGTTTTGGTTTATTACAGCTCATTAGTGTGGCTAGACACATCCACTTGCTTCTGGCCAGGCTCGAAACTTGACCGATTTAGTGTCAGTTGGAGTCGCTACCTACTAAGCCATAGGAATCACAGAAGAGAAATTCTAACGTGTAGTATATAAGCAGTGTATACACACGCCAGTCACCGAAAGAACTCAATTCGTTTCTGAAGAGTATGGTGCCACGGGTAAATTGTCTTTATTTTATAGACCGTATTAGATGGCATATAAAACTCATGGGTGTATAAGACGTACCCAAATTTCAACAGAGATATCAAGAAAAATGAGTAATTAGTAAAGTTAGTAGTAAATGGTAAAGTTTAAGCAATATTTATGAGGTATGATTTTGGTTAAACAAGACATGATTACAATTAAACAAAAACTGAGAAGAAAAAGAACACGAGCCTATAAAAATCTTTATTATATCCAAAGGTAAGAAAACAAGATAAAAATAAAACATGCAGCATATAAGACTCAGAGGAATTTTAAAAGACATGGCCAAGGACGCATTCCAAAAGCTAATATACTGGAAAATCTCATTGGCAACAAAGAAAAGAGGGCTGGACTGCTATGTGATATCTGTCCTTCTGTATGACAATAAATGTTGGACAGTCTCCTCAAGAATGAAGGAGAAGCTCGAGGCAGCAGAAATGTGACTTTACAGAAGGATGCTGAGGATATTATGGACGGAGCGCGTGTGCAACGATGAGGTGTTGGAAAGGATGCGAACGAAAAGAAAACTCATACTTAACATCAGGAAGAGACAGCTGAGGTTCCTGGGACACGTATTGAGAAAGGAGTGCATGGAGAATCTAATACTCACAGGACGGATAGAAGAAAAGAGAGACAGGGGAAAGCATATTTGATAAAATTGGACGGGGTTTGAATTACCAAGAGGAAAAATATTGAGAGCGACAAGAAACATTCGCTTAGAAAAGGTACAAATCCCTCTTCTTTCTCCTCCCCCACCCAAGTAAATACACCGGGTTCTACAGCCTTAGTTCTCAACCATTCTACCACTGTAAGAAGTGGCAACCTACCGGTGATTTTCTATGCACAGGTTAGATGTGGCACAAGGCCGAAAGTATGGGGCACCCAGTAAGGATCGTACTCACTACTTATTTGTAATGATTCTAGAGAGACATGCTTAATGATCATTACACCACATCGAGGTGCATAATTGATACAATCTCTGCACATGCGGTTAGGAACCGCTTTTGAAACCAAAAAGTCTTCCTGGGAAGAAGCCAGCTCAACCCGCCCAGAGTGAATGCAACCACAAACAGAGAGACACACCTTAACGAGTGGATTGATGAAAAATTCTCGGCTCTAAACTCTTCCCAAAATTTCAACGCCATTTCATCCCGGTAGCTGGAAAAAAGTGTGTTGTATGTTTGAAAGAGTCAATGTGCATGATTCTTGCATCATTTCAAATCAGAACCATGTCAAAATAAAGTGTCGAATTGTCAAGTGCTGAACTGCGAGCTGTTGAAACACCGATTCTCACACGATCACAGACGTTAAGCAATGTCGATCTTGGTCATTACTTAGATGGATACTTGGGAATACCATGTGACGTAAACTTGAATGTACGGGTAGTACAATGGAGAATGGCTTTGAACTGAAAACCAGTGATCCGTGTTCTAATTTTGATTGGAGGTCCTTTCGAGAGTAACTGCCAGTGTTATTTCGTACAACCTGTCTGGCTTACAACTAAGACAGGAGTAAATAGTTTTGTTTTCAATATAGATATTTAAGAATTGATGACTCAGGAAGGTTGTTGATAAACATAAGAAATAACGTTGGTCCAAGTTTAGAGCCCTTGGTAAATACCGCAATAATGCGAAGTGAACTAGAATCGTGTCCGTTCAACAGTATTTGTTAAGAACGATTAGATTAAGCTAAATATTTGTTCAGAGACCACGTACTCCTTGAACATGGGGAAAAAATCAACATGCCAGACCCCGTCGAACGCCTTCGAAACCGACATTTCTACACCAACGGTTTCTTTTCTCACACTTTCCGCTTGTCGAACTCACTTCTGTTTACTTGCTTCTCTGATAGTTACAATCTCCAAAAAATTAAATGTAACGTCCATTGCCATCTATCTTCTTGAATCCCGTTCATCTTTTGTCCTTTCCTCAATCCTCCCTGTACATAGTCTTTTTCTCTCACTGTAACCCATGCGCACCAGTGGCGGTTCTGCTTTGGTTAGGGTGAAATGATAAAAAACTAAAATCTATCGAGAGCCACAGCCCGAGCTTGGCCGATCTTATCTAAAGCTTTTTTACGTGTTTATTATTAAAAATAAAATAGTTTTAGTTTTAGATTCATAAGCCAATGGGTAGAAGTAGTTAATGTTAAACAGAATCTCTATGAAAAGATTCTGGTGAGCCGACATTTTGACTGTTTGATTCTTGAATCTATTGTTGTTGATTGTGAAGAGGCTACAAACCTTCAAAAGTCTAGACCCGCCACTGCCCCACGGTACCAACACGAAGTTAAAGAATTAGACATCGTTAACGCAATTTTGTGGGTAGGGTAACTTATCTTGCATTCAACGGCCTTGCATTCAGTTACGGAACGTCACAAGCTTCGTTTATAGCTATTTCCACGGAAAATGTTCAGATGAGCTCCATTCTTCAGTTTCCCGCCGTAGTGCTACGCCAATTGAGTCGAAATACCTTCATTTCTCTCGTATTAGAATTGTAAGGAAAAGATACCACTCAGCTTATACATTGTGGAACAGACTCCTGCGTAGATGCTTCCCTGAACTCTAGAATCTTAAGAGCTAATTCAATCGTTATTTCTCTTCCTTGACCTTATAATCTTCACTTTCCTACTCCCTTCTCTTACATTCAAATGACAAGCCTCATACAGTAATCGCCTATACGGAGTTACTCTCGTGTCTAGTATTTAGTTGGTTTTAGTATTTAAAAGAAAGCCATTTAGAGATTAAGTGCATAGACCATTCACCCTACTCACCAAAATTTGCTTCAATTAAAGAAGTTCTTGTTTTGAGACCTTAAAGATGTTTGTAAAGGAAGAAATTTTCAAATAATTCGGAAGTGTTAACAGAAAAATTGCATTAGCGAAAAATTGAATTTTATTTTTATTTTAAAACATTTTTAAATTTTATTTATAAGTGTTAAATTAATTTTCAAAAAATGCTGAGCTGTGGAATGATTATGTTAAATCGCACATAAGTTCCAGGGCTCTAGATCGTTCCATCCTTTGTCGGGCCGAGAACTTTCCATTATCTACTCATACCTTAACTTTAGGTAGCAAACAACAGATAGAGAAACAAAATACAAAATGACATGAACAGAGCATACCATTGATGAGATGGAACCACGCCCATTTCTGATATTTCCACCAATCAGAAACGTCGGAGTGAAATCTCTTTTTATCGCCAAAGATCTCATGCTTAATATAAAATGAAGTTATTTTTGATTTTGTTAGAATTTTAAAACTTTTATAAAACCCCAAGGCGATCCGCGAATAATAACATAAACATTCACATGAGTTATGGTTTTCACTTACTCTACATAAATATTTAATGCATAAGAGTATTGAAATAAATATGTGTGCTCATATATATATATATATATATATATATAGCATTTTATATATAAATAGATTCATGCACTTATATACATATATAGACAAATAGATACACATATATATATATATATATATAAACTTACATTATTTATTTATATAAACATACACACACACACACACACACACACACACACATATATATATATATCTATATATATATATATATATATATATATAAAGTATGCATTTTGCACATAGATAAATAAGTTAATATAAATTTGTGTACAAAATTTTCTAAACTATACATGAGAAATTATAACTATGAACAATGAATATGTATTTTGCTTGCCTCTGTGTGTGTCTGTATACACACAGACACACACAAACACACAGACACACGCATATATGTGTGTGTGTGGTGTCTATGCGTGTGTGTGTATATATATATATATATATATATATATATATATATATATATATATATATATATGTTGTTGGCGGGAGAGTGCATGTGGAGGGAACTGTGTGTAAGATTGATTTAGCAATACACACACACACGCACACACGCAGACACATGCACAAGTACACTGCACACATAGCTACGAACAAACACGACTCGCATATTTATTGAGACATATGCATATTATATACGCACTGAATATATATGTACTTATACGTGTGTGTGTTTGTGCTTGTGCGTGCATTTGCGCGTGAGATGATTATTACGTATATTGCTATTACTGCACATAGCAACTCATTTCAAAGAACCATTTATGAAAATATATATCTGTAAATATAAATATATATTATCTATCTATCTATCTATCTATCTATCTATCTATCTATGTGCGTATATATATATATATATATATATATATATATATATATATATGTTTTGAAGATTGTATTAAAGCGAGGAACAAACTGTCACCAGTCTGTGATGAGCTGATACTGAAAACATTTGATAGATAGATAGATAGATAGATAGATAGATAGATAGATAGATAGATAGATAGATAGATTATAAACAGATTGAGATAAATAGATTATGAACAGAATGAGACAGATAGATAGATAGATAGATAGATAGATAGATAGATAGATAGATAGATAGATAGATGTTTGGTCATATGATCAGATTTTGAGAAACTATTGGCAACTAATAATTTTCCGGAACCCATTCATACATATACACGCAGGTGTGTGTGTGTGTGTGTGTGTGTGTGTGTGTGTGTGTGTGTGTGTGTCTTATAATATAGTGCATTTTTTAATAGATAGCGAGTTTTAATAAATTACACAGACATTGTCTATCCATTAAACTTAAAATATTTTCAATTTCCCAAAATATATGTTGTATATCGTGATTGAATTTATTAATAAATTTTCAACTTTTCATTTTATTTTCTTGACATATTCAAGTTCCTTTCTTTCTCAAGAACGCGTGTTATCAGTTTGTTGAGCATGTACGCTTTAAGTATGCTTTACACACACACACACACACACACGCACGCACACACACACACACACACACACACACACACACATATATATATATATATATATATATATATATATATATATATATAATTTGTAAACGAGTTATTACGCGACCTACGTTTCTACCATCTGGTATCTTCAGGAGATTTGCCTGAAGACACCACATGATAGAAATCTCAATCAGTTACGTGCCATAATTGATACACGCTTGGGTGATCATGTCTCTTTTGAGACATGACTGCCTAATTATCCCGCAGTAGGTTGCCATTACTATCTGTGGTAGACTGGTTGCTAGCCAAGGCTATAGAACCCAATCTGTCCTGTTATTTAACCCATAACAGGAGGGAAGCCATTTTAAATAGTGGAATTGGGGGAAGGGATTGCGGCTGGGACTGAGGATCGTAGAGCAGAGTTCGAATTCCAGTCGAATCTATCACATTCACTCACGTGCGAATACCTTTGGGAAAGTTATAAATATATCTCTTCTCCTTCCCCCAGCTACGGGAAGGACGAATTGGGTTCTATAGCTTTGGGTGGCAACCGGGCCAAGAGAAGGAAAGCTCTTAATTCAAGCCAGCAGCGCTGTATATATGTGGTGCTCCTACGACTCTAATGAATCACGGGACATCTGAAGCTAAAAGTTGCTTTTGTTGTAAGGCATCCCGTAGCTGAATTGTAAGGCACGCTTGTTTTGAAAGTGAAAGGTGGATACAGGTTCAATTCCTATTGAATAGCATATGTGTATTCGGTTTAAATTTTTCAATCGGAACAAAGATTTTTAAAATTTTGCCCATATATAATATTACACCAATGCCTGCATAAGCATACAATTTATATATATGCCCGGTTATCAGCAAAAAGAAGACCCCAAAATGCCAACAAAAGGTCGAAGAAACTAAAATAAAAATAAAATAGAAATGTAAATACCTGGGAAGTGTTCTGACGGAGGATGGAAAGTGCAACATTGAAATCCAAAGACGCATTGGCATGGCCAAGGATGCATTCCAAAAGCTAATCAGAGTACTGGAAAATCTCATTGGCAACAAAGAAAAGAGGGCTGGACTGCTATGTGATATCTGTCCTTCTGTATTGAGAAAGGAGGGCATGGAGAATCTAATACTCACGGGACGGTTAGAAGAAAAGAGAGACAGGGGAAAGCATATTTAATAAAATTGGAACGGGTTTGAGTTACCAAGAGGAAAAATATTGAGAGCGACAAGAGACAGGGCCAAGTGGAAGTTCATGATCGCCTACGTTATGAAGGGACACGGCACATAAAGAAAAAAAGAATTTATGTAATTGTGTGTTGAGAAATTGAAGAATACATATTTATGATAGAGTGATTTTAAAGAATTTTTACTTAAACATTATTCAGCAAAAACTTATCGCAAATATCTGCAATTATATAAAATGTTAATGCTTTTGACCTGAATGTTTGTTGACAGCCGCATCTTACGGGAACAACGTCATTGGTATGCGATAATAAACACAAAATCTGCTTCTTTCTCTTTTGTATCGCTTTTTTTTTTTCGCACATGCAGACATTCGCACTTATACACATACACATTTGAATGAACCAACACAATGTAATACTCACACACTTATACACACACAAACACAAATGCACGGCTTATCACACTTTTGTCTATTTTTCTATTACGATATATCTTTTTTTATCATCTCACCTCAAGCAAGGCATTCTACCGCCACTGTTGAGCATGGGGTTACAAAGGGAAAGTGATGAGAAAGAGGGGTTAATTATAGAAAATGTCAGGAGGGGGTAATAGACGGATAAGAATACCGAGGGAGGATGGCGGTGAAGTAGATGAAAAAAGAGCTTGAGAGAATGGATGCGAGTTAGTGAGATAAGAGATGTCTATTGACCTTAGATTTAACTTCCTGGAGATTGTAGCTGCCGGGGAAGCAAGTATATGGAAGGGAATTCCACAGGTAGGAAGTGTGTGAAAAAAAAGTTGTTAGAGTAGAAATTGCGGTTACATTTTATCGGTTTCACTGTAAAAGGGTGGAACCTAGTTGCCAATCTAGTAGCTCGTGAAAATTCATACCTAGGGGACACCAGTAATCTAAGTTCATTGGAGCAGAAGCCGCGAAAGTATTATAGAAAAAGCACAGGGAAGCCACGTCACACCGGTGAGGGCGACTGCAGCCGAGCTTCCAAGTCGGTATCGATCACATTACAGATTCTCCGTAGGATTTTGTCAAGAACTCCGAGGTGAATAGCAGGGGCACTCGACCAGATGTGGCAGTAGTATTCAATACACGGATGGATGGTAGATTTATATATGTGCAAGATGAACTCAGATGGGAAAAACTTCCTGGCCCTGCACAGTGAACCGACCTTCTTAGCAGCGGATTTAGCTATGGAAACTGACTTGGCGTTTTTGAGCAACAAATGTAGAGACAAATACATTTATTCACATAAACGCAAGAAAGAACAACGCACATATATGAAATCATTAGTCGTACTTAACCTCAGAAAAAGACAGTTGAAATTTCTGGAGCACATAATGAGGAAAGTGGGTCTGGAAAATTTGATACTCACCGGCTAGATTGAATTCAAGAGGGACAGAGGAAAACAACGCCTAACTTACCCAGCGAGCATGAGTAAATGCATGACAGAAGGGGGTTTAGAAGAGATAAAAAAGACTATTTATTAAGAGCTACAAAAGACAGGAAAGCGTGGAGAGCAATGATCGACAGCGTTCTGAAGAAGAAGAAAAAAGAAGGTGGAGGACAAGAAGAGGAAAGGAGGAGAGGAAGAGAAAAATAAAGAGAAGAAAAAAGAAGAAAAAGAAGGTTGATGAGGAAGATAGAGAGAACAAGAAGAAAAGAGGAAGAGGAGAAAAAGAAGAAGATTGAAAAGAAGAGGGGAGAGTGGCAATAAGAATAGAAGGAGAAAACGAAGGAGAAACGAGAAGAAGGAGAAGAAGAAGAAGAAGAAGAAGAAGAGAAAGAAGAAGAAGAGAGGATAAAACAAGAGGGAAGAAGAAGAAGAAGAAGAGAGGAGACGGGCAATAAGGAGAGAAAGAGAAGAAGAAAAGGAGAACAAGAAAGGGAAAAGGAGGAGAGGAAGAGAAGAAGAAGAAGAAGAAGAAGAAGAAGAAGGAGGAGGAGGAGGAGGAGGAGGAGGAGGAGAAGAAAACTCTCCATAGAGGAAGTATTTGACATTCATTGCCCAACCAGCTAGTGCTACTGTCGGTTGAAATTTACAAAATATTTCTATTGAAACAATTTTTTAGGAAACTAGGTTTCTCAAGTCCAGCAACTGTTACCGCTCTTTCCAATATTGATGGGGGTGGGTCCTTCTTTACCTTTTGTCCAAAGTAGTGTGGAACATTAACATCCTGATTATCATTATTTATCAATTTTAGTCGTTTCTGTTCTTAAAAGTCCTAAAGCGTTGTACTTTCTGTCATTTGGTATAGCTCTTAGTTTGTGAATATCTAGAGTCAGTCCAGGTTTAAAAATCGACAGTTCTTTTTATAACCAAGAGTTTTCATTTGATCAAAGCCATTTTAAACAGTAAACTGACACACCCACACTTGCGCCCGCTTGTGAACATGTGGAAGTGCGGGTGTGTTTCTACGTGTGTGTATATATGAATGTGTATGTGCGGATAGGTAGATGAATATGTGTATACATATATATAGGAGAATGTATTAATAATAAGCAACTAAATATATAAAAGAAAGTGTTAGTAATATCTAACGATATATATAGAAAAATGTTTTAATATGTAACTTGGTATAAAAGAGAATGCTTTAATATGTAACTTGGTAGAAAGAAAAATGCATTAATATGTAACTTGATAATATGTGACTGCATTAGTAATATGTAACTAGATATATAGGTGAAAGCTTAACTAATATCTAAGCAGAATACAATACTAACTTGATAGAAATGAAAATCTAAATTTATTTATAAATGTAACTTTGTCTCTGTGTGTGTGTGTGTGTGTGTGTGTGTGTGTGTGTGTGTGTGTGTGTGTGTGTCAGTTACCTATAGACTCCGAAACGGCTGAACTGATTTTCTTGAAAATTTACACAGTTGTACTATAAGCGTCTGCGAGTGTTCTTATCTAGGTTTTGTGTCAAGGTACCCCCGATAAATATCGAAAATCGATAATCGAAAAAATCGGGTTATAGAAGGAGTGGTCCGATTTTAATCAAATTTGACACACTCATAGACAAAGACATAAGAAACGATATTCAGAAGTTTCAAGGTTGCAGTTCTTAAAATAGTGCAGAAAATCGATAATATATATATATATAAGCTTTCATTACACTCGAGCAACGCCGGGCTATACTGCTAGTGCATTAATAATATGTAACTTAATATATAGGAGAATGCATTGATTATATGTAACTTGATAGAAAGGAGAGTGCATTCAACTTGATCGCACAAAGGATTGAGAATGATATACTCCAGTGATCGTAATAAAGCATTCAGTTCAAAATTCCTAGCACCTGAAGAATGCCGGAGCGTACAACGGCCGAAACGTCGTACAAATGGCAACAAAGATGAGGACAATAGTCCGAATAATGTAAACAGTGTAAATATTACCTCATTTCAGAAATATAGACAAATACGGAATTTTTATGATCGATAAATACACCGAAGTATCCGGAGTGTTTTTTCTATTTCTCGTGGATGAATATTTTCCACTCTACAACCTCTTTCCTGCTGACGAGACATCGCGTGCCTTTCGAAGCTCTATCACTATTTTCATGACAAGTGTTCTGATGCGCTACATTCCTTAGTCCCGCCACTCCTGGCCTTTACAACTTCAACGCACCATGCCACGTACACAAGAGTGAATCATCCCCATTCCCTCCGTATTCCAAGACTAAGAAGTTCCATTCGGCTGCTTTTCTCCAAGAACTGCTACTTTGTGGAACACAGTCTAAATCTCAACAATATTCAAAGAAAGTTCTGCTATGTAATCGATCCTGACCTGACATCTCGACTTCAGTCAATTTCTCACCGCTGTGACGTGGATTCCCTGTTTTTCTACAAATATTTTCATAGCAAATGCTCTGAAAGATTTTTTCCCTTGCGCCCCGTCCTCGTGAATTTAAGCGGGCTACTAGATTGGCTTCCGCACAAATTCCCTTGGGAAAGATATTAATTCGTCTATTCTCTCCAGTTATGGGTTAAATAATAGGACAGATTAGATTCTATAACCTTGGCTGGCAACCAGTTTACGGCATAAAGCAATGGCAACCTACTGCGGAATAATCTTCTGTCCAGTCAGTTATGTCTCTTTCGAGACATGATCGCCCAATGCGTGTGTCACGTGAGACACTTAACTGTCTGACTAGATTAGCATCTACGTCTCACTCTTCGACCGTTGAAATAGTTAAATATAACCACCACTGCTACTCTAATAGTTTCTTTTCTCGCACTTCCAGCCTATGAAACTCCTTTCCGTTTACCTGCTTCTCTGATAGCTGCTATTTCCAAAACTTTAAATGCAACATCAATTTTTATCTTCCATTTTCTTGAATACCATTCATCTTTTATCCTTCTTCAATATCGACTGTACCTAGTTTTTATTTTCACTGTAATTCCCTGCATACCAATGGTGATTTCGGCCTTACTTGGAGTGAAATGATTAAAAAAAGACACCTGATAAGATTATTGACACTATTTATATCCAACCTATTGTCTTCATCGTTGCTGCTGTTATTTTAACATTTCGGTCGATGTGTTCTCTAGCTTTTCTCAGGTGTATATAAATCCAGGTAGCCTACAGGGAGATATCGTCTAGTTTTATTTAGTACTTTTCAGTTATTGATCGCCAATTTCAACTGAGTGGATATTTTCCCAAACACTACAATCCTTACCTCTTCAAATCTAGGGTTAGTTGTTTTCTTTCCTGCTTATGCCCATGAATTTCACTGTCTTTTTTTCCGCTCGTGCAACACAACACAGTAAGCCTCTAACTTGAGTGGCTTTTGGGCCTTATATTCGGTGATAAAAATATCATGAATTTTCATTCCCATTTCAGATCATAATTTGTTTTGTAAAAGTTTATTGATTGTCCATTTTCGTGGATCACGTGGTAGGGGAGTGTTGATTTCTGCTCGAGATCATTGTTATGCTAACTATGAAGACGTGGTTTAACTTCATATCCGGTTCCGCGCCATCATCAGTATTCTGGTCTCGGTAGTTAAAAATGAAACGCTATTTTATGTTAGTAGATTCGTTAGAGTTGTTGTATGTTGCTGATGCTACTAATTCTCATGTCATGAAGACGTTGACTTCTCTCCTCCCCACTTCGAGAGAGCCACTATTTCCTTCCAGCTCAAATGGTCTCCACAGTGCAGTTGGTTGGACAAACGAGTCGATGAAGATGGTAGGGTGATCATCAGGCAATCTTATTCTTCTCCAGCTTCATTTATCTTGTAACCTGTGAATTGCTATGACTTGATTGGAAAGACAGCGAGGTGGTTTCCTGTTGCCTTATCCACGGTTTGGAATTTAGACTCTTAGATAAAAAGGAGAATGCATTCATAATATGTAACTTGATTTTGGGCACCTCGAGGTGGTATAATAGTTAACAAGCTTTTCTTGCTAGTAATTGGGTAGTATTTCGATCCTCACTGAGTGTCCCATACTTTCGGCCTTGTGCCACATATAATCTGCGCTTAGAAAATCTCCATAATAGGTAACTTAATATAGATGAAAGAGACCTAAGTCTACGCTGTTAATTAACCCATAGCTGATGGGAGAGAGAACAGATGGATTTGAGTATTTAATTACTAGGAATTGAGTAGTAAGTTGGATCCTCACTGAGTGTCCCATACTTTCGTCCTTGTGCCACATATAATCTGCGCTTAGAAAATCTCCATAATAGGTAACTTGATATAGATGAAAGAGAGCTAAGTCTATGCTGTTAATTAACCCATAGCTGATGGGAGAGAGAACAGATGGATTCGTCTTGCCTTTTTCAAGATTGTTCTTTGTGCAAAGGTGAATACAAAAAACTCGGCTTTATATTTTCACTTTCCACGGCAGTATCTTTGACACTTATTGTTCTACTTCATGTTCCTTCAGGACGAAGGCGATCATAGACTTCCAATTGACTCTGTCTCTTGTCGCTCTGATTATTTTTACACACGCTATCTCTCCAAAACCCTAATACGAAATCCATTTGCTCAACCCTATCAAGCATGTCTCGCACTGCATTCCCCTGTCTCTCTTTCCTTCTATCCGTCCTGTGAGTATTAAATTCTCCAGGCCTCCTTCCTTCATTAAATGTCCCATCTGTCTCTTCTTGATGTTGAGTATGAGTTTTCTTTTCGTTTGCATCCTCCCCACCATCTCATCGCTGCTCACGTGCAAAGTCCATGATGTCCTCAGCATCTTTCAGTAAAACCACGTTTCTGCTACCTTAAGCCTCTCCTTCATCCTTGATAAGATCGTTCAACATTCACTTTCTTGCAGAAGGACAGATATCCCATAGCAATCCAGCACTCTTTTCTTTGTTTCCAATGAGCTTTTCCTGTCCTTCAGTACTCTGGTTAGCTTCTAAAATGCGTCTTTGGCTATGCCAATACCTCTTTAGATATTAATGTCGCATTTTCCATCCTCTGTCAGAACAGTTCATAGGTATTTAAATTTCTTTACTTGTTTTATTTTAGTTTCTCCTACCTTTAGTTTGAAGTTTGAAGTGTTAGGGTTTTCTTTTTGCTGATTACCATTCTTGAAGCTTATGCTCAATCCTTTCTTCTCGCTTTCTTTTGCTACATCCTGTAAGAGGTCCTGCATTTTCCTTTCCGTGTCTGCTATCAACACCAGGTCATCTGCGTATCTTCCAGTGTTGAAATTGTGGCCGCCAATGACAAATCTTGACAAGGCCTTTCTTTCTCTCAGAATTGTTTTGCTGTGTAGGTTAAATAGATCCGGTGAGAAAACACATCTTTGTCTTACGCTCCTTTCTATTTTTGTATTTCACTTCTATCCAATCGTAAGCGGTTTGCTGCCAATATAAATTCTTGATTATCCTAATGTCTTTTCCGAAAATGTCGAGGTTGTTGAGCATCTCTATCAAGTCTTTGTGGCGTACTTTGTCAAACGTAGTCTATAAAGCATTGGTAAAGGCTCATCTGTGTTTCTATTGCCCTTTCAGATAAAATTCTGAGCATGAATATCTCACTCCTCGTTCAGGTATCTTTAATGAGGCCACACTGTTCTTATATCTTATACAATTCTTCTGCGCGCTCTGTTCATCAGAATCCGGATGATGAGTTTTGTTATGTGGCTCATTAAGCTGATTACCAATACATATTGTAATATTATATATAGAAAATATCGTTGTTAATGCTGCTGCTGCATCTTATGATATGAAGGCGTTTTCCATCCAACTCTCGTAGTCTTCGCAGAACCTCATAACATCCTCCAGCTTCAGATTAATCTACTAGAGATCCTTGTGGACGGTATCCTTTCGTCTACAGTGTGGTCTACAGCGAGGTCACCGCCAGTCTGCAGATTGCAGGTCAAACTGGTAGATGTCTCTGGTAGGATGGTCATCAGGTCGTCGCAGGACGTAACCAAGCCAGCGAATGCTTAAATAATCAGTGCCTCTTTTTTCAGATCCGTGGTTGTATATTTGCAGAGCAAAGTGAAGGATGAAATTGTTTCTTTCTCCTTTTCCTATTAATGGAGAGCTGTGAAATAATCCTTCGTTATTAGGGTCTTGTTTTTATAATCTGGTAAAATATTTTGGGGGAAATCCCTATTGGAATTAGAAACATTGTTTTTAATAATTATTTCACCCCAAGCAAGGTAGAACTGCCCCTTGCGCGCAGGGGGTTACATAAAAGGTGAGTGATGAGAAAAAGTTACGGGGGTATCAGAGAATGAGTAATAAAAGGATGAGAACACAGATGTGAAGAGAGCTGCCTGAGAATAGAGTGGAATGGAAGAAGAACTTGAATTGTTATCTTGTAGATATAATCTAAATTTAACTTATTTATAAATGGAACTTTGTGTGTGTGTGCCTCTGTGTGTGTGTGTGTGTGTGTGTGTGTGTGTGTGTGTGTGTGTGTGTGTGTGTGTGTGTCCATTACCTATAGACTCCGAAACGGCTGAACCGATTTTCTTGAAAATTTACACAGTTGTACTATAAGCGTCTGCGAGTATTCTTAGCTAGGTTTTGTGTCGAGGTACCCCCGTTAAATATCGATAATCGAAAAAATCGAGTTATAGAAGGAGTGGTCCGATTTTAATCAAATTTGATACACTCATAGACAAAGACATAAGAAACGATATTCAGAAGTTTCAAGGTTGAGGTTCTTACAATAGTGCAGAAAATCGATAATATAAGGCAAGATGTTTGTGTGTGCGTCTGTTTATCTGCCTGTATGTCTGTATTTTTTCAGCCCTTTTATTTTAGTTTTTGCTTCGGGTTTGGTTCTAAGTAGGTATAATTGTAGTTCTTAGTCTCAGCCATGATATCATTTACACAGAGGACTTATTTAGCCTTCAAAATTCAGTTTACGACGAAAAAAACTTATTTGATATCGATAGCAGGAAATCAAAATTTGACTTATATCCATTCATTTTTCTTTCAGTCTACGGTTTCGTTTTAACTGGAAACAACTATTGCTTTTTAGTCTTTTGTGTCAACGTCCACAGAGTCTGAGCTCCAGGACCATGGATTAGTTTTAAAGCTTTCATTACACCCGAGCAACGCCGGGCTATAGTGCTAGTATTTATTAAATGAGAAACAGGTAAGAAAAACTTTGATAAATCTTCATTTATTTAGCCTCATCAGAAAATCTTATAAGCTATGCACTGCGATTCAATGGATATCGGCTCTGAATGAGAAATCAGAGAGCCCAGATCGAATTCTGGTTGCATTCAATTACTCGCAAATACCCTTGGAAAAGATATTAATCTATTTCTTCACTCTCCAGCTATGAGTTGTATAGCAGGACAGATTGGGTTACAGAGCCTTGTTTGGCAACTAGTCTACTGCACAAAGAAATGTCAACCTACTGCAGAAAAAAGAAATTTCTGCCTAGTCAGTCATGTCTCTTACGAGACATGATCGCCCAAACGTACATCACATATGGTAATTAACTGACTGACTGAAAGCAGATTTGTTTCGTTACTTTTATCACGACATGTTTTTGTTTTTTTGGGTTTTTTTTTTTTTTTTTTGGTTAAGTGGCATATCAACTTCTTTTGGATCATTTAATGTCGAAATTTAATTTTCTTTGACGCATTATTAATTTCTTTTACAAAAATGGTAATTGTTTTTCAGAAATGCATCACCTATCTTTTTTTTTTAATTTATTAATGTTAATTCTTTTTTTTAAATCTGTTGCTGTTAATTTTCTTTTTACTGTGAAAATGTATTACTAGTATTTTTGGCTTACGGCCATATCACGTTGAATACACCGTTTCTCTCTCGATCACCGAAGTTAAGCAACGTAGAGCCTGGTCAGTATTTAGATGGGTGATCACTTGGGAATACTAGGTGCTGTAAGCGTTTAGTGACGAATGTGCATTGTGGTGCAGTGGATATCGGCTCGGAAAGAGAAATCGGTGAACCGAGTTCGAATTCCAGTTGAATACCCTGCATTCACTTAAGCACTGGTACCCTTGGGAAAGGTATTAATCCTTCCGTCCAGTTATGGGTTAAATAACAAGGGTAGGACTTGGGGACTCTGCCCTTAAAAACACATTCCAATGAATCTTGATACTCGAAAAGAAAAAAGTATTACTAGACACAAAACTTATTTAAAAACAACAATAAATTGTTGAAAGAAAAAGGTATTACCAGCATTAAATAAATAAAACTTAGTTTGCAATAAATGACCCGCCGAGGTTGATATGCCATAAAACAACTAGTATTTTTATGATAAAAATATATATTTATAGTGTATTGACTGAAGTTTGGAGGTTCGCCATTTGCTCATAGCTGTGACCTGGCAACAAGACCAAATAAGAAGTGGTTACACGCTCCTCAAAATATTCAATCTTTCGATCAGAGGCCTTGCTGCCGGATGTAGTTTATCGTCATACCCAGGACGCTTTAGCATTCTACTGCAGACTTATTGATAATTCGATTAGAAAGTAAGAATATATTTTCAGACACGTATGTGAATCTAAGTATCTACACAAAACGATTTTGTTTTTAAGCATTATAATTACTTGAAAATTTACACTAAATTTTTAATAAGCAATTTTCAAACATCTCCAGGAAACTCCAACAAATACAAACAAACAAAAAATCATTTTGTATATGACTGTTATTTTAAAAAAATCTACAAAAATAATAATTTAACTTCGGAGTGAATTATTCAGAAACTAATCATCATGTTACTATTCTTTCCTGTCGGCCATATTTTTCAGTTTTGTTGCTGAGAAAAGAAAATTAAACAAATTAACCAAATTATTGCAGATTTGAAAGATTTTTAGGGCACCTTTATTTTCTAAATTTATTTTGTTTTCGTGCCTAAGTTTTCATATAATTACCATACTTTAATATAAATGATAATCATTCAAAAATATTTAAATATTCGCCAAGCAGATATTGTCTTTGGGGGATTTCGTTAAAGTTCTCTCATTATTTCTTCTGTATGTACGTATACCCGTCATGGAGATGAATGTAACATATGTAGGTACCTCAAAATTAATATATCGATACACGTAAAACACACACATCTATAAGCATATAATTTGATGTATAATATCGTATTTACAGAGAATACTTATATAATAATATCTTTCTTAGAGATAAATGTCTCGGTATTACATCTATATATATGTAAATGCTCATACGCAACATGTATATAATTATATTTGTATCTAACCTTATTTATAAATAGAACTTTGTCTGTGTGTGTATGTGTGTGTGTGTGTTTGTGTGTGTTTCCGTTACCTATAGACTCCGAAAGGGCTGAACCAATTTTCTTGAAAATTTACACAGTTGTACTATAAGCGTCTGCGAGTGTTCTTAGCTAGGTTTTGTGTCGAGGTACACCCGATAAATATCGAAAATCGATAATCGAAAAATCGGGTTATAGAAGGAGTGGTTTAATCAAATTTGATACACTAAAAAGCTAAAAAGCTAAAGAAAGTTATAGAGAGTCATGATCGCCTACGTCCTGAAGGGACACGGAACACAGAAGAGAGAGATGTACATCTGTCATAGAGAAATACATGTCTATATATATGTTTATATAGGTTAAAAGTACTGTATTTATGCATGCAAAACTTACGCATCGTGCGTATATAATTTGATGCATTAATATCCTTGTAATTATGCAGAATAACTATTTAATTCCATCATAGGAACAAATGCCTAGTAAGGCGCATAAAAATATATCTATCATTTTAAAATCAATATCAAGATAGATAGATAGATAGATAGATAGATAGATAGATAGATAGATAGATAGATATTAATAGTACATGTATATTTCTTCACCGGTAGGACAACTGTGGTCAGATAAGTGACACGTGCGACGTCTACTCAAGACTTCACATACCGCTTATAAAACCAAAGTGCTATAAAAAGAAACTTAGTCACACCTAAGTTACAACAACCAACAGAAAAGTTATTGATGACATTTTGTTGTAAAAGAGGATCTTAAAACATCTGGCGTCCAGTAAAACCCTTACATACTAGGGAATAGCATGTAAGGTTTTTAAGCAGCTCTTTGGGTGATGGCCCTTGTGTAACTCTGTAAGTGTTCCTTATTCACCCACAAAAATAGTATCGACAGACCATGAATTCGAACCCTGAAATAGATAGCTGATGTGTGAACATTTTTTCTTTTTCTTGGAAAGAGCTAGGAAAGAGAAAAAGAGAGGAATAGGCGCTAAGGGTGGCTGGCAGAGAGAGATAGGCGAGACACAAGACACTCACAAAATGACATTGATTTATATGACAGCAATCGAAATTGAACACAGACCACATGAAAACTTTGCTTCACTAATGAAAGAGAACGCTTTCTCTTTCTTTTTTTGTTTGTTTTGCTTTTCTCTCCCTTTCTTCTCAGAGAAGAAATGAAATCCCACCGAGATTAAATTTTCGGGCGACTTCGAAAAGGACCACCCATGTGATCAGAGGAATTATAATTAACGCTGACATGTGAATATACAAAATCAACAACCTTTGTCTCCAAACTTCAGGCCGGCAGACATTAGCGCGAAATCCCCGGTTCACACTCCACCCACGTCTATTGAACAGGTGTAGAGGCTAATCCCTTGTTCCCTGTTTAGGATGTGTTTTCCGGCTTTCTCTTTTTCAATGTTTTCACTCTTACGTAGCCCCCTGCACATCAGTGGCGTTACCGCCTTGCTCGGGGTTATATGATTTAAAAAAATCGTAACGGATGATTAAAGCCAGATACACGAAATTGACATTAGACTTTTGGGGAAAACACCCCGATTGCCGGCCATATCGAAGCATTTTTAACAAAAAGACAGAACGGATTTGAAAAACAGAGGAGATACGCTCGAGACACTGTGGAGAGCTGTTCGGCCTAGACCGTTAAAACGGAAGACTCTCTCCTCACGCTAAAGTCATATCTATCACTGCTAAGCAGAGAGAAAAGAAATGGGTAGCATAAAGAGACGGTGACTGTCTGACCTCTAACGACGACTAGACGTAGTAGCAGCCAGTAGTTTGTTGACATTGAGAAAAATTTGTATTTTTTTAATAATTCTTTTTTTTCTTCTCTTTTGTTGTACAAAGAGCTACGAATATAATCATTAGTTCACATATTCTGTATGTATTTTACACTGTGTAAAATACACGCAGGTTCGTATACTATTATTATAATTTTAGCAACAAGAACAAAGTAGATATAAGTATTAATTAATAATAATGATCTGACTTCAATCAAATCTTAATAACAATACCCAGCAAAATTAATCTTAAGCCTGCCCGCATATTTTCCAAATCAGAAGTTGCTTTACTCTGAATGGTCCACATTGTATATACAATATTACCTCCTTGATTAAAGGGGCCATGCTCGTTTTCAGGCTTTTAAACCATTCATTTAAGAACTATCACATCACTTGACAAGACACAAAAGTGTCGAAACAAAATGGCTACTTTTGTAGTGATATTGTAACATATCCATGTTATAATTTATGAAAAATAATATTATTAGCTCTACTTTTGTATTGAGCACTTTTTTAAAAATAGTGTTTCTTTGGACAAGGAATATTATTCCAACAATACTTGTATATATATATATATATATATATATATATATATATATATATATATTAAAAAAGGATTAATTCAAAGATGTTGAATGGCCATTTCGATATGAAGATCCCCACGGAGAACAACACATCACCTCAGCAACAGAAAAAACCTTTCAGAAACTGGAGAAAACTTAGTCTACTTTTCCTTTTTAAATAGATTGCAAAGAAATTAAAAAATAAAATAAAATAAAATAAAAATAAAGGGAAAGAAAAAGAAAAAGAAAACGAAAAAGAAAACGAAAAAGAAAAAGAAAAAGAAAAAGATAGAATACATTCAAATAAATAAGAAAAAAAAAATTGACATCGTCTGGGTTCGCAAAAAAAGAGAATGTAACTAAAAATTAACAGACATCCGTGTTAAATCGACGTATTGCTTAAACTTACGTCGATTTAACGTCCTTTTTTAATATATATTTGCTCTGTAATTTTTATTACATGGAGCTCTCTTCCTGTATCAATTTTTAATATTAAAATAAATTTTTTAATATTAATTAGGATCGGGTTTTTGGGAATTTACCTTCCTGCTTTTTTCCCTTGGATTGAAGTATCTGAATTAAAATATATATATATATATATATATATATATATATATATATATATATATATATATATATATATAAATTATTACTTTAATAATAAATATTCGTTGCTGTATTTTTATATTAAGCATTGTTTTAAATTAATATTTTGAACGTTTTTATTATTTTGTTCTTTCTTATTCATTTCGCTCTCTCTATATATATATATAGATATATATATATACAAACACACACACACACACACACACACACATATATATATATATATATATATATATATATATATATATGCACAGTTGTATATTTGCGTAACAATCTCTCTGTTATAAAAGTTTCATTGAAGACGACTAATAAGACACTATGATTTATTTAAATACTTCTTACCTTCGTATAAGTGATTTATTTTCCGAACATCGAGTTTGTAAAAACATTCGAAATAAGGCCTTGCAAGAAAGTAACTAATAAGAAGCTTCGAATATATAACATGTGTGTATATGCTTTCAATGTGTCTATCTTCTCTATAGCTATTTAATAAATATAATATTGCCCCTATATTCTTCTAATAATATTGATCTACCTCTAACTCTATATACATGCGTACGCCTATGTTGCAATCTAAGACTGAATGCTTGTAGTCTTTCTGTTATATGCTAAATAGATATGCATATGCATAACCAAATATGCAGATATATTTTCTAAAATATTGACTTACAATTTAAGAAATTTTTCTGAGTTGATATAAGCTTCTAGCATTTTTGACAAAATAATTTATTCATGTAAATTCATAGCATAATTATTCAAATATTGAAATTTTTGCTTCTTTTCTACGAACCTATGTTACGTTTTAGGAAAATGCTGCGTTCCTTTCTAAAAGAAAGATTATCGCTTTGATTTGACTTATATCTTAAGGATAGATAGATAGATAGATAGATAGATAGATAGATAGATAGATAGATAGATAGATAGATAGATAGAAATGATCAAGCAAAAGAAAGAAAGAAAGAAAGAAAGAAAGAAAGAAAGAAAGAAAGAATGAATGAATGAATGAATGAGACTGGTATAGGTGTGAACAAACTGAGAAAGAAAGGGATTGACGTACATGAGATTAGACAAAGAAAGAAAGAAAGAAAGAAAGAAAGAAAGAAAGAAAGAAAGAGAGAAAGAGACTGGTATAGGTGTGAACAGACTGAGAAAGAAAGGGATTGACGTACATGTGATTAGACAAAGAAAGAAAGAAAAAGACTGCGATTGATAATTCTGAACAGACAGAGATAGTAGAAATGTTTTCGAATCTAGTTTTCTATTTACCTAAGAATCAAAGAATGGGAATATACAACTCTTTTCATCAACCCAAGACAATTCGTTTTCTTTTACAAATCAAAAATTCTTCTCGATATTTTTTCACTTATTAAAGAAAAACGTTCTCTCATCCTTCCTCTCTCTCTCTCTCTCTCTCTCTCACACACACACACACACACACACACACACTCACATACACTCACTCAAGGAATACTTTTCTCAGTAAACTACAAAATATACCTACACTAAATGATCGTTAAATTCTGATGGCGCTCTTACAAAAAATAAAAAATTGTAAACTGCCAAATAATAGTCCCGCATCTTGTGACATAGAAAATCAGATTACTTCTGGGAATCCTTGCAATGACACCACAATAGCTACAAATAATCCGGCCATCAAAATTACTAATTTTCTTTTCTTTCCTCTTTTCGTTCCTCTTTTCTTTCTTTCCAAAGAGATATTCTGATCTGATTTTTCGTTTTATGAATTCATTTTCACTGACTGAAAAAAAAAGAAACACCGATTAAAAACGGTGTTGAAAGCAAAAAACATCTGAAGCTACTCTAACACTCGATTTATGAATAATCAATAGAATATTTCATGTAGTTTGTTGATCATTAGAATATCGCGGAAGTTAAAGATAATCAAGAGTGATAGAAAAACATCTTGCACTGAGCAGAAATCAGAATTTCCCATCTCACCGTTCGTTTTGTGATAATAAAGAAGACAAGAGTGGCAGGCCGGATTTAACCTTTGGACTTTCTAATCAATGATCTTCTTCTCAGAGCGTTAAACCAAACGAAGAAAAATGTTCGGCATAGTTTCTTTAATACTTCATGACAAAAGGTATTCAATGATTTTTTATGAACGCGCAATTTTCAAAATTAAAAGTTATAACGTTTTCATCCATGCTTGTATGATCCTAATAGGCATTTTTTGGTATGGTTACATTTAGTCGTAATTTCTGTTCTTTCATTCAGAAACTCATTTTTGTTTTGGAATAGCATAATAGCTAACTTTGGTTCCTGGAAAAGTCTACATAATTTGGCACCGTTGTAAAGCTTGTCTGTTTTCACTATACTCAACGTTATATCTGAGTCTTTTCATATTTTCATTTCAATTTCCACAAGTGGCTAGCCAATTTTGTACAAATTAATTTTGAAAATTTCGCGTTCAAAAACATCCCCGTTACGTGAACATTATTATCAGTTATTTTAAATCGCCTGAAGACACCAGATGGTAGAAACCTGGGTTGCGTAATATTCGTTTACAAATTATATATATATATATATTATGTTTTAGAACATGTACATAATTTTTTTCTATATATGTCCTCTTCTCTACAATCATATGTTTGTTTCAACGTTGGGACTCCAACATATCATCGGGAGAAGGAAATGTTTTGGACGGGAAAAAAAATTGTTTCTTTTCTCTCCTCGTTCTATACTCACTCGGATATATATATATATATATATATATATATATATATAGGCAGCAAATTTGTGGGGAGCATGGCAGATTAAATAAATAAATTGCAAACATTGTGTCTGCTTATTTTAAAAGAATCCATTCATACTCACGAATAATCTTTTGCGTATTATAATTGAAAGATGTAAGAAATGAGCTGTAACTTTGACAGATGATTTTATTATTCATTTATCGATGTTCCTAAATAATTTCAGTTTCCTCCCGAGATCATCTTCAGGGGTGTATGATGTAATAACCAAAAATAACCGCGAAACTGTGTTGCTAAAAGTTACTGTACATTTGCTTCTTGCTTCAAATGACAAGTTACTTAGCGTTCATTAGAACGTGAAAATTATCCAAAATAGAATTTTTTATGTTGTAATATCATGGTCATACACATGTTAAAGCATGAAAAAAACTGTTCTTTTTATAAATTTATATATTCCTCCTGTCAGGCTCATGGAGAGAGCGACAATATCGAGGCAGCGTCGGCTTAGGTCATTCACTTTACTACCAGTTATTAAACTTTATTACTACTTATGAAAGCTCTTACCACGAGTTTGCTCTCTAACAGTGCCTTATTATTTTAGTTTTTTACAATAATTATGTCGTTGAGTAGTGAAGAATAAATATATAAAGCAATCGGAGTCTAACCGTACCGATGAGCTGTGATACAGCGAAACAGATCAGTCTGCGGATGACTATTTACGCTCTCACACCCTGATTGAGCACTCTGGATGAATGGTAGACTTTGAAAACCAGTAGCTACCCTGGCATGTACGCATCGCTCATTCACTAATGAATTAGAGCACTCTGGCTATTGGGCGTGTATAATGATAATATACATGCTAAAAAGTCTGCCTTCTTCTACCGAGCGCCCATACCCCAGAGGTAGAATCGCCGACTGACGCCACTTCGGTCGGGTTTCAATCCTGGGTTAAAAGCAATCGGAGTCTAACCGTACTGATGAGCTGTGATACAGCGAAACAGATCTGTCTGCGGATGACTATATATATATATATATATATATATACCCTCTCCATTATAATAAAGAACGTTAGATAGATAGATAGATAGATAGATAGATAGATAGATAGATAGATAGATAGATTTCACTTATTTCACTCTCCGTTGGGGTTGGACTATTATTTTTCTTATGTTTTAATGTAAAATACTTAGTAGTAGGAACATCAATACATATGTTGTTATCATTTTCGACCGCATATTGTTCGATCTATGTTGATTGAAATATCGGTAATGGTAATATCGGCCCCCTCCAGTACGGATTTTGGATGATATTTTTTATTCCGTACTAATGGCAGATCTTACATTGCAAATATTGATCTACTTTGTCATGACGGTTTTTGTATTCATTGATATGTGTATTGAGCATCCTGAGATAAGGTGATCAATAATTTCACTGTATTGGTCACAGGATCTACATTTCGGATCCGTACTATTATGCAATGTATTATCTTGGTAGTTGCATTTAAGCAGGCTCTGGTCCTATTTAGCAAGAATAAATCATTCAGTTTCATTATTAAGTCATGGAATCCTTAACTCCTGGTTGGTAACGAATCGATCTACATCATCTTTTTAGCTTCAGAAAAAGAACTTGCTACATAGAGGCTTTAACTACAGCTTTCTTCGCTTTACTTCTGGTCTAGCTTCTTGTTATGGTTTTATTGTTGATTTTGTGGCAGTGGTAGCTAGTTCTTCTGTATTTTCAAGATTTAAACCGAATTCTCTTACATAATTTTGGACTTCTTTTGATACAGAATAAAGCTTTTTTTATACATACTTCATTATGATTTGTAACATCTAATCTTGTATAGCTACAAAATACTTATAAATTTCTATTGTTGAAATTTTGTCAGAGAATTCCAGTTGAATAATACCCTATGTTCCATAACTCTTCTGTTCCTTGGTAGATACAGGCTGTCAACATCTGCCCTGGATTAAGGCATTCTCTTGATTATTATTATTATTATTATTATTATTATTATTATTATTATTATTATTATTATTATTTTCCTGGATTCCTGTTGTATACACATTTCCTTTCGGGTCCTAACTAGAGACCTAAGGTTAGAAATAGCTTCATGAGATCTTCTACTAATCATTTTTGCAAACAAACAAAAAACTTTTTATATAAATAAATCTTTTCAAAATTTGTGATATGTACTCGAGACTATAGTTTCTTTCTTTCAGTTATTGAAATCTATCAATCTACCAGAGAATCCTTCAATGAGTCTATCGAAACATTTTCCAATCAAACAGAGGGATCCAACTACGACTAGAATTACTGATGTTTTCGTGTGCTACATGTGTTTTAGATTTCCACTTCAAGATCATTATTTTGATAATTTTTTTTTAAAGATCGTTAAAGATACATTACAATCTGAAAAAAGTGCCATGTCAATAAGAAAGCACATTCTGTTTTATAGGTCTTGAATCTGAGCGATCTTCAAAATCTATTACAGTTTGCAAGGGTTGACATTTCATTAAGAAAGTTCCATAACTCTCCAGTTCCTTGGTAGATACATGCTGTCAATATCTGCCCTAGATTGGGGAATTCTATTGATTATTATTATTATGTCATTTTTCATCATATTTAGATTTCTGCATTGGTCTCACTACCAACCAAGTCTGCGGGGAGACCTAAGGCAGGTAGTGGCGTGTTGTTATGACTCCATTTCATGTTTTTCTATCCTCCCTATCATCCCCAGCATTACATAGATAACGTTTTCCTTAGTGTGTGGGCTGTACTTAATAATACAATTTTTTGTATATCTCTTAAGCTGGGGTTTCCAGGGATTCTTTCAATGTGTTGTTTTGTTCCATTTTTTATCATTCCAAGTGCACCTACTATCACTGGCACAACTCTTGTTTTCAATTTCCACATTTTTTCTATTTCAATTTCCAGGTCTTTATATTTTGACAGTTTTTCAAATTCCTTGATTGCTATGTTACAATCCGCTGGACAAGCCATATCAATTAATAGACAAGTTTTCTCCTTCTGGTTTTTAACAATAATGTCTGGCCTGTTTGCTTCAATTTTTCTGTCTGTGTAGATGGTGTAATCCCATAGAATGGTTACATCTTCTATTTCTGTAACCGGTGCTGGATGATGTTCATACCAGTGTTTGTTTACAGCTTTTCCATAATGTTTGCACATTGCCCAATTATTATTATTATTATTATTATTATTATTATTATTATTATTATTATTATTATTATTCTGGATTCCTGTTGTATACACATTTCCTTTCGGGTCCTAACTAGAGACCTAAGGTCAGAAATGGCTTCATGAGATTTTCTACTAATCATTTTTGCAAACAAAAAAACTTTTTACATAGACAAAGCTCTTCGAAGTGTGTGATATGTGATATTCTTTCAGTTATTGGCTACCATAGAATCCTTCAATAAGTCTATCGAAGCATTTTCCAATCAAAAAGAGGTGATCCAACTACGACTATAATTATTGATCTTCTCGTGTGCTACATGTGTTTTAGATTTCCACTTCAGGATCCGTATTTTTTATAGTTTTTTTTTTAAGAACTTCAGAGATACTTTACAATCTGAAGAGAGTGTCATGTCAATAAGAAAGCACATTCTGTTTTAGGTGTCTTTGATCTGAGCGATTTCGAAAAATCTTCAAAATCTATTACAGTTTGTAAGGCTTGACATTTCAATAAAAAAGCAAATTCTGTTTTTGTGGTCTTTGATTACGATGTCTGGGCGATGAACTTTGGCAGTTATTTATTGTTAAGTCGCATAAAGTTGTTACAGATCGTTTCTCTGTAACAGGGTCAGGGTGATGTTAATATTATTTTCTTGAAGTATCCTTCCCATAAAAGCTGCATATTTTCCAGTGCAGATATTGACTCACTCTATCATGCCAAGTTTTGTATTCATCTGGTGCTAACACCGTGCAACTTGATACAAGATGATTAATTGTTTCTGAATATTTATCACAGAAAATGCATTTCGGGTTAACATAATTTTTCAATATGTGTGCTTGGTAATTTCTAATTAGTAACATTGGTTCTGTGAATCAAGAATAAAACTTTCGGTTTCAACTTTTAGCCTTGCACAACGTAACCACTGATGGGCACGGTGTTTGTCTACATCAGATTGTTTAGTACGGGCAGAATATTGACAATGAAGACGCTTATTTTGTCATCGTTTTTACATTTGATACATTGCATTTGATTTTACTGTTTTCTTGTTTAATTGTTTTTTATATATTTTTGCCGCTACAGTCGGTGTATTGTGATTTATTTGCACTTGTTCACCCACTTGAAACTTTCTTTTGAATTTGTTGACTTCCTTTATTACTGAACAACATTTCTTATCTTTTTATGCTCTTTGACAGAGATCATCATCCTATCTTCTGTAGTTTCTAGGTGTCTTTGAAGATCGATTATTGTGGTTTTGTAATACAATTCTAGTTGAACTAAACCTCTACCTCCTTCGAATTTAGACACGCACAGACGATCAACATACGTTCTAGGACGATGCATGCAGCGGGAAGTGAAAAGGATTTCTTGTTTTTACATTTATTCGTTTAATGTCAGCTATGGTCCAATTAAGGATGTTGAAACTGTATTGCCAAAGGGACAGTGGCAGCCAAAGTATTTATGGCTGATATTCTGTTTTGTGAATTCAAGTCGGTATTTATGCTGTATTCCATCGCTTTAATGACTGCTATGTATTTAATTTTAGGTTTCAACTTGTTTCAGTTCCCTAATCTTTGTGATAAAATCTAGATCTATTGAGTGTGTTTCTGTAATTCTCCATGTCTTTAATGTTACCTTTGTACATTTATGCATACCGATATCATTACCGAAATGTTTCACAGTGTTGAGGATACTCTTCCAGTCATTGTCGTCTTCCGCAGAGAGTTTGATATCATCCTTGCCGAATAAGTGATTAATCACTTTGTTTTTTACTTTCTATTAATAGTTACTACTGTTTAGTTTATGCAAATGGGGTGGCTAAGAAAACTGACTAGAAACAGCGAAAGGTAGACTTCTTGAAAGATTCCTCGTTGGATATTCAAACAAATGAAAACGGCAGTACCTTTGATGTGATTTAGGTATAATATGGCACATTATCAAGGTCTTTACGGTAATCCAGCTAAGCTATGCTGAGATTTTTACATTTCTTCCTGAAATTTTATTTTATTAGTACTTGATCTTCACAACCATATAAACCTACTCAACATACCTTCTGTTCCAGTGGAATAATGTAGTTTCCATTGAGAAAAGTGTAAGTACAGTTTTCAGGACAGACGTGATCAATTTATATGCGCTGAACAGACATGTTATTGGTCTATAATTTGTTTGGTTTATCTGTTTCACCTGTTTTTGGCAGGTGATACGTAATACCTACAGTGATCCATGCTGGAATTTCATTGGAGTTATTAATTAGCATTGATAAAGTTTGCGCAGATTTTTATGAATTAATGACAGACGACAGAGTGAAAAGTTGGGTACTTTGACATTTCCTGGGGATTTCTGTTTTAGGGATTTTGTTAGAGTTTGCCTAACATTATTCTTGGTTATATTTTTTCAAGTTTATCCTTCATTCTTTCTTGTTTTTGATCCACTCTGAATTAGAATTATATTCCTTTAGGTTACTCCAAATATTCGGCAAAAATCTTTGCAATTCTTTAATCGATGGTGGCTTTTTGACGTCTATAAAATTGCTTTTCCAGTTTCCCTGTAAAGCTTTTTGAGAATTAATTGGAATGTATTATTTTTGTATCGTGTTATTATTATTGTTGTTGTTATTCAGAGTTATGTACTAATTTATTTTTTGTAAAGAGCCGAGTCCATCCTTTAGACTTGAGGCGACCATGAGGGTGGAATGAATTTATTTGATGGATAGAGCTCGCCCCCAATATGCGAACAGTGCTGAATTTTTATTTTAATGTTGCCAGGGATTTTGTTAGTGTATTTTTCATCGCTTTCTTGACACGACCAAGTGTACATATCACTGGCGTTGTTGTGGTTTTCATGTCCCACATTCCCTCAGGTAAGGATTTTATACTTAGATTATTTTCTGTAGTTTTACTATTATCATTACTATTATTATTTAAAGATGATATTTTTCATTTTGAGATTTTCAAGATAGAATGTTACTGAATGTGATTATTGTATAAGTGTAAGAGGAAGAGATATAAAGTAGCGTTTATGAGGATGGGAAGGAGGGTGTGGGAAATATAACAGTCAACACTAGACTTAAATAAGATTACAGTGATCGAGAAAAGTATCCTATAAAGTCTATTCCACCAACTAGCGGTTTTGGGGAATCATAAGGTACGCAGATGATACAGTGCTGATAGCAAACACCGAAAGGAAACTACAAGACCTCCTACAGAAGGTAGCTGAAGAGAGTGACAAGAAAGAACTAAAAATAAACTGCAAAAAAACGAATTCATGGTCATCAGCAAAAAGAGCAGACCAAATTGTCAAATACAGATGGGAGGGATATTAAAATCAAGCAAGTACAAAAATTTAAATACCTGGGAAGTGATCTAACAGAAGATGGAAAGTGCGACACAGAGATCCGAAGGTGAATTGGTACACAGAGATCCGAAGGTGAATTGGACGCATTCCAGAATCTGAATAGAGTATTTCTAGTGACATTTTCCTAGATTCACTAGAAACAAAGAAATTAGTACTGGAGTGCTATGTGATGTCGGTTCTTCAGTATGGCAGTGAATGCTGAACAATCTCATCGAATATGAAATAAAAACTTAAAGCAATTGAAATATGATTCTACAGATGGATGTTTTGAACATCATTGGTCGATCACGTGAGCAATGATGAGGTTTTGAAAAGGATCGAAACGAAAAGGAAATTAACACTGAGCATCAGGAAGAGACAGATAAAGTTTCTGGAACATGCAATGAGGAAGGAGGGCTTGGAGAATCTGATACTAACAGGCCAGTAGAGAGAATCTGATACGAATAGGCCAGTTGATGGGCCTGAGCAGGAGGATGACACAACGGGGTTGCGTAGTGTAACAAGAGAAAGCGTGCTAAGAGCCACCGGAGATAGGGAGACGTGAAAGGCCATGATCGCCTTTGTCCTGAAAAAACAAGGCCTACAGAAGAAGTTGTACGTGTGGAACTTCCTTTTTTCTAATGGAATACGAAGGATGTGTTTCAGTCTAGTGAGCATGGCGGGTGTTCATTGTGGAAGTTTAGTTTATGGAATTTTGTTTCTATGATTTCCTAAAGCCTGGAAACAGCATATGAAGGGAAGAAGAATACTGAATATAAATTTTATTCTCGCAAAAGATAAGGTGTAAGAATTAGGAGCAAGGGCTGCATTTTTACCTGAAAAGCACGCTCAAAAATAACCTTGCGCTTTCAAACTGAAATGTCAAGTTGTAGAGAGCAGTTTGCTAACTCTCACGAACTCCAGTCAGGAGATACAATCACCATGGACCCCAGATATGTAGCATAAACCTACAATTATCGTTCACCTGTAATAAATATAATATATCCCGTTGTTATCATACCATATATACTGCTTGGTTTGTTTTTTGTTTTTTGTTTTTTGTTTTTTCTTTTTTTGCATATTGATTATCTAAACTTATTTATAAATTGAACTTTGTCTGTGTGTGTGTGTGTGTGTGTGTGTGTGTGTGTGTGTGTGTGTATCCGTTACCTATAGACTCCGAAACGGCTGAACCGATTTTCTTGAAAGTTTACACAGTTGTACTACAAGCGTCTGCAAGTGTTCTTAGCTAGGTTTTGTGTCGAGGTACCCCCGATAAATATCGAAAATCGATCATTGAAAAGATCGGGTTATAAAAGGAGTGGTCCGATTTTAATCAAATTTGATACACTCATAGACAAAAACATAAGAAACGGTATTCAGAAGTTTCAAGGTTGCAGTTCTATCCTTGGATGACTTACTTGACTCCAATATTAAAAATCGATACCCCGATATCCTACCGGGTCTGATCAAAATCAGTTTTTTAGCCCTTTCATTTTAGTTTTTGCTTCGGGTTTGACTCTAAATAAGTATAATTATAGCTGTTAGTCTCAGCCATGATACCATTTACTCAGAGGAATTATTTAGCCTTCAAAATTCAGTTTAAGACGAAAAAAACTTATTTGATATCGATAGCAGGAAATCAAAATTTGACTTACATCCATTCATTTTTCTTTCAGTCTACGGTTTCGCTTTAACTGGAAACAACTATTGCTTTTTAGTCTTTCGTGCCAACGTCTAAAGGGTCTGAGCTCCAGGGACATGGATTAGTTTTAAAGCTTTCATTACACCCGAGCAACGCCGGGCTATACTGCTAGTAACCAATAGGCAGCTTCCTATTGATACTCTAATACTTTCGTTTGTCTAGCCATACCGTATGGTTCCTTTTCATAACCCAGCCACGTAATACAGGCTGTCAGCTTTTTTTTTTTTTTTTTTCATTGTAAATCCCAAGCAGGGCAGAAATGCTTCTAGTGCGCAGGTGGCGAAAGTGACAGAGAAGATTGGAAATAAGGAGGATTGAAGAAAGGACAAAAGATGAACGAGATTTTAAAAAACAAAAAATGGTGATTAATCTTGAAAATTGTAGCCATCAGTGAATCGAGTAAATGGAAGTGAATTTCATAGGTTTTTTTTTGTTTTGTTTTTTTAATCATGTCACCCCCAAGCAAGGCATTCCACTGCCACTATAGCGCAGGGGTTGCACAGGGTGATAGACGAGTTAGGATGTACATAGGGGGAGAGTTGGAGAGAATGGGATGGTTAGTGTGTTAGGCGATGTCTATTGACCTTACATTTAAACTCCTGGAGGTTATATCCGTCGGGGAAGCAAGCATGCGGAAGGGAATTCCACAGGCGGGAAGTGCGAGAAAAGAAGCTGTTGCAGTAGAAATTGCGGTTACATTTCATCGGTTTCACTGTAAAAGGGTGGGACCTAGTTGCCAATCTAGTATCTCGTGCAAACTCACACCTAGGGGGCACCAGTGATTTAAGTTCATCAGAGCAGAGGCCAGGATAGTATTTATAGAAGAGGCACAGGGAAGCCACGTCACGCCGGTGAGAGAGTGACTGCAGGCGGTCAGCTAAGTCGGTATCAATCACATTACAGATTCTTCGCTGTATTTTGTCAAGAAGCCCGAGGAGAATAGCAGGGGCACCCGACCAGATGTGGCAACAGTGGGGAGTGAAATTTTAAAAAAACCGTGAGAGTAGAAGTTGCGGTTGCATTTAGCTATTTCGGCAGTAAAAGAGCGAGAACTACATGCTTAGTCTTCTTCTATAGGCCCTGTCCATTCAGGACGTAGGCGATCATGGTTCTCCACGTCTCCCTGTCCCTTGCGGCTCTTAGTATGTTTGCTCCTGTTACTCCTGGCAACCCCCGTTCCATCATCCACCTGATCAGACTCTGCAAATATGTTATCCGCTGCCTTCCTCTGTCTCTCTTTCCTTCTATCTGGCCAGTCAGTATCAGGTTCTCCAGGCTCTCTTTCTTCATTGCCTGTCCCAGAAACTTCAGTTGTCTCTTCCTGAGGATCAGTATTAATTTCCTTTTTGTTACCATTCTTTCCAAAACCTCATCGTTGCTTGCATGCTTAGTCCACGATATCCGCAGCATCCATCTGTAGAACCACATTTCCGCTGCTTCCAGTTTTGTCCTCATTTTCGATGATATTGTCCAGCATTCACTGCCGTATTGAAGAACTTACATCACATAGCAATCCAGCACTCTTTTCTTTGTTTCTAGTGAAATTTTCCTGTGTGTTAGTACTTTACTCAGCTTCTGGAACGCGTCCTTTGCCATGCCAATTCGCCTTCGGATCTCTGTGTCGCACTTTCCATCTCCTGTTAGAACACTTACTATGTATTAAAATTTTTGTACTTGCTTGATTCGGGTATTCCCCACCTGTATTTGGCATTTTGGGTTGCACCTTTTGCTGATGGCTATGCATTCAGTTTTCTTACAGTTTATTTGTAGTCTTTTTTGTCACTCTCCACAGCTACCTTCTGTAGGAGGTCTTGTAGTTTCCTTTCCGTGTCTGCAATCAGCACTGTATCATCTGCATACCTTATGTTGTTCAGGTTGTGGCCTCCAATAACAAATCCTCGCGTGTCATCTACGGTCCTCAAAATATTCTCGCTTAGTAGCAAGCTTAAATTCATATAGTCGTGGCGCCAGGAAAAAAAAAGTTCGTCAGAGCAGTTGCCATGAGAATATTTGTAGAAAAAACAGAGAGAATCTAAGTCGCGTCGGTGAGAAAGTGACTGACGTCGAAATGCCTGTTCAGGACCGATTACATTACAAATCCTTCATATTTCATATGTACACAAAGAACACCAGCCTTATTATCGCAATTTAAGTACGATGTGCGTTGTGGTGCAGTGGATATCGGCTTGGAACGAGAAATCGGGGAGCTGAGTTCGAATTCCAGTTCAAATCCTTGCATTAACTTACACACAAATACCCTTGGGAAAGGTATTAATCCGTCTCTTCCTTCCAGTTATGGGTTAAATAACAGTACAGGCTGGGTTCTATAACCTTGGCTGGCAATCAGACTACCGCAGAAAGTAATGGCAACCTACTGCGGGATAATCTTCTGCCCAGTCAGTCATGTATATTCCGAGACATGATTGCCCAAGCATGTATCGCGTATGGCACTTAACTAACTGACTGAAACAAACTAGTTAACTCAATAGGCGTACTGTTTATTCCAAATGGTGGCTAGTATGAATTGTTACAGATCGGATTAGATAATAATATTGTCCTAAGCTGTTGAAAACTTAATCCTCTCTACTATAATAAATACCGTTGTGTGTATATATGTCAGATTAAATAAATTGCAACCATTATGTCTGCATATTATATATATATATATATTCCTCTTGTCACGCTCATGGGGAGAGAAGCAATAGCGAGGCATCGTCGGCTCGGTCCATTGGAGAGACAATAGCGAAGCAGCATAGGCTCGATTTATTCTCTTTACTACCAATTATTAAACTTTACTACCAGTTATGAAAGCTCTTGTCGCGTGTTTGCTTTTTAAAAATGACATTTTTTGCAATAATTATGTCGTCGAGTAGCGAAGAATGTGTGTGTGTGTGTGTGTGTGTGTGTGTGTGTGTGTGTGTGTGTGTGTGTGTCCGTCCTCTCTATTACACTAAAGACCGTTGGGTATTTTGTGCATATATATATCCCTCCTGTCACGATCAAGTGTTTGAGTTTTTTTATGTTTTAATGTAAAATACTCAATATATATGTTGCCGTCATTTTGGGCGGCGAATCGATATAAATATTTTGCCGTCACTTTTTGACACCATGGTCCCAGTCGTTAGTAATAGCCGCAAATATTTAGTAATAGGTCCGAAATATACTGTACAAAAATGCCTTATTTTTAGAAAAAAAAACATCTTTTTTCATTTCTTTCCTGCATAAATGATATTGACCGATGGCAATACTTCTCAAAGTAAAATCGTAAAAAAAACTCTCAATTCGTATTTAAACCAACAAATACTAGTCTGCGTATTGAGAAATACTATTTTTTTAATAATGATCAGACCCTAAGTCTTTAAAAATGACACGATTGAATACACCAAGACCGTCCAGTATTT
Source organism: Ascarosepion bandense (assembly GCA_037127315.1). Classification (NCBI taxonomy): domain Eukaryota; kingdom Metazoa; phylum Mollusca; class Cephalopoda; order Sepiida; family Sepiidae; genus Ascarosepion; species Ascarosepion bandense. The sequence continues at coordinate 6,783,321 of JBBBDQ010000357.1, read as the reverse complement.
TCATCAAGTCCTTTAATAAGCTAACAGCAGAAATAAAACTTTCGTGAACATAAGAACTATGGATAGAATGTTACTGTTGTGCCTTTTGCTAAAAGGTGTTTCTTTTGTTTGTTTTTTGTTTTTGTTTTTTGTTTTGTTTTGTTTTTTGTTTTTTTTGTTTGTTTTGTTTTTTTACCCTACAGGCCAAAATTTATGCTGATTCTTTGCTTAGATTTAAGTATTAAATCAAGTCATTCAATTCATCTTGGTTAAACGGCTCTAGCATGGTTTCGGGAACATAGTCAAAATCCTTTTTTGGTGCGTCTCTAATTTACATCAACATCAGACGAGACACATTTAACAAATTTCAACAAATTTTCGTGAAAAACTGGGATTGACAAATCAACTATTTTGGTGATAAATTAGAAAAATTTGGTACTTTTATTTTAAAATTTTTGACTCAAAAACACTTTTTCTCATTAAAATAGTATTAAATGGCTAGACTTAACTGAAAACTAATAAGTTACTACGACGTTTATTAACTAAATGTTGCGATCAGCCAAGGTCGTAAATTGATCTTTTTTCAAAAAATGAGCAATTTCAATACAGTAAAAACGGTAGCTAACCATGAAAATCTAAGGTCATTTTTAGAACCAGCCTCCATCAAATTAGCTAAAAAACGTGTTTTGTTTCTTGGCATCAAAAATCTTGTTGACCAGTGTAATCAATCACTAACTTTGTATAGCAGAAAAGAATGTCCATTACTTTATAATACAAAAGAATGTGTTGTATACCACTTCTGGTATATACTGCTTCGACGATGAATAAACTGGAAACAAAGTTCACGATCGTCTTGGCATCAACGATGAACAACGAACACAGGTTTATTAAAATATACACTTATATTTATTATTCTTTTTCTTCGGTGACGTGGTTTTGTGGAGTGGAGGTTGGTTAGAAAGTTAACACACACGCATACGAGGAACAGTTTACGGCTGGGGTTCGTCTTTCCTTCTCAATCTCTCCTCTGATCTCTCTGTTTTCCAATCTAATCTGCCTCTCTTTCACAACTCTTCCTCTTTGTAGGCGAGTTTCGTTTGACACTTCAGCTTTTGTTATACATATATCTATTATTTCCGAGTTTATATTGTCTGATTTTGACTACGCTGTTTATCAAAACAAAATTTCGCCAGTCACTTCGGTTTTTGCACTCCTGGCCTTTCAAAACAATATTTTATTTTATTTTATTTTATTTTATTTTAAATTTCACCAGCCCTGCATCAAACAATTGTTTCATCAATGCAAATACTCCTCTGAGCGAAATTATACCCCGTAGTAAGAAAATATAACAAATGCCTTTTCATTAATAATACAGAAAACGAATGTTGCTTAAAGAATGAACCTTACTTAATCACGAAGACTTCTATGAAATTCTCTTTTGTTTATTTATTTCTCAGATTAACAATTTAAGGTGGAGTCATAGATAAAATAAATACTCTTTAGAAATGAACATTTGTTTCATATATTGTCATAATCGAGGAAAGTTGTCGTTGCTCAAAACATTGACAAAATACAACAGATCATTTACAACAAATGATGTTTTTATGACTTCTGATTTCACACCTTGTTTTGTCAGCAATAAATCAAGAAAATAGTGTAAAAATCACAATCAGATTCTTTACCTTCAAACGATAAAAACTGGTTTAATAGTGTCGAATATATACGAAAGGGTGCTGATAAGTTATTGGCCCAGCCTACCTCCCTAAATCTAATCAAATGACCAAACATAATTATTTTGTTTTGAAAGGGCCACCTTCACTCTCTCTCTCTCTTTCGCTATCTCTCTCACTTTCTTTCTCTATCACTCTCTCTCTCTATCTCTTTTGCGCGCATATATATTGGGTTGACCAAAAATTTAAGGAGAACAGAACATTATATATAAATATGTGCATATATATAAATATGTGTGTGTATGTGTGTGTGTGTTTGTGTATATATATATATATATATATATATATATATATATATATATATATATATGTTGATAGGGGTCGAATCCTGCCGAATGACACACATTTTCGTACAAAATTTATCGTAAATAATCAGGCCGGTAGAAATAAATATATAAATATATTGTTTCGTTAAAAACAAAATATCTACTCAAGTACGAGTATCGATTAAAAATAATGTTCAAACAAATAATTGCAATATGTCGGTTGTTAAAACCATTTTGTTAATCTTCGGGATTTTCCGTAACATTATATATATATATATATATATATATATATATATATATATATATATATATATATATGTGTGTGTGTGTGTGTGTGTGTGTAATGATGTCAAATTCGTAAACGAAGAGGATAATCCAAAAGATCTATTTAATATAAAATATTAGAGATAGATTTGTATTGAGAACTCAGTGGATTTTAACCAGTGCAATATGATATACATAAAGGAAAATACAGCGCATCAGCAAAAGCGGTTATTTTGACAGGTAAGTTTTAGTACCCATCTTTTAAGGCCGTAAAAAATGCAGATGGTTTAATAAAAAACAGGAAAACAAGCAGTATGACCCAGAGAATAATTTTTCCGGCTGTTATTAGGTTAGAGTCTTAAAAAGACAGAGAGGTGAGAAGTAAACTACACATTGACAAAGTGTAGTGATGGACAGGACGTGTCACATTCATGCATATACATATGTATGCCTATATATGCATATATATATATATATATATATTTTAGATGATGAATATTCACACACACACGCAAATAAAAACAATATATACACACACATACACGAACTGATACACACATATGTACACAAATATACAAACAAACCTCATATATACACACCAAAAACACTCATTTACACATAAATAATAAAGTAATTATACACAAATATAGGCATATATATCAAATACATAGAATAATTCAACTCCAGTTCCCTCAATAAGTAAAGGACATGAAAATAAACTCTATCAAAGAATATCCAACACAAAATGAAAGTAATAGAGTATGGTGAACTAAAATCTTATTTAACAGGTAATTTAAATGTATTTTTATGACGACATTTAAAAATGATTTCATTTCTCCGGTTTAATAACTGTTTATTTTTTTTTTTTTTTTACTAAATTTGATTATTCTAATTTTCTCATCTAAGCATAAATTATATTTTTTTCTGAAAATATTAGCAGTTTGAGCTTTACCTATAATCTTCCATTCGATCTGTAGGGAGAAGTTTCTATCCTTTAATTCCCAGAAATATTAGAAAGAATAGCTTGATATTTTAGATGGGGTTCGACGAAAGAGTGCTTATGATTATATACACTCTGTTCCCAGGATCCTTCGGAAATTTCTACATATATATATTTTTAAAGTCAGATATTATTTAGGACCACAGACTGATTAGCTTTACCAAATTACGAATGTTTCCTTGTCAGACAAGAAGAGAATTACATCAAAAATTGTATAAAGTCCGTTGCAAAAAAAAAATATGGCCCAAGTTTCGACTTTCTTAAGTCATCATCAGGGTAGGTAGAGACAGTTACGGAGTTTTGTAGAACTAGTGAGTGTCGTGACATAGTTAAAAAAGAGTGTTTTGGCGTAGGTAAGGAGTGAAACATAAAAAAATTTAAATATAAGCACACCTCACACCTTGCCATATATATATATATATATATATATATATATATATATATATATATATATAGGAATTGGGATCAGATATAGATCGAATATGATATATGGGATTTTACCGCTGTTGTAGATTTCATTTTCTTTTTCTGTGATTTTGTCTACACCGAAATCTTCTAAGGCTGCCAATATCTTTATTACAATGCCATCTGGTCCAGCTGATTTGTTTATATTCCGTTTGGCCAGTCAGTTTCCATTTCGGATTTTAATATTTCTGGTCCATAGGTATTTCTGTATATTGTTTGTTTCTTTCTCTTGTCGTGGAAAAGATCTCTTATATATTCTGCCCACCACTGAGGCATTTCCTCCTTTTCTAATATGAGTGTTCCATCCTTGGATTTTATGCATCCCGTTGAGGCGCATGTTTTTGTCCTGTTAGTTCTCTTATTTTTTTTATGCATGTCTTCTTTATTTGTTGTCCTCAATCTCTCTATTTCTGCGCATTTGCGCATTTGTCATTGAGCCATACTTCTTTCGTCTGTCTGTGTTTGCTCCTTATTTCCTTGTGTAGTTTCTTGTATTCTGTTTCATATTTTGGCATTATTTTCTGTCTCCTTTTCATCATATCGAGAATCTCATGTGTGATTCGCTGATTTTTCTTCTACGTCTGTTTTCCTCTAAGACGATGTTGTTATTCGATGTCACCAACGCTTCTTATATGATTATTAAATTAAATGAACAGAACTTACAATTGCTTCTAGCAATTTTAACAGTAAAATAAAGAAACCTAGCTGCCAATCTAGCATCCATGAATATATTTATAGAAAATTACAGGGAAGCTACGTTACGATGGTGAGATAGGAATTGAAGAAGAGATGCCAAGTAAGGATGGATAGCATTGCAGATTTTTTTTTAAAATACATAGCAGAAGCACCAGACTAGATTTGGCAGCAATATTCAATGCATGAACAAACTGTAAACTTATAAATGTACTACATACATTCTTTTTTTTTTTTAAATCATATTACCCCGGGCAAGGCGGTAAGGCCACTGGTGTGCAGGGAGCTACGTAAGAGTAAAAAGATTGGAAAATAGAAAGCCGGAAACCACATCCTAAACAGGGAACAAGGGATGAGCCTCTACACCTGTTCAATAGACATGGGTGGAGTGTGAACCGGTGATAGTTCAGTCTATCTACTCCAACTGAAAAGAAAATAAACAAAAAGGAAAAGTGAAAAAGTTTGGAAAAGAGAAAGCTGGAAACCACATCCTAAACAGGAAAAAAGGATGAGCCTCTACACCTGTTCAATAGATATGGGTGGAGTGTGAACCGGGCGATAGTTCAGTCTATCTACTCCAATTGAAAAAAAACAAATAAACAAAAAGGAAAAGTGTAAAGATTGGAAAAGAGAAAGCCGGAAACCACATCCTAAACAGGGAACAAGGGATGAGCCTCTACACCTGTTCAATAGATATGGGTGGAGTGTGAACCGGGCGATATTTCAGTTTATCTACTCCAATTGAAAAAAAGAAATAAACAAAAAGAAAAGTGAAAAAAATTGGAAATGAGAAAGCCGGAAACCACATCCTAAACAGGGAACAAGGGATGAGCCTCTACACCTGTTCAATAGACATGGGTAGAGTGTGAACCGGGCGATAGTTCAGTCTATCTACTCCAATTGAAAAAAAAAATAAACAAAAAGTAAGTTAAAAGATTTGAAAAGAGAAAGTCGGGAACCACATCCTAAAAAGGGAACAAGGGATGAGCCTCTTCACCTGTTCAATAGACGTGGGTGGAGTGTGAACCGGGCGATAGTTCAGTCTATCCACTCCAATTGAAAAAAAAAGAAAAGTGAAAAGTGAAAAGATTGGAAAAGAGAAAGCCCGAAACCACGACCGAAGTCGAAGGAAAGTGTACCGGAAACCCCTTCCTAAACAAGAAACAAGGCGATCACCTCCACTCCTGCTCAATAGAAGAGGGTGGAGTGTAAAACCGGGTGATGGTGGGTACTATCTACTCCAATAATAATAATAATATTAAAATTAAGTTTTAACTTAGTATAAGTCGAAACGAGATTTAAACGCAAAAATTATTTACAATAGCAAAATACTACCCCTGTTAAAAAGATTCAGATAAATTAAAGACAAAAATCAATCAGACAAAACTTAATCAGACAAAAATTAATCAGACAAAAAATAAAAATCGCAAATCAACATACCAAGAAGGTAAGACAGACTGAAAAAGTTGAGCAGAAATACCGAAGTAGGATTCCGTTCTGTAATTTTCCCAGAAAATTTTCGTAGTGGCCCGCCATCTTGGGTTAGTTGAAATCGAGAGAGAGAAAAAAAAATGACCGATGCTACACCACCTCTACCCTTAAAAATTCCTTCAAACAGCGAAACCACTATGAAATCGAAACGAGATTTAAACGCAAAAATTATTTACAATAGCAAATACTACCCCTGTTAAAATATTCAGACAAATTAAAGACAAAAATCAATCAGACAAAAATTAATCAGACAAAAATTAATCAGACAAAAAATAAAAATCGTAAATCAACATACCAAGATGGTAAGACAGACTGAAAAAGTTGAGCAGAAATACCGAAGTAGGAAATTGTCTAACACGACAGTTAACTAACTTTTCTAGCAGCAGATCTAGAAACTGATTCTATATAACCCCCACTTCATGTCAGTGGAAAACGTTAGAACGACAAGGCGCAATGGCTCACTCACCTGGAGGTAAATACTATCCATCTTGATAAAAGGCAAAAACCTTAGAATGAGAATGTGCAATGGCTCGCCATCTGGAGGTTAATAATATCCATGTTGATAAAAGACAAAAATCTTAGAACGAGAAGGTGCAATGGCTCGCTCACCTGGAGGTTAATAATATCCATGTTGTTAAAAAGCAAAAACCTTAGAACCAGATGGTGCACTGGCTCACTCACCTGGAGGTTAATACTACTCATGTTGATAAAAGGTAAAAACCTTAGAACGAGATGGTGCAATGGCTCACTCTCCTGGAGGTTAATTCTATCCTTGTTGATAAAATGCAAAAATTTTAGAACAAGAAAGTGCAATTTATTGCAACATAATAGTTAGTACCATCCATGTTTATAAAAGCAGTAAAGGTTCTCCAGGAAGATTCAAATGATTAGTTTTGTTTTGAAAGCGTTAAAATTAACGAACCGTTTCTTATCCCAGCGAACACTAGATTGAAGTTCATTTTTGAGATAAGCTAATTTAGTTTTATCCAAACTATCAGATTTACCGCTAAGACATCAGTAAATATCATTGTGTCAACAGCATACAGAGTCGTTGATAAAAATTTTGAACAATGTTGAACCTGGGATAAAGGCTCAAGGGAACACCTGCATTAATGTAGAAGGATCTGGTTGAGTGGCCTTTCAAGATAATTTTCGTTTGATATAACTAAGTCACTACTACATGGCAAGGGTGAGCATCCTTGTACAGCAACACGTTACGGATAACATAGACGAACTAGATAAATACACTTTTCTTTTTATTTATTTATTTATTCTTCTTCTATGTGCCCTGTCCCTTCAGGACGTAGGCGATCATGGATCTCCACGTCTCCCTATCCCTTGTGGCTTTTAGTATGTTTGCTTCTGTTGCTGTTTGATCATTTTTCGGCACTAGATTTTCCCGCAGTAGGTTACCATTACTTTCTGTGGTAGACTGGTTGCCAACCAAGGCTATAGAACCCAATCTGTTCTGTTATTTAACGCACAGTTTGAGGGAAAAGAGACTGATTAATACTTTTCCCAAAGGTATTTGCGCGTAAGTGAATGCAACGAATTCAACTGGAATTCGAACTCGGCTCTCTGATTTATCGTTCAGAGCCGAGAGTCAGAAGCCTGAGAACGCAATTATAAACCGATTTTTAGTAAAAAAAATTCATCCACATAATATATAAAATATATATGTGCCACTGTGCGTGCGTTTGTGTTTGTGCAATAGACATCTATAATGCCCAAAGAGAACTGATGTTTGCAGACCTATGAGACGTTTGTACGCAGCAGTCTCTATGTGTATGTGAGTGTGAGAGAAAGAGAGGTGTGCTTGTGTGTGGCGCTTGCACAACAACAGATTTTACACTATTTCATGTAATTAGTTCTCAATCGTCGGCCCGGCGATTTTCAATCCATTTGCTTGAGCAGTAGACCGCGTAATTGCATTACACACTATATATATATATATATATATATATATATATATATCATGCCGTAATACACATTTGTTTTCCCGTAAATGCGTCCGCACCGAACCAGTACGCAAGTACATTCGCCTGGTAGTCATTATTAGAGAAATGTCTCCGGCATAATTATAATATGGACGTTCAATTTACGCCAGGGTTAATAAGGACACTCTTGCCTGTTTGTAAGGTCACGGGACTTGATCTCTGGCTTGTGGCAAAAACTTATTGTCTGTTCTGTCAAATAATGTTTATCTTTTTCATATATCATATCTTTATCTGCTTCATTCTTATAAGAGTTGCTTACAAAGTTAAAAACATACAATATTGCATCTCCAATTTTCTTCTACAAGGTGCCAGTTCAGTTTTCTCGTTTTTCATTTTTTGCAACATAATTTATTATTATTATTATTATTATTATTATTATTATTATTATTATTATTGTTGTTGTTGTTGTTGTTGCTGTTTTTGTTGTTGTTGTTGTTGTTATTTTATTTATTCTATGTAATTTGCAATCACAAATTTGTTTTAATTATTTTTATCACGAGGTAAGTCTGAAGAAAAGTACGAACACCATTTTAAAACACACAACCTAAAAGAAATTCTATGCATTCTTAAATAGTCTGTGTCCTTTGTTTACTTTTATATATTACTAGCTTCATAGCCCGGCTTTGCCCGTGCAACTCAGAACATTTTAGTAGTAGACGATGCCAATGAGAGTAGTAGATGTATTTTATTTTACATATGGGTCTGAAATATTAAATCTGAAAAAAAAACACTTGAATAATTAAATTAACCATTGGCAATTTTTTTATATTTTGTTTTTGTTTGAAAAAACACTTTTTTATATATTTCTATTGTTTCAAAATTACAGGAAAAAATATTCACATATTTTCTTGATCAAATGAATTTTTAAAACGTCGGAATAAAAATTAAATATAAAGGCTCATTTTTTCTTAATAAAAAAATAGTTTAGTCGCGTTTGACACGTGTGATTTGATTTCTGTGACGTAATTTAGCAACCATCTTAGATCTTAGATGTTTTACGGAGTAAATGTAAACAATCGGCTCCATTGACCAAACAGTGCGAAGGGGAAAATTTGCTGAACTTAAACTCAAAAAATATATGTCGACCTGGCTTCCCTGTAGATATGTGTCCCTAGAAAGTTTGAATGGCGTAGCTTAAAAAATGTAGGCGTGCATAGGGAACAGTCACACACAAACTCACAGATTGCCTTTTATATATATAGATTCCTTTTAATTCTTTTTTTTTATTGTGTATTATGAAATTCATCTCAACCTTTCAGACTATGGGAAAGTGGATGTAAAGTGGAACACAGGTCTTGTTCTACAAGATCGTTGAAACGATTTTAAACTAGAGAATCTAACACTTATTGAAGGCAAAAAAAGCATTAGTTATTTCATCGTTATCGTTTTTGGGAATATTCAACTATATTCAAGGCCGAATTAAAAAGAAAAAAAACATACCCAGTGTCTGTTATTGTTTTTTGGGTAGTGGATGAAAAATACAGTCTTAACTGGCATGAACAGTGCCAACATGTTTTGGGGGTTTGTGACCAGAATATGTCGCTTTCGAATTCTTCATATTTGACTCGCTTTTGCGGGGTTTCCCTGTCCATATGATTTACTTTCTGACAATTTTGCAACATGAACGTAGCGTCTTGTGTTATATACACTCTAGATCAGTGGTTCTCAACAATATTTTCCCAACACACCCTTTTTACCATGAGTCCGAATGTCCGACTCAAAAGGTGAACCCCAAATAATATGCATATATTATTGAAAATTTCAATTCTTTCCATATTTAAACTTATTTATAAATGGAACTTTGTCTGTGTGTGTATGCGTGTGTGTGTGTGTGCGCGTCTGTGTGTGTGTCCGTTACCTATAGACTCTGAAACGGCTGAACTGATTTTCTTGAAAATTTACACAGTTGTACTATAAGCGTCTGCGAGTGTTCTTAACTAGGTTTTGTGTCGAGGTACCCCCGATAAATATCGAAAATCGATAATCGAAAAAATCGGGTTATAGAAGGAATGATCCGATTTAAATCAAATTTGATACACTCATAGACAAAGACATAAGAAACTATATTCAGAAGTTTCAGGGTTGCAGTTCTTACAATAGTGCAGAAAATCGATAATATATATATAAAAGGCAAGATGTTTTTGTGTGTGTCTGTTTATCTGCCAGTATATCTATATTTTTCCAGCTCTTTTATTTTAGTTTTTGCTTCGGGTTTGGCTCTAAGTATAATTGTAGTTCTTAGTCTCAGCCATGACATCATTTACTCAGAGGACTTATTTAACCTTCAAAATTCAGTTTACGACGAAAAAAACTTATTTGATATTGATACCAGGAAATCAAAATTTGACTTACATCCATTCATTTTTCTTTCAGTCTACGGTTTCACATTAACTGGAAACAACTATTGCTTTTTAGTCTTTCGTGCTAACGTCCAAAGAGTCTGAGCTCCAGGACCATGGATTAGTTTTAAAGCTTTCATTACACCCGAGCAACGCCGGGCTATACTGCTAGTTAGTTTATATACATTGACATGGATTATTTTTATAGGGAAGTTTTACAATAATAACGACAGAAAATATTGCTGGATTTTTAAACTTGAATACATGCACAGTAATTTATTTTATTTTGCTAAATTATTAAATAAACAAACTGAAGCATACTTCCATAAACAAAATCTTCAATAAAACGTCAGTGTATTTAAATTCTTTTTATTCAGATGAAGATTACAGGCAATTAGAAACTTCTGAAAAGATAAAAGATTATCTCTTGAAACTCTGAAATTACCAACGAAGGGATTTCCCTCTGATAGAAAAACCCTTTATAACAAGTCATATTGAAGTTTTTAGCGCTGAATCAGAAAAGGCAACGCTATTTACTTAAAAGAATTTGATTGATTGATTTGAGTTTTTACGGGTTATCAACCATTCGTGGGTTATTTAAAGCCGAAACATTTTATACTGACAAAATAATTATTTTGTGTATGTATGAGTGAATACTGAATTAACATTCTTTTCAGTATATCAGTGATTATTTCCAGATGCAAATGCTACTATTTAACCCACTGCTGGAGGAAGATAGATCCATACCTTTCCCGATGTATCTCCGCGTAACTGAATATAGCGAACTCGATTGGAATTTGAACGCACCTCTCAGATTTATTTTTTCGAAACCCATACATCCACACTTAGAAAGATATGGTTGAAATTTCTGGAGCACCTTGCTCACATGACATATTGTGAAGTCAGGAGGGGCAAAGTGATTAGAAGTAGTGAACAAAACAAGATCTACATTTACAATTCAAATGCTAATCACTGACTGATTGAATTTGTTAGAAAAAAATCCGAATTACAAACTTTGCTGAGCACACATGCAAAAGCGAATCCAAAAACGTTTTGTTTTTTGAATTCGCTTTTGCGTGTGTGCTAAGCAAAGTCTGTAATTCAAGTTTTTTTCTAACAAAATCAATGAGTCAGTCGCGAAATTTCACACCTCGATGCGAAATGTTTTTCGGCCAGTAGAAAACTAGGAAACATCTAAAAACAAAATCCAAATAATTTTCAATTATCAGAAACAAAATTTATTTTATGGACCCTTTTCGCGAGTCGACGCGAAGTTTGTCTGTCGTCCAATAGAATGGCCAAAATCACATCTGGGAGTGAATTCCTAAATGACCTTTTCGACCCCCACAAACGAAATAAAAGACGGAGTAAAATCGACTGTCGCCAGAAAGAACAGAAGACGAGAGTAATAAACTCGTTCTCGGCGAACGTCAAGCGATCGTTATTATTATTATCTCTATCTTTCTCCCTCACCTTCTTTATTCTAAGGGTTCACCGGTCTGCCTTTTCTTATACTTGATAACCAGACGAAACCCTTTAAGACTGAGTGAAAGATACAAAAAATAACGCTCACACATACATATACACTTACGTTCCTGTCTACGTACACATAAACTCATTCTTGCAAGAACTACTACGAACATTTTAACGACCTTGTATCAACCAAAATTTATTACTTTTATTTATAAAATCACAAATTTTTCTATATGTATATAAATTGTTGTTTCTGTTTACAATTTGATTTCCTTGTTTTATACCCCTTTTATAGTGGGCTATCTAACTAACAAGGCCAAATCAAAACTAATCTGTTCCAACATACATACACTTCACTATAAGAGCGAGTAACCTACATAAGGAGCTTATGTAAATGAATTTTCGTACAGTGACAGAAAAGGTCAATAACAAACATATCTACAAGGATAAGAAATTCTAGAGAGTCATGATCGCCCATGTTTTGAAGAGACACGGCGCATTAAAAAGAAGTAATAATAACTTGTGTTAGATATTCACGCAAAATATATTAAAAAGAATTATTCAAAGAATATGACAAAGGAAGCAAAACTTAGACTGAGAATAACATTTTTTTCAATAATATTCACTCTGTACAGGGCCCAAGAATCACTCGATGTAAATGGTTACTGAGTAAGAGGCACAGTTTATGGAGATGTGTGAGGAAGCTAATCTAGACTCGAAAACCTTAAGATTGTAGTGATCACGGAGGCATCTTATTGGGGGTCCATTCCACAAAGTACCAGTCGCTGGAAGAAACAATTCGTATGGAACTTTTATCTTACTAATACGAAGGGAATGGGGGCGGCTTAAAACAATGCGCATTGTAGAAAAGGTCTTAGACGTGAAGGTTAGAGCTGGTGGAGCTAAGAAAAATATTTGGCTTGAAAAGCTTCAATGGAAATAACGATAGAGCAGCGAGAGGCTTGCAACAGTACGTTTGTAAGAAAGAGGTTATAGGATGAGATTAATTCATCACCCACAAGACTGCGGTGATGTTTTGAACTTTATTGAAAATGGAAACTGAAGACTGGGCAGTTCTTGTCCATACATGGCAGCATTACTCTATTTTGGGGTTTGATCTGTCTCTAGTAAAAGTAGAGGATTCTAGGAGGACTCAGATACTTGCTGAAGCGGTAGGCGATGGGCTGTATGTACGAGTGCCAATTCAGGCCTGGTTTGATCTTAAATCCCAATAGGTGCTCAAGGCACGAGTCTCCCTCGCAGAACACCCATTCATCGTAACAGGTGAAAATTCAAGATCCGCTAGGTGATGATGGGACGTCGATAGTTAGGTTTTCGAGGTATTGAATGCAACCAGGCCTTTTCAATCTATATCCGAAACAATGAGAGAATTAAAGGTCCTACCAAGATTCATTGTTGGAGGCCACAATTTTAACAACATACAATAAGCAGATGACACACCAGATCTTTTTAAGCTATACAGCGAGACAATTCTGAGAGTTCTAGAAGTTCTGTCAGGAATCGTCATTGGCGGCCGAAATCTGAACAATACAAGAGAGATAACAAAAAAAAAACAAATATTATTAACCGCTCTAAAGAACAGAAAACTGTGGAGAGTCATGATTGCTAATGTTCTAAAGGGACACAGCACATGGAAGAAATGGGTAGCAGTGCAGGGTTTGGGAAAGATGGCAAAAAACAAAAGTTATTAAGAGCTAAAAAGAACAGGAAATTGTGAAGAGCCTGATCGCCAACGTCCTGAAGGGACACGGCAGATAGAAAAAAGTGATTTTCTAAGCATCGTCTTAGATTTGGTACAAGGCCGAATGTATGGGACATCCAGTGAGGACTCACTCAGTCAGTTATTTAAGTGCCATACGTGATACACGCTTGGGCGATCATGTCTCGAAAGAGACATGACTGACTGGGCAGAAGATTATCACGCAGTAGATTGCGATTACCTTCTGCGGTAGACTGATTGCTGACCAAGGCTATAGAACCCAATTTGCTCTGTTATTTAACACATAACTAGAGGGAAGAGACGGATTAATACCTTTCCCAAGGGTATTTATGAGTAAGTGAATGCAAGGAATTCAACTGGAATTCGAACTCGGCTCGCCGATTTCTCCTTCCGAGCCGATAACCACTGCATCACAACGCACATCGAACTCACTACTCAGTCGTAATGATCCCGGCGAGACAAGCTTGCTAACCATTACACGTCGAGGTGCCCCCATACGAATAAAATAAGAAATGTTAGCGCTAGTTCAAAGGAGAGATCAGCTGCCAGGCTCTGGTCATCTAGAGTTTTGGAGGTGCATCCATATAGAAATGGGGAAAATAAAATGTGTGTTAAGGAGGGGGGATGGAAACGAAAGCAATTTCGGTCATCATGGATAAACATATTCGCAATAAGACGAAGTATGAAAAGGACGGTTTTTCACATGACACCGTTTTTTTTTTAACTACCTTCACTCTTTGACAATGTTATTTCTAAAAACGATCTTCAGAATTGGAAGTCATGATGAAAGTGAATTTATACATTTTTTTATTCTTGATAATGATAAACACTATTTATTTTATTGCTTATTTGAAATAATAATTTTAACTTTACAAGATTCTAAAAACTATTACAGTTAGAACTAATGCAATGCTTATCGTTTACCAATTTATAAAGAAATAAATATGAAAACAATGTTTTATTCATGAATTTATCAACATTTTCTAAATTATTAAAATTTGTAAACCAACTTTAAGGAAATCATTATTATTTAACATTTTATAAAGTCTTAACCTTCTAGGGCCATTCGTATCATATTTGATACAGTATGAAAACAAGCCTTGAAAGAAATATTTTCCTGAAAAATTTTTTAAGAGAAATATTTTATAAATTTCAAATGAAAGCAGTACTGACTGCTCAGTCAATGAATACCAAATGTTTCCTTATAGGGAAATACCAAATGTTTCCTTATAGGGAAATACTGTATCAAATATGATACGAATCGCCCTAGAGGGTTAATCAATTGGCAATTAGTTGATGTTTTGTCAACTATTCCAATAAATAATACAATAGTATAAATAAACAATCTTTGATGATACCAGGGACCGGATGTTTGCCCTCAGAGGTCCAGATAGCAAATGACCAAAACTGGTCTTTACGCATCTGGGCTCCGCGCAGAAGTTCCGGCGGAAAACCAAAAATAAATAAATATCAAATTCCTTTTACGGACCCTTTTCGCGAGCCGACGTAAATTTTGTTTATTGTCCAATGGGAAGCCCAGAATTAAATCCGGGTGTGAATTCCCAAATGACTTGTTCGGAGCCCCAAAGACGAAATAAAAGGCCAACACAGGAAGCATCGCCAGTTGAGAAAATACGAGTATAATTATCACGTCCCTTGACCTCACAAGCGATTGCATTATGATTGCCTCTCCTTTCTCTCTCATCTTCTTCTTTACTGTTCACTGAGCCACTTACCCGCGGGACTGAGCGGAGACATCAAAGACACTCCTAACAAACAAACGCTCACACATACATACGCACAAACTGTTTTCGGCATTTACTGCTATGAACATTTTAACGACCTTTGCATAAACCAAAAGACATTACTTTTATTCGTAAAAAAACTTAATTGTTATATATATATTAAAATACTTTAATCTAAAACTGAAAAGTAGGAATGTAAATCCCAAGAACCTGATCCTAATTAATATTAAAAAATTTTAATATTAAAAAATGATACAGGAGGAGAGCTCAATGTAGTTAAAATTACAGAGCTAATATAAAATAAAATAAATTTTCAATATTCAAAAATGTTGAATGAACATTTCGACATAAAATCCCTAAGAGAGATTTTACATCTCAGCAACGGTACTTCATTCAAAATGGAAATGAAAATATTTTTATTTTTATTTTCATTTTGAATGAAGTACCGTTGCTGAGGAGATGTAAAATCTTTCTTAGGGATTTTATGTCGAAATGTTCATTCAACATTTTTGAATAGTGAAAATTTATTATATATATATATATATATATATATATATATATATTAATTCAGATACTTCAATCCAAGGGAAAAAAGCAGGAAGGTAAATTCCAAAAACCCGATCCCAATTAATATTAAAAATTTTATTTTAATATTAAAAAATGATAGAGGAAGAGAGCTCCATGTAATAAAAAATTACAGAGCAAATATATATTATATTAAAAAAGGATTAATTCAAAGATGTTGAATGGCCATTTCGATATGAAGATCCCCACTGGGGATAACACATCACCTCAGCAACAGAAAAATCCTTTCAGAAACTGGAGAAAAATTAGTCTACTTTTCCTTTTTAAATAGATTTACAAAGAAATTAAAAAAGAAAATAAAAAGGAAAAATAAAGGAAAAGAAAAAGAAACAGATAAAATAAAATCGAATAAACAAGAAAAGAAAAAATTGAATAAACAAGAAAAGAAAAAATTGAAAAAATTGTTTATTTGATTTTATTATATTTTTAGATTTTTATTATTATTATATCTACTAACAAAGCCAGATTCAGTTAATCTGTTTCAACACACAAATACACTTCATTATAACGGATAACCCACTATAAATCTATCAAATTGTGTTTATTACTTTTGTTGCCATTTTCAACAAAGAAAAAGTATAAAATTTGAATTCATTTTCATATGTTTAGATTTTATTACAATTCTAATCATCGCTTTTTAAAAGAATATTTTTTTATAATCGTTTCACCCCAAGCAAGCCAATACTGCCACTGGTGCGCAGGGGGATACATGAGAAGAAAGCGAAAATAAAAAGGAACAATATACACGGAGTCTCGGAGTACGGATAAGAGAAAGATGGGAATACTGATGTGAGAGTAGAGCAAAGAAAAAGGAACAATTACAGGGAGTGTCAGGAAAAGGATAAGAGAAAGATGGGAATCAAGGAGATAAAAGATGGCAGTTGACGTTGCACTTAAACTCTTGGATATCGTAGCTATCAGGGAATCAAGTATACAAAAGGGAATTCCACAGATGGGAAGTGCGAGAAAAGAAACTACTAGAGTAGAAGTATACTACATTTAACTGTAAAAGGGTGGGACCTCCTTGCCAGTCTAGTAGCTCGAATACATTCATGTAGAGGGGGCCACAGGAAGATAAGCTCATCGAAGCAAAAGCCATGAAAATATTTGTAGAAAAAAAACAGGAGGAAGCCACATCCCGTCGGTGCGAAAGTGACTGAAGTCAAGCGGCAAAATCAGAACCGATTACATTGCAGGTCCACCTTTGAATTTTATCGAGAACTCCGAGATGAATAGCACGGGTGACACTACCGAAGAGTGACGATAATTTAAAAAAAAACGCCTTTTAAACACTCCGTCTTATTATGGGCACATTTATCCATTTTTGTCGGAATTTCCAACTCGAGAGATGGAGAAGAAATTGATTGCTCAGTACAAAAGTAGAGAAGAAAAAACTAATTGAATTTTTTTAGATAGCAGCGAATGTGTGAGCCGTGTTTATTGAAGACTGTCAGATGAAATATTGAGTAGCAGGTATATATCTGTCGAGTGCAACAAAAAAAAAAGAATTAACGAACAAGTATCAGACGTAAAAAGGAATGATTTTTCGAAGGTTGATGCTATCACCGATCTCGCTTCCTGACTGAAGTTTTAATAAAGCCGTCAGTTGAAGCCAGATTATTAGTTATTAACAACAACTTTGACAACGAAGAAACAGGAAGAAAGAAAAGAAAAAAGGAAAGAAAATAGAAATCAACGGTGGTGAGTAGAGAGATTGGTAATAAAGTTAGCGGGTAGGAAATAGACAGAAGAGAATTGAAAATAAGATATTGAGAGTGACACAGAATTGTAATTTTTTTTTAATTAAACGTCAGATTATGTGAAGTAAAATTAAAAGAAAACAGAAAATTTTCTGCCACGCCAACATTGAATGAGCCACAATAAGTAAGGAGAAGAGGAAAAAGTTGAAAAATATTATCAATATCAAAAAGATTTAAGTAATAAATTAAATAAAGCAGGAAAAAATGAAGGAGAAAAAAATTATTTTTTATATTATTAATATCAAAAAAGTGCTGTTGACAGAAGAGTTAGAAAGAAAAGTGAAAAATAGCAGGGAAAACAAAGCAAATAGGGCGAAAAATATGAGGCTAAATTTTAAAAGGTGTTCTAATACAGATGACAGTGATGACGATAATGATTGAATAAACAAAACACAATAAAGAAATAAAGCAGGAAAAAATGAAGGAGAAAAAATTATTTTTTATATTATTAATACAAAAAAAATTAAGTAAGCTCTAAAATATGACTCTTTTTTATAAAATGATGAAATAAACGAAACACAATAATAATTTTATAATAATGATTAAATAAACGAAACAATAATAATTTTATAATAATGATTAAATAAACGAAACACAATAATAATTTTATAATAATGATTAAATAAACGAAACACAATAATAATTTTATAATAATGATTAAATAAACGAAACACAATAATAATTTTATAATAATGATTAAATAAACGAAACACAATAATAATTTTATAATAATGATTAAATAAACGAAACACAATAATTTTATAAAATGATTAAATAAACGAAACACAATAATAATTTTATAATAATGATTAAATAAACGAAACACAATAATAATTTTATAATAATGATTAAATAAACGAAACACAATAATAATTTTATAATAATGATTAAATAAACGAAACACAATAATAATTTTATAATAATGATTAAATAAACGAAACACAATAATAATTTTATAATAATGATTAAATAAACGAAACACAATAATAATTTTATAATAATGATTAAATAAACGAAACACAATAATAATTTTATAATAATGATTAAATAAACGAAACACAAAAAAGAAATAAAGCAGGAAGAAATGAAGGAGAAAAAGATTATTTGGCGGACCTGAAGGAGACTACCACCACCTTTAAATTTGCTGTCTTTCATATTTTTTTATTTTTTTACTTTTTTTACCGCAGTCTTACCGATTATTACATAAAGGTTCCAAATATCGAAAAAAAATTAGAAAAATTTCAATATTTAAACAATTGGGTTGGGGGCTCAGTTTCTCATACATCGTTATAGTAAATCGAAATGGTTCCAAAATGGAGGATCAGTTTACTATAACGTTGTATGAAAAACTGAGCTTCCCCCCTAAAATCGTTTAAATACTGAAATTTTTCCAAATTCTTTTTTGTCAATCGGAAATTGATAAGACTGCACTGAAAAAAGTTTTTTAAAAAAATGATAAACAACAAATTTAAAGTTGGTCGTAGTCTTCTTCAGGTCCACCAATTATTTTTTATATTATTAATATCAAAAAAATTAAGTAAATCCCAAATATGACTTTTTTATAGTGACGCAGAATTGTGCAAAAATTACGAAAAGAAGAAATTACCGATAACACACCGATCCCCAAAAAAAGGAAGATATTTTATTTTTAATCACTCAATCAAAACAGAAAAAACGTGAGGGAGAAGAAGGGGTAAATTAATTGTAAGTAAATATGTGAATAAATAGCGGGAAGAGAATTTGGATTAGAATACTGTTTACATCGAGACAATAAAAAAGGAAGTAAGTGCTGTTGACAGAAAAGTTAGGAAGAAAAGTGAAAAATAGCAGGGAAAACAATGTAAATAGCGCGAAAAATATGAGGCTAAATTTTAAAAAAGTGAACCAATACAGATGACGGTGATGACGATAATCTATATATATATATATATATATATATATATATATATATATATATATATATAAGGCAATCTGTGAGTTTGTGTGTAACTGTTCCCTATGCACGCCTACATTTTTTAAGCTACGCCATTCAAACTTTCCAGGGACACATATCTACAGGGAACCCAAGTCGACACATACTTTCTGAGTTTAAGTTCAGCAATTATCCCTTTCGCACTTTTTGGCTAAAGGTGCAGATTGTTTACATTTGCTCCATTAAACATCTAAGATCTAAGATGGTTGCTAGATTACGTCACAGAAATCAAATCACACATGTCAAACGCAACTAAAATATTTTTATTAAAAACAAAAAAAATGACCCAAAACATCTAAGATGGTTGCTGAATTACGTCACAGAAATCAAATTACACGTACCAAACACGACTAAAATATTTTTTATTAAAAAAAAAATGAGCCTTTATATTTAATTTTTATTCCGATGTTTTAAAAATTCATTTGGTCAACAAAAAAATGTGAATATTTTTCCCCGTAATTTTGAAAGAAAAGAAATATTTTAAAATGTAGGCGTGCATAAGGAACAGTCACACACAGACTCACAGATTGCCTTTTATATATACAGATTATATTTTAAGTGTCTGCAGCGAATTTAAACGCATTTGTTTCATTTGCTGAAGAAATTAAAATGTTCTGAGTTGCACAGGATATGATGCTAGTGATTAAATAAACGAAACACACAAAAAAAAATAAAGCTGGGAAAAATGAAAAAGAAAAAATATCAAAGAATAATTGCAACTCTCTACGAAATTGTGTTTCTCCTTCATTTTTTAATTTTCTTTCTAGTCATCTTTTTTGTTTCTTTCTTTCTTTTTCTGCTTTCATTTTATTTTTTTATTTTTTTTTATTTTTGTTTTTCTATCATTCTTTTTCTTTTGGTGTAACGGCTCGGGAATACCAGGTATTGTAAGCTCGGATGCGCGTGTGGTGTAATGGATAATGGCACAGAATTGTTAATCGGAAAGGCGAAGTCCAATTCTCGTTCGGTTTGTTAAATTCATTTATGTGCAAATACCCTTAGAAAAGGTGTGAATCCACCCTTACTTTTCCAGCTATGGGTTAATTAGTAAAACTTGTATAACTATATCATTATGATCTACAATACAAAACGTTCTTACAATCGAGAATATTTTCTGGTTTTAAATAACATACAAAGAGTAGATAAGCAGTGGCAAACGAATCTTTTTTTTTTCCTCGCTGTTTTTATCTCTTCACTGTATCCTCTCTTTCTCTTTCCTTTATTTCTTTTTTTTTTCTTTATAGTTTCTAATTTTCTTTTTGCTTGTTTTTTGTGTTTTTTTTGTTTTGTTTTTTTACCTTACAATTTTGTATCTCTCTCTCTCTCGTTCTGTCTCATCCTTTTTTGGATTTCATTTTTTTTTTTTTTTTTTAGTTTCTTTCTTTAGCTTTTCTGATCATTTTTACTTCTTAATTTATTTATTTATTTATATCATTAATTATATCCCATAGTTTTCTCCCTTTATTTCTTTCTTTCTTTCTTTCTTTCTTTCTTTATCAGTTTGTTTCTTTTTTTGATCTTCTAGCTCGTTATTTTTTCCTTACGATTTGTCTCTTTCTTTTGCATCCTTTTCTTTGGATTGTCATTTTTTTTTTTTTTTTAGTTTCTTTCTTTTTTTTTCGGATCATTTTTGTTTACTTATTCATTTATTTCCGATAGCTTTCTCTCTTTCTTTGTTTGTTTCTTTCTATCTTCTTGCTCGTTATTCTTTTTTTTTTCTTTTTTTTTTTACAATTTTCGTATCTCTCTCTTTCTTTCTAATCATTTTTTTTGGGGGGGGGCTGTCATATTTTGTTTTTAGTTTCTTTATTTTTCCTAATCATTTTCGCCTCTGAATTTATTTATTTATTTCCCATTGTTTTTCTCTCTTTCTTTGGTTTGTTCCTTTTTATTTTCTATCTTCTTGCTCGTTATTTTTTTCTTTTTTTACATCTTCCTTTCCTATATTTCTTTCTTCCTTTGATGTTTCTCACTTCTCTTTCTTTCTAAAATACATAACTTACTTTTTGCAATAAAAGGGCACTCAGTGAAACTCAAATTTGATACACATTAGTA
The DNA here is from genome assembly GCA_037127315.1 of Ascarosepion bandense. NCBI lineage: Eukaryota > Metazoa > Mollusca > Cephalopoda > Sepiida > Sepiidae > Ascarosepion > Ascarosepion bandense. The sequence continues at coordinate 6,761,766 of JBBBDQ010000357.1, read as the reverse complement.
ATACTGAACTATTTTAATTTACTAACCATTACACTGCGCTAACCATTACTAACCATTACACTGTATTATTTACTAATCTTAGCTCGTTGACCATTACTCCAAACCGGGGTGTTATTTACTGAGATTAGCTTAGCTTGTTAGAAGGCTACAAGTATGAGCACATCGTAAGGATCTAGCTCACTACTCTAGTAGTCATGCTCAACTAGACTAACTCGTTAACCATTACCCTCTCCCAGTTTTCGAGGGTCTATCAAAATTTTTTTCTGTTTTTTCTCCATTTTGATCACAAATCTATTCAAGATGAATGTAATTCTTTCGTGTGTCAGAAGGAATCTGATAAGTTCAAAGCCCTGCCAACGAATGATAAGTAACAAGACAAGTTGACGGTATCTAAGACACGACAAAGCAACAATAATGATAAAGAGATTAACTCAGAGGATACCTGAAAAAGAAGGCGGAAAAGAAAATTAAGCTAGCGGGCGGATACTGTGGATTGGCAAAAAAAAAATGAAGAATTTTAAAATAAATAAATAAGGTGCCGAGAGAGCAAAATAGAAATTTAAAATTGTTAAATTTGGGAAATAAGAAGCAGTAAACGGTGACACGAAAAAGAATGACATTTATTTTCTAAGCAAAACTAAATCAACATCAATTATTTTTAATTGATTCTTCACGAAAAACCTCCGCAAAAATCAAATTAAATTAACATTCCTTTTTTTCTATATATTTAGGTTTACAGGCAAAACTTAATCAATATACTATGAATCCAAGTTCAAATGTTCTTGTGCGAGGCTGACGTTATAGTGGGGGTATCTATTCTTTTCCCGTTTGTAGTGGGAGTCCGTTCTAGTGAAGGGTAGTTGTATATTGTTGAAGATTAACGGAATTTGGCCTTGTTGTAGATAGCCCACTATAAGTCATAAAGAAAGGTGATAAACCAAGAAAAGCACATTGAGTTGAAAAATAACATTTTATATATACACATATCAATTAAGGTTTTTACAATTAAAGTAATACTTGAAATATAGGTCCAACGGAGGTTGAAATGTTCATGGAAATAAAATGCTAAAATAGAATTAATGCTTAGGAATGTGGAGAACGCTATGAGTAAGGAATGTCTTTGATGTAGTCGCTCCTTAGGTCAGTAAGTAGTTTTGAGGCAGGGAAGAAAGAAAGAGGTAAGGGAGGCGAGCGTAGCAAGCCACTTGACTTTCGGTGAAGGGAGCTACTAATTACTCTCTTCTCCTCGAGTCGGTCTGCCTGTAGATGTTTTCTGTATCCGCTTTTTATATCTTCTTTTTGGATCACAGCAGATCACTTGAGATTTCACACTTGCATTTGATTCTGGGCTGATAAATTGGCTGATAAATAAAATTCGCGTAGACTCGCGAACTGGAAATTTAATATTCAGTTAATTTTTAGTTTTCAACCGGAACATCTACGCGGAGCCGGCGGCGCAGCGACGACTTTTGGTCATTTGCTTTTTGGTCGTGAAAGCGCTATCTGGTCCATCGCTTTTGCTCGGTATCACCACAACGTAATGTTTATATATCACCCGGTGAAAACCGATGTTCCACCAACAACGATGTTCCTCTCTACACTGTCTTTGCGAAATCTAACCAAAGGTTAGTCTCATAATAAAACGTACTTTTTATAAAGAACACTACAAATTATCAATATTTATAATGAGTTTTCAACCAACAGCCTTTACAAAAACCTAAGAAAAAGCTTAATCATAATAAAAACTACTTTAAAAAACACATTAAACCCTATCAATATTTGTAATAGGATCCCAGCCAGAAACTTTTGCGAAATCTAACCTAAAGCTACTCTAATAAAAAATTACATTTTTTCCAGACAAAACTAAACATTATCAATATTTGTAATGGTTTTAAGCCAAAAGCTTTCATGAAATGTAACTTAATGCTAATCCCATAAAGCCCATAAACAACAACAATAATATTTTTAATGGATTTCCAATCGGAAGCTTTCACAAAATCTAAACTAGCGCTGGTGTCATAATAAAACAAACAACATTAAGAATGATAAAAAATTTTAATGGTTTTTTTAATGTTTTTTTTAATGGTTGGTCTCATAATAAAACGTACTTTTTATAAAGAACACTACAAATTATCAATATTTATAATGAGTTTTCAACCAACAGCCTTTACAAAAACCTAAGAAAAAGCTTAATCATAATAAAACCTACTTTTAAAAAAACACATTAAACCCTATCAATATTTGGTATAGGATCCCAGCCAGAAACTTTTGCGAAATCTAACCTAAAGCTACTCTAATAAAAAATTACATTTTTTCCAGACAAAACTAAATATTATCAATATTTGTAATGGTTTTAAGCCAAAAGCTTTCATGAAATGTAACTTAATGCTAATCCCATAAAGCCCACAAACAACAACAATAATATTTTTAATGTATTTCCAATCGGAAGCTTTCACAAAATCTAAACTAGCGCTGGTGTCATAATAAAACAAACAACATTAAGGATGATAAAAAATGTTAATGGTTTTTTAACAAGAAACCTTCGTGAAACTAAACCTAAGGTTAGCCTCGAAGTAAAGCCTGCTTTTTCAGAAACGATTATTATCAAATTATTAAGTTATTATCAATATTTTTTTATTTTCCACCAAAATCCTTCATTAAGTGCAGTCCAAAATGTGCTGTCAGCAACGTACAATCAAAATGCTCATCGATTTCCTACTGGAAACGCTCACAAAATTAAACAAGCCAATTAGACGCAAGGGGGTTAATAAGGGTGACAGAATATAAGAAAAACACTATTAAGAAGAAAGAACAAAAAGAAACATGAATTAAGAAGACAGAAAATGACAATTGATATTGCATTTAAACCTAACTGGAAAGTAAGAAGACCGAAGGGAGTTCCACAAGCAAGAAATACGACCGAAGAAATTCTTCCCATAAAAACTACAGCTACATATAGCCATTTCAATTTACAGCATGTATCACCATGTGTTGTATAATATCTTGGTCGGTGTAGAATTTTGACAAGAAGTATATTTTGCACTGGGCAATGTCGCTGGGTGCAGTCACGCAGGTGCAGGCTGAGTTATTGTTTTGACAGACAGAGAACACGGGGAATCAGTGCCTGAGGTTGGGTCGAGTTTGGCAAAAATACCAGGTGTCAATGATTTAACTATTTAAGTGACGGCATCTGACAGTTCAGTTTAGCAGGACGCTCAACAACTGTGGACAACTAGAGAATGTCAAGCAGGAGACGAACAGACTGAACATCAATATTCTGGGAATATGTAATATTAGACCTTTTGCCAACCTACCATTGTCCTTAAATTCATAAAGTCTACGTATTAAAGAGAAAAGTTCATCAGAACAACTAACATGAAAGTATTTATCGTGTTGTGAACAAAACAAGTTCTAAATTTAACATTCAAATCTGACTCATTGTTAAAAATAAACGAATTTTCTCGAATTTACAAACTTTGCTTAACACACACAAAACTTGCGAAATTTCACACCTCGATGAGAAATGAAAAGGCCAGAATCACATCCGGGAGTGAATTCCCAAACGAAATAAAAAGGCGAAACAAGACGACCCTCTTCAGAGAGTTAAGATGAGCAGCCATTATCACGTACCGTTGACAAACGTCAAGCGATCGTATTATTATTACCACTTTCTTTCTCTCTCACCTCCTTCTTCTTCGTCGTCCATTCGTCTACTTGATAATCGCACGGGACTCTTTAAGACTGAGCGAATATTTCAAAAGCACTCCTACCCAACAAACGCTCATACATACATACATACATACATACATACATACATACATACATACATATGCATAAACTCTTTCCAACAAGTTACTACTACGAACTCTACCCTTAACTTCTTAATGGATTCAATTGAACATTAACTTCTACAACTCATGTTATTTTTCTATCAATAAATTTCTATTTTAACATGCAAAATGTATACATTTATTCTTTCATAAATCTACACATTCCAACCTCCAACCAACCTGTTGACAACCTTCTGAAAATAACGAATAAGTAAGTTGTAGGGAGTTTGGTTATGTATGACACAAGGCCGATTCAATAAACATTAACAATTTTCCTACGGCTTCTATAAAAAGGCACAGAGAAGCTGCATTATTCCAATGGCAAAGTGATTGAAGCCGACATACTAATTAACATTGCAAATTCTTTGGGTTTTATCAAGAATCTCCAAATATATAGCAGACGCACCCGACCAGATGTGGCGGAAATATCAAAAACCTGGACGAATTGTAGGATTATAAATATTTAAGATAAATTCTGGCTATAAAAATTGTCTAGCTCGACACTAAACCAACTTTCACAGCAACAAACGTAGAAATTGATTCAATATAACCTTTCCACGTGTCAGCGAAAAAAGTTAGTCCAAGAAGAGTCATTCTCCTGGACGTTCGCATCAATTCTAATGAAAAATAAAAAGTGTTCTCTCAGATGATTAAAAGACAGCAGATTTATTTTGAAGCCGTTAAAATTAACAAGTTATTCCTTGTCTAAGTTAACAACAGATTGTAGTTCATTTTTTTTCGATCGGCTGCCATTTTGATTTTATCCAACCGATCAGATTTACTATTAATATAGGAATAAATAGTTGTGTTATCTGCATAGATACCAAGTTGAGAACTTCCGTATTTGTCAAGAAATACCAAATCAACATTCTCATTGTTTTTCTTTTGATTTTTTCCTTTTTTATTTTTCACATGAAAACCTCACGAAATTTAACCTTGTCTCATTATAAAACCTGCTTTCCTGAAAGTCCAAATCCACGTCCTATTAATAATTTTTTTGCGATTTTCTACCACAAACTCTCATAAAATTCAACTGAAACCATGTCTCATAACAAAAGCAATTCATACTTTAAACAAAGAACAAGAGAATATTGTCATTAAGTGGTGTTTATCTAATTGCCCCCAAAATTGAAATTCAATATTTTTTTATTGTAATACTTTCGGTTTAAATTTTTAAAATTTAACTGATGATGAATTTGTAGGGGCCTCGGTGATGCTTGGTAAATTGGCCTTGTGCCAAACACGTCCGAGGTTCCCACAATTTAAACATCAGAAGATTGAAGGTTGGATGTTGAAGTGTGGAAGGATATAATACTTCGTGTGTTCATTAAAGTAAAGATTTATTAACAGAATGACAAAATTGTAAGAAGAAAAATGTAAGTGAAATTTGTGAACTGAACATTATGACTTATTTGCGAGTAGAAAAATGTTCATTGAGAAAATGCATGAGGTTTTGTAGTTAAAATTGTTCAAAGAGAAATGTAAGAATTTGATATGTTCACTGAAGTTTAGAGTTCATGATTTGATAGTAGAAAATGACTAAGTCCCTCGGGGCGTATACTGATAGTAGCAAAATGTAAAGTCTTATGTTCCTTTGTGTGTAGTAAGCGAATTGTGATTGTCATGTTCCTTCCTCTTTGTGGTAGGTCAGCAACAGAGTGAGAGAAAAAGTAAAACAAATAAAGAAATTGTACTCAACGCGTCCTGTTGTCGTTGTTACTGTTGTTGCTCTCTTTGGCGGCGTGGTGTGAAAATGAAGGAAAGGAAATTTGGAAGAAGAGGTCGAATGAACCTGTGACGTGCCCTAAGTCCAGGTCGGCTACTTGAAATTTCTTTTGTTACATTGCTATGGGGTCTGTCAGCTAACCGCTCCCAAAGTTGGACTGTCTTGACCAGGTCACTGATGTAATTAAGTAGTGGAATTCAGTCATGTGACCGGCTCCTAGAGGCATTTTCTTCTTTAGATGTGAAAAAACGTTTGACTGACGTCATATTTGAACTTTTTGTTTCTTATCCAATCATGATCCAGAATTTGGCTTTACACACTGATTTGTGAAATTTGCTTTAGTTGGGTTTTTCCAAAATTGCTTTTAGTCATTTGAATCCGATTTTCTGAGTGTGCAATTTTAATTTGTGTGTTCTAGTTGACTGTTGGATGATATAGGATTTGAATCCTATAAATTTTATTTTATTTTATTTGTATGCTTAGTTAAACTGTTTCCAACAAAGCCTTAAACAATATATTTTACAAGAACTGAATGCAACGAATCGTTAATGAAGGCTGCAGATATTTATTGACAAAAGAATTCATAAGTGGATCGCTGCACTAACAATAGGAAAGGCTGATACATAATCAAACTGACTTTAAACAACTGTTTGTTTGTTTGTTTGTTTGTTTGTTTGTTTGTTTGTTTTGTTTTGTTTTGCTTTGGGGTTTTTTTACAGTATGTATCACCATGTGTTGTATAATATCTTGGTCGGTGTAGAATTTTGACAAGAAGTATATTTTGCACTGGGCAATGTCGCTGGGTGCAGAGTCACGCAGGTGCAGGCTGAGTTATTGTTTTGACAGACAGAGAACACGGGGAATCAGTGCCTGAGGTTGGGTCGAGTTTGGCAAAAATACCAGGTGTCAATGATTTAACTATTTAAGTGACGGCATCTGACAGTTCAGTTTAGCAGGACGCTCAACAACTGTGGACAACTAGAGAATGTCAAGCAGGAGACGAACAGACTGAACATCAATATTCTGGGAATATGTAAAACTAGATGGCCAAACAATGGTGACTTTAGCAGCGACAACCATAGGATAATATACGCAGGAGGAAAAAATAACAAAAAAAGGAGTCGGCTTAATACTGGACAAAGAAGTGAAGAAATGCGTTCTAAGATACTGCCAGTTCTCTGAAAGAGTTCTGTTCAAACTGAAAGGGAGACCGTTCAACATAGCAATTGTAGTTGTCTATGCCCCCGACAACGCAAATCAATGAGGAAGAAATAGAACCTTTTTACTCTACTCTAGACAATGCCAAGGCTCAATGTAAAAGCCAAGAAATTAGAATCATCATGGGAGATTTGAATGTCAAAGTAGGCAAGGATAGGGAAGGTATGACAACTAGCAGCTTTGGATTAGGAATCCGCAACGAACGAGGAGAAAAAATGGGCCCAATGGTGCACAACAAATGACCATGTAATAACTAACACCTGGTTTGAAGAACATCTATGGACATGGAGAAGCCCAGGAGGCGACACGAAAAACAAGATAGACTACATAACCATAAACAGGAGATTCAGAAACGCAGTGGTCAAAGCAAAGCCTATCCAGGTGCCGACCGTGGAAGCGACCACGTCCCAGTCATCTGCAAACTAAAGGTGAAACTCCGGAGATTGAAGAAGTCTAGTGCAGTACCAAAACTGAAATACAACACACTCGTGAATGACCTCAACCTATAGAAAGAATACACTAACAGCGTAAAAATCAAATACGAAGAACAAATTGGAAAAGGAAACTCGAAATGGGACTCGCTAAAAAAGCAATTGTGACATCAGCAAGCAACATTGCCCCAAAGGAAATTAGACGCAGAAGAAAAAACGAGTGGATGGTTGAAGAGATTCTCAACATGATGCAAAGGAGACAGAAAATGATCTCAAGACATGGAATAATACACAAAGATGTGGACGGACCGGAAATATTAAAGTCTTAAGTGGAATCTGCAATAGCCAAACTGAATAGAAACAAAGCAGCTGGACCAGTCATAGAGCTTTTGATAGCCCTGGAAGAATTTGACATAGAGAAAATTGCAGAAATAATAAATGAAATTTGTATTAGTGGTGTAATACCAGATGACTTCAGAAAGTCGATCTTCATAGCACTGTTTAAGAAACCAGGAGCAAACGAGTGCGAACTCCACATAAACATCAGTTTAATGAGCCATATAACAAAACTGATCGTCCGAATCCTGATGAATAGAGCGAGAAGCAAAATCAGACCAGAGATAGAACAAGAACAGTGCGGTTTCGTGAAAGACACTGGAACAAGGAACGTCATATTTATGATTAGGATGCTCTCTGAAAGGGCAATACAAATGAAGAAAGATTTATACCTATGTTTTATTGATTATGCAATGGCGTTTGACAAAATACGCCACAAAGAATTGATGGAGATGCTTGGCAAAGACCTAAGAGTAATCAAGAATCTCTCCTGGCAGCAAACCGCCTTCAGGTAACGAATTCAGTAGTTATACAAAGATTGAAGGGATATAAGACAAGGATGTGTCTTTTCACCGGATCTCTTCAACTTGTACAGCGAGACTATTCTGAGAACCCTAGAAGTTATGCTAAGATTTGTCATCGGAGGCCATATTTTAAACAATATAAGGTACGCAGATGATACAGTGCTGATAGCAGACACAAGACCTTCTACAGAAGGTAGTTGAAGAGAGTAACAAGAAAGGACTACAAATTAACTGCAAGAAAACTGAATGCATGGTCATCAGCAAAAAGGGGAGTCCCAAATGCTAAATACAGATGAGGGACACTAAAATCAAGCTGGTACAAAAATTTAAATACCTGGGAAGTGTTCTACCAGAAGACAGAAAGTGCGACAGAGAGATCCGTAGGTGAATTGGCATGACGAAGGAAGCATTCCAAAAGTTGAGTAAAGTATTAAGAAACAGGACAAATTCGCTGGAAACAAAGAGGAGTGTACTGGATTGCTATGTGATGTCGGTTCTTCAATATGGCAGTGAATGTTGGACAATATCTTCGAAGATGAAGGAAAAACTTGAAACAGCTGAAATGTGGTTCTACAGAAAGATGCTACGAATATCATGGACCAAGCATGTGAGCAATGACGAAGTTTTGGAAAGGATAGAGACGAAAAGAAAACTAATACTGAGCATCAGGAAGAGAAAAATAAAGTTCCTGGGACATGCAATGAGGAAAGGGGGCTTGGAGAACCTGATACTAACAGGCCAGATAGAGGGAAAAGTGACAAGGGAAAGCAGTAATATTTGAAGGACCTGATCAGGTGGATGACGGAACGAGGGTTGCATGGTGCAACTGGAGAAAGCGTGCTAAGAGCCACCAGGGATAGGGAGATGTGGAAAGCCATGATAGCCTACGTCCTGAAGGGACATGGCACATAAAGAAGAAGTTGGAGAGAGAAGAGAAGGACCAGCCTTCTGGTTGGCTGGCTAGCCAGCTGGCTGGCCGACTCGATGCGTGTGTAATCCCATAAAATCCGACCCGACCAAACCTCTCACTCTACAGCCAAGTCATTATTTTGTTAAAAAGACCAGAATAAAAATAATAGAATATTTTTATTTTATATATTGATGCCTGTCGATTTTTTCAGTTGAGAGAAAAACAGTCATTTTGAAGTCATTTTAATTACAGTTTATTTTCGTCGAAAGAAGTATATACCTGATGAGGAGACTATACAACACATGAACAAGGATCGCGTAGAGAGTTACAATAAGGGGTAGTTTATATTGACAGAAAAGGAAGTTAACTCTAGACTTGAACAAGCCAAGGTTGTAGTGATCGGGGAAAACATCCTCTTGAAAGTTTGTTCCATAAGACAGTGGTTCACGGGAATAATCTGTTTAAGTGGAACTCACTTCTCGCTGATGGAATACGGAAAAGGTGTGAAAGGTTTGCTACTATGTAAGTGGCATGGCGGGTCCTAACCGTGGAGGTCAAACCTGGTGGAAACAGCTGGTGAAGTTTGTCCGAGCACTTTGCATCGTTTTAGCGACAGAGCAGTGAGAGACTCGCTACATCCCGCCTATGAGAAAATGATTGATGTGAGGAAAATAATTATTTTCCAAAAAGATTTCAGAGTCTCTTTTAAACTCTATCAAGACTGAAAAGTTATACGATATGAGTGTCAAACTTTTCAAGCCATCATTCGCTGTTAAGTGATGTGCTTTGTGGTGCATTGGATATCGGCTCGGAACGAGAAATCGGGGATTCCAGCTGAATCCATTGCATTCGCTTACGCGCAAATACCCTTGGGAAAGGTATTAATCCGCCTATTCCTTCCAGTTGTGGATTAAATAACAGGACAGATTGGGTTCTATAGCCTTGGTCGGCAACCAGTCTACCGCAGAAAGCAATGGCAACCTACTGCGGGATAATCTTCTGCCCAGTCAGTCGTGTCTCTTTCGAGACATGATCGCCCAAGCGTGTATCACGTATGGCACTTAACTGACTGAATCTCGACGAGACTGAAATCAGGGGAAATTTCTCACCACGTGTCAAATCCATTTGGGGTGGTGGCTAATTGAGCTTTTATTTGAAAATAGCTCCAAACACAACACAGGTTATTTTATTTTGTTTTTTATTTATTTTTCATTTATTTTGTCAGTGTCTCAGTAATCAAAGATCACAGGAATAAATATTTGTTTGTGAAAATCTGAGAAACCACATAAGCGCTTTCTTATAAATTTTCCAATTACTTTGAAATTGAGAGCACGTTTCATTTAAGAATAAAACAACTGACTGCAAAAAATCGGATTTCATTATGTGACACTGTTTCATTCATCTTCTGTTTGCTACAAGCTTCGGAACATGCAGGATTATGGCTTTCCACAACTTCCTCGGCTGTACTTGCTTCATTTTAACATCTCCAATCCATATTTCGCATCTTCTGCTGTTACAACCATATATTCTGTCTTCTACCAATTGATGTTTGGTTCTAATCTTTTTGTTTGTGGAACGTCCTTCCAACTCCATGCTTTCCGGCGAACTTTAATCTTCAAAGATTTAAATACATTGTCAATCGCTATCTACTTTTCGTTCTCACCCATTAGTAATGTTTCTGCTTCTAACACCTAGTAAGATTTTGTGCCTTAGTGACTTTATTGCCTTGATTAGGAGTGAACTCGATTTTAAAAAAAACAGATTCCTTGGGAAAGATAGCTCACACACGCACACACACACATGCGTACAAACACACACACAAACACACACACACACACACATATATATATATAATTAAATCTGTTTTTTATTTGAAATTAATTTAAATTACATTTCGACATGAAAATCTTTTTGTTTCGTGATTTTACTTCGTTATCAGGCAATGTTGACTTATTGTTACAAAAAAGATTTACATTTGAATGTCATGTTCACAAAAATAAGTCAACATTGCCTGATGACGAGGTCAACTCTCGAAACAGAAATTTCCGTGTCGCAATGTAAAATAAATTAATTTTAAATAAAAAACAAATTTAATTATAATTATATTGTGCTCTACGATATATGTCGTATTGAGCACTTTTAAAAAAGTAAATGCTGAAGAACTCGGAATTCTAAAACTGTTGGTTCTCTCCACCTGGATTATATATATATATATATATATATATATATATTAAAGAAAAGCAAAACCCGTTTATGGAGTCAACAGACAAATTAGCAAAACCTAAAACTTTTATCCAGATACCCGTCTTAATTAAAAACGACAATACTGAAATAAGTAAAAAATAAAAAGCCTAATGCACACTTATCTCCTCAGTAAAGTGCGCGAAGTCTATATTGCCTATCTACAGAGCAAAAAACGATTTACAACCTATGAAAGGATGGTTCTAGTCGTAACTCGAGTTTCACGCGATCTTCAGACGATTTGAACTATATATATATATGAGAAATGAACTAATTTTTAAATGTAGACATAAAAATAGGTATAAGATCATTCAACAAGATCAAAATTACCTTACTTTAAAAGTTTATTTATCTATCCAGCTATTCTGTATATATATATATATATATATATATATATATATATATATATATATAAACGCATGAGGTAAAACAAAATGTTTTCATTAAAATGTTATTTGATTTATGTCTTATATATAGAATAATTAGAAATATTTAAAAAAGTAAATATAAAATCTTTTTATACTAAATTTACTATTATTATTAGATTATATTAGATTTATTATATATCTACTAAATTTAACTCATTATAAAACGCGAGAGACAGCCAAACTGGTCATAAAGAGTCTGGAAGGAAAACAAAATAAAAATACATAAGGTTTGAAACTCGTAGCGCGTAAATATGGTTGGTTCGAATTTGAATCTACAATTCGTTTCTGCTGATTGTTCTCTCTTCGATTAGTACATTTCTATACTTTCAAAATCATTAATACCAACATATATAATTTGGTAGGGATATTGCTAAAATGTCATTTAGTTGTAGTGGTTTTTGCGGTGGTGGTAGATATTATCATCGTAAAGTTTTAGAGAAAAATAAAAACAAAATGGACACTTATATTTAGCATCAAGTTGATAATTCTTAGGTACGAAAAAGTAGGTACCTCCACTAATTTACTAAAAACTGCATAGTTTGAAAAAAAAAGCACTAAACTTAATAAGACCAAAGTTTTATTTTAGTCGAAATTTTTATATTATAATTAAGAGAAAAAAATCAAAGTACTTTTTAATTATTTTTTAATTTTTTTTTTAGAAAACACGTTCGAATTTTAATAAAAATCTTTTCTTTTTTTTTTACCAAATTTTACCAAACTTTACTACGGATCCTCTCTGTTATAAAAAGAAAAAGACCGTTGTGTATTTTTTTAAGCATTTCACCCCAAGCAAGGTACTCCACTGCCACTATTGTGCATGGGGTTACATACGGGAAAGTACTGAGAAAGAGTGGTTACTTATAGGAAATATCGGAAGGAAGATGGTAGACGAATGAGGATACCGAGGATGGGGGTTGGGTAGATGGATAGAGTCTTTAAGGGAATGGATGAGAGTTAGTGTAATAGATGTCTATTGACCTTACATTTAAATTCCTGGAGATTGTGGCTGAAAAGGGAAGCAAGTATATGGAAGGGAATTCCACAGGCGGGCAGTGCGAGCAAAGAAGCTATTAGAGTAGAAGTTGCGGTTACATTTTATCTGTTTCACTGTAAAAGGGTGAGACCTAGTTGCTAATCTAGTATCTCATGCAAATTCATACCTAGGGGGCACCAGTGAATTAAGTTCATCGGAGCAGAAGCCGTGAAAGTATTTATAGAAGAGGCTCAAGAAAGCCGCATCGCGCCGGTGAGAGAGTGACTGCTGCCGGGCTGCCAAGTCGGCCTCGATCACATTAAAATTTCTCCGTTGTATTTTGTCAAGAACCTCGAAGAAAATAGCAAGGGCACCAGACCAGATGTGGCAGCAGTATTCAATACACGGACGTGTATTTATAGATGTGCAGGATGGACTCAGGCGGGGAAAGCTTCCGGGCCCTGCACAGTGAACCGACTTTCATAGCAGCGGATTTAGCGATGGATTCGATATAGTCATTCCACTTGAGGTCCGCTGAGAGTGTGAAGCCAAGGAGGCGTACCATTTTACTCCCAGGGAGGCAGACCTGTTCCATGCTAATTAGAAGTAGGAGCGATTGTCTATGATGGTTAATTCATCGCAGCTTCGTTTTGAAAGCATTAAAATTTACTACCATTTCTAACTCCAGTCCACCACGGATTGGGGGTCCTTCTCAAGCTCGGCAGCGAGGTTCGCTTTATCGCTCACACCGGATTTGATCGAGGCGAGAGTAAACTGTGGTGTCATTGGCGTACATGCCTACTTGGGATCTTATAGCATCGGAGAGATCGTTAATGTAGATCAGAAAGAGCGTAGGACCTAGGATAGAGCCTTGAGGGACACCCGTGTTCGTATGGTAGTTTTGGGAGGCATGTCCATTTAATACTACCTTTACTGTGCGATTAGAGAGGAATGGCTGGATTAGGTCAAACAAATGTCCAGTTATACCATAGCTCCGCAGTTTGCGTAGACCAGCATGCCAGACTCTATCGAACGCTTTGGAAATATCCAAGGCACTGCTTCGAGCTTCGCCATTCTTGTCGAGAGCCTGGTATATATACTCTGTGATGGTCGTTATATCAGCAGTAGACCTGGTGAAGCGGAAACCATACTGTTTGTCCGAGAGGAGCTTGTGGGCAGTGAGATGCTGGACCCCCTCGGCGTTGATAGTGGCTTCGAGCACTTTGCTAAAGATCGGAAGAAGGCTGATGGAAGGAGGACGGTAATTAGCGGGGTCCGACGGTTCTCCAGTATTCTTAAATATAGGAACTACAGAGGAAGACTTCCAACAGACAGGAAAGCAGGAAGCAGATAGACAGGAGTTGTAGAGTTTAGAGGGGACAGAGGAGAGTTCAGGGGCACATTTCTTCAAGACTATTATTGGGATTCCATCCCCTCTGCTCGCTTTGTGGGGGTCAAGTTTAGAGGTTATGTTCGAGACCAGCGAGGGAGTAATGTGGACGTCATTCAGTTGAGGCTCAGTTCTAGGTGGGGAGTCGGGTGTAGGTATTCCAGATGAATCCAGTCTCGAATTGGTGGAGAATCTGCGAGCAAAGCATTCAGCCTTGTCCGCTGAAGCGGTGAGGACCTCAAATTCATTGACTGGGAGTGGGGGTATTGAGGTTTTACTCTTGTTAAGCACGCTTTTACAGAGTCGCCAGTAGTCTTTGGAGCCGAACTTACAGGATGCTATATGTTGCTTCATTCTGACAGCAAACAACATTTTAGCTTCGTCGAGTATCTTTTTACACTTATTACGAGCTGAGGCGAAAAGGCGCTTGTTATGGTTCGACGCATGGCTTCGATAGAGCCGGAAGAAATGATTCCGGTGGGCAATGGCGGACGAGCAAGCGGGTGAGAACCAGGGAGATGAATGGGATTTAAGCTGAAATTTCCTGGCTGGGATGAAAGCATCGATACTTTATCTGTGTATATATATATATATATATATATATATATATATATATATCCCTCCTGTCACGCTCATGAAGAGAGAGACAATAGTTTGAAGCGTCGGCTCAGTCCATTGGAGAGGCAGTAGCAAGGCATTCTCTTTACTACCAGTTATTAAACTTCATTACCACTTAGGAAAGCTCTTGCCGCGTGTTTACTCTTTAACAGTGCCTTAATATTTTTTGCAATCATAATGCCGCTGAGCAGTAAAGAATATATATATATATATAACACATTCTTACAAAAATCAAATAATAGTCAGATTTTAATGAAGCTTTCAAGACTTATTGACAAGTGAATGAAATTATTTCTGAAATTATCATCTTTATAAAATCTTCGAAAAATATTTTTTCACTTCCGTTACCCCTCTTCAAGTAATTTCATTAAATTTAAAGAAATTAAATTCCGTTGCGAAACTTTGTTTTATTAGTTAAACGCAGGACTCCTTGAGGAATGTAAACCATTTTTTTTCAAACAGTTAGCCTTTTTTTCCAAAAATGCCCCAAACAGTAAAATAAAAATGAAGTAAAACTATGACATTATTTAAGAGTTTAATATATATATAGTCGTCCGCAGACAGTCCCGTTTTTGCTGTATCAGATCATCAGTAAGGTTATACATCCGATTGCTTCCACCCAGGATTGAAATCCGACCAATTTGACCTCAGTCGGAGATTCTACCTCTAATGTATCGGTGCACGATATAGGAAGGTAGATTTTAGCCTGTTATATATGCACAATGTAAATACATGCCAGTAGATGAGATATTCAGGACATTATAGTCTGAAGAAAACAAATTTGCCATTAATTTTTGCCAGAGTTGTTTTCATTTTTTCTTTTTTAATTGTAATAATTTATAAAATATTTTTCTTTTTATTTCTTCAGGCGATTATTTTATATTTTATATTAGTTATATTTTTCTTTTTAATTCTTCTTGTGGCGGTTAGTTTAATAACTTATTAAGCGAAGACCATATTTGAAAAGCTCAATTAATATCTTCGAGCCAAAATATTTAGTGTGTGTGTGTGTGTGTGTGTGTGTGTGTGTGTGTGTGTGTGTGTGTGTGTGTGTGTGTGTGTGTGTAGGGAGAGTCTTTTTTAAGTATGATATTTTGTGTGTGAAATTAAAAGGTTACGTTTTTCACGGCTTCTTCCCGTTGTAGGAAAAAAGTTAAACAATTATGTCAATTTTGGTCAACCATACTTAGCTTATCACTTCATCTGGTTGCCATCAATCATTTAATAATTTAGAAAGCTATGATCTGCGTGATTAAGAAATGCTTTTATTCGGAATCTCATGTTATGAACAAGTAATACTTGTTTCAAATCAGATTAATTTAACCTTAAATTTGCTAAATTTTCCCAAAATAACATGTCACAGATCTTTTTGCTTTATTTTTTTTTTTGCATGATTTTTCAAACCTAGAATCGTTATTCGTTTAAAAACTTGTCAATCTGTCAAAATGAACAAAAAATTGATAACTTTTGAAAGCTCTAAAAAGTGAAGATCTCAATCAATATAATTTCTATTTGAAAGGCACCAGAGTATTTTGATTACTGGAAATAGTAAATTTAATCATTTAGCTTTCAATTAAAGCTAAAATAAAAGCTGCAAGAAAGTGTTTGTTTTAAATTCACTTTAAAATTTAGGTATCGAAAATGAGTTGAGGTACCTACATAAAAGAGTGCTTAGAAAATATGATACTCACAGGGCATATTGAATGCAAGAGGGATAGAGGTAAGCATTGCATGATCTATCTAACGAGAATGTGTAAATGGCTGACAGAACAGGAAATAGAAAATATCTAAAAAAAGACAAAATTTGCTAAGAACTACAGAAGACAGATAATTGGGAATAGACATGATCGCTAATATTCTGAAGAAACATGACCCGTAGAAGAAGAAGAAAATGTACGTGTTAATGATCATGATGGTGATAGTGACATAATGATGATAGTTGCAATGGTGAAAATGCCAAAGAAGATAAGAAGCACTTCATTTTGAATTGTTTCATTATTCCTTGGCGCTGAACAAAGTTATTAAGTCGCCAATGAAAATCGATAGTGATAGAAATAATAATACCAATACTACTACTACTACTACTAATAATAATAATAATAATAATAATAATAATAACAATTGGCACAGACGTTTACAAAGCAAGGAGCACTGAGCCAAGTATTTGGTGCAGCGGGAAAACTCGTTTTAAACAGAGCCACTTCTCCTGACGTTGTTCATAGATCTTAGGTCATGGGTCAAGAGTAGAGGACGTTGGTTTCCCACCAGTAGCAGAAATGGAGAAAGTTAGAAAATTTGGAGAATTTTCTTCTCTATTTTTTTTTTTATTTTGTCTTCACTACCAGTGACTTACAATGAGTAAATCGAACTCATGAAGCAAAAATGAGTTATTCCTCAAGCATTGAATGTATTAGTCTATGACGTGTGTTTATTTTCTCCTCCAGGATTACTTTATGGTAAAGTGTACGACCAGCTTACCATTGAAGCAAACCTATCACTACCAGCAATTCTTAATAGTGACCCTATGATCCCCCTCAAAAATCCCTGGCACATTTGAAGACAACCAATGACTGAAAACTGTGAGGAGGAGGGCACAAGGTCAATTGTGCTAAAACACGAGAAGTCGCTTCAGGAAACACATTGCTTTTTTACTGCTTTCATTCTCCTCCTCCGAATTGTCTCGAATTGATCTCTGATTACTTGCCAGAGTAAGAAGACAAGAGATAAAGAAATCTCTCGCAAGGTATCACGTTAGTATATCCAAGAAAATCGCCCAACACAACAAATTGCAACAAAACCAAAAATTAACCTGAAACCCCGAGCCATGTTCTTAAATAGCCTCGTAAAATCCAAACTTTCATATGGCTGTCATACATGACGCAAAACCCGTTCAGAAATATCTGAACTGGGAGCTGTATACAACCACTTTGGAAGATCAATGCTTAAAAATTGCTTTGATTGAATAAAAAACATTCTTCTTCGAACCATCCAGATTGGTGTTACAGAATCACACCAAAACCACGTCACTTGAGGACTTTCAAAATCAGTAACAACTAAAAGGGATAGCACAGCTAGCTTGAAGAGAAAATAATGACATAATCAAGATGTTGACAGTTCGCACTACTTCAAGCATAAGGTTAGGAAGTAAACCCCCAACAATACTGCAAAGTGCGACCACATCTACTGGACTTGAGAAACCGAAAAATTGTTTTAAGAAAGGTTTTCAACCGGAATTAGTATCAACAAATCAGTCAATGAATGCTAAAAGTTTCCTAATAAGGAAACGGCTGATTATTCAAAGTTTTTTTTTTATTCTTGATGTCCTTCTTTATTGATTCATGAAGTTGAATCTTTGCTTTAGACTTGACGCAATCATAAGGTTGTAATTTTATTTAATTTGATGGATAGAGTCCGTTTCAGTATGTGTGTAATATCGAGAATGAAGATCTTCTGAACTTCTTGTAACTTGATGTTGCCATGGAATTTATTGGTGTATATTCCATACCTTTCTTGAAAAAAAAAACAAAGAGAAATTATTACCATTTATTATTGTGGTCTTCATACCGCACATTCTCTCAATTTCTTTTTTTCTTTCTTTTTTTTTTTTTTTTGTTTTTTGTAAAGATTTCCCCGCAAGCAAGACGGGGCCGCCACTAGTGCACAGGGAGTGATAATGATAGAAAAGACTGGGTACAGGGGAAAGGATAAAAAACGAACGGGATTCAAAAAGATAAAAAACAGAAACTGATGTTGCATTAAAATGTTTGGAGATTGTAGCTATCAGGGAAGCAATTAAACGGGAGAGAGTTCCACAGGCGGGAAGTGTGAGAAACGAAACGATTCGAATAAAAGTGGTGGTTATATCTAACTCTAAAAACGGTAAGAGGGTGGGACCTACATGCCAATCTAGTAGCATGCTTAAATTCGTGTGGCCGGGACACCAAAGAAAAAAAGCTCGTCAGAGCAACTGCCTTGAAAATATTTGTAGAAAAGACAGAGGGAAGCCACGTCACGGCGGTTAGAAAGTGACTTGAGTCGAAATGGCAAAGCAGAATCGATTACATTGCAGATACTTCTTCGGAATTTGCCGAGGTGTATAGAAGAAACACGAGATCATATATAGCAATTGTATTCAGTGCACGGGCAAATGGTAAATTTCTACAGGGTGACTGAAAAGTTAAAAATTATAATCGCAAGAACAGTTTCCTATAATTTGATCAATAAAAACCTATTGAAAAAGCTTTTAACGTGATGCTTATGAGGGCCTCCCCCCCCACACACACACACATATATATATATATATATATATATATATATATAGTCATCCGCAGACAGATCTGTTTCGCTGTATCACAGCTCATCAGTACGGTTAGACTCCGATCGATTTTAACCCAGGATTGAAATCCGAGCGAATTGGCGTCAGTCGGCGATTCTACCTTTGATCTATGGGCGCTCGGTAGAAGAAGGCAAACTTTTTAGCGTGTATATTATCATTATACACGCCCAATAGCTGAGAGTGTTCTAATTCATTGCTGAATGAACGATGCGTATTTGCTAGATTAGCTACTGTTTTCAAAGTCTACCATTCTTCCAGAGTGCTCAATCAGGGTGTGAGAGCGTAGTCATCTGCAGACAGATCTGTTTCGCTGTATCGCAGGTCATCAGTACGGTTAAACTCCAATTGCTTTTAACCCAGGATATATTTATATATATATATATGGGAAATAAATATACATAATACATATTATTAAAATAATATGATCAACGTTCCAAAAGTTTTCTTCTTCTGGATGCCGTGTCTCATTGGAATGTTAGCGATCATGGCTCTCCACAATTTCCCGTACTTTGTAACTCTTTTTTTATCTCTTTTAAATCTTACTCCGTCTTTCATTGACTCAATTTCTCTAGGTAGGTTTTCCGCTGTTTTGAAATTTACCAAACCCTTTTTTCTCATTATGTGTCCTAGAAATTACATTTACCTAAAATTACCTACATTTTCCAGTGTTAAGTTTAAGTATTCTTTTTTTGTTTCAGTCTTCTCTAAAATTTTGTCATTGCTCGCATGTTCTGCCTGTGGTCCTTCCGTAGAACCACATTTCGGCTGCTTCAAGTTTCTTCTTCATCTGTGAGAAGATTGCCCTGAAATCACGGCCATATGGAATGACCGATATTACATAAGATTTCAGTACTCTTTTTTCTTTTTTTTTTTTTAGCAAAATTTTCCTGTTTCCTAATATTTTGCGTTGTGATGCAGTAAATATAGGTTCGGGACGAGAAATCGGGGAGCCGAGTTCGAATTCTAGTTGAAGTCGTTGCATTCACTTTCACGCAAAACACCCTTGAGAAAGGTATTAAACTGTCTCTTTTCCCCCCAGTTATGGGTAGCAGGACAGATTGAATTCTATAGCCTTCGCTGGCAACCAGTCTACTGAAGAAAGTAATGGCAACCTACTGCAGAAAAGTCTTCTGCCCAGTCAGTCATGTCTCGAAAGAGACATGATCGCCCAAGCGTGTATCACGTATGACACTTAAATGACTGAGTGAGTTCGATTCTCACTGGATGCCCCATACATTCGGCCTTGTACCACATCTAAGACGGCGCTTAGACAATCACTTTTTTCTATCTGCAATGTCCCTTCAAGACATTGGTGATCATGGCTCTCCACAATTTCCTGTCCTTTGTAGCTCTTAACTTTTGTCTTTTTGCCATCTCTCCCAAACCCTGCACTGCCATCCATTTACTCAAGCTCATTGTTCTTCTATGTGCTGTGTCCCTTCAGAACGTTGGCGATCATGGAATCAGTCATGTCTCTTTCAAGACATGATCGCCCAAGCGTGTATCATTTAGCTGACTGACGCTGAGCAGACATTTGTTACAGTTTCTGAGAGAGAGTGCATAATCTTGCACGATCATTAGTTTGAACAGACCAAACACGCTCAAAAACTCAGTCACGGTGACTATTGATCTCATTTTGGTCCAATCATTAATTGCTTCCAGTTATATCAACCAAAATTCACCCGCAAGGCTTGGGTTAACCGGGGTTTTTCTTTTTTCACACTATTGCTTTCAACTTTGGTTTAATTCGTTTTTAACGGCTTATCAAACCTTTGCAGGTCTTTTAAAGTCAGATCTTTTTCTTTTTGAGATTATAATTTTTTTAATCATTTCACCCCAAGCAAGGCATTTTTACTGCCACTAATGCGCATCAGGTTACATAGGAGGAAAGTGATGAGAAAGACGAGTAGGTTATTTGGGGTGTCAGGAAGAGGATAAGAGAAGGATGAGAATACTGGTATGATGGGGGATGAGTGAATGGAGAAAAGAACTTCAGAGAAAAGATGCAAGTTAGAGAAATATGAGATGACTGTTGTGGTACAGTGGATATCGGCTCGGAGCGAGAAGCCGGGGAGCCGAGTTCGAATTCCAGCTGAATCCATTGTATTCACTTCCGCGCAAATACACTTGGGAAAGGTATCAATCCGTTTCTTCCTTCCAGTTATGGGTTAAATAGCAGGACAGATTGGGTTCTATAGCCTTGGTCGGCAACCAGTCTACCGCAGAAAGCAATGGCAACCTACTGCGGAATAATCTTCTGCCCAGTCAGTCATGTCTCTTTCGAGACATGATTGCCCAAGCGTGTATCACGTATGGCACTTAACTGACTGATTGACCTTACATTTAAATTCTTGGAGATTGTACCTGTTCGGAAAGCAATTATACGGAAGGGAATTCCACAGGCAGGAAGTGCGAGAAAAGAAGCTATTAGAGTAGAAATTGTGGCTAAATTTTATCGGTTTCACTGTAAAAGGGTGGAACCTAGTTGCTAGTCTAGTAGCTCGAGTAACTTCATACACACGGGACACTAGTGAGCTAAGTTCAGTGGAGCAGAAGCCGTGAAATTATTTGTAGAAGAGACACAGGAAATTCACATCACGCCGGTGAGAGAGCGACTGCAGCCGAGCTGCCAAGTCGGAATCGATCACATTACAGATTCTCCGTTGGATTTTGTCAAGAACCTAGAGGTGAATAGCAGGGGAACTCGACCAGATGTGGCAGCAGTATTCAATACACGGACGGATGGTAGTTTTAGTGATGCAACTCAAGTGTTAATAGCAGAGCCAAGTTCCAATTCATACTTGTGAAATTATTAAAATTTACAGATAAAGATTACAAAACCTGTGTTGTAGGGTGGCTGACATCCCTACAGCATTCTCAGTGGCAAAATTGCCCATGGCTTAAAATGGTTTATTTAAGTCGTAGCATTCGAGGCGTAATATTTGAGTGTCATTCGATAAAATATTCAGACTGATTACTTTGGCGTGTATTGCGATCTAAACCATTCCTCTCTGTGTTGTAAGTTATGTCTTTGCCATTGTAACTATTGAACTGTTCTGTGTATATCCGTTAAGCACCGAATATTGTGCTGAATAATACCGCAGCACACTTTTACTGTGAATCGTATCCACCCTGGCGATATAGCAACCTGGTACCGCCTTCAGTTATCTTTGTACTGACCAGGCTTGGTGTTGTTTACCTTTTGTGACCGGACAGAAAACGGTGTTTCAACGTGATATAGCCGTAAGCCTTTACACTCTGAGACCATCTCCCCAGATTGATAATATGAAGAAGCCACTACTCCAAAGCGGATAGATCAACCATTTTCTTCTTCATGTGCCGCGTCTCTTCAGGGTGTAGGCGATAAAGGGCTTCAACTTGCCTCTATCCCTTGTCGCTCTCTACACTTTTCCTCTTGATATCTCTCCCAAACTCCGCTCCGCCATCCACCTGCTCAAGCTCATCAGTTATGTCTTACACTGCTTTCCCCTGTCTCTATTTCCCTCTATCCGTTCTTTGAGTATTAGATTCTCCAAACCTTCCTTGCTCATTACGTGTCCCAGAAATCTCAGCTGTCTCTTCCTGTTGCTAAGCATAACTTTCCGTTTCGTTTGCATCGTCTCCAAAACCTCGTCGTTGCTCACATGTTCTGTCCATGGTATCCTCAGCATTCTTCTGTAGAGCCACATTTCTGTTGATTCGAGTCACTCCTTCATTTTTGAGGTTATTGTCCAGCATTCGCTGCCATATAGGAGGACAGATATCACATATTGTGGTTCAAATATTGATCTCATAGTAGAAATGCTGATGTTCTAACCATTTGGCCACGTAAGAAAAAGTATTAGACGTGATAATCTAAGAATTTCTCAGATGAAACATTGACATTATTAATCTCTGTCTGGAGTTTCTTTTTATTTCTGATGATTTTATCGCAATTTCTTTTACGTAAATCTGCGGCCGATAACGAAACAGCAGAACAATTGTTGCGATTTTAAATTTCGGCAGAAGAAAAAAAAACGAAAAACTAGTGAAAACAAATTAGTAAAAATACATTTGCTTTTTCAACATCTTTTACTTTGGAAATAAATCTGTAGACAGAACATTTATAAGTTGGCTAACGATTGTTACGGTTTCTTAAGAAGGAGACACAAACAATCACAAAGTTGATGCACGGAGCAGACATTAGAAACAAGGATTAAGATTCCCCCCTCCGCCAACCCGCTGTTAGCTAAAGGAATTAAATTAGATATTTTCTTGCTTTCCACCACGTGACCTTCCGCATTAACCAAAGAAAGTGTTTAGCTGGTTGGTTATCTAACAACATGTCAGCTCTTTATTAAGTCATTTAATATCAAACTTCTTTTCTGTTTTCAATTCTTTCTTTTTTTTTTCTTACCATTATTTTTCTCATTTTCTTCTATCTTATTCTTCATATGTCGTATCCCTTCAGGACGTAGGCGATCATGGACTTCCACTTGGCTCTGTCTCTTGTCGCTCTCGGTAATTTTTCTCTTGGTATCTCTTCTAAGCCCCGCTCCGTCAACCATTTGCTCAGATCTAACAAATACGTCTCGCGCTACTTTCTCCTGTCTAAACTTGCATTTATCCGACCTGTGAGTATCAAGTTCTCCAGGCCTTCCTTCCTCATTACCTGTTCCAGTAACTTCATTTGATATTTATTATTAGTTTTCTTCTCGTTTGCATCCTTTCCAACACCTCATCGTTACTCACGTGTTCTGTCCATGGTCTCCTCAGCATCCTTCTGTAAAACCACATTTTTGCTGCCTCAAGCCTCTCCTTCATCTTTAATGAAATCGTCCAGCATTCACTTCCATACAAAAGGACAGATATCACATAGCAGTCCAGCACTCTTTTCTTTGTTTCTAATGAGATTTTCCTGTCTTTCAGTACTCTGGTTATCTTCTGTGCAGAACCAAATTCCACCAGCCAAAAATCTCAATGAATCTATAGGTTCAAAATTAGCCCTTCCATATTAAGGTTTAACTGCTGCGTAGCTCTAGCCTGGCTGTGATGGCTTGTTTTTGTTTTTTGTTTTTGTTTTTTTGTTTTCGTTTTCTTTTTTTTTTTTTGGGGGGGGGGGGTTACAACAAAAAAGCGTACTACCATTTCCTTCTTTTCTTCCTTTTCATCATTAACCTCGAAAGAAGTCGTTGAGGTACCGATGTGCTGAGTTGTTCACCAGTCTCTCCCATCTGTCGCGGTCATGTACCACAGCCTGGGACTGCGCGAGTTGCATTCCTCGATATTGTCATTCGACGTTTTTTCCTGTCTTCCCTTCCTCCTACGTCCTAACACGGCTCGTTGAAGAACTGTTTTTGCAAAGCCATCTGATCGTATTACATGGCCATACCATATCAGGTTCCTGTTTTTCACTGTAGTGAGGTCTTCGTGGGGGCTAATATGTTGCAAAATTTTACTGGTCGTTGATGTGGCCACGGTATGAGATAACCAGGATTGTAAGATAGCATCTCAATTTCCAGTGCTTGTATATTTCTGTGTAGCTCACCTGTGAGCGTCCATATCTCGTATGCATACATAAATTTAAATAATACCAGTGCACGCAAGAGTCTGATCTTGTAATGCATGGAGATGGTGTTACCCCTTCATATGGTCTTCAGCTTCGAGAGTACTGTCGTAGTCCATGCAGTTCTTGCAAGGATTTCTGGTGTTGATCTTTAGTCACTGATGATCACCCTGAGGTATTTGAACTGCTGCACTGTCTCAAGTTTCTGGCCATGATAAAATCATTGTAATTTTTCATGATCTTTGTTTCTTTGGTACTAATTTCCATCTTAAACTTTGTGAAGGCTCTGTCAAATTGACGGACCAAGCTTGCCACTTCGTTTTTCCCCCGCCATGCCATCTATGTAATCAGCGAATCTGAGGTTTGTAATGGTTCTCCGTCTGATACTGACTGTGTCCAAATGGTCTTCTAGTGCACCGTTCATAATTCATTTGTAGAAAGATGTTGAAGAAGGTCGGAAATAGGAGGCAGCCTTGCCCTGCTCCTACAGAAGTGTTGGACTTTTCTTCGATTATGCCTTATCTCGGTTTCGACTGTAGTACAGACTAACCTAAATGATCCCTAATACACTATACAACACGTCACAAAAGTGAAGCTAGTATATCACTAGTATTTCTATGCTATTTTGGGAATAAGACTAAATACTAGTTAGTTTTTAATACAGACTCTACGGAGTGACACATCACTGTAACAAAGCAAATTGTATATATACATTGACAGATTGTGTAAGTTTCTTGAAGATGTATAGGTGTGACACGGAAACATATATATATATATATGTGTGTGTGTGTGTGTGTGTGTGTGTGTGTGTGTGTGTGTGTGTGTGTGTGTGTGTGTGTAGGGGGGGTCATTAAAAATGACAGACAAGGTATTCAAAATTCTGTTGTATTACTTTCCTCGTTGGCTGCCGGGTCATGTAATTTAAAAATTATAGATTTTGGAAACAATCTATTTTTTATACAGGTTTCATTAAAAATGACAGACAAGGTATTCGAAATGCTGTAGTATTGCTTTCCTTGTTGGCTGCCGGGTCATGTAATTTTTTAAAAATTATTTGGGCAACAATCTCTCTTTTATTCAGGTTTCATTAAAACTGACAGACAAGGCATTCGAAATTCTGTAGTATTGCTTTCCTTGTTGCCCAAATACACAATTTTTAAATTACATGAACCGGCAGCCAACGTATATATAGAGAGTTTTAATGCAAAGTATTTGTCACTGTAATTAAGCAAGTTCAAAACGACTTCGAAGTTTTGTGAGGACACTGATGATGTCTTCCCTCATCGGACTGGGTTCTTTTTGTGCGGAAAAACAGAACAGCAAAAAACTCAAAAACCAAAGAAAAAATCAGTATAAGACAGAATTTAAAAGAATAATAATAATAATAAGAAGAAGAAGAAGAAGAAGAAGAAGAAGAAAAAAAAAATTGAAGCAAACAGGCCAGACATTATTGTTAAAAACCAGAAGGAGAAAACTTGTCTATTAATTGATATGGCTTGTCCAGCGGATTGTAACATAGCAATCAAGGAATTTGAAAAACTGTCAAAATATAAAGACATGGAAATTGAAATAGAAAAAATGTGGAAATTGAAAACAAGAGTTGTGCCAGTGATAGTAGGTGCACTTGGAATGATAAAAAATGGAACAAAACAACACATTGAAAGAATCCCTGCAAACCCCACCTTAAGAGATATACAAAAAATTGTCTTGTTAAGTACAGCCCACACACTAAGGAAAACTTTATCTATCTAATGCTAGGGATGATAGGGAAGATAGAAAAACATGAAATGGAGCCATAACAACACGCCACGACCTGCCTTAGGTCTCCCCGCAGACTTGGTTGGTAGTGAGACCAAAGCAGAAATCGAAATATGATGAAAAATGACATAATAATAATAATAAGTACTCCTCACACATTAAAAAGAGCATAATCTATGTAAAATGTGCGATCTCAAGTTTTCTTTTTGTTTCTTTTTCTTACTAGTGGAAAATGTCATGAAGCCATTCCTGACCTTAGGTTTTTGGTTGAGACCCGGAAGCAAATGTGTATACAACAGAAATCAAAGGAAAAAATGATGTCGTTTGCGTAAATAATACTATGACGAAACCGGGTAAGGTTAAAGTGATCGTCCGACGTAAAATTATAGCCTACGTTACTGAACGTTGGGAATAAAAAATAGCCTACAGGAGGCCTTACAAATGGCAGGGCAAGATTTGAGCCATTCATTTAAAGTGCGCCTAACAACGTCAAAAGTGTTATAGTGTTCGTTTTTTTATAAGTACTTTTTTGTATGAATAAAGGAAAGAGACAAGAGAAAACAGTTTTCCTCTTGATTCTTTCTTTTAGTTATATTGTTCCTCTCGTATCTGAGAATATTTACACATTGTTTTTATGTTTTTAAGAAAATGTCTTAATCTCACAGACAGTAGTTAATAAGATGAATTCTCACTTGTTGTTGCATCAATGCGGCCTTGTTTTAAACTCCGCTAAAATATCCATCCGTAATATGTGACTGCTGTTCTCATCTTTGTTGTTATATCCATGATCTCCCAAAGACGCATAGCCCAGTGGATAAAACCGTTTGTCGGATCCAGTGACTTGACCCAAAGAGTTGTGAGTTCAATACCTGGCTAAAACAGAGATAAAAAAATTGAGTTAAAGGAAAATATACAAGATCTACAGTGCGGTTCAAAGTGCGTCAGTCTCATATTCTGCGTTCTTGAATAGTGAGGTTCCAAAGTTGTCTTCGCATGGTGAATATCTAAGCTCACTTGCATTTTAATACAGATTCTTTTAACTGACTTCTATACACAACAAAAATTAAATGCTAGGATTCCCTTGTTAAAACAAAGAATATGTACATTGCCATTGGTACAATAAAAAAAAATCGGCTAGTCGACAACAATGCAAATTTAAGAATTGTTTTGTGGCTTTCCCAATTAGGCAAACTGTACTTGTGAACTTTTCCTCTCTTCATTTCTTGAAGAGTTCTGATAAGTTGAAGGGAGTTAACCGTCCGTGAATGCGAACCGCGAGAAGGACACACGAAATCTATTGTCGATCATTTCAACCAAAGATGTTATTGGAAGATGAAGAAATAATTGTTTGAGATTCAAAGCGGGAAAAACTCCTCTTTAGCTACTCGTCGATACTTGAATTCAGCCATTTTACAATTCAGATGGGAAATATAATAAGCTCATTAAATGGAGAAAACACGAAATCGACGCACGTTTATTGCTCAATTTGAGTCCTTTCCGACATTTTAGTATATAATATATATAAACGTATATATACGTACGTACAGACACATGCATACACACAAACACACAAACACACACACACACACACACACACACACACACATACACATATATATATATATATATATATATATATATATATATATATATATATATATATATGCGTAAGTATGTATGTATATATAACTAAAGAGTAATGGATTTATTTTTAATCCGACATTTTCATTACTTCAAGCATTATAGTCGATATTCGTATTTTTATTTTAATCAGCGTGTATTGTGTCTATCAGCCTGAGTATTCGAAAAATCCTAATAAAAAAGTTTATTTGTCTATATTTCTGAGATGAGGCATTGTTATTATTTATGCTATTTACATTGTTCGGGCAGTAGTCTTCATCTATGTTGCCATATCCACGACGTTTCAGCCGTTGTACTCTCTGGCCTTCATCAGGTGGCTAGAATCCCGAACTGAATTCTTTATTTAGTTCACCAGGATAGATTGTTCTAGTTACATGAGACATACCTCTTCTAGATGTCCCAGTTATCACCCTTTAACTCAACTCTCTAAGATATTTTTTAGTTCGCCTCTGCTGTAGCCAGGTATTGAACTCACAAATCCTTGGGTCAAGTCACTGAATCCAACCAACAGTTTTATGCGCTGGGTCTTTCAGGACGTCGTGAATATGGCAGCAAAGTTGAGACAGTAGTCCAAACAATGTATGTCGTGTAAAAAATGTGTTGTCTGTCAGGGAACGAACCTGCGTTCCCTTTTAAAGTAAGAACCATTATATTCGGTGTTCATTAGACTTCCCGCTGATAGAGGGTGTCATTACCCAGAAATTTTTAATTAATCTTTAGAGGGATGTACATATTCTCGTTCAGAGCTCCTCGAAAGTCTATATCTACTCAACTTTTATGTATTCAAAAGTAAGCAATGCAACTCCTAAAGAATCAATGGATTTAGCTTGTTATCCAACATTATTCTCTACCGTTCAAAATAGAAATTTAAATACATGGAAAGTGTTCTAACAGAAAATGGAAAGTACGACACAGAGATCCGAAAGTGACTTGGCATGGCGAAGGACTCGTTCTAGAAGCTGGGTAAAGTATTAAGAGACAGGGAACTTTCACTAGAAACAAAGAAGAGAGTACTAGATTGTTATGTGATTTCAGTTCTTCAATATGGCAGTAAATTGTGGACAATATCATCAAAAAGAGAGGAAAAACTTGAAGCAATTGAAATGTGGTTCTACAGAAGGATGCTGCGGATATCATGGACCGAGCATGTGAGCTATGATGTGTTGGAAAGAATGGAGACGAAAAGGAAATTAATATTGAGCATCAGGAAGAGACAACTGAAGTTCCTGGGATATGCAATGAGGAAAGAGGGCTTGGAGAGCCTGATACTAACAAGCCAGATAGAGGGAAAAAGAGACAGAGAAAAGCAGCGGATAACATATTTTAAGAGCCTGAGCAGGTGGATGACAGAGCGGGAGCTGCGAGATATTACAGGAGAAAGTGTGCTAAGAGCCACCAGGAATAGGGAAACGTGGAAGATTAATGTTATTTGTTATGATAGCTTTGTATATCATGTTATTGGGTAGACATTTGTTGATTTGTTATTTTAGTAGTTACATTCATTGGTGTCATTTTGTCGGCTGTTGTTGTAGTTGCTGTTGGGATTGTTACTGGTTTTTCTGGGTGTTTTTTTTTGTTTCGTTATTAATTTGTCCATGTTATCCATGCAGCTGTAACTGATTTTGATTGCGTTTTTGTTGATTTTTGACGGTTTGCTTTTTTTTAGAGAATGTTTTCCAATAATTTTGAAAAATATTTTTGTTTTTATTTTATTATTATAGGGTGTTTCGAATCAGATTATATATATTTTTCTATTGCTATTGGCTGGGTTGTTTCCATTTTTATTTAGTTTGTTTAAAGCTTCGCTGTTTTTCAGTTTTGATTTATATATTTTTGTTTTCATTGAATATTTTAGGTCGCTGGAATGTGTTGGTATTCTTTAACTTATAGATATAGGTATACGTTACGGGGTGGTTGAAGATTTTTAAATCAGTGTTGGATTGTTGTGTATTTTTCTATATGGTTTGTAGGTTCCGCTATTTAGGTTGAATGTAGTATCTCGAAAAGTTACGATTTTTATTGGAGTTTGTATCTATTGAAAATTCTTATGTTTTAAAGGATTTATTATATTTTCTGTGTGCTACCATTACACTTCATTATGATTAATAGGCCGTCGTTCCTGGATTAGCTATGTTTTTTATTAATAATATTTTGGTTTATTGATTATGATATTGTATATGCGTATGAACTCGCATAAATCTGAGTCATTATAGCTACCCATTATTACATCGAAATTATTATCGCTATTGTTATTACTATTGCGGTTTTCATCTACATTTTGTTGTTATGATAGAATAATTGTTAATAGTGTTTAATTAATTTTTCTTCGTTGAGAATATTTATATATGGTTTTGCTAAATTTAGTGCGTTGTTTAGTTTGTGCTCATTGATGGATGCGCAGAAGTCTTTTATGTTTAGTTATATGAGGGAGAAGATTTTTTATCGGTAATTTTGTTGAACCAAGTGATTGTTTCTTTCGTGTTTTTATTTTTGTATTTTTCTATTGGTTTATGTTTAATATGTTTCTTATATTTGAGCATATTTGTTTTAATATTTGTTTATTTATTTTCTTAATGTTGCTTTTTGCGGGGTTTATTAATCTGCATGTTGGCTTGTTTATGAAGTTGTCCTTGTGGTATTTTATTTTAATAACGGTTCTACTTTTGGTAATTGTTTTATTCTATTGTTTAATTTTAGTTTAGCTGCTATGTTTTTAGCTTGTTTATTTATGTCATTTTCTGTTTCGTTTTTTTGTTTTGTTTTTGTGTATAATTTAGCGACTTCTTTTTCAACTAGTTTATTGAAATTGTATATAAGATTATACATAGAGATTGTAGTTTTTTTTGTTTGTTTTTTTTTCAAAATCTAATTTTTTTGCAATAACTTAATATTAAGCAAGAGAACAGATTATTACAGTTGTAAGAGCTATCGCGTTTCAAAAATAACTTTTCGCAATACATACGTTTACTAAAACATGGACATCAACTTGAAGCAGCAGAGGTGGAAAGCGCTACCTTCAGAGGCAAAATCAGATATCTGTGGATATATATGAACAGAGGAAAGATTCTAATAGGCCGTCAGATCCCACAACAGATAAAATCATTTCCAGACGACAACCATGCCAGTCTGTATTGAATACCATTCAATAACTCGACACAAATAACTGACCCGCGAACTGAAGATTAATTTGTGTATGCCCAGCCACCAGCACACCATTCCCTGCTTGCTGATGGTTCCAGTTTCCTTCTACGGCTGATTGGTCATCAAATCGGACTTGCGCTCTACTAATAACACCTGTTTGTGATGGATATTACAACTGGTTTATGTCGCCGACTTTCATTGGCTTCCAATGAGATTCGCTTGCTTCAACAACAGACGAGAAGAGGCTGTGAAAGAAGTGAAAGCAATCGAAAATGTGGAAGGACAAAACTACATCACAAAATCTGTCTGAAATCGGTGAATATCTTGATAAAGGTTAAATTCTTGTTGAGCCATTAAGCCGGTCGAAGTGGCATGACCTCGGAAGTTTGAAAGAAATTGCGTAGACGCATGCGCATTGAGTAAATTTAAGTTTCTCACACGTAAATACATAAATATATACACAATTTTATAAAAACAGGTATAAATGCATATGCAAATCTTTCCCTGTACGAGATTACTCATACATACATTGCTGTATGAAATTATTGGCAAAGTCTGATTTTTTGTTAATGTATTCTTATTTATGTGCGATGTCCCCTCAGGAATTAAGCGATCATAGTTCTCCACACTTTCTTGTTCTTTGTAGCTCTTAATTAATGTTATATTTTTGATATTTTTCTTAAAGCTAGTTCCGTATTTCATTTACTCAAGCTCATCAAATATGTTATGCGCTTTTTACGTCAGTTACCTTTTGCCTTCTATCTGCCCTGTAAGTATCAGATTTTACAAGCCTTCCTTCCTCATTATGTACCCCATAAATTTCAACCTCTTAATGATGTTCAGTATAATCTTGTTTTAATTTTTGGTTTCCATTTCCTCTGAAACCTCGTCGTTGCTCACATGCATTACTCACATTTCAGTGTCGCACATTCCGTCCTCTGTCAGAACAATTCCCAGGTATTTAAATTTCTGTACCTGCTTGATTTTAGTTTCCCCAGCCTGTAATTGGAATTTTGGGCTCCTTTTTTTGCTGATAAACATGCATTCAGTTTTCGTGTAGTTTATTTTTAGTTCTTTCTTTTAGCTTTCTTTCGCTACCTTCTGTAGGAGGTCTTGTAGTTTCCTTATCCCTTGTGGCTCTTCACATTTTTTCTTTTGGTATTTCTCACAAGCACTGATCCTCCATCCACTCGCTCAAGCCTTTTTTTTTTTTATAAGCGTTTCACCCCGAGCAAGGCATGTCACTGCCACTACTGCGCAGGGGGCTACGTAGAGTGGAGAAAGGATGATTAAATATAGGAAATGTCAGAGGGTGGGTGATAGGCGGGTAAGCATACCGAGAATGAGGGTTGGGTAGATGAGAGTGTTCTGAGAATAGTTGGGAGTTAGTGTGATAGGAGGTGTCTATTGACCCTACATTTAAACACCTGGAGATTGTAACTGTCGGGAAAGCAGACTTGTGGAAGGGAGTTCCACAGGCGGGAAGCGCGAGAAAAGAAGCTGTTGGAGTAGAACTTACGGTTACATCTTATTTGTTTAACTGTAAAAGGGTGGGACCTAGTTGCTAATCTAGTATCTCGTGTAAATTCGTGCTTAGGCGGCACCAGTGATCTAAGCTCATCGGAGCAGAAGCCATGAAAGTACTTGTAGAAGAGGCACAGGGAAGCCACGTCACGCCGGTGAGAGAGCGGCTGCAGCCGGTCAAGCCTAGCAAGTATCTTACACTAATTTTCCCCTCCCTCTCTTTCTCTCTCTCTCTCTCTCTCTCTCTCTCTCTCTCTCTCCATCCTGTGAGTATTAAATTCTCCAAGCTGTCTTTTCTTGATGTTAGGTATAAATTTTATTTTCGTTTCCATCCTCTACAAAACCTTGTTGTCACTAACATGTTCGGTCTATAGTACCCTCAGTATCCCTCTGTAGAACCACATTTTTTTTCTTGCTTCAAGTCATTTCTTCATCTCTAATTCGCTACCATATTGAAAGACAGAATTCATCTAACAATCCAGTAATCTCTTCTTTGTTTCCAACGAAATTTTTCTGTCTCTCAATACTCTACTCAGCTTTTGGTATACATCCTTGACCTTGCTAATATGCCATCAGATCTCAGTGTTTCACTTGACATCCTTGACCTTGCTAATATGCCATCAGATCTCAGTGTTTCACTTGACATCCTTGACCTTGCTAATATGCCATCAGATCTCAGTGTTTCACTTGACATCCTTGACCTTGCTAATATGCCATCAGATCTCAGTGTTTCACTTGACATCTTTGACCTTGCTAATATGCCATCAGATCTCAGTGTTTCACTTGACATCCTTGACCTTGCTAATATGCCATCAGATCTCAGTGTTTCACTTGACATCCTTGACCTTGCTAATATGCCATCAGATCTCAGTGTTTCACTTGACATCCTTGACCTTGCTAATATGCCATCAGATCTCAGTGTTTCACTTTCCATCCTCTGTTAAAACACTTTCCAGTTATTTAAATTTCTGTACCTGCTTGATTTTAGTATCCCCAACCTGTAATTGAAATTTTGGACTCCTCTTTTTTGCTGATAAACATACATTCAGTTTTCGTGTAGTTTACTTTTAGTCCTTTCTTTTAGCCTTCTTTCGCTACCTTGTGTAAGATGTAAAAAAGATAATTTAATGGTAAAGACATTTTGTTATGGGTATGAGATTAGTAAATTGGAAAAGTTTTATTTATTTTAATAAGTTCTCCCAAGTAAGGTGATAACATCACTAAGACGCAAAACGTTACTAGAAGTGAAGGACAAGGAAAATACCTTAAAAAGGTACAGGAACTCCAGTAATAGTATAAATTTCAGAGTTTAGCCGGACACCTCAGAAGAATAGAATTTAAGTAGAATTTAGAAGTAACTGAAAACTCAATCCTAAAAAAGATATAAACATCTACTTTTGTTCAAAGGATCAGAGAGAAGTGTGAACTGGGCGATAAGTGAACCCATATACTCGCTTTTAAATCAATAAGTCATTGTAAACAAAAGGAAAAATAATTGCATGTCCAAAATAATTGTCACGAAAAGATTAACAGTTAACTTTACATCTTTTTTTTACTTTACGTTTTTCTAATATTATTCGGTAATCTTTTACTAAATTTGAGAAAAAAACTGGACGTGCGGGTGGTGTAATGTGACTCAGAAGGAGAAAGCGGTTGCATTCACTGACAGTTTAGATATTTCTGAATGGGTTTTAGCATGACATCTATATGAAAGTCTATCTACCGTGTTTATTTTAGGACTTGACCTAAGTCCTTAATGTTGTGGCTTTGTAGCATCTTGAGGTATTGATAGAAGTTACACATAGCACAGCCTATTCTATGTCCAGCTTCCTTATCTCCTGCACCAAATTTGTTAAAAATGAGCCACACATCGAGGTATCTGAAATGTTTGGTATTTAATCATTCCACATCCTGAATTGGAATCTGATGGATCCCGAGTACGTATTGTCTCTTCTTTTATTCCAATTCCAGATCGCAGTTGAGGTTTTGTTTTCTGCCTTTTGGAACACTTGCTAGAGGATGTTGATTTTTTCGTTCAAGAGTATTCTTATCCCTGTTATGACTATCTACGTCATCAGCATAGCACTCTCCCTCATCAGTTCAATGGACCATAAGGATAAAGAGAATGAATTATTTTCTTATAAATATCGAAGAATACTTGACCTAAGCTAAATTGAATTAACAGTTCAAAGAAAATAATTAGAATTCTTGGTTGAATTATTTTCTTATAAATATCGAAGAATACTTGACCGACATCTTATATCACTTTGACTAAATTAAATTGAAAGTGAAAGGAAAATAATTAGAATTCTTGATCAAACAGGAAATGTTGAAATAATAAAATATTCCTGATATATCAGGGATGGTTACAAGATTTCCATTTTGGGCTAAATTTTAATAGCAATAGCTGTGCATTGTGGTGCAGTAGATATCAGCTAGAAACGAGAAATCGGGGAGATGAGTTCGAATTCCAGATGAACTCTATGCATTCACTTACGCACAAATACCCTGAGGAAAGGTATTAATCCGCCTCTTCTCTCCACTACTGGGTTAAATAACAGGACAGATTGGGTTCTATAGCTTTGGCTGGCAACCAGTCTACTACAGAAAGCAATAGTAACCTGCTGCGAGATAATCCTCTGCTCAGACTGTTTTGTCTCTTTTGAGACATGATCGCTCAAAGCGTGTATCACGTATGGTACTTAACTGACTGTCTGATTAACATTTGAATGACGGTACTTGTAAATTTGATGGTGTGTATTTTGGCTATTGTTACTATTGAATGTCTTCAAGTTATGGGTTTTCCGTTATTTGATAAAATTCTTTGTGATTCTGTAGAATCAGTTCACGGGGTTTGACGAAGGATCGACCTCGCTAAGACCCTACATGTGTTTCATTCACTGGAAGTCATTTTTAATTGTTGATCTGAGAAAGTTTAGGTAGAAACTGGGCTAATGCATTTTTTGAGTAAATTTTGTTTCATTTAATATTCCTAATTTGGAGCCGGTATATTATGTGGCCTACCTCTTAGTTTCTGGTATTGTATATGGTCTACTTTGTTTTGAATATGTCCTACCTCAGTAAGAGTATATTTATAGATTCATATTATAGTATTCAGACATTTATTGAAACTAATTATTTTTTACATTTTTTAATTTAAAGAAATGCTGTTTACTCATAAATTCTGTATTTAATAATTAAAAAAATATGAGAAATATAAACAAAAGAAAGGATCCTTCAATTACTAGCAGATCGTTAACTAACTGTTACTAAACATAATAAAACAGCATATTTAAACTGAAACAAGCAGTTCTGTAATTATCTGTTACCAAAGACAGTTATAATACTTCCTTATAATACGCTTTTTAAGGTAGGCCATGTTCTATACCATTGACAGAATTTCGTAAAGTACATTCAATAGGTAGACCACATACTATACCAGTAAAAATATTTCAGAGATCACATTCAAAAGGTAAGCCATATACTTTACAAGTGACAGAATTTTGTAGGCCACATTCAAAAGGTAAGCCTCATACTATAACAGTGACAGAATTTCGTGGAACACATTCAAAATATAAATCACATACTATACCAGTGACAGAATTTCGTAGGCCACATTCAAACGGTATGCCACACACTATACAAGTGAAAGGATTTCCTAGACCACATTCAAAAGGTAGACCACATACTATAACAGTGACAGAATTTCCTAGACCACATTTAAAAGATAGACCACATATTATACCAGTGACAGAATTTCGTAGGCCACATTCAAAAAGTAAGCCACACACTATACCAGTGAAAGGATTTCCTAGACCACATTCAAAAGGTAGACCACATACTATACCAGTGACAGAATTTCGTAGGCCACATTCAAAATAAGCCACATACTATACTAGTGACAGAATTTCGTAGGCCACATAGTATACTAGTGACAGAATTTTGTGGGCCACATTCAAAAGGTAGCCATATACTATACTAGTGAAAGCATTTAGTAGGCCGCATTCAAAATGTGTGCCTCATACTATACCAGCACCGTATTTTTTACTGTACACGGACGGATTACTGTCAAAAATTCTTCGG
Source organism: Ascarosepion bandense (assembly GCA_037127315.1). Taxonomy (NCBI): domain Eukaryota; kingdom Metazoa; phylum Mollusca; class Cephalopoda; order Sepiida; family Sepiidae; genus Ascarosepion; species Ascarosepion bandense. The sequence continues at coordinate 6,725,113 of JBBBDQ010000357.1, read as the reverse complement.
TTATTATAATAAAGGCATCAGTCACTTATATTAAATTTTATTTTAAAATTGTAATAACCATAGTGGTTGTATTTAGCGTTGTCTATATGGCGTTTTTATTGAATTTTTATGTAGAGGTTCCCAGGAACACGAAAACTATTTCAAGGATTCCACAAGAGTAAAACGATTGAGAAATTTTGGTCTAGAATCTGTACAGAATCGATTCGTCTTTGTTATTCGGACAGTTGCGATCGAAGTTGTTCGCGTCGCTTGAGACTAGACTCAGTCAACCGTCAACTAGTGTTCGGCCAGAGATTACAATTTTACCCACTGAAGTCAGGCTGTAAAAGACATTAAAACCCCCTGTTAATGCCTAATAACCTGATGTTGGCTAGTAGGAGGAATTTATATCGCTGTAGCCCAGCGTTACTTATTGTATTGCAGAGTACAGTGATTCAGACAAATTGATTCTGGTGGTCATCCGAAGTTTATAACTCCATCTGTTAAACACATAATAATAAAGACGTTCTTCTTCTTCTTCTTCTTCTTCTTCTTCTTCTTCTATAGGCAGTGTCACTTCTGAAGGTGGGCGATCATGGCTGTCCACAACTTCCTATTCTTTTTAGTTCTTAGTAAAAGTTTATCTTTTTGCTATCGTTCCACTCCGTTTTCTGCCAGCCAACTCATTAGATAGGTTATACGCTGTTTTAACCCGTCTCTTTTGCCTTCATTATTTCCTGTTGGAGTTAATTTTTCCAAGCCTTCTTTCTGCGTGTCGTCTCTGGATTGTAACTGTCTGTTTGAAATTCTGTCTGTCTAAAATTCTGTCTGGCTGAAGAAACCCCAATTCTGTAGCAATAACAGAGAGTTTTCTTCGATTTTTTTATCCGGCTTTATTTTGGTTGTGGTAAGGATTAACAGATGTCGTTTCTTGGAGGAAGAATGCGAGAAAAGAAACAAACAAACAAAGAGCGGATGTCAGCAGATACACCAACCTCTCCATTTCTTCCTCGCACCTTCTTTGGACTGTGATTATTATTTAAAACTCTCCTACTAAAATTACGGCCACGGAAAACGGAATGGAACTATTGGGCGCGGCCGTTTGGGCGCCGTTGTTTGGGCCAAGCCATTTGGGCCCAGCCGTTTGGGTGCTAGCTGATTTGGCGCTAGCCGGGTGTTTTAACATTAAGAAAAAGTTTGTTTATAAATTCAAAACCATTCAATAAATTCGGATTTACTAGCACAAGCAATATTATTGTTTTTAAACTTGGGTAATATAATTACCTTATATAGATGATCGAGTTGATGGATCTGAAAAGTATGGTAACGATGTTTTCCTGGGGTGGTGATGACCTCTGATGTTTAACGGGAATTGGATAACGAGTATTAACTGGCTTGTATGAGATTTGCGATCATTAGATCTTAAAAACAAGTTTTAAAATTTTTATTGAAAAATAAATACAAGCTCATGAAATGAGCGCTAAAAACCGTACACAGATTTATTTAGTTCATTTGGTAATTATAAGCAAGGCTTCTCAAGTACTCGATAGTATCTATGTTTTAAAATCTAAGAACAGATATATTTTAATTTTCTCCATACAGACAGATTTATAATTAAAAGAATGTTCTTAAGATTTATAAATAAAATAACATTTATAAATTTAAAAAAAAATGTTTTGGCGCCAGAACTGCCATCGCCAAATAGGCTGGCGCCAAATCAGCCATGTCTAAATGGACACGCCCAAACGGCTGCGCAAAAACGTACCCTAACCCACGTAAAAGCAGTCTAGGACATGACTGTCTGGACGAACATCAGAGTTCTCTACTGCTTCAACTGTTCTGTCGGTTTTTGCGCATTTTTCTGTCTTATATCATAATTTAGACAAAGATAATTGAATCGAAAGGTGTAAGTAAGCATCAGGAAGAGCAGCTGAAATGTCTAGGGCACGTAATGATGAGGGTGGGCTTGGAAAATCTGATTAAGGACAACTTAAGATAAATAGAGAGAGAGGGGGGGGGAAGCAACGCTTAATATACTTAATGGTCTTGATCAAATAGATAGCAGAACAGAAACACAAAGCCTACTTAAAGTTACAAGGTACAGGAAGATGTGGAGGGCCAGGATCGCCTTCGTCCTGAAGACATACAGCTCATAAAAGAAAGAATCTATGAATAGGTGGAAAAGATTTTTCAATTTCACAATAGGTACAAACCACTCCCACTCATTTCGAGGCGTTTTGGAGCAAGGTTCTCACCAGTACAGTGTGGTCTCGAATTACAATCACAATCCGGATCAAATATTGCTAAGAACTTATTTATTGTTTAAAAAATGAAAAAAACTATGATTTTCATTATAATTATTATCTTAACCTGTCTAGACAATATAACAAAAACCTATTTTTTTCAAAATTACATCAATGCAGAAATATTTTGAGAGATTACTTTAATATAAAGTTTAACGATCAATCTTAAATGACTCAAATCTGATAAACATTGTTGTAAAAATCAATAAGGTCATTCAAATTTACTTATTTGCACTTTCGTGTTCCCTTGATAAAAATATTATATCTTAATTATAAAAATGATTAAATTCCAATTACATTTGGCCTAACCATCGTGGCATGATTGATTCAGCAAGCTGAACTGATTTCGACCCTCACTGAGTGATTTGATGCTTGTGACATTGAGTCAAAACTATACTAATCTTAATGAATAAGAACTTTTAATTACGCTTATCAAAAATCTCTTCATAAATATGTACTGTGATATATTAAGTTGTTACAAAAATAATGACCGAATTCAGAAACAATTTTATTCTTGAAAAATTAGCTGTAGAAATGTTGAAATTGGTTAAAATACGAGCCTTGAGCATCTAGATACTCCTGCCATCGATCGACGAGATTATTTATTCAGTGTTGATAAAAAGTTATTGGCTGGGATGCAACGAAATCTTCCAAAGCTGATTCCACCTCTGGTTTAGAATTAAAAGTTTTACCATTTGAAAATGTGCTTCAGTGCTTAAAAAATGATAATCAGTGGGCGAAAGACCAGGGTAATATAGAGGACTAGCAGTATAGCCCGGCGTTGCTCGGGTGTAATGAAAGCTTTAAAACTAATCCATAGTCCTGGAGCTCAGACTCTTTGGACGTTGACACGAAAGACTAAAAAGCAATAGTTGTTTCCAGTTAAAGCGAAAACGTAAACTGAAAGAAAAATGAATGGATGTAAGTCAAATTTTGATTTCCTGGAATCGATATCAAATAAGTTTTTTCAATATTTATCAGGGGTACCTCGACACGAAACCTAGTTAAGAACACTCGCAGACACTTATAGTATTATATATAGTACAACTGTGTAAATTTTCAAGAAAATCGGTTCACCCGTTTCAGAGTCTGTAGGTAACGGACACACGCACAAACACACAGATACATACACACACATACACACACACAGTCAAAGTTCCATTTATAAATAAGTTTAGATATGGTAAACTCTCGTATCCCAAGTCTTTGAGTTTTTTTAAACTCATTCTTGCAACATGTGGCAACGCATTATCGTGGAGCAGAATTGGACCACATCGATTCACTAATGTTGGTCTTGTTTTTTAGTCGTGCATTAATTTCAGCAAGTTGATTGCATTAAAGATCTGCATTAATGCACTGATTGACTTCCAGAAAACTCTAGTGTATAACACCAACTGCAGACCAATAGACAGTCACCATAATCTTTTGCTGGTGCAACTTTGGCTTAAGGAAATATTAGAGGACTCATCAATATCAAGGCACTGACCTGATCGTTTCATGAAGAATCCACTTTTAATCACAAGTGGCTATTCGGTCATTGGTGTTACACAGTAAGAGCATCGAGCACACTTCAAAACACTTAATTTTTTATTATTGAGATCATGAGGGACCCATTTATCGAGCTTTTTCACAAATAGTGTGAGACAATGGCAGTGCTGACACCAAGCTTCTGAGACTTTTCTCTGACTATTTGGCGTGGGTTTTGCTCAACAACTGCTTTTAGACTGTCCTCTACCTTCTTCATCTTCAAGGCTCTCATCCCCAGCACGGAAATTTTGGAACAACCTTCGTACTTTCCGATCACTTGTCGACCCATCTTCCCATACTCTATTGATGTTAACAGAAATTTGGGCGGTATTGTGCCAAGTTTGGACTCATGCAAGAAAAGTAAACGAAGATCATGTTTTGTCATGTTCATAATTAAGGGCTTGAAAATTATTAAAAAAACTCACATTAATTATTATGTATATCAAAATTTACCTTAATATATACCGTGAATACTATGTTAAAACGGCTTTTCAAAATACAATACTTTGAGCGGCCATTATTTTTGTAACAACCTAATAGCTTATGTTAAGCTAAAAACAGTTGACCTGGGCTATTATAGATATTTCTTCGTTTTTCTGTTCTTTTAACAAACAGTATTTAGCAAGAACGGTCACGTGTCCTAGCGGGCAAGAATGGTCACGTGGTCTAGCGGGCAAGAGTGGTCACGTAGCCGAGTGAGCAAGAATGGTCACGTGACCGAGTGGTTAGAACGTTTATTTTCCGAGTCCCGGGTTCGAATCTCACCATGACCGGTTTGTCAGAAAGGTGACTACTGACTAGATTGGCATCTAGGTCCCACCCTTTTACAGTCTGAACAGTCAAATGTATCCGCTACTTCTACTCTATCAACTTCTTTTCTCACACTTCCCGCCTGTGGAACTCAATATACTTACTTTCCTGATAACTGCAATCTCCAAAATTGCAACGTCAATTGCCATCTCTTATCTCCTTGATTATTTTATCTTTTCCCTGATACCCCCTGTTACTTATTTTTCTTCCTTTTTGCTATACACTTACGCAACTCTCTTCACACCAACACCCTCTTGTAACTTCTTTTCGCTCTCTTCTCATGTAGTCCCCTGCGCACCAGTGGCAGTACTGTCTTGCTTAAGGTGAAACGGTTGTAAAAAAAAGAATGTTATTGGCCTGTGGTGGCGGTCCCAGTGTGTGGTATCTTTAGAAATATCCTAAAAATCATACCATGGGTTGACTCAAACTGTATAAGTGAGATTGGGTAGACGAAACTATTTGAGAGCTGTCGCTGGGTCTGCTAGCAGGAAGTCACAAAGTCGTCGTGACAGAGGGTTTCAGTGTAATGGCCTTGTTCAGACTGTTGATCACGTCAAATAATGACGCTCTCTCTCAGAAACTGTAACAACGGTTTGCTCAGAATAGTATAAAGCACAGGTGGCCACTGTGGGTAATTTACAAAAACAAAAATTTTAGGCATTTAGTCGCCCTTGGATACGAGCGGCCAGACATTATTCGCAATTACAGAGCTCTATATAAAGAGTTAGCACGATAATAATAATAATAATAATAATAATAATAATAATAATAATAATAAATAAAATGATTACTTAGCTTTTCTTGGAATTTCATAGATACTAAAATCCACTCATCAGGAGACAAAGGTTTTTTATTTACTTTCACATATTTTTTTAAAATGACGATCACATTTTTATGGAAAAATATATGTTAAAGTAAATCAAAAATAGTTTTGTCTCTTGATGAGGGGATTTCAAGATTTGTAAAATTCTGAGAAAATATAGCTATTTTTTTCTATTATTATTCTTAATATATATATATATATATATATATATATATATATATATATATAGATAGATAGATAGATAGATAGATAGTCATCCGCAGACGGATCTGTTTCGCTGTATCACAGCTCATCAGTACGGTTAGATAGCCGATTGCTTTTTACTGAGCATTAAAACCCGACCGAATTGGCGTCAGTCGGCGATTCTACCTCTGAGCTGCGGGCGCTCAGTAGAAGAAGGCAGACTTTTTAGCGTGTATATTATCATTATACACACCCAATAGCTGAGAGTATTCTAATTCATTGCTGAATGAACGATGCGTATATATTGTTAAATATAACAGACAAGGAATGTCTATTATGTTTAATCATGATCCGTTCTAAACAACGTATTTTGGCTTTAATTTCAGGTGAAAATAAAAACAAAAATTCTACAACATTTCTAGGCCACGTGACCGTTCTTGCTAAATACTGTTTGGTAAAAGAACAGAAAAACGAAGAAACATCTATAATAATATTGATAATATTAATGATAATAGTGTACGTCAAAATAAACATAACACTATTAACTTATACTATTGCAACCAAATACATAATAATTACAAACAAGATGAAAAAGCTCTCAAAAACATAATACGTAGAAATGTTAAACCAATAAATAATAATAATCAAATTAAGCTCATCAAATTTTATAACAAATTAAAAAACAATTGACCCCATAGTCTCTAATAACCCTACAAGCACACAACTAAATCCTCTACAGAAAACCAATGTAGTGTATCAATTTACATGCCCGTTCAGAGATTGTATCTCTGATAATAATAATAATAAACCCACTACATAAATTGGTTTTACTACAACCACGCTCTCCCGTAAACTTACCTGTCACCTTTCTGATCAGAGTACAATTAAACAACATTTCTTAGAAAAACCTAGTCATATAGGTAATATCAGATTGATTTTAATCAACAATACAATAATCCTCACTCATACACAGTAAAAAAATCTTCAGATATTAGAGGCCATCTACATTAAATCCAAACAGCCCACACTTAATAAAATCACGTTTAAATCTGGTCATAACACATTACATTGCATTTAAATATATGGTTCTGTTCTCATTTCGAGCTTTCACGTGGTATGACGACATAGAACCTCATTACAAATTTACGAACTGCGTTTACTATTTGGTAATTGTTATCATTGCTTAGCAAAGTTTTATGTCAACACAAGATAAAATCGTCGCTGATGGTGGATGTTTTTATGTTAACGTCCTTGTAACATCTCTGAAGATGGCTCATGTGAGCCGAAAGCTTAGAACCAACTTAATAAAAAATTATCCAAATGTTGGTGAATTTTTGTCTTTAATTTCACCTGAAATTAAAGCGAAAATACGATGTTTAGAACGGCTCATGATTAAATATAATAGACATTCATTGTCTCTTATATATATATATATATATATAATTGGGCGCGTTCCCCAGTGGTTAGAACGTTCGCTTTCTGACTATGAAGTCTAGTTTCAAATCTTCCTGTGGTCGATTTGTCAGGAAGGTGACTTCTTGATATTATCGGTCTGGAGGAGGTAATTCCAGCGTGCTGCACCTTTGAAAAATGCCTGAAAACCATACCACGAGTTGACCCACGCCTTGTGACTGAAATTTGGTAAACGGCTCTCTTTTGGGAGCCGTAGATGGTTGGGCTAGCCCGAAATCACACGTCATCGTGACCGAGGGTTTGAGCGTCATGGCTTTGTTCAGACTGTTGTTCATGCTAGATAACGCGCTCTCCCAACGAGACTGTAACTAAGGTCCGTTTAGCATGGTTGCAGTGTAAACCAGAGGTTGGTCCTGTGGGTGTTAAACAAACACAGGTGTGCCTGAGCAGACGTCTATAATAGGGATTAACTAAACAAATGTCAAATTAAGGGTTTTGTCACAACACATACGCACACATATATGAATGTCTGATGAAGTTTTAATAAAAGTTTTTGATTGATAAATCTTTCTTATTTGTTCTTTATCTTATATATATATATATATATATATATATATATATATATATATATATATATTATTTCAGTGGATGCATGTTTTGAAGTTGCTGCTCCTGTATTTTATATTTTCTTAAACTGTGAAATTAATAAAAACTGGTGTAGTTTGAGAAGTCCTGCTAAATAAAGATTGCGACAGGAATTGAACATGTATCCCTTTGTCCATCAGTGAAACAAAACGTGTCTACACTAAAAAACATCGCGTTTATCGTAATAAAAACTAGGTAGGTAGGTAGGTAGGTGTGTGTGTGTGTGTGTGTGTGTGTGTGTGTGTGTGTGTGTGTGTGTGTGTGTGTGTGTGTTCTGAGTAAATGCAGAGAACAAATTATATATATTTACACGTTTTTGCCAAGAAGTGTGCGGATCACCTTTTTTACAACCTCATTAATAATGTACAAAATATAAATAATGTTCTTATAAACGGCTGTCAATCATACAAATGTGGCGAAGTCTATTTCTGGATAATTGAGGTTCTTTTAAAAGAGCCGAAGATTCTTCTTTTAAAAGCCTTGCATTAAATGTGCGGATCATCTGAACCTTAAACACTGGCCATTGCACAAAGCAGACGATAATAGCCACGATTTTCGAATGAAAAGAATGAATCTACATGTGGAAAGCGCACGGGAAAGGGATAAAGAAGATTCTTTTGGGTTCCTGAAAGGTTTCGGACAGCAGACCGTGGAAACCTTCCAAAAATATCTTACGGACGGAATGGTACAGGCTATGTCACTTTCGGCTTGCGAATGAGGTGTTCCGGGAGGAAAGTCGTTTGGCTGTGGCAGGCAGCCAATCAAGGAGCCCGCTATTAAGGCATGGCCAGTGGCAAGCAGCCAATGGGGAACGTCGTTTGGCAAGTGAACTTTTAAGGGAATTGCTTATTACCAACCTGGCGTCTGACCAACCCTATTTCTGTTTTTTTATTATTATTATTATTATTATTATTATTATTATTATTATTATTATTATTGGTGTGTTTTTCGTTGACGCTGTTATTATTACACCGATAAACGTATTTATTTTTCTTCTTGACGCCTAAACTATTTTTTCATCTTTGCTATTCTTTCTTAGTTGTTTTCTTTTTGTATCCTTTCTCTTTTCAAGTTATCGCCTTTCTTCTTCTTCTTCTTCTTCTTCTTCTTCTTCTTCTTCTTCTCGTTATTATCATTATTATTATTATTATTAAATGAGATTGTTGTTGTTGTTCTTGTTGTCCGTTCATTTATCGATATAGATAAAAAAAAAAAACAAACATCAGTAGTGGGTCATATTTGAAAATAACTGAATGCTCACGTGTTCGCTTTATACAACAAAAGAAGAAACGGCAAAACAAGATTGCCTACCAGGGTGCCTGCCGTAGACTGGTGGTTAGCCAACTAGCCTTGCTTGTCAACATTAGTAAGATGACCTTGTGCCAAGCTACATTTAGAAGACAGCAAAGAAAGAAAAATTTACTATTACTAAGAGGGACATTATCCCGAGTCGCTCATGAGAAAGAATGTAAGCAACTGGGTTCTTCATTTTTTTTTTTTTTTCATAATTATATTTCTGCTATGGTTACACTTCCTACCAAGTCCGCGGAAAGACCCAAGTCAGGTCTTGGTGTGTTGTTATGGCTACATTTCATGTTTATTATTATTATTATTATTATTATTATTATTATTATTATTATTATTTCTGTTGTATACACATTTCCTTCTGGGTTCCAATCAGAAACCTAAGGTCAGAAATAGATTCAATACATTTTCCACTAAGGATTTTTTGTTAAATGAAAATTAAAATAACACACATTTTACATGCATAACGCTCTTCGTAATGTGTGAGCTGTAATTGTGAGTAGAATTTTTTGCATTTCTGCTATGGTCGCACTACCTACCATGTCTACAGGAAGACCTAAGGCAGGTCGTGGTGTGTTGTTATGGCTCCATTTCATGTTTTTTTCTACCCCCCATAACATCCCTAGCGTTACATAGACAAAGTTTTCCTTAGTGTGTGGGCTGTACTTAACAAGACAATTTTTGTATATCTCTTAAGCTGGTGTTTCCAGAGATTCTTTCAATGTGTTTTTTTGTTCCATTTTGTATCATTCCAAGTGCACCCACTATCACTGGTACGTTTTCTGGTTTCAATTTCCACATTTTTTTTTCTATTTCAATTTCCAGGTCTTTATATTTTGACAGTTTTTCGAATTCCTTGGTTGCTATGTTACAATCTATCTATCTATCTATCTATCTATCTATCTATCTATCTATCTATCGAATTGGACAAGCCATATCAATTAATAGGTAAGTTTTTTCTTTCTGGTTTTTAACAATAATGTCCGGCCTATTTGCTTCAATTTTTCTGTCTGTGTTGATGGCTTAATCCCATAGAATGGTGACGTCTATTTCTATAACCGGTGCTAGGTGATGTTCATACCAGTGTTTGTTTACATATTTTCCATAGTGTTTACACATTGTCCAGTTATTATTATTATTATTATTATTATTATTATTATTATTATTATTAGTTACTTATTTCCAGGGTGGATGATTGAATGAGAACCAAAGGTAAATCCTCCACTTAATCTATGTTGATTATCACAAGCCGGGTAAGGTTACAGATTGAAACCGCTAGCCACAACTTCATCTATTCAATTTTCCTGGCGCTCAACATCTCTATTGACCTATCCCTTATATTTCTACAATCTTACACGAACGCAAAATGCGTTTAGCAGAACACTGCTGACAAGCAAAACAAGAACTCGGGAGTGATGTACTATTCTGGACACCTAGCCATAGAACAAGACAGGTTATGTGCTCAGAAAGCGCCTATATTGACCAGCTGTGTCATGACACAGAATGTCTCCCTAAGGACTTTTTTGAACCCTGTTCCTTTTTTCTCCTTTCCTCAATCCTCCCTATTTTCAATCTTCTGATTCTCTTTCACTTTCATTCTCGTTTAACCGCCTGCGTTCTCGTGGTCTTGGTCCCTGGCTTGGGCGAAACTATTAAAAAATTGTTGGTTTCTCTTCTGATCTAGCTCTAAAATCACAGTGGGGAGAAAAACTGAATAATAACATTGAATGCCTCGAAAACCAAACTAGTTATATTTCATCATCACCGATCGGACCAATGGATGTTTCTTCCGGGTGACCTCGTGCCTTGAACGACTATTGGACCTCAAGTGAAACTCGTCATACGATCCATCGCTAAAGAACCATTATTTTCCCCGCATATCCGCATAAACTGTCCCTCTTACTCCGTAAATATCTCTATCTCGAGTGGCTCCTGGACCTTTCATCATTCTTATATTTACTTGTCCTATTCTTTAACAGATATATTTTATCTAACGACACTGTCATATCTACGAGAAAATTTGTTGATGGATAATTGCTTTATATGTGTTGCTCACTTTTAAGTGTGCTTATGTGTATGCTCGCTTAATTGCTTTATGTTTATTTACCATGTTTGACTGACTTCTTTTTACCGTGCTGAGCTGGCCTCTTTTACCTCCAACAAATCCTAAACCACTTCAGAAGCAGCAAAAAACTAAGATAACCAAATAATACAACATTCATCAAGCAAAAAATCATGTACGCACAGATATCAAATTGCATTAAACTTTATATAAATACGAAAACATTGGGGAAAAAGCAACAAAGAAAAATCAAATGACCTTGAAGAGTGAAGATATTACATTAATGACCTCACGAAACTTTGAAATCGGTATGAATGAAATAACACTACTCAGCTAAGTGACATGCTTCTCCACATTAATTCTATTAACGCTCTATCTCTATCTTGATATCGAGCACTTTGGGACAAAAAAATATGCTTACCTAAAATACCTTTCAATCAGTAAACTACTGAAAAACTAGCAGTTTTGCACTAAACATTATTTCAATTTAACAAGATAGATAGATAGATAGATAGATAGATAGATAGATAGATAGATAGATAGATAGATCCCCAAAAAGTTTTATTATATTCCACCGACAATGTCTGTCTATTGAGGTTTTTATTATATCTTTACTCTTTCGGAATGAAGTGTCGTACATCGGAATTGAAGTCATGAATAAATTTCCAAAGTACAACACCTCATTCGGTAATTGGAAAGAAATAAAAAAAAAACTTAATAAAGACCATGTCGCTGGAATTTTTTAAAACATCACTTGTTTGAATGAATACTTACTTCCTAAATATGACTTAAGTACAATGTGTGTGTGTGTGTGTGTGTGTGTGTGTGTGTGTGTGTGTGTGTGTGTGTGTGTGTGAGTGTGTGTGTGTGTGCGCGCTTGCGCGTTCGGATAGATAGATAGATAGATAGATAGATAGATAGATAGATTTTTTGTTAGAATATTATAAGTGGTATGTAAAAGTTTAATAGACGTAAAAAAGTTTCTGAAATTAAACATATTCTTAATCTCCAAATACGGCCAATACAAGGTGGCCGTGTTCATAATTAATGTCATTAAGGATTACTTTCTTATTTTAAATAGTAAGAATTTGCATAATTTTAAAATGCATTTTGCAGACGGAAGCACGTGCAACATACATGCTCTCCACGAGTACTAGGATCGGTAAAATCCCATGCTTGTTTAAAAGTGTCTATATTGAGCTCTGGTCAGAGAGATATAGAGTCCGCCGTCTTGACAGGTAAACGGATGTGTGTCTAACATATATATATATATAATGTTCAAACAATTCATTTCATATATATATATATAATGATAATATATGCGCTAAAAAAGTCTGCCCTCTTCCACCGAACGCCCATGGCCCAGAGGTAGAATCGCTGACTGACGCCAATTCGGTCGGGTTTCAATCCTGGGTTAAAAAGCAATCGGAGTCTAACCGCACTGATGAGCTGTGATACAGCGAAACAGATCTCTCTGCGGATGACACTATATATATATATATATATATATATACACAAAGAAAGAAAGAAAAAAAAGGAAAGTAAATCTACTCAATTTCACTCACAACTCGTGGTGTGTTTTCCAGGCACTTTCAAACAGTGGCGCAAGCTAGGATCTCCTCTTTAGATCGATATTATCCAGAAGTCACCCCCCCCCCCACGACAAATCAACTATGGTGAAATTCGAACTCGAGTCTAATAATTGGACAGTTAACTCATCTTCAGTCATTTTCCTATCACCGTGACGTTTCTTCTCTCTATATTTTCAATACACTTGTTCTTACGAGTTTTTGGTATTTCAACTGCATGAAATTAAGCATAATATTAGATTGGTTTCATCGTTTTACTCTTGAAAAATTAGGTGTAACCGTAAGTTCTCTTCTAATAGTTTCTTTTCTCACATTTCTCGCCTGTGAAACATCGTTACAGTTTTTTTCGTTTGTGTTTTTTTTGGGGGGAGGGGGTTGGCTTTTTTTTGTGTGTGTGTTTTGATTCCCTGCCACCAACAATCTTCAAAATTTTAAATGCAACGTCAATCACAATCTTCTATTTTCCTGACATTTTTTTTTTTTGTGGGGTTGGGGGTTGATTTTTTTTTTTTTTTCTTGGCTTCTCTTCTCACTAAAGTCTTCCCATTCTTTTTCACTCCTAGTAACATCTAGCGTTTTATGTGTATTAGCGCCTTGCCTGGGGTGAAATGATAAAAAATGTTTTAAGTTAACACTGTAAAATCTGCCAAGCGCTATATACAGGAAATCACTTCCTGGTTGTATGTGTTACGCTCTCGTTAGGCAGCGACATAAACGCGTGAAAGTTAAAATGTGGAACCTATTCGAAAAAGTCGACGTGGATTGCTTACTCTTCGGCATACAGAAAGTGAGTTTATACACCAAAACATGAAAACCTAACTAGAAACATGTTGTTTGACAATTATTAATACTAGATATATTCAGATCCTTCCTTCCTCCTTTCCTTCTTTTGTTTCTTTCCTTCCTTCCTTCTTTCCTTCCTTCCTTCCTTCCTTCTTTCTTTTTCTTTCTTCCTTCCTTCCTTCCTTCATTTTTCTTCCTTCCTTTCCTTCTTTTCTTCCTTATTTCTTTCTTTCCTTCTTTCCTTCTTCCTTCCTCCCTCCTTATTTCTTTCTGTCTTTCTTCTTCTTTTTTCCTTCCTTCTTTACTTCCATTCATCCTTCCTTCCATTCATCCTTCCTTCCTTCCATTCATCCTTCCTTCCTTCCTTCCTTCCTTCCTTCCTTCCTTCCTTTTTTCCTTTTTTCCTTCCTTCCATTCACGCTTTCTTTGTTCCTTCCTTCTTTCTTCCTTCGTTTCTTATTTCCTCCCTTTTTCCTTCCTTCCTTCCATTCATACTTCCTTCTTCCTTCCTTCTGTGCCGTGCGTGATGCATGCTAGGGAAATTGTTGCTTTTCGATCCATGACTGGCTTGGCAGAAGAATTCCAGCAGTAAGCTACCGTTAATTTCTACGACAGATTAGTTGTCCCAAAGCTATGTGTCCAAGTCTGTCCTGCTATTTAACCCATAGTTGGGGGAAGTAGAGACAGATATACATCTACCTTTTTTAATCTAGTGTAAACTAGATATGCGACTACCTGTTTGACACTAAGTCTTAAAAAATGACAACATACATCAGACCTGACGCTACAAAATCACATTATACCAGATAACAAAGCACACATCATTTGAATATTTCCAGCAGCAGCCACAAGTAAAATTTACATGTACTACAATCTCCAGGAGTTTAAATGTAAGGTCAATAGACAACACCTAACACACTAACTCGCTTCCATTCTTTCAAACACTCTTCCCATCCTCCAAACTACCTATCACCCCACTTCTGACATTTCCTATATCTAACCACTCTTTGTATTTACCTTCCCCTATGTAGCCCCAAGCGCAATAGTGGCAGTGGAATGCCTTGCTTGGGGTGAAACGATTAAAAAAAAAATTCCGTATCCAGAAATGATGAGAGTTAGCACTTTATTGAATGTTGTGTGGAAAGTAAACGTTTTAATTATGTAATTATTTGTATTTACATGTAAATACAAATAATTAGTGTGTTAGGTAGTGTCTATTGACCTTACATTTAAACTCCTGGATATTGTAGCCGTCGGGGAAGCAGTCATGTGGAAGGGAATTCCACAGTCGGGAAGTTCGAGAAAAGAAACTGTTGGAGTAGAAGTTGAGGTTGCATTTTATCGGTTTCACTGTAAAAGGGTGGGATCTAGTTGCTAATCTAGTATCTCGTGCAAATTCGAACCTAGAGGGCACCTGTGATCTAAGCTCATCGGAGCAGAAGCCATGAAAGTATTTATAGAAGAGATACAGAAAAGCCACGTCGCGCCGGTGAGAGAGAGACTGCAGGCGGTCTGCCAAGTCAGTATCGATCACATTACAGACCCTCCGCTGTACCTTGTCGAGAAGCCCAAGGAAAATAGCAGTGGACCCGACCAGATATAGCAACAGTATTCAATGCACGGGTGGATGGTAGATTTATAAATGTGCAGGATAGATTCAGACTGAAAAAACCTCCGGGTCCTGCACAGAGAACCGACTTTCATAGCAGCGGATTTAGCAATGGATTCGATATAGTCATTCCACTTGAGGTCCGATGATTATGAGTGACAACAATTAGCGAACTTGAGAAACTTATTCTTCTGAAAAACAAAACTGTTCTAAGAGAATGATTTTATAAATTTCAACTGACAATAACGTTAACTGTTCGGTCAATTAATAAGGAAACAGTTATCTCATAATTCATTCAGTCAATTAAGTGTCATACGTGATACACGCTTTGTCGATCATGTCTCAAAAGAGACATAAATGACGGGCAGATTTTCCTGCAGACGGTTGACATTATTTTCTGCGGTAGACTGGTTGCCAAACAAGGATATAGAACCCCATTTGTCCTGTTATTTAACCCATAGCCGGAAGGAAGAGACGGGTATTTGCGAGTAAGTGAGTGAAACGAATTCAACTAGAATTCGAACTTGGCTCTCCGATTTCTCGTTCCGAGCCAATATCCACTGCACCTCAACGCATCTCACAATTACCGTTACCATGAATGAAATTTCATATTGATTTTAATAAACGTAAAAGAAAAGTTTATTGCTTATTTTCTTTATTGGGGTCGGCAGAATTTGTTTCTTAATATATACGTTTGAAATTCATCGTTGTGTAAAAGTGAATAGATATCAGCCACAATTAAACTACAGGCTGAGCAATCGTCCTTCCTCAAATATGACGCTTATTTTATAATGACTATAATTGAACCAAAAAAATAACGTTCTGAAATGACATTGACATGAAGCTTTTAAGACAGGTGGTGAATTTTTTCTTTTAAACTTTTCGTCTTTGGCCTGTCAGGTTAGAGTTGAAATGTAATCAAGTCGTTGAAAATATCGACTGTTGTATGGAAGAGGTCGTTGAATATGGATGGGAGTTGAACATGGAAGTTATTTGTAGATACAGAAAGTTATTTGTCTAGAAATAAACATGTCAAGAGAGAAATAAAATTACAGATATCTTTATAATATAGGTTTCGCAAACTTTACCAATACATGACTACACTGACTTGTAGAAGTGTGGAAAGATTGTGATTCGCTAGGCATGAACTAAGGGAGGATAGCGTGCCTTGAAAAATAATTTTCAATATCTTGAGCTTGTAATCATTGACTGCGGTTTAGTCAGAGTTAGACATTTAAGTTGAAGCGTTTTTAGGCTGGATTGCGTTGTTTTAATGGATTATCAACCGTTGGGTTATTTAATATCAAAGTCTGATTTTTATTACACTTGAGACCATAGGTATGTGGGATAGGGAATTAAGAATTAAAATCAACCTTCTTCACTTTTACAAAAATTCACAATGACGTGTCAAATCCTGTTTTTTCCCAAATAGAAAAAGGATTGACCATGTGCTTAAAGAAAAAGTCGAAACCGGATTTCGTGAGTAAATGTTAAATTGATTTTCTGGCCAATGGAAGCGATTTGCAAGACCCAAAAAGACTTCGCGATCCAGTGCGAAAAATTTAAGTGACTTCGATCAGCGTCAGTCAGTCGCAGATGGAAGCAGGAGAGGCGACAAGCTAAAATATAACAAGGCGAAAATTTCAAGTTGATCCGGACATAAGGTCGCGTCGCACATCGTCCTCTTTCTCCTTCTTTCTCGTGTGCTGATTCCTTTTACTTCTTCTCCATTCAAAGACATTTTTACTTAACAAACGTTAATACATACATACGCACGCATAAACTCTTTCTAACAAATTACTACTACGAACATTTTCTACAACTCTTGATGCCATTAACTTTCTCATTGAACATTAATTTCTACAAATTCTTGTTATTCTATTCTTTTAATAAATTTCTATTCAATCATACAAAATGTATATTTTATTTTTCCACACTAATCAGCACATACCAAACCAATCAACCTTCTGATGCCAACCTGATGAAAACCTTCTGATAATTCTGAAGATAACCTTCTGATGATAATTCTGAATAAAACTTGTAAGCTATAGGGAGTTCGGTTATGTTTGACACAAGGCCGAATTAAAAAAAAAACATTAACCATCTCCCTATGGCTACAGGTAAACAACATTTTTATACTTGAGCTTACAGGTATACATTGATAGGGTTAATAATTGTCTATTAGTAAATACTGGTCTTATTTATACTTGAGCCATTAGACAAATTTTAGCGGTGTTTATAATTGAAATCAAAGGCAAATATTGGTTTTGTTTATACCTGAGTTTATAGGGAAACATCGACTGTGTTTATATTGAATTCATATACAAATAATGTTTGATCATAAAAGAGTTCACAAGCATAGGCTCTTCTTTTATATGCCCTGTCCCTTCAGGACGTAGGCGATCATGACTTTCCATGTTTCTCTCTCTCCGGTTGCTCTTAGCTCGCTTTCTCCTGTTGCCCCACACAACCCTCAATCTGTCATCTACCTAATCAGGCCCTTCAAATATGTTATCCGCTGCTTTCCCCTGTCTCTTTTTCCCTCTATCTGGCCTGTTAGTATCAGGTTCTCCAAGCCCTTCTTCCTCATTGCATGCCCCAGGAACTTTAGCTGTCTCTTCCGAGGTTACCCATTTTAAAAGATAATTCTTAACGTTCTGCAAATGATGCAGTAGGCATATTCTAAGCAACGACAATAGAACAATAAAACGGATTTGATAGATAGATAGATAGATAGATAGATAGATAGATAGATAGATAGATAGATAGTGAAGAATATGCGACAGATAGGTGTTATATACTACGCATGGTAACTAACGATGACGATTTGCAAAAAAACAATGTAGTGTATAAATCGTTAGCGATTTGCAAAAAAACAATGTTGTGTATAAATTCAAATGACCCTTTCGAGAATGTATCTCTAACAAACTAAATAATACCTACATTGGACATACTACTAACTCGCTTTCGCGGAGGCTTACATAACACTTAAATGAAAATTCTAACATATTCCGACATTTAAAACACCACGGCTATCAACACACACTTCTTAGGAAAACACTTGTTGAAAATAAATATATACTTAGACAAGAAAATAATAAACGAAAACTTAAAATTCTAGAAGCTATCTACATCAAACAGTTTAAACCTAGCCTAAATAAAATAAATTTCGACACCTCTACTAACATACTTCAATGCCTATAATCGACGGGAGAGGTCATAGTTATTATACTTACCCCCTACACCATAGTAGCAGTAGTTCCCAGACCAATCCCTCATGCCACTATACACTCAATTGACCAAAAAACCCACTACCACCATTCCTTCCCGGCCTACAGCCATGTGCGACACAAAAAATGGACTTGTCTAATTTTCTCTGTATAACTCCACTCTGTTAAAAATAATTTAAATGTTCTATGTTCACTGAACATTAAATGTTCATCCTTTGATAATGGCTTATGTAAGCCGAAAGCTCAGACCTGATAAAAAATCAACAATTATTGCGATTTCTTGTCGTCTTTTCATTACAACACTATCAAGCTAATCAGATCATACGACAGGATCTTACACAAAATAAATAGACAGAACTTGTCTATATTATTCAATGAAACCTGTATTAATACATATATATATATATATATATATATATATATATATATATATATATATATAAACTAATGTTTCTGTTCTTCGTCGGTTACGGTTGTGTGGAGAGAATCACGCACATACGAGGAACTTGTCGGGGGTCGTTGACTTGCGGGAGTTGTCATCTGTTCTCCTCTCTTCTCTGCGTTCTGTCGATCTTCTCCCGATGTTCCCTCTTATATAAGCCGAAATTTCCACGTATTTTTTCTTCTCGAATTTTCGCTTGTGTCATCTATGGCTAGGCACATCAGTAAATCATTTTCACCGACTGAAACCGGCTGCATTTGATGTAATTACACTTCTGTCGGTCCTGTTTATATTTTCTGCCTTCGATATCGATCACATTTATGCCGGTTCTGCTTGTGACGTCAATCATATTTCCTTTCGGGTCACAGAAATATATTATTGTTATGGGGACTCACCCATATGACACATGAACTTGTCCAAGCAGAGGGTTAAAGGGAGATAAGCAGAGAGAGAGTGAAATTTATTCCAGCATAACTGACAGTCGTGCTAATAATTGTTCATTGATATATGTTTGTACTAATGTCTTTGTTAGGCACCTCGGCGTGGTGTAATGGTTAGTAAGCTTGTCTTCCTAGAACCTATTACAACTGAGTAGTGAGTTCGATTCTCACTCGGTACCCCATACTTTCGGCCTTGTGCTACATCTAAGCGGCGCTTAGAAAATCAATTACTGTCTTTGTAATATATTTGTTTAACACTATTCCGTTTTATGTTTTTATTTCTGATCCCAACGAACCACAATAATTTGCTGATGAGTTCACAACAATGACATAGATAGATAGATAGATAGATAGATAGATAGATAGATAGATAGATAGATAGATAGATAGATAATGAAAAGACCGAGAAAGAAAGAAACAAAAAATCATGTGCCTATTTATAAATATCTTTATACACATTAGCATGAAAGATATCGTATAGAATATCGATGGAGTTGAACAGAAAAGGTTTTGAATATATTATATAGTTTGGAAAAGCCAGCGTGCTTTAAAATTCAATATTGTGTTACTGTTCATCGTTTTTCAAGGACAGAAACAATCATTACACCATACACCTATTTTTTTTTAATATCCGTGAATTTGATTTCTCAGGGATTTGAAATATGAATTGTCCTTCTCTTAGACTAATTTTCATCCAAAGCTAAAGAGCCTAGTTCACCCTTTTATCTGTGAGAAAAAAAAGATCGATTTAAGCCTTTCCCAATGTCATGCAAAAATTAATGCAACAGATGAGATTGGAGTCTGAACTCAGTTCGCTGGTGTCAATTTTATTCGTCAATAAACGTTATGCCACCTACACATCGCGTCCTTTACGCTGGGCTTGAAAACTGACTACGAGTAGCGAATTAAACTACCAAACAAGTCTGTCATTATATACTGGAAGTTTTTTTAAAGAGTAGTGGGATTGGCTAGCTAATAATAATTAGCATAGCCCTACCCCTATATAATGACGTATTTAGAGACAGAGAGGCACTCGATAGACTCGTTAGAATAATTTCGAATGAGCAACTATCAACATCATAACATTAAGTACAGATATATGTACATATGAATGTGTATTTATTGTCGATTTTCGATGAATACGTTTTGCAAGTGTGTATATAAAAATACGTTTATTGCGTACGCCATGCAAGATTTTATTATTCAAGTCAATATTGTCACAGACTTAAATCGACTGATGTTGGCAACATTTTTAATGATACACTTATATAATAAATAAACATGCGAATCTCAGTTTGTAATATCTGTTCCGTTTTTATAAATATTTACAATCTTATTTGGTGGTAGGAGATTCTAGATAAGAAAGAAAAGGAGATAGATAGATAGATAGATAGATAGATAATGGATGAATGTTAGATAGATAGATAGATAGATAGATAGATAGATAGATAGATAGATAGATAGATAATGGATGAAGGTTAGATAGATAGATAGATAGATAGATAGATAGATAGATAGATAGATAGATAATGAATGAATGTTAGATAGATAGATAATGAATGAATGTTATAAAGAAAGAAAGAAAGAAAGAAAAAAAAGAAAGAAAGAAAGAAAGAAAGAAAAGAAAGAAAGAAAGAAATTGTTCATATTTATTTTTACGTTCATATGTATAATAATGGCTGTGTATAAAATAATGACCATATTTCTCAAAATAGAAATAAGATAGTATTAAGTTATTTGGCAATTGGAACACAATAATGGAAAAAGCAAAAAAACTAACAGAAGAAATTTCACTGGGCAATGCAGACATAAACTAAAACATTAGCAACATAGGAACTAGAAAAAATGGATTTAAGAATGTCATTAAAAGATATTTTAGAAAAATTCAAACGATAGTAATAAAATGGCCAACAAGAAAATATTTGCCGAAGTTCATATTGAGAATGTAAACATTAGAGAAAAAAATGCAGTATATAAAGAACAATGGTTAAAGAACATCACAAAAACCAAATTACCACCTTTAATGGAACATCACAAAGATAAATATGTTGGATGAAGAAGTCCATGTAAAGTGATTAGTCAATAGATTTTTAAGGGTTTATATTGACATACGTTTGATGCATCGACATAATGTAATGGTTAGCAAGCTTGTTTCTCTAGTTCAACTGCGAATGAGTTCAATCCTCGCTGGGTGCCCTATCATTTCGGTGTTGTGTCATATCTAATCACTATATTAAGCTACATGTTATAGATAGAATGAATGATTTCAACGCGACTTAAAAAAAAAACAAGGCTGATGTGAAGTATTGTAGGCAGTAAAAGTTATAGTTTTAATGATGTTGTAAGAATAAATGAAATCAATTTTTATTGCGAAAAAGGTGTTCTTCTCTTTTCCTCTCTCTCTCTCTCTCTCTCTCTCTCTATATATATATATATATATATATATATATATATATATTTGATTTCCCAACTCGGTTTTTCGCAGAGGTAATTCCTGATTTTAAAAGTAAACTCTTTTCTTGCCTGTGGCAGAATGTTTAACTCATACGACTGAAGAATTTCAGTCTCTGTGCATTTTCATGGGTCGATGCATACCTACAGGTTTTCTGAGTGTTTGAAAGTTTATCGAATCACCATCTCTAGAATGGCTGCCAAGCACGGATATAGAACCCAGTCTGTCCCGCTATTTAAAACATAGCTAGGGGAAGAGAAGAGACGGGTTCATACTTTTCCCAAGATTATATAAACTCGTAATTGGACGTAACAAATTCGACTCTTTCCCATTTCTCATTTACAATCCATTACACAAAACCAAGGCTCAAGATAAATTAAATCATTCATTAATAGACATTAGATTTATCTAAAAATACGTTGAATGAAAATCGTTATTTTTACGTCATCTTACAAAGCGAGCACATTGTTAGGAAAATCTTGTTCGTTTCTTTAATGTTTACTCAAACATTTCTTGCACATGCAAAAAGACAACTATAGGATATTGTTTAACTTTCCTCTATGGTACCTAGACTTTAGAAATTTAAACACAGTACTAGATTGGCCGCAACGTCTCATCATTTTAGAGTTGAAATGGCTACATGTAACTGTAGCAGCTTCTTTTCTTGCACTTCTCGCTCGTGGGATTTTCTTCCGGCTTCTTGCTTCCTAGTTATGACGCAAACCGTCCCGGTCTCAGGCTGTATGTTGCGTGTGTTAACTGGCCGTAAGTTAGTCGCACCTGAGTCTGCAGCTGTTAGCTTCTGTTCCGCCCCCAGGTTATCGAAGATGTCAAATGATCAGTCGAAAATATTTCACTTCCTCTACCACGTTTTAATTTCTGAACTCAGAGAGAGCTAAGAACCCAATAAAAAGGGGCGGTCGTCTTTGTGCTGCACTCCTCGACAACTGAAAATCAAGAGACGGTTGGGTGCATGGTTGAAATGCAGAAATAAGGGAAACAGACAAGAACAAGTAATGCAGTTTTTTATGCTCCCTTCCCCTTAGGTTCTGCTTGGAAGCGGTGTATGTGTCTACTCTCTCTCTCTCTCTTTCTCTCTCTCTTTCTCTCTCTCTCTCTCTCTCTCTCTCTCTCTGACTGACTGACTTGTTTTTCAAATCCGTCGCCTTTTTGTTGAAACCGTTTCAATATGGCGTGGGGTGGCAAGTGTTCGAAATGTTTGTCCATAAAAGTAATGTCAATTTCGTGTATCTGGCTTAAATCACCTGCTTACGGTTTTGGCGCGGATGTCTGCCAGTGTAGAAATTCGGAGACAATATTCTGTTGACTTTATACATTTAGCTGTCAGTGGTAATTACAATTCCATTCTTGCGTGGGTGGTCTTTTTTCGACCGATAATTCCGTTTTCAGTCGCTCCTTTTTTTCTCAGGGAGTGAAAGGGAGAGTACGAACAAACAAGGAAGAAAGTAACATAAATCTCTTCCTTTGCAAGGCAAGCTGGTCTTTGTTAAATTTTTATCATATCAGTCGAGGTCATTTTCGTGAATGCCTTGTGTTTCTGCTCTCTCCTATCTCTCGGCCATCCCAGCGCTTATTTCTTTCTTCCTCTCTTTCTTAACCCTTAAGAATAAAAGAAAAATATATACACACAAAGATATTCTCCAAATATCTATACCGGGGTTCGAATCCAGAGTCCGTCGATACTTGGTTTAATGTTTGTGCGTAAAGAACACTTACAGTGTTACAAAGTTTGATCTTCAAAAACTTAGACGTAATAGCAATCGTTACCTTCTGACTTCTTCATTTCTGTTCTTTTATTGTTCTCTCTACTTGATAATGGTTTCTTTAATCTTATATTCTTTCACACTCTGTAAACCACTGTGTCTTAGCAGCTTTGTTGCTTCGTTTAGAGTGGAAGGTTAAAAAAATACATATCCCTTGAGAAAAAATATCTAAAAGTTAAGAAATTTGGTTCAGCTTATGCTGAGCAAAACATTGTTATACAATTATACCTACTTAGAGCCAAACCCGAAGCAAAAACTAAAATAAAAGAACTGAAAAATTACCGACATACAGGCAGATAAACAGATACACACACAAACATCTTGCCTTATATATATATATATATATATATATATATATATATATATATTATCGAGTTTCTGCACTATTGTAAGAACTGCAACCTTGAAACTTCTGAATATCGTTTCTTATATCTTTTTTATGAGTGTATCAAATTTGATTAAAATCGGACCACTCCTTCTATAATCCGATTTTTTCGATTATCGATTTTCGATATTTATCGGGATTACCTCGACACAAGACCTAGCTAAGAACACTCGCAGACGCTTATAGTACAACTGTGTAAATTTTCAAGAAAATCGGTTCAGCCGTTTCGGAGTCTATAGGTAACGGACACATGCACAGACACACACACACATACACACACAGAGACAAAGTTCCATTTATAAATAAGTTTAGATATATATTAAATGTTAAATTAAGTGTTAAATGCTGACCAATGTCTTGCTAATCATAAGCTGAACATATTTTCTTAATTTTTACATAATTTTTCACAAGGGATAAATTTTTTTAATCTTTTCACCCTAAACGAAGCAACAAATCTGCTATGACACAGTACTTTACAGACTGTGAAAGAATATAAGATTAAAAAAAAAACATATATGGTTTAGAAATGCATCCGCAAAATAACGGCAGCTACATCATCAGTGATGTTGCCCCGGGATCCTTAGGGATTTTGGGATTATCAACATCAGACGCCTTTATTCAGGTGATCCTCCTGGTGGTGATCACATATCAATATGCGACTGCGCAACAAGCCATGAGAAAATATATTTATTACTCAAAATGAACAATTTTGGCACAAGACTGTTGGAAAAAGAAAAAAAATGTATTGGTAGGAAGCAACCACAGGAAAGTATTTCAACCAGGCAAAAAAAATCCACACGTCTTGTCTTAATCTCCCAAACGCTATTCTCACGCAAACGACGTTTCGAATAACAACGACGACGCCCCTCAAAATGAGCATACCACGTTTTATCCACTTGACCTGGCTACCACTCAGCCAATGAGCGCTCAGCACAGTAAATATAAACGGCTACAAGCGACACCAATTCTGTTTACCACGAAGTGCTGTCCGATTCTCCATCTGACCAACGCTCGCCAATTCGCCGTCGCCTTACTCCATTACAAAACATACACCCGACTCAGGGCCGTTTAGATCGCCGAGGTAAGTCACTGCTACACTACCCACTGATCTCCTGATCACAGGTGCTGCATCCCGGGACGGGTCTCTTCTGTCGGGAACTTCTTCGAAGAGGAACAACGAAGGTCTTTTTCTCGGGCGAACTACGGCCTGAAGTGTTATCGGGTGCTCCGGCATCAGTCTCTGAACTACTGGTACTAGAGGAATTAACTGGCGAACTAGATTTTAAATATATAAATTGTTCACTCTCCGCTGTGTCGCTATCAGTGTCTGTCAACGGATCTGATCCTAAAAATGGGCGTAAATTTTTAAACGTGTTGCGGTGTGCCATCAATCCGCGTCGACTGCGGACTAATTATCTGGGTTACGCGACTTGTCGTGCATCTGCTTTTTGGGCTTTTAATCCAGACAATGTCCCCTTCTTTGTACTTTCCGTGACTATTTTGTGGTGTATGTGAGGGCGTGGTATCAATGTTTTGTACACGAACGTAGTACCTATGCAACATATCGACCGGTGCTGTGGAAGCTGAAAGACTGTCCTTAGGAGTGACATTGTGCCAGTAGGCCGCCTCTGACACCGAACATTGTTTTCTGGCTGCGATAGTTTTTATACTCCTATGACGTTCCACAATTCCATTCCCAGCCGGATCATAAGCACATCTAAATCTCAAGTGTACCCCACAACTGTTTAAAAATCTTTTGAAATTTTGACAGTTGAATGCAGTGTCATTATCCGTCAGGATTTCAGCTGGCGGGCCGCTCTTATAGAAAATTGCCTCTAGTTGATGAATAACACTAGTGAAGCCCTGCCGGCGCAGCTGTCGTCATATTACAAATCGAGAAGGTCCGCAGTCAATAAGTGTTAGAAAATGACCGCCTCTATAAGGGGTAATATCCATCGCCAATCTATTCCAAGTTGCTTTGACGTCTAACGTCCCCTTTTTCCAACGCACCTTTTTCGCAAGTTCTGACAACAGATTCGACAAGTTTTCTAGACACTAATAGGTCAACAGATCTGGCAAAATATAACGTCCTTTTCACATCCGAGTGGTCACTTTGGTGGTGTATATCAATCACCTGGTTTTTGTTTAATCTACACTCCGCAATGGCACAAACTTTCGGCAGCGATTCTTCTCTATGTCGATACGAATCTACCCATCTCTGTGGTACTCGGGTCAAGCAGTTTGCGCGGTTTAAACAGGAATTCACCAACGTTACATCCATAGTCAAGGCATATTCTTCTGTCAATGCTTGCAATGTTTCTAAGCGTCGTCTTACTAGCATCTCACCGGCCGCCTTTGTGTTCATTCGCGCCTTTCCAGTTAGGGTGTCTGATATCCATCGATATACACAGGTTGAATCTGTAACTAAATGTAACACTGAAGCTTACTATTGAATGGCCAGATTTACACCTTTTATTGCGGCATCGAGCTCGACAAAATTTATATGCTTGGCATCTTCAACTGGACGCAACCAACTAGCATCCTCTACAATGCTCCCATTTACTTCTAATGCCACTCCTGTAGCTACAGAACTTACGTCCACCCAAACCTTCATCTCTCTACCATCAACGCACCAGTCACCTCTTACGGGCTTCATCTCGTGTACTTTGGCCACTGTTTCCGTTAGCATGGAACGGAGGGAGACATCCTTGACTTCATCATCCCATCCGTTAGTCACCACGGTTGCCTGTCGTTTTATAAATGCAGTCGCCACTCTGAGTCAGCCACACACAGGGTAATGGCTCACAAGTTTCCCGCAAAGTGAAAAGATGCTTCGACGGGTGACTATCAGTGGAATGTCTGGGACTTCACTTCCTTGTTTCCATCGGCGTGTGCTGTCCCCCCCCCCCCCGACTTGCAAGCCTAAGACTTTGGCTCCGTCTTCTAATCGTTCTGGATCCTTACAGACAAGCCCATAATCAGCGATATGCTGCCGCACATGTACTGCAGAAACCAGTTCTTCATTATTGATAAAAATATCATCAATATATGCTGACGTGGCGCACTTAATCATTTGATCTTGATTTACTACTGTATCGATAATAGCCTTCATGATAAACGGTGCCACATTTAATCCAAAACCCAACCGGGTTAAGCAAAATCGCTGACCTCTAAAAACCACAGTCTGAAAGGGCCATAATGCCTTATCGACATGAACTTGTAAGTAGGCCTTTCGTAAGTCCAACAGCGATACATTGGTTCCTTTTCGTCGCCAGTCTCTAAGTTTCTTCGTGCACACATCCGCATCTGCAGTAAATGCCTCTAAAAATTAATTTAATTCCCGATAGTCCAACACCGGCCGGATCTTCTTCTTGTGCTCCTGCACAATTGCCATCAAAGGAATCAAACCCTTAGGTGGGCCAAGCTCCTTTTCGGGATATGGTACCAGCCATCCAGTTTGTTGCCACAACAAAAGTTCTTTTTCGTATGCATAGGAAGGTACTGTGTGACTAACGGATGTGATGATGAAGTACCTTATTTTTTAATTCACTGGGTGCATGACCACTCGTCCATTTCCATGAGGCAGTCCATACTTTATTGTTGTTGTCAAACGTCGCCCTGAAATCAGGCTCATCAATAGCAATGGCGGCATACAAGCTTAACTTTTCATCAGGAAAGAGTACTTCACCCAATCTGGTTAAATGCACGCCACCGAGCTCTCTGACTGCATCGATTCCGAGGATGAGATCGTATCCTAATAATCACCTATCAACGATCAAGTCCCCAATAGTCACCTGACGAGCCTGTCCCGATGCCCAACTTGATTTTGCCGTACTCACAACCCTTTAAAGTCCTCCCATCAACGGTTAATACATCTAACTCCTTTTGTCTCCATAGACGGCATACAGCTTTGCTCACCAGCGTTTGTGAGCACCCAGAATCCACCAGAGCGGCGCATTTCTGCCCATTTACAAGTACCTCCACAGCAGGTAGTTCCTGCATTTATAATTGTTTGGGAAGAAGACTGGCGCTGACGTCTTTCTACCTGAGGCGTTTCCTTGATATGTGCACTCTGACGATACGTGCCCAACATTATCGCATTTGTAACATATTATTCCACGGCGGGTTCTTCGCGCGCGATTGTCCATTCTCTCTGAACGGCCCTCCAGACAATCTCTGGCTATATAGTTAGGACAAGAGCATCTAGAGCATGTGACAGATCCTCTACCTGAGTTGGTAGAAATAACTTGTCTGTTTGTCGAGCAGACACAGCGACCAATACCTCGTGTTCCTTGTCGTCAGTCATAATAGCCCAAGCTCGGGTTAGTAACTGCTCCACAGTCATAGTTTCCATTCTAGAGGATGCCCGAAGAAGCAGTCTAACTTGTGGTGGCAGACCAGATACAAAGGCGCACACAATCCAACATTCTGGCAACGATTCTCCTACCAAAAGAGCCGGGCGATGTAGTTCAGCAAAAAATTCGTCGACTGTTTCATTCGGCCTAAGGTGCCGCGCCACAAATTGGTCATAAGCATTAAATGCATGTGTTGCGTATGCGGTCATTATGTCTTGCTTAATTTCTTCTGCATCTGCCTTCTGTTCTTTAGTCAACTGCCGATACACAGCGAGAGCACCGCCGCGCATCCGTAGAAGCAAGACACGCTCAACTTTGTCCATGTTACAAAGCTCGAAAACTAGTTCAACGTTCTCGATCCATTCCACGATCGACATATCAGTTGCGGCACCGCTGTATTCCGGAATCAGCCGGATACCAAAAACCTTGTCCGCCATGATGGAAGGAAAGGTAGACAAAATAAAGGCCAAAATAGCTTGTTGGAAAAAAACAATAATGTATTGGTAGGAAGCAACCACGGGAAAGTATTTCAACCAGGCAAACAAAATCCACACGTCTTGTCTTAATCTCCCAAACGCTATTCTCACGCAAACGACGTTTCGAATAACAACGACGACGACGCCCCTCAAAATGAGCATACCACGTTTTATCCACTTGACCTGGCTACCACTCAGCCAATGAGCGCTCAGCACAGTAAATATAAACGGCTACAAGCGACACCAATTCTGTTTACCACGAAGTGCTGTCCGATTCTCCATCTGACCAACGCTCGCCAATTCGCCGTCGCCACACTCCCTTACAAAACATACACCCGACTCTGATCCGTTTAGATCGCCGAGGTAAGTCACTGCTAGGGAGATTTTGGGAGGGTCTAGTTGACACTAATTAATCTATACCAGAAACACAGCTCTTCCAGCATTACAATTTACCCATTCACCACAGGAACTCACCCACCTTTATTCAATCCGACATGTACCATAATACCACATATAAACCAGCAACTTACAAAAATCCCATGATATGAAAACTTAAAATGTCTAATATAAAAATAGATAAAAATGTACGTGATAATGTGGGAAGGAGATGAACCTATAAAAAAACTACAAAAAAAACTAACATAAGTTTATGTTAGTAGGTCCCGCCTTCCCCACAAAAACACGAGCGACCTGTGTATTCCGCCTAAAGGCAAAATCAAGATGCTCACTCACTAAGGAAGAAGGAATGTACAAAGCAAATGGTGGGGTGGGAAAGTCAAACGACTAACCCAGCCGAGATCAAACGGGACTAAAACAAGTTGGGAAATGTTTAGAATCTCGAAATAGAAAACGTCAGGAACAGGCCAAAAACAACATCACTCACATTAAATCCTACAAGAGCTTAACCAGGGGGGCTGATTTGACAGGAAACCAATCCGTTGTGTCAAATGGGATGTAAAAAATATAGGATAGCCCCATTTACTTGAAACAAGCTCGCAACTTATACCTACCTTTCGCTGAAATCTAACGCCAAACGCTTTCTATCACATCTGATTTTCACCTTCAGCTGGTGCCTAAATAATCCGATCAGTTTGCGATAAGAATAAGTGTTCTCTCCATTCGTGACGTTCATATCACCATTCTTGCCACGTGAAAAAAAAGCATCAGTTTATTCCCAAAATACAGAGGAGACATATTATCACAAGCCTATGTAAGATCGACTAGCCGACATAGTCCCAAAACGGGTATACCTGAGAACAATGGTAGATGACATACGAACCTGTTTCCTCTCGATCAAGCTCACACTGATGACAAACGAGCAAATCCACTCAGCTCCATCTGAACACATTCGAATCTTTCATCAACGCACAGTGCAAGAAAGACAATCTCAAGGCATGTCGGTAACACTCCAAGTGTAGCATTGCCAGTACCCCCATGACACAGGCCTCTCTGCGAACCTTATGCTTTCCACCACTCCACAATGAGGGATGAGAGCAAGTGCTTTATCGCCATTTTATGATCATTACAAAAGGGGAGTACAGACAACCGGTAAAGGCTAAAAGTGAAGACGTATGTGGTGGACACCTCCACTCTATCCTGTTAGGACAACTACCTTCAGAGCCAAGTCTGGACCGACGTTCCTACCATTGCAGTACCGCTAACCAATTTTCTCCAGTGTATATCAGGTCCGAACCATATTCCAAGAATGCAGTCCAACTAAAGATCCTCGGAAGAGCTCCACCTTTTCAAACACCTAACTGCTAATCAGAAGATTTGTTGCTGTTAATCTTGGCCCCATGCCCTTTTCGCACCATTCAAACACTTTCTGTACCACCTTAATGCAGCACGAGACGTAATGCAGCACGACCCGAAAATGGATATATCATAGATGTACCCGGAAACTCTGGCTCGAGCCCTACCAGAGACATCGATTCCACGTAGGATTTCCCTGTCACTTAACCAGCAAAGGAGAGGCTCCAACACCAAAGTGTATAGTACGATGAGACAGCGAATAACCCTGCAGAACCGATCGAGATAGCGCAAGAGCCTACAGGACAACAGTCAAATACTAATGATCGACCCTATTGAATGCTTTGAACTGATCCAAATTAATCAGCGTAGTTTGATCGTCGTCTTTTACACTCTCTAGGATCGTGCCAATTGTATACAGATTGCTCTGAATAGATCGTCCCTTCACAACAAAAGTCTGATCAGGACCCCACAGAATCTCAGCAACTGACTGCAAACGAACTGACAAGATCTTGGACAACATATTTAACTTTGTGTTTAGAAGAATTAAGAGCTTCTAGTTATCTAAATTCCGCCCACCATCCTTGTCTTTTCTCAACACTGTGATCACACCCCTGAAGAGCCGGAAATATACGACAGACAGAACCCCGACGGATTGTTCAAGTCTACCAGTGTCCAGATCAGATGTAATGCGTACGTCGGTGACAATACCGCCAACGTTCGTGGGAAAAGTTAGCTAACGAGGGGTGGGACAAATCTAGAGTTCTTCCGGAACATTGTTTTTCCCAATTTTTTGAAGCTCTGGAAACTCTACCTGGGCCATCCGGATCTTCGGATAGAAATTCTTAACTGCCGAGATGAAATGCTAATTAAAGTTATGACTCCAGGAGCGTCACTAAAGTTCCTGGGATCGTCTGTCGACCTTCCATCGACTGTTGTCATCTTGGACAAAGGTCTTAAAAGGGCGTTCCTCTGGTAGGAAAGGTCCCTCTCAAGCACCTCTCTTTCCACTCGACCGACAGATATCCTCTCCCTTGAGGAAAACGTTCTTTTTTCTTTTGAGATAGGATCAGGGAGGAGGAGGGATCTCGGAGCCTAGCAGAAGAAATGTGCAGGCTCCTAGCCTTACCTGAATTTGTATCTTTTCTGGCTGGCAAAGCAGGGGCAGATTGAGACTTGTCATGAGTGGCACTACTGCCTTGCTTGGGGTGAAACGATTGAAAAAATAGTAGTCGTGTATAATAGCTCGCATTGCCGTGACTTGTAATGTCGGGTAAATTTACTTGCTGACATGGACACTTTGTTGTATGGAATGCAAGCAAAATCAAGCTGACTATCAGAGTGACAGTTTGTGTTGCTGTTTGTGGCGACAAGGAACATAATCATAAAATTTTAAATATATAATAACCTAAACAATCAACAACATCCTAAAAACTGACGTAAATAAGTGATTATTTTCTTATTTATTAATCCGACATATCTGTATTATTCAAATGGCAGATACTCGTATTTGAGTAGACGCTCCGTTTATTTATTAAACATTATATTTACTTATTTTCGTCTATCGACCTGAATGTTCGAGAATTATTATGGAAATTATACGCTTTCCGACAGCATTTGAATCGCTTATGAAACCGGCATTAGATCTAACGTTCAGGCCGGTAGATGAAAATAAATATACTGTTTAATAAATAAATCCAAATACGTGTATCCACTAAAATGACGTTTAGACAATATATATATAAAGCCAGACATACACTATATATATATATATATATATATATATATATAATAGTAATATTAATTATAGTAATAATACCAATAGCAACAGAATTAATTCTGTCAAGACTAGTAATAATTAAACTACAAATGAGATCGTCTTGAAACCCACCGAGAACTAACCCGGAGGGAAAAGAAGGGGAAGAGAAAAAAGAAACAAACGAAATACCTAAACCAAAAGTCAAGCCTTCGTGAGAAAGAAAAAACCCCAAGACGAAAACCTTAACAATAAAGAGCTCAATACGAAAGCAGAGTACACAAAGCACTCAAAGCGAAAGTAGAGCAAACAAAATGGAAAATCTAAGAGTGAGCCAATAATCTACCATAATTTTCCCTGACGAGCTGTTAAGCGAAACCGTGGTAGGTTATTGGCTCACTCTTAGATTTTCGATTTTATATATATATATATATATAGTTATTGAATAATTCTTTACTACAAAATTTGCAATTTTTAGATAAGTAAAAATAGTATTGTTATTAAAATCGCATTGCCTTTGTATTGCTAATGATGGAAGACATGTAGAAACTTAAATAAAATTTCAATAAAACCTAAAAATATAGATTTACGTCTTTCTAATCCTTTTTATAAATTATTTCTATCGCAAATACAAATAAAGTTATAAATTTTTTAACGTTCACACGAACTTTATGGTCAACCTGTATATATATTGGGCACTTCACTATGGTGTGATGATTAGAAAATTTGTTTCGCCAGAAAACTGAGTAGTGTACTCCAGTGTCACTGGGTGCTCGATGTTACATCTAAGCTACGCATATATTTATATATATATATATATATATATATATATATAGAGAGAGAGAGAGAGAGAGAGAGAGAGAGAGAGATCAATTTAACGCACTTCCTTTCTTTCTTGGAGTGACAAAATTTATCCTAGACCATATAATGATAACATAATTAATATTTACTAGTAGCACCCGTGAAGATTACACCGTTTTCCTGTCTTAATTTTTCTTTCTTTCTCTCTTTTCCTCACTGAAATTAAACAGCGTCTCTGATATGTCTTTTCTGTCTTTCCTCACGATCAAAACAGAACAGTCCATTATGTATGAGGCATTAACAGGGCGTTTCATTCGTTACTTATTTATTTATTTATTTATTTATTTATTTATTTCACTGCATTCAAACAGCGTCTCTGATACGTTTTTTTTTTTTTCGTCTTTTCTCACGAGCAAAACGGAAGAGTCTATCATTTATGGAGTATTGTCAGGACCTTTCTTTCTTTTTCCTTCTTTTTTTCTTTATTCATTTAATTTTCTCACTGAAACCAAGTAGCGTCGCTGGTGTGTCTATTCCGTCTTTCCGCGCGATCAACACGAAAATAGTTCATTATTTATGCGGTATTATCAGGACCTTAATTTCTTGTTCTTTTTTTTTTTTTTTTTGTCTTCCTTCCTTTATTAGTTTCCTTCTTTGTTTCTTTCTTTAATTTTCTCAATGAAACCAAGTAGTGTCGCTGGTGTGTCTTTTCCGCCTTTCCGTGCAATCAAAACAGAATAATTCATTATTTGTGATGTACTGGCAGGGCGTAACGCACATGCTAACTAAAGAACGAAGATATGGACAAACAGAATTATAAATAAGAATATTAGATTTGTTTTTGTTATTATTTGATCTTTTTCCCCCACTTTATTTCATTCACTTAAGCGAAAACAAGACTTTCCCAGTTGCAACGAGAATCTCATGATAAAATGGAAAGAAAATGAGATTTAAAAGAAAAATTAACTCAACAAAATAGAAAAGACAATTCTTCGAGTGAAGATGTCTAATTACAGTTGTTAGAATAATTTTAATGTCAGCGTAGAAAACAAGACATGAAACAGAATGGAGAAAAACGTACGTAAGTAAAAAAAAAAATGGAATTGTTGTCAAAGAAAGAAATAATGAACGTATGCAAATTACACTCAAACTTTTGTTTAAGAAGGTTGCTAATTTGTTTAGGTCTAATTTGTCTCTGGTCCTATCAAGAGAAAAAAATATCCATCTAAATAGGAACGGAACAGTGCGTTTCTGAGTAAGCTCTCTGTTGTGTATGCTTTTCTATGCATCCATATATATATATATATATATATATATATATATATATATATATATACAAACACTGACATACAAATCTTTGGATTCTTTTCAAGAAGTTTTGTTTAGCAGGCTTTATTTTGCTAATGCTGAATTTGGAAGCTTTACTAATAATTTGATTTCATATATATATATTAATCATCCGCAGACAGATCTGTTTCGCTGTATCACAGCTCATCAGTATGATTAAACATCCGACTGAAACCCGACCGAATTGACATCAGTCGGCAAATCCACATCTGAGCTATGGGCGTTCGGTAGAAGAAGGCAAACTTTTAGCGTGTGATATACCATGTGACCACACGCCAGTAATTGAGTGTTCTAATTCACTAGTGAATGAACTAGGCGTAGATGCTAGAGTAGCGAACTGTTTTTTCAAAGTTTACCATTCTTCGAGTGTGCTCAATCAGGGTGTGTGTGTGTGTGTGTGTGTGTGTGTGTGTGTGTGTGTGTGTGGTAGAGCTCTTGACCTACAACA
The DNA here is from genome assembly GCA_037127315.1 of Ascarosepion bandense. Lineage (NCBI taxonomy): Eukaryota > Metazoa > Mollusca > Cephalopoda > Sepiida > Sepiidae > Ascarosepion > Ascarosepion bandense. Next base: position 6,690,417 of record JBBBDQ010000357.1, on the reverse strand, counting down.
ATGTCTAATGTTTCCAAAACGCAAGCTTAGTACTAAGGTGCAGCCCCCACTCTCCCTCTCTTTCTCTTTCTCTTTCCTTCTCTCTCTCTCTCACTCACTCCCAAGTTCAAATTTTAATTAAACCCACCTTCTTTGAAGATTACCGCCTGCCCACCATAATTACTAGTAAAAAAAGGTGGCATCTACATTTCAGAAACATTCAGTAGGATATGCCGAGGTCAGAATACTTGGAGGGCATATGAAAAGTTCCAATTTCAATTAAAGCCGCCTGGCTTTGTGTAAAACTACACATTTTTACTCGACTTCCGGTTGGTTTGGTATATAAGCCAAAGCTGCTTTTATAGTTTATACTCTATAATTTTGAATGTAGATCACAAACACATCTAGATTTAAGCTGTTGACTTCAATGATCTACAGATCAAATCTTCTGCCCAGCCAGTCATGTCTCTTTTGAGACATGATCGCCCAAGTGTGTATCACTATAGCACTTAACTGACTAGATTGACAAGATCTCATTAATTTTAAGTTGAATTGGTAGATGAAACCGCAAGTTCTATGCTAATAGTATCCTTTCATGTATTTCTTACTTAGAGAACTCTCTTCCGGCTTTTTTCTCTTTAGACAATTTTCATCTTCAAAATCTTTAAATGCAATGTCGATCTATGCCTTAATTCTTGTTACTTCTATCGTTCTTTGTCTTTAATAAGTTTCTATTTGTTCTTCTTCTTTCACAATCTGTAACCCCCTTGTGTCTTAGTGGCATTACTGCCTTTACTTTTAAATAAAATGATTTAAAAATGAACCAATAATTGTTAAGCTACAAAAATTATTCCACCCCAACAAAAAAATTCCCTATTTTTATTATGAATGGGTAACTCGGTTTAAGTAGTTTTAAATCTCATGTTAAAAACTGAATATGATATTGAATTTTATTATTATTATTAAATGCGTTATGAAAGCATGATACGACGTCGAAGAATATTTGCTGTGCAAAATACTTGCTTTCTTCATTATTTGACTTGGGACTCACTGATGTCAGTCAGTTAAGTGCTATACGTGATACACGCTTGGGCGATCATGTCTCAAAAGAGACATCACTGACTCAGCAGAAAATTCTCCCGCAGTAGTTTGCCATTGCTTTCTGCGGTAGACTGGTTACCAACCAAGGCTATAGGACCCAATCTGTCCTGCTATTTAATCTATAGCTGGAGGAAAAAGCGACGGATTCATCCCTTTCCCGAGGGTATTTTGCGCGTAACTGAATGCAACCAATTCAACTGAAATTTGAACTCGGCTCTCCGATTTCTCGTTCCTAGGCTGCACCACAAGGCACATGCGTTCTCATTGATGTACATATTTATAAATAAAAGCCTTAAAAATTTTACATTAAATTTTACAACTTTTGATAGGCCTGTGTGCTTCGATTTCTCATGCCTGTATTGATAAGGCTTTATATCTATGAATATATTACATGTGTGAACAAAAGTAAAGACACCCACACACACATATATATGTGTGCGTGCGTGTGTATTAAATATATATGTATAAATGAGTTCATCTATTAGGCATTCATGATAACAGACAAGCGCGTACACACTAATGTGTGTGTTCGTGCTTGTATATATATATATATATATATATATATATATATATAACTGTCAGTACATTCTTAGATGTATGAATTCTTACGTATATGTTTGTCTTTTTTCCATAGATTCCGCTCTTGGCATTCAGATACGACATTCGCAAGAAAAATTATCAAAGAAACTGACAAATTGGCCGTAGCACAAGAGAATCGCTCAGAAATAAGGTTTAATTATTCTAATTTGATCTGACATGAAGCGAGAAAGTTGAAAGCCCGTACACTTTGAGCGAGAAAGAAAGAAAGAAAGAAAGAAAGAAAGAAAGTGGGAAATTGAAGTGAAGAGGAAAGGAAATAACGAATGAAATGCAGGAAAAACTTAAAGAAGAAAAAAGCAAGACGTAAAAAAATGTGAAGTAGAAAACAAGGAAATATAGAAAATTAATGATTAAGAAAAGTCAAAAAAGAAAAGAAAAAAAAAGCTAAGAGACAAAGTAATGTAACGATAAAACGTGAATGCAGAACTAAAAAAGATTTGCCTCAAGTGACAGAAAATAAAAAAAAAATTGAATGCTTAGTTTTATAAATTTACAAAGCGAAACAGAAAGAGGAGACGAGATTCAAGCAGAGTTGTTTTAATATCGTTTTGAAAGAAGTAGTTGCAGGAACAACTTCAGAAAAGTAGCCTGATATAGTGCCGTGCCTCATGGCGAAGATAGTTCAGTATTTTCTATAGTCGCTTGTTGTCAACGATGTTCAATCTCAGATTCAAAGAATATTATACTGAATTATTATTATTATTATTATTATTATTATTATTATTATTATTTCCTCTCATTTCTGTTGTATACGCATTTATTATGTTTGTTTTTTTTTGTTTTGTTCTTTGTTTTTGTTTTTTTCGTATCACCTTGAGCAAGGCGGCCGTTCTCGGCCTTTTGTGCCGAGATCAAAGCATAGTATCTGTGCTCGTGGATACGCGTATAATTGATCGTGTCGGTTCGAATTTGGATCGTGTCGGTTCGAGTAAGATTGGAACGTGTCGGGTCGTATCGTGTCGGGTCGTTCGTGTTCGTCAGCGTTCGTTCGGTTTCGGTCGTGGAGAGTAAGTCGGGGAGAGTTTGTGGCGATCTTGTGCCTCCTTCGGCAGGAGGACAATGGCCACAGATAGGCCAAATAGTCTGGTTCCCTCCGCAACGGCGTTCTGTGGAGGCAAAGAAGGCGATCGTGAGGAGGTAGAAGGCGTATTACCCCAAAACATTAGTGGCCAAGATAGGCCCAAGAGTCCGGTGGCCTCCACAACGGCGCTCTGTGGAGGAAAAGAATGCGAGGTAGATGAGGAAATACCTCAGAGAAGTCAGGCGTTGACTTCTGCTTCGGTATCTTCCACCTCGGCGTGGAGTGGAAGGGAGAAGGAATGGCAAGTCTCGCAGGCAGAAGGTCAGGTGACTTTGGTTATGTCGGACGCAGACAAGAAGAGATTTGGCAGCCCCATTTCGCAGATCCCGAAAAGGCCTGAATCGCCCATTCCTTCCACCTCGTGTTGGAAGGGTGGGAACGTGAGAAAGGGGGAGGCATATTATCAGAGCCTCCGAGATAAATACGTCGAGTATATCTCAGGCACTGAGTTATCGTCAGTTCCAGCAACCTTAGCAGCAATCGAGCCAAGGTTCATCTCCCTGCTGACAAAGGACCCCAAAACCCACAAGTTTGTGGGAGTCAGCAGGGAGACAATTGAAGAGGCCGTGAAAACCGTGAAAATCAAGGCAAAATCTGTGGCGCGAAGGAGTCATCCCATGTGGGACGTCCTGCTGGTCACCGCAGAAGAGGCTAAACAACTAGCGGGTACAACACTGGCAACTAAAACGCTCCGGCTTCAGTCCGAGTATATGGGGACTCGGAAAACTCGGGTGACTCTGCATGGAGTCCCAATGGACATTACTGAAGATCATGTCGGAGCGTTTTTCTCAAAGTATGGAATAGTGGCGGAGGTATCGTCAGTTATATCAAAAGCAGGCTTCATGACCGGAGACATCACCCTGCAGGTGACAGTGACGAGAAAGTAATTTTCGGATATTCCGAACATTCTCACCTGCAGGGGTCGTTCGATTTATGTAGTGGTGGAGGGCAGGAGGCCTTTTTGCTGGGTCTGTGGGCCTCGGACCACTTAGCAAAAGCTTGTCCTTCTAAAAATCCGGTCCCCAAGAAGCAGCCCACACAGAAACCAACCGAGAAAACAGCCGAGAAATTAGCTGAAAAACCAGCAGAGAAACCAGCAACGGCAGCAGAATGGCAGATGGTCGGCAAGAAGAAAAATAAAATGCCTCCACCACCAGAGAAGACACCGCCGCCAAAATCGCCGCCCAAACAGGACGTCCCACAGGGGAAGCCAAGAAAATCCCCGCAAAAGGTGAAGCCTGTAGCAGCAACTTCGGCGGAAGAACAGATGGACGTGGACGCAGACGCAACTAGAAGATCATCCTCTCTGAAAAGAGGTAGAGAAGAAGAACAACAACAACAAGCGGAGTATGCAAAGAGTTTGCGCAAAAGCAGGAGCAGGGAAAACATGACAACAAAACCAAGGTGTTCATCGCTTCCAGTATCGCCCGAAAACAGACTTATGCTGAAAAGGCCAAGAGCCTCTCCTCTTCCCCGCAGAAGCCTTCCCAGCCCCCGGCCTTTCAATTGATCCCGCTTACACCAACGACTCCCTCTCCCTCTTCCTCTCCCTCCCTTTCTCCGACTCCGACTCCTAATCCCACTCCAACCCGTCCAAAAAAGAAAAAAGGGCTTCCCCAGGGAGAAGCTTTAATGAAAGTCGATGATGAACAATGTAAAGTGTGGTCAGCACAAAGACGTAACCTATTAAGACCACTTTTAAAACTGTCTTCTGTAGACAATAAGTCTACAGAGGATCCTATGAACTTCCCCCATGCCCCAGGCGTCATTACCCTCATTCGTAGTACTGGGGGGTAACCTGCGGGTCTGGGACCATATTTCTCGAGTTGAAAAGCAATACCCAAAGATTGTAATGTTCCGGAGCAACACTCCGGAATTGAAAAAAAATGGCTGTTAATTGTGCAGGGAGGTTCCCCGTTTTAGTCCATCCCTGCTTATATAGGGTTCTAAAACTTACGTACCCTACGGATGTCGGCGGAATTGTCGTAGACGGACGGATTACGTCCGATGTTGGTACAGGGTCCCTAGGACAATCCGTCGGGGTCCTAACTGCCAAAGATTTTCAACCTGTATGTGACTAGAGTAATTTACTCTTTTTTCTAATTTCAGGTTTAAAAGACGTCTATCAAGTTAGCCAGTTTGAATGCGAGGGGCCTGAGGGATCGGAGTAAGGCAGCCCGTCTTCTTCGTGACCTCTTGTCCTTCGGCGTGGATGTGGCCGCGATCCAAGAGACTCACTTTGTTTGCGACGTCGATTCTTGTGTGCTGTCTAACGACTTTGTCGTCTATTCAGCATATGGGAACCGGCAAGCCAGAGGTGTTTCTTTACTGGTCAAGCGTACCCTGGACGCGGAGGTCGACCCTGTCCATGTCGGTGCCGAGGGCCGGTTGATCGTGGCCGATATTGCAGTGAAAAGCAAGTCGTTTCGTCTGATTGCGGTTTATGCGCCCAACGATCATGTGGAGCGCGTCGACTTTTTCCGTCTGTTGGAGCCCTACCTGGTCGATTCCAAGCGACTAGTCCTAGTGGGGGACTGGAATGCCATCCTGGACCCCAAGTGGGATAAAGGATGGGGCACTAGCGGGAGGCGTGGTGATCGCAGCCTGGTCGATCTGATCGACAAATTTGGTCTCGTCAATAGATACCGGGTCGATCATCCGAGTGGGAGCATGTGGACATGGACGCATAGTTGGCCTTCTACCAAGGTATCTTCGTACCTTGATAGAATGTTAGTGAGAGAAGCCGAAACAGATTTCCTAGAATATCCGATGTTCCACTGGTTAGGCTACACCGACCACAAACTCGTTTGTGCCCGTGTGGCGTTAGAATTTAGGCCTAGAATGGCTGGTTTCTGGAAGTTCAACCAGTCCTTACTGGACAGGCGGGACTTTCGGAGCCAGCTAATTACCGTAGTTCAGCGGGCGTTAACTGGGGAAGTCATCGGGAATAAGTGGTGGGATAGACTTAAGGATAGAATTAGGTCTTTCACCACTGAATACAGCCAACGGCTCAACCTAGATAAGGCTGCCAAGGTGAAGACGCTTAGAGTTAATTTCTCCCGGGCGGAGGCTGGTGAGGATCCCCTAGAGATAGCCTTAGCTAGGGAGGCCCTTGAGCAGTCGACTAGCGATCGTTACATGGGTCAAGTAATTAGACATAAGTTAAGCAAGATGTCTTCCGAAGCTGTGAACATGGGCGCGGATCTGCGCAAGGAAGAAGTTCGTCGAGGTACATTCGCGAGGTACGAGACCCGGAGGGACACACCCTTAGATCAACTGATGACATGTGTGAAGCGTTTCTTCAGCACTTCGAACGCCGGTTCACCAAGGAGCTTGGTCTATTTGGCTCGTGCCGGCTGATACGGCTAGTTGCGAGGGAGAGATTACGGAGGACGAAGTCTACGCGGCTTTGAAGAGAGTCGGCAGTGGCAAGTCGCCAGGTTTGGATGGTTTGCCCTATGAATTGTACTTGAGGCTGTCGCACATTTTTGTCCCTATCTTGACAGTGGTGTTTAACAACTGGTTCCGGCAGGGGTCCGTCCCCAACCGGTTCACCAGGGGTGTGGTCACGCTGTTGAGAAAAGGCAAGAATGTTGGGAGGGAATTAGATGATTACAGGCCCATAACTCTGATAAACACAGAGTTAAAGATTTTGGCCAAGATCCTGACGAATCGCTTGCAACTAGTTGCCGAGTCTCTGTTGGGACCTGATAAGACTTGCTCTGTGAAGGGCCGAACAATTCAGAGCAACCTGCACTTGATCCGCACGATCCTAGAGGGTGTAAAAGACGACGATGAAGCGGCGTTGATCAATTTGGATCAGTCCAAGGCATTTGATAGGGTTGACCATGGCTACTTGATGGCTGTCCTGCAGGCTGTCGGATTCAAAACCGACTTCTGCCGCTGGATTAGTCTCCTGTCTCGCTCCCCCACGGCTGTGGTGCAGGTGAACGGAAAGCTGTCGAGCGCTTTTGCGCTGTCTAGGTCGGTTCGACAGTGTTGTCCACTGTCATCCTTACTTTATTTCTTGGCGTTGGAGCCCCTCCTTCGCCGGCTAAGGGACAGGACGTGCAGTCCGGCCCTACGTGAAATCGCAATCCCTGGTGGTGCTCGAGCCAGGGTTTCCGCGTACGCCGATGACGTAACGACTTTTGTGTCCTCTCGCGGGGACATAAGAGCGTTACAGAAGGCGCTTGAACATTACGAACAGGTGACAGGGGCCAAGATTAACCGCGACAAGTCTTCCGGCTTGCGGTTAGGCGCCTGGAAGGGATCTTCCCTCCCGGGGCCCTTCGACTGGACGGACCGTCCCGTCCGCATTCTTGGAGTGTGGTTCGGGCCGGACTTACAGTTGAAGAAGAATTGGTCTGATATACAGGCAAAGGTCGGCGCGTCTGTCGAAACTTGGCGTCGAAGGCGGTTGTCCTTAAAGGGTCTGGCGGAGGTGTGTGTTACATACATCTTCCCCATGATTCTTTACCGGTTGGCTGTACTTCCACTTTGTAGCGAGCGTGAGGAGGCGATCGAGCGTCTGCTATTCTCCCTTCTGTGGGGAGGACGCTGACATCGCGTCGACAAACGTGTCTGTTACCAACGTCTGTCTCAAGGTGTCTGGGAATGCCGCACTTGGCGAGTCACAAACACGCCTCGCGCTTGGCATTTCTCAGACGTGCGTTAATGGAAGACTCATTGCTTACGAGGGTAGTGAGTGACGCGTTCCCTAGCCTTACAATCACTCCCCCGATCTCGAGGCGCTGCCGTAAGCTTCGAGGGCGACCAGCTTTCATCCGCGAATGCCGGAAGGCCTTGTTTGCCATTTCACGGTCTAGTGACCTTTCTTGGCCTAGGAGACACTTCTATCAGGGATTAGTGGCAGGTGTCGCGAAGGATCGATTGAGGCGGAAGCTCGGCTTGACGGAGGAGAAGTATCGCTCTTTCTGGTCTTGGGCGCCATGATCAGATTGGCTCAGCAACTCTGAGTTTTCTCTAACCTGGCGATTGGTTCGGAATGCCTTGTTTCTCAATGACATGCGTTTCATAATGGGCCTGGCGGATTTGCCAGATTGTGAGCGTTGTAACCTTGGCCTTAAGGAGACATCTTCGCACGCCTTCTACCATTGTTCGCTCGTTCGCCCGTTGTGGGATCGTGTCGGCGAGTTGACTGCTCGTATCGAGCCGCGAGAACTCGTGCTCATTGATCGTGCATACGCCTGTGACAATGTGTCGCCCCGTACTCTGGAGTGAAGCGAATGGTGTTTCTATCGCTACTGGCCACGGCTCGAATGGTGATATGGACGACGCGATTGGAGGAAGTCTTGCGGGGCCGCCGTCTTTCGCATCAGGATTTAATCCGATTTTTTTAGCATCAGCTCAAAATGAAGATTAGAACTGATCGGAAACGGTTGGCTCCGACAGAGTTCAGCAAAAGGTGGGTAACTGTGGCGAGCCTGGTTCGCGTGACTGGGGCTAGCCTTGATTTTCTCTTTTAGATCTAGTAGTCACATCGGGTTGGATTCCTCTGGAACCCTCCCCTTGGTTAAGGTAAGTTCCTTCTTGTGTACCTAGTTAATGTGAGTGAGTGTGGTTCCTGAGCTGTTCCCAGGCATTGTATCTTTTGTTATGTTTCAGTTCGAGTTTCCCAGTGTCCGTTTTTAATTTTGTCCCGTTTTTTTTTATCTCGTCTGAGGCAGTATTATTCTTTCCCCAGTCCAATTTATTTTCTCCTCTCCACTCCCTGTAGAAAGAGAGCCTCTTGATTTTGTCCTCTGGGCAGAATACAGCTTCTTCTTTGTTTTGAGGGTGGGTTGGGTCCAACTAACACAGAGTTTATGTTGATATTTTTAGTTTTAAAATCTTTTGTTTTGGGGTTTTTTGTTTCATGTTTCCCACCCCTCTCATGTCATGTCATGTAAATTTTTATGTATATTTTTGTACTTATTGTAAAATTTTTATGTACATTTGGGGCGTTTTTAGGTCCTCGGTATGCCGTGCGGTATTTTGGTGAACGATAGGTATGAGTGTTGATGGACAAGTTTTTATGGTGCTTGAGAAAAATTGTAACGCATGTCTGGGTCGTGAATCGGATTAGTTAGGTATAGGATAGAGTACTGCAAGACCAACCTCAGTTTTGTTCCCCCTCCCCTTTCGGCCTCGTGCCATAAGCTTTGTACTTAAAGCTAAATAAAATCACCTCGAGCAAGGCGGTAACGCCACTGATGTGTAGGGGCTACATAAAAGTAAAAAGATTAGATAAAAAGGAGTGAAGAGAAAGACGAACCAGTTAGAAAGGAGCAAGAGAAGGATGGGAATACAGGTGTGATGACAGTTGCAAAGATGGAGAGAAAGGAAAGCATATACAGGGTGGTGAAGAAAGAACTAGAGTTAAGATGGGTATTGACATTGCATTTAAATTCCTGGAGGTTGTAGCCGACAGGAAAGCAAGAATATGGAAGCGATTTCAACAGGCGGAAAGTACGAGAAAAGAAGCTGCTGGAGTAGAATTTGCGTTTACAATTTATTGATTTCACAGTAAAAGGGTTGGACCTAGTTGTTAATCTTGTGGATCGAGTAAATTTATATTTAGAAGAGAATAAGATTGTAATGATCGGAGAAGCATCCCCTTGGGAGTCTGTGTCATAAAGTAGCAATTTTTGAGAAGAAGCTCTCCGAGTGGTACGTATCAAACGAGTATGGAAGGAATGGGAATGGTTCTCCTTTGTGTATCTGGCATGGTGAGTCTGATAAAACTAGGAAATATCGATTGTCAAAATAGTTTCTATGAAAATAGCAATAAAGTTGCGAGTAGCTTGCGTCGTTTCCTCTGTGAGAAAAGGGCTTGTAGGAGAGACAATATCCCATTGCCTAAGTTGCATTGAAATGAAAAAACGCAAGAAAGTAGAAATAAACAGTTTGAAAAACAAAATGGTATCAAGAAACTGTTTTAATTACGGAAAAAGTATAGGATAGAAGAAGAGTGAAAATGAAATGAATACAGAGAGTAAAAAAAGAAAACAGGAAGTTGTGAAGAGCCATAATCGTGCATGACCGAAAGTGATACGACATTGGCTGAATTTAAACTTTAATAGGATAACAGAATTTTGCGGCAGCTTCATTACATATTTCAGTCAGTCAGTTAAGTGCCATACGTGATACATGCTTGGGCGATCATGTCTCGAAAGAAACATAACTGACTGGGCAGAACATTTTCCCGCAGTACATTGCCATTACTTTCTGAGGTAGACTGGTTGCCAACCAAGGCTATAGAACCCAATCTGCCTTGTTATTTAACCCATAACTGGGGAGAAGAGCTGGATTAATAGTTTTCCCAAGGTGATTTGCGCGTGAGTGAATGCAACGAATTCAAATTTTAACTCGGCTCTCCGATTTCTAAAAGTCTTAAAGCTTGTGAATTTAAGCATAGCACTAGATTGCTGTGGTGTAATGGATATCGGCTCGGAATGAGAACTCGGAGAGCTAAGTTCAAGTTCCAGTTGAATTCGTTTCATTCACTTATGTACAAATCAACTTGGGAAAGATATTAATCAATTTCTTCTTCCGGCAATGGCTTGAATAGCAGGACAGATTGGGTTCTATATACATGGTTGACCATCGGTCTTCCTTAGAAATCTTCTGCCTAGTCAGTTATGTCTCAAAAGAGACATGATCGCCCAAGCGTGTATCGCGTATGGCAATTAACTGACCGACTTGATTAGAAGCTAATGTCATTATTTTACTGTTGTAGGCGTAAGTTCTATTTTAATGTTTTCTTCTTCCGCATATCTCACTACGTGATACTCGCTTGGGTGATCATGTCTCGAAAGCGATATGACTGACTGGGAAGAAGATTATCCCGCAGTAGGTTGCCATTACTTTCTGCGGTAGACTGGTTGCCAGCCAAGGCTATAGAACCCAATCTGTTCTGTTATTTAACCCATAACTGGATGGACTAGTACCTTTCCCAAGGGTACTTGCACGGAAGTGAATACAGGGAATTCGGTTCCCCGATTTCTCCACTGCACCGTAACGCACATCCTCTGTTAACTTCAGTCTTCAAAAATGTGAATGCAATGTCAATCGTCGTCATCTATCTTCTTGAATCCTGTCCTTTTTATTGTCCTTTCTCGGCAGTAAAGTTTGCTCAGTTTCCTACACTCTCAGTAACCGCTTGCGTGTTAGTGGCTTAATCACCTTGTTTTGCGTGAACTGATTTTTAAAAAATACACATGACAATTTAGATATTTCTGACGAGTTTGGAGTCATCAAAAACTAGTAAAAAATGAATAAGAAAATATTTTTTCAGTTTTCAACAAGCTATGGCACATCACGCTTGGATATGAATTCATAACTTTCCATGAGGGTATTAGTAAAAAAAAAGAATTAGAATCCTAAGCCGAAATTCGAACTTTGTTTGCCTACTCTGTTTTGAGTAACGATAGCCATTACGCCATCATCGCCACAATTATTAATAGCGGTCCTGGGTTTGATGATAAACTACATCCGGCAGCAAGGCCTCTGATCGGGAGATTGAAGGTTTTGAGGAACATGGAACTACCTCTTAATTGTTGCTGTTTCCAGCTTCAGCCTGACCTGGAGTGGTATTACCTGTTAGCGTCCCAACAATGAAACCCCAAACAAAAAGAAAACACTATGGAAGTATAAAAATATTTTTTTTTATCTAGTCTTAGCTGGTCAAAAGCTAGTCATTCCTTCCAAACCCGGCCGGCGAGCAGGAAGTAAGCATCTAAGAAAAGATACTACACTTTGATCCTACCCAAAGGGCTGTGAAGAAAGGGGTTAAGACATACGTGGTAAACTTGTTTCATCTAGCTAATGGCTGACAATTACGTGGGGGATATTTCCGCCGCACTTTGTATGTCAATAATGATGTGGGGGTAGCAACGAGGAAAGTGGAATCGGAAAATTAAGTTCGAATTCCAGCGTTGCCTGTTTCTTCGTTAACTTTCGGTCCTGGGTATGACGATAAACTACATCCGGCAGCAAGGCCTCTGATCGGGAAATTGGAGGTTTTAAGGAACATGGAACTACCTTTTAATTGCTGTTGTTATCAGGTCTACCTTGATCCGAGATGTTAACAACTTATTAGGGTCCAAGCTATAGGGAAATAGTGAATCCCCAAACAAAAACAAAACAATGAAAGTATAAACATACACTTTTATTTTAAAGTGACCATCAATACATGTAATCTGTAGTTGAAGGCATACAATTGCGTTCAAAATATATTTACTTGATGCCATAAAATTGCGTTCAAATTTTAACATTGAATGACCCATAAAGGTTGATATGCCGCAAAAAAAAATAAGCTTGAAATAATTTTTTCATAATATTAATCCATATGATATCCTACAATTTCTTAAAGAAATTACTGTATTCCAAAATATAACTTCAACAAAAGTAAAATATAAAATACACATATCACCGCCTCTAATATTTATGAGTTAGAGTTTGAGTTTTGTTTAACGGCATATCAACCTCAATGGGTTATTTAATGCCAAAATGGTGGGATTTTAAGATATATCTTTTAATGTTCGGTTATAGTGGGAAAATTGATTTAGTCAAATTTTGATTCAAATTTTTTTTTATTTTAAAAAACTGAAGATGTCTTCTAATTTTGTATTCAAAAATGTACTGCTGGTAATATTTTTTCCTTCAAAAATGATAATATCTAAACTTATTTATAAATGAAACTCTGTGTGTGTGTGTGTGTGTGTGTGTGTGTGTGTGTGTGTGTGTGTGTGTGTGTGTGTGTGTGTGTGTGTGTGTGTCCGTTACTTATAGACTCCGAAACGGCTGAAATGATTTTCTTAAAAATTTACACATTTGTACTATAAGCGTCTGCGAGTGTTCTTAGCTAGGTTTTGTGTCGAGGTACCCCCGATAAACATCGAAAATCAATAATCGAAAAAATCGGGTTATAGAAGGAGTGGTCCGATTTTAAACAAATTTGATACACTCATAGACAAAGACATAAGAAACGATATTCAGAAGTTTCAAGGTTGCATTTCTTACAATAGTGCAGAAAATCGATAATATATATATATATATATATATATATATATATATATAAGGCAATATGTTTGTGTGTGTGTGTCTGTTTATCTGTCTGTATGTCCTTTATACAAATCCACAATTTTTATCCGATTCTCACCAAACTTCTTTAGGCAGAGTCTGAGCTCCAAAACCATGGATTAGTTTTAAAGCTTTCATTACACCCGAGCAACGCCGGGCTATACTGCTAGTATATTATATTCCTTCAAAAATGATAATATATATTATATTCCTTCAAAAAGGATAATATATATTACCAATAGAGTTGGTAAGATTTTCCCTTGAAAAATGTATATTTTTTAATATATTTTTTAATATTCTTATGTATATATTTTAATATTCTTATGTATATATTTCTATAAAAGTCTATTTTTATAATTTCATTGTGTTTTGACCCAGTTTGGGGATAAACTATTTGCCCATAGCTGAGACCCTAACGGGTCAGGGTGGATCTGGGAACAACAGCAATTAAGAGGTGGTTCCATGCTCCTCACAACCTACCAATTAGAAGCCTTGCTGCCAGATGCAGTTTACCGTCATGCCCAGGACCATCTAGTATTTATGTCCACACAAACATATATATATGCACAAAAGCTGAGTATCATCTACCAAGTATTCAATTGTGAAAGCAGAATAACACATTTTTATCACTTAAAGCTCGCTAGAAAATTAAATTTAGGCATTAAATGACCCATAAGGTGTTGATGAGCTCTTAAACAAACAAACCAAAAACTGATAGCAGTTTCAACCAAACCCACCTGTGTAAAAGGAAAGATCATGTTAAAAGGTTATGATTTCCCCAAGTGTAACATAACTAAAGAAACAGAACGCTAGCTCTTATATGTATTGTTGCATAAATATTTGAAAATAATAATTACTCCATTGTAATCGGTTGACCGAACTTTCCCTATTGTATATGTGAATAACAATGCTTGACATTTCCCGTGATCCTTTCTGACCTTCAGGTGTTTAGGAGAACGAGATGGGATGCTTGCTTGCTTGATTTCTTCTTCTTCTTCTTCTTCTTCTTCTTCTTCTTCTTCTTCTTCTTCTTCTTTCAATATGTCTACTGAGTGTCAAATTTTTTTAAACCTCTTTCCTCGTTATGTGAACTAGAAATTTCAATTGTCTCTTTTTAACGCTACGTGTTCTTTTTGTTTCTATTTTCTCTAAAACTTTGTCGTTGGTCATCTGTTCAGTCCTTAGTATTCTCAGCATTCTTCTGAAGAACCACATTTCTGTTGCCTCAAGTCTCTTCTTCATCTGTGGTGAGATTGTCCAGAATTCACTGTCATATAGAAGAACTGATATATAAGAGTTTAGTACTCGTTTCTTTGTTTTCAATGAAATCCTTCTGTTTCTTAATACCTTTCCAAAGGGTAATTTCTCGTAAGAGAAAGTAACGAACCCGACTTGACCATTACACTACACCACACACACGGAACCTAAAGTCTTACATTAAGAAAATAGGAATAAGACCCAGTATCCAATCGCTTGAAAAGTCGCCGTTGTTTGAATCTGTGACTATTCTGCGAAAGATGTTATGTTTTGAGGTCGTACAACTTAATGGAGAACACCCATAATGCTCCCTGCCTACCTACCCTAATTTCTGAACTAACAAAAATAAAGCTCGGGTTCGTTACTTTCTCTTACGCGCAAATACTCTTTGGAAAGGCATGAATCCATCTACTCCACTCTCCAGCTATGGATTGAATAAACTGATCTTATATCTTTGACTGGCAACTAGTCAACTGCAGAAAGAAACAGCAATCTACTGCGGAAAAATATTCTGCCTAATTGCTCATGAATCGAAAGAGACATGATCGCCCAAGTGTGTATTGCGTATGGCACTTAACTGACTGACTGGTATAGTCCCCAACATTTTTTTAATAAGCGTTTCACCCTGGGCAAGGCATTTCACTGCCACTACTGCGCAGGGGGCAACATAGAGTGTAGAAAGGATGATTAAATATAGGAAATGTCAGAGGGTGGGTGATAGGCGGGTAAGGATACCGAGAATGAGAGTTGGGTAGATGAGAGTGTTCTGAGAATAATTGGAAGTTAGTGTGATAGGAGGTGTCTATTGACCCTACATTTAAACACCTGGAGATTGTAGCTGTCGGGAAAGCAGACTTGTGGAAGTGAATTCCACAGGCGGGAAAGGCGAGAAAAGAAGCTGTTGGAGTAGAAATTACGGTTACATCTTATCTGTTTAACTGTAAAAGGGTGGGACCTAGTTGCTAATCTAGTATCTCGTGTAAATTCGTGCTTAGGCGGCACCAGTGATCTAAGTTCATCGGAGCAGAAACCATGAAAGTACTTGTAGAAGAGGCACAGGGAAGCCAAATCACGCCGGTGAGAGAGTGGTTGCAGCCTGTCTGCCAAGTCAGTATCAACCACGTTACAGATTCTCCTGTGTAATTTGTCAAGAAGCCCAAGGAGAGTAGCAGGTGCACCCGACCAGATATGGCAGCAGTATTCAATACATGGGCGGATGATAGATTTGTATATGTACAGGATAGATTCAGGCGGGAAAAACTTCCGGGCCCTGCACAGAGAGCCGACTTTCATAGCGGCAGATTTGGCAATGGATTCGATATAGTCATTCCATTTGAGGTCCGCCGAAAGTGTAAGGCCAAGGAGGCGTAGTGTTTTACTCTGGGAGGCAAGCCTGTTCCATGCTAATGGGAGGTAGATGCGATTGTCTGTGGTGGTTAGTTGACAACAGCTTCGTTGTAGAAGCATTGAAATTTACTAGCTATTTCCTACCCCAGGCCACTACTGATTGGAGGTCCTTTTCAAGCTCGGCAGCGAGGTTCGCTTTGTCGCTCACACCGGGTTTTTGATCGAGGCGAGAGTAGATTGTGGTGTCATCGGCATACATGCCTACTTGGGCTCTAATGGTGTCGGGGAGATCATTAATGTACATTAGAAAGAGCGTGGGACCTAGGATAGAACCTTGAGGGACGCCCGCGTTCGTATGGTAGTTTTGGGAGGCATGCCCATTTAATACTACCTTCAATGTGCGGTTAGAGAGGAATGACTGGATGAGGTCAAACAGATGTCCAGTTATACCGTAGCTCCACAGTTTGCATAAGAGGCCAGCGTGCCAGATCCTGTCGAACGCTTTGGAGATATCCAAAGCAACGGTCCAGGCTTCGCCATTCTTGTCAAGAGCCCAGTATATGTACTCGGTAATGGTCGTTAGCATATCAGCAGTAGACCTGGTGAAGCGAAACCCGTACTGTTTGTCAGAGAGAAGCCTGTGGGCCGTGAGATGCTGAATCACCTCGGCGTTGATAATGGCTTCGAAAACTTTGCCGAAGATCGGAAGGAGACTAATAGGGCGGTAATTGGCGGGGTTTGAGGGTTCGCCAGAATTCTTAAATATAGGAACTACACAGGAGGACGTCCAACAGGCAGGAAAACAGGAAGCAGATAGGCAGAGGTTATAGAGTTTAGAGAGGACAAAGGAGAGTTTTGGGGCACACTTCTTCAGTACTATGATTGGGATTCCGTCCCCGCCGCTCGCTTTGTGTGAGTCAAGTTGTGCAATTATCTTGGAGACCAGCGAGGGTGTAATGTGGACGTTATTTAGTTGAGCCTTACTTCTGAGGGGGAAGTCGGGTGTAGGTATTCCTAACGAGTCCAGTGTCGAATTGGTGGAGAATCTACGGGCAAAGCATTCAGCCTTGTCCGCTGGGGAGGTGAGAATTTCAAATTCATTGATTAGTGGGGGTATTGAAGTCTTGCTCTTGTTGAGCACGCTTTTGCAGAGTCGCCAGTAATCTTTGGAGCCAAACATAGACGATGCTATGCGTTACCTCATTCTGGTAGCAAACGCCCTATTAGCTTCGTTCAGTACTTTTTTACACTTATTACGTGCTGAGGCGAAAAGGCGCCTGTTTTGGTTCGACGAGCAGCTTCGATAGAGCCGGAAGAAATGGTTCCGATGGGCAATGGCGGCCGAGCAAGCGGGTGAGAACCAGGGGACGAATTTGATTTTAGCTTTAATTTCCTGGCCGGGATAAAAGCATCGATGCCAGCCTTAACCCAAGAGGAAACCTCGGACGCACAGTCTTCAACAGGAAGATCGATGACGTTGTTCCAGGGGACGTCGCAGAGGAAGTCTCGGAACGAGTCCCAGTCTGCTCTCTGGTAGCAGTGTGATATTCTGCTGGTCTGGTTTTTTGGGGTAGAGTCAGAGTGGATTGAGATGTTGACGGAAACTACGGCATGGTCAGAGTTTCCGGGGGGCTAGAGCTGCCTGGTAGTGCAGGAGTTTGGAATGGAAGTAAATCAGAGGTCGAGTAAGGAGTCCCTTCCGTTAAGGTTATTAGAGAAACGCGTGGGGAAGTCCACCACTTGCGTTAGAGCTTGGGTTATTGAAAAATACATGGTGCGGATCCCAGCAAGGTCGGTGACAGAGTTTTCAAGCCACTTGGTGTGGTGGGCGTTAAAATCGCCAAGCACAAATATATGAGCAGATGGGTGAGAAGAAATGTCCTTGTCGATATTGATAGAGATGCTATCAAGTACCGAACAGTCAGAGGAGGAGGGGGAGCGGTAGGGGAAGAAGAGATAGCTAATTGAGCTTAGAAGTGAGAGACGGAAGCACATGAAAGAATGATCCAGGGATTCAAGAGATGTGACCCTGGCTAGAGGGAGTTGTTCGCTGACATATACACCAAGCCCATGCATATGGACGTTGGAGTCCTTCCTGAAGAGGGGAAGGTAACCAGGAAGGAACAGCTCTGAGGAGGGGATAGAAGGGTCAAGGTTAGTCTCACATATAGCAAAGATATCGGGTGAGTTAGTTTGGAGGAATGATTCTACACTATTAAAGTTACTGCGGATGCCTCGTATGTTTGTGAAGGAAACGCAGAATAGTAACTGGAACACAAGTAATCCGAACGTCCCGCAATCTGGCAACTCCAATCCGGAGGGCGGTATGCCTTAAGCTTTCTAATTATTGCTTAAAAGCAATAAAATGTGTCCTCTCTGTCCTGTTTTTGTTAACCCTCTAGGGCCATTCGTATCATATTTGAGACAGTATTTCCCTATAAGGAAACATTTGGTATTTCCCTATAAGGAAACATTTGGTATTCATTGACTGAGCAGTCAGTACTGCTTTCATTTGAAATTTATAAAATATTTCTCTTAAAAAATTTTTCAGGAAAATATTTCTTTCAAGGCTTGTTTTCATTTTATTATATTATTAAGTAGTAATCAGTGGGGGATCAGTTTATTACTTCATGACAATAGAAAACCGATCACCCACTTTATGTCCAGGGGAAGCCTTAACCCTCTAGGGCCATTCGTATCATATTTGATACAGTATTTCCCTATAAGGAAACATTTGGTATTTCCCTAGAAGGAAACATTTGGTATTCATTGACTGAGAAGTCAGTACTGCTTTCATTTGAAATTTATAAAATATTTCTCTTAAAAAAATTTTCAGGCAAATATTTCTTTCAAGGCTTGTTTTCATACTGTATCAAATATGATACGAATGGCCCTAGAGGGTTATTTAAACCCAAGCAGGTTGTGAAAGAGAGAGGCTGGAAAGTCAGTCTGTTAAGTGTCATACGTGAAACACGCTTGGGCGATCATGTCTCGAAAGAGACATGACCGACTGGGCAGAAGATTATCCCGCAGTAGGTTGCCATTGCTTTCTGGGGTAGACTGGTTGCCAGCCAAGGCTATAGAACCTAATGTGTCCTATTATTTAACCCATAACTGGAAGGAAGAGACGGATTAATACCTTTCCCACGGGTAATTGCGCGTAAGTGAATACAATGAATTCAACTGGAATTCGAACTCGGTTCCCTGATTTCTCGTTCCGAGTGGAAAGTACAACACTGAAATCCGAAGGCGGATTAGGATGGCCAAGGACGCATTTAAAACGCTAACCAGAGTATTGAGAGACAGGAAGATTTTGTCGGAGATAAAGAAAAGAGTACTGGACTGTTATGTGACATCTGCCCTCCTTTATGGCAGCAAATGCTGGACAACCTCGTCAAAGATGAAGGAGAGATTCAAAGCGACAGAAATGTGATTCTACAGAAGGATAGTGAGGATATCATGGACTGAACATGTGAACATCGACGAGGTTTTGGAGGTGATGTAAACGAAAAGGAAACTTATACTTGGCATCAGGAAAAGACAGCTAAGGTTTCTGGGACACGTAAAGAGGAATGAAGGCTTGAAGAACCTGATACTCATAGGACGGATAGAAGTAAAGAAAGACAAAGGAAAGCCGCGTGAGATCTACCTGGTGGGCTTGAGCAGGTAGATAGCGGAGCAGGGTTTGAGAAGAAATAAGAAAATATTAAGAGCGACAAAGAATAGGGGTAAGTGGAAATCTATGATCGCCTACGTCCTGAAATGACACGGCACATAAAGAAGAAGAAGAAGAAGAAGAAGAAGAAGAAGAAGAAGAAGGTTGTGAAAAGCGAAACGAAATTGATGGCAGATAATTGCGTGTAATTTTATGGTTAAATGCGAGACAACGTTTTATGTGTCTATTTCATAAACCATAGTTTGAAGCTGTGCGACAATATCTTATAAATGTCGTTGCTTCTTGGTCGATATCGACGTGTCATCAATCAATTACAGTTCCGTCTGGATATGTTAAAATGAGAAGCTACACAAAATTAGTGCATCACGCCTGAGATGTTTGAAATGAAGATGTTTTTTCAACAGTCAATTTAACACAAAGGCTTACCAGACAAACAAAGTACTTACTCACTGCTGATGCAGCATTAAAAGGAACCTTCTAATTAAGCTCCCAGTGTACTCGCTGAAACCGGCGTTTAGCGAGCAAAAATAAAACTCCGCTTTCGACTAATCTGTAAGATATTATCAAGGGTTTTTTTTTTGTTTAACTTTATATATATATATATATATATATATATATATATATATATATATATAGTTAAACAATATATATATATATATATATATATATATATAAGAATATGTGCGAGAAGCCGTGAACGTTTTGTTTAAAGTGGAGATATATTGTTTATATTATTATAATTATTACTTGCTTTTTAAGTGTTCATAATGGCATTTGTGTCGCTACACGTGTTTCGAGTCTAAAGTTGACTTTCTTCAGGCGAATAAACTTGTAACTTCATATATCGAGATCCTTTCTTTTTTCTGATGGCCGAGATATCGTGTATAAGTAAATAAGTAAAGTGGTAAGTAGGTCAGAAAGTGCAAATGTGTGCGTGCTGGGATTTTTTTCACACTCGCACGTTAAGTTTTTCTTGTCACCTTCGTTGACTGTAAAGATTTTTTTCACTGACTTGCGAAATTTGATTTCGTCTTTATATTTCCAGATTGTTTTCAGCGATTTTGATTCAGTTCTACTCTACGGGTCACCTAGTTCTTTTTATTGTTTTGGGATAGTATTTGAATTTAGCGTGTGTGGGGAGTGTTGTTGTGTTTATATATATAATTTATTTGTTTGAAGATTATTTCTAATAGATACTTAACTGGATATTCTGTTTTAATTAAACAGTATATATATATATATATATATATATATATATATATATATATATATATATATATATATAACTCTACCGGTTTCGAAAAATTTTGTTACGAAAATATGCATCATTCGGCAGGATCCGAACAACATAGGCGAATCCATCTAATGCGTCATAACCGCTCGACTTCGAATGAGTTCACAGTAAACGAAACCGGATCAAGCCTTATAAACACAAATTTTAGATTTCTCGTAAATATCCATCTCTACTCTGAAAGTATATCTAAATGTAAGCAAATTTTAATGTAAACAAATGTAAACAGACAATGTTACGGAAAATTCCGCATTTTACAAAATAAATTAACAACCGACATATTTAATTCATTTTTTTTAACATTCTTTTTAATAAGTACTCTTATTTGTGTAGATATTCTATTCTTAATTACATGTGAAATTATTCGTGATCGAGCAGTTAAGATGCATCAGATCATAAATATATCCGTCTTAAATATATCGATTGTTAATCCATTTCGTAATGTTCCGTAACATATATCTGTTGTGGATTCCGAATGAGGGACCGCACAAAATAATAAATAACGAAAACAAATATGGAGATAGAAAATGTAGATTTTTGATATATCCCGAAAAGAAATACAGTATAAAATGGTCAGTTGAAGAATGGAACTCCACACCAGGAATAAGAAATACAGATTTATTGTACTAAGGTACAATTAACAATAATACACATACAGGCAAGCCACGGGTTGGAGCAGAATCGACTAGCGAATAGTGAATGCCTTCGCCTAAGACCTTTCCGTATTTACTAGCCTTCCCAGGCAAGGCCAGATGTGACACATGGTCATTTTATAGTGGGTATTCCCGGCCATATAGCCGAGCCAAAGAATGTCTGTCTATTTTTCCCTAGTTGTGGTTCTACCCTTCGGCGGAACCACGACTGGGTTTGTGCTCTCTGCTCGGAAGCAGAGAGCGCCCTCTACCCGAAGGCAGAGAGCTGACAGTGTCATAGAGCAGTCAGGCGGATGCCTAAAACCTTTCCCACTATTATTTTGCAATCAATACAAAATTGTGGCACAAAGCCGAAAAGGGGAGGGGGAGAGGTTGGTTCTCGCTTAACTATCCTATACCTTGCTAAACACTATCACGACCCATTCATTCGTTACAATTTGCTCAATCACCAAAAGAAGCTATCCATCTTCTCCCAATCCTTCATACACCACAATGCCACAAACTTACAAGGGGTACCTAAAAAATAGGGAGAATAACCCATGACAATAAAATTGTATTTATGTACAATATAATATATACAATAATATGTACAATATAATAAAAATATTTAATGTAAAATGAAATGATGGGAGGGGGATGAATCCAAAAACAAACTAAAAATACAACAAATTTTTAACTAAAATAATAATCAATGTTAGTAAGAACTGTCCATCCCAGAAAAAAGAGTGGCCGCTGTATTCCGCCAAACGGCGAAATCAAGAAGCACACTCGCTAAAGGAGTGGGAAGGAGGGTAAAAAATTAGTGGAATGGGACAATAAAAGGCAGAACCAGACGAGATAAAAGGAGGCCAAAACAAACTGGGGAGGTTGGGAATCTCGGATTGGATCATAACAAAAGAGAAAGCCGGGTACAGGCTAGGAACACATTCATTCACTTTAACTAGGTACACAAAAGAGAGCTACCTTGACCAGGAGAGGGTTCCACAGGAATCCACCCCGATGCAACCAGCAGATCTAAAAGAGAAAATCAAGACTAGCCCCGTTCAAGCGAACCAGACTTGCTACATATACCCACCTTTTGCTGAAGTCTGTCGAAGTCAAACGTTTCCAATCAGTTCTAATCTTTATTTTGAGCTGATGCTCAAAATAGCAGATCAGATCCTGATGTGAAAGACGTTGACCTCGCAAGACTTCCTCCAAATCACCATTCGAGCCGTGGCTAGCAGCGACAGAAACACCATACGCTTCATCCCAGAAAACGGGGGCGACACATTGTCGCAGGCGAATGCACGATCAATGAGCACAAGCTCTCGCGGCTCGATACGAGCAGTCAACTCGCCGACCCAGTCCCATAGAGGGCGAACCCGCGAACAATGGTAGAAGGCGTGCGAAGCCGTTTCTTCCAAGCCAAGGTTACAGCGTTCACAATCTGGCAAATCCGCCAGGCCCCATATAAAGACCTTGTCATTGAGAGGCAAGCGATTCCGAGCTAATCGCCAGGTGAGCGAAAACTCAGAGTTGCTGAGATAATCACTACCTGGCGCCCAAAACCAGAACGAGCGAAACTCACCCTCCGACAAGCGCAGCACATCACGTAATGGATCCTTAGCGACGCCCTCCACTAACCCACGATAGAAGACTCTCCTAGGCCGTGAAAGGTCACTGGACCGTGGAATGGCCGCAGGGCCACCAGACATTCGAGGAGAAAACTCGATCGCCTTCGACGCTTACGGCACCGCCTCGAGATGGGGGGGAGTGATAGTAAGGCTAGGGAACATGTCCCTCACTGTCCCCCTATCCTTCCAAAATCGCTCGCCTGAGAAAAACCAACCTTGACGCAACCTTATGGCCCATCAGGTATGGCATTCCCAGACCCCTATGACACGGACGTTGGTAACAGACACGTTTGTCGACGTAGTGTTTGCGTCCTCTCCACAGAATGGAGAATAGCAAACGCTCGATCGCCTTCCTACGCCGTTTACAAAGTGGAAGTACTGACAACTGGTAAAGGATAATGGGAAAGACGTATGTAGCACACGCCTCAGCCATACCCTTTAAGGACAAATTCCTTCGACGCCAAGTCTTGGCCGACGCGTCTACCTTTGCCAGGATTTCAGACCATTTTTTCTCCAACTGTAGGTCGGGCCCGAACCACACTCCAAGAATGCAAACCGGGCCGTCCGTCCAGTCGAAGGGCCCCGGGAGGGTAACACCCTTCCAGGCGCCTAACCGCAAGCCGGACGACTTGTTGCGGTTAATCTTGGCCCCTGTCACCTGTTCGTACCGTTCAAGCGCCTTCTGTACCACCTCGATGTAACTCCGGGAGGATACGAAAGTAGTGACGTCATCGGCGTACGCGGAAACCCTGGCTCGAGCACCACCAGGGACAGCGATTCCACTTAGGGCCGGACTGCACGCCCTGTCCCTTAGCCGGCAAAGGAGGGGTTCCAACGCCAAAGCATAAAGTAGGGGCGACAGTGGACAACCCTGTCGGACCGACCTAGACAGCGCCAGAACGCCCGACAACTTTCCGTTCACCTGTACCACAGCCGTCGGGGATTGATACAGGAGGCTAATCCAGCGGCGGAAGTTGGTTTCGAATCCAGCTGCCTGCAGGACAGCCGCCAGGTAACGATAGTGAACCCTATCAAATGCCTTGGACTGATCTAAATGGATCAGCGCGGCTTGTTCGTCGTCTTTTATCCCCTCTATAATCGTGCGTATCAGATGCGGGTTGCTCTGAATTGTTCAACCCTTCACAGCACAAGTCTGCTCAGGTCCCAACAGAGACTAGGCAACTAATTGCAAACGATTTTGCAAGATCTTGGCCAAAATCTTTAACTCTGTGTTTAACAGAGTTATTGGCCGGTAACCCTCTAGCTCCCTCCCCATATCCTTGCCTTTTCTCAACAGCGTGATCACACCCCTGGTGAACCGGTTGGGGATGGACCAGTTGTTGAACACGACAGTCAAAATCGGAACAAAGATGTGAGACAGCCTCAAGTACAATTCATAGGGCAAACCATCGAGACCCGGCGATTTGCCTCTGTCGACCTTCTTCAAAGCCGCGTAGACTTCGCCCTCCGTAATCTCTCTCTCGCAGCTAGCTGCATCAGCCGGCAAAAGCCGGGGGAAGTCAGCCAAATAGCTACGAAACTCCTCATCACGGAGAGCAGGCTCCTTGGTAAACAGGATCTCGAAATGCCGCCGAAACGCCTCGCACATGTCGTCAGTCGACCGCAGAGTGTGTCCCTCCGGGTTGCGAACCTCTCGAATGTACCGGTCGCCTCCTCGGCGAATTTCTTCCTTGCGCAGTTCTGCACCCATATTCACAGCTTCGGAAGACATCTTGCTTAACTTATGTCTAACTACCTGGCCCATGTAACGATCGCTATTCGACCGTTCCACAGCCTCCTTAGCTATGGCTATCTGTAGGGGATCCCCACCAGCCACCGCCCGGGAGTAATTAGCTCTAAGTGTCTTCACCTTGTCAGCCTTATCTAGTTTGAGCCGTTTGCTGAACTTGGTGGTGAAAGACCTAATACTATTCTTAAGGTTCTCCCACCACTTATTCCCGATGACTCCCTCAGTTAACGCCCGCTGCACTAAGTTAATTAGCTGGCACCAAAAGTCCCGCCTGTCCAGTAAGGACACGTTGAACTTCCAGTAACCAGCCATTCTAACCCTATTTTCTAAATTTACCCGGGCACAAACGAGTTTGTGGCCCGAGTAACCTAACCAGTGGAACGTGGGACAATCTAAAAAATCTATGTCGGCTTCACGAACTAACATTCTATCAAGGTAGCTAGCCACCTTGGTAGAAGGCCAACTATTAGCCCACGTCCACATTCTCCCGCCCTTGTGATCGACCCGGTATCTATCGACAAGACCGAAGTCCTCGATCAGATCGACCAGGCTACGATCACGTGCCTTCCCTCTAGCTGCCCACCCTCTATCCAACTTGGGGTCCAGGATGGCATTCCAGTTCCCCACTAAGACGTGTCGCGTTGAATCCACCAGGAAGGGCTCCAACCGCCGAATAAACGAGACGCGCTCCTCCTGGTCGTTGGGCGCATAAACCGCAACCAGTCGAAACGCATTGCTTTTCACTGCAATATCGGCCACGATCAGCCGGCCCTCGGTAGCGACATGGACAAGATCCACCCTCGCGTCCAGGGTACGCTTGACCAGCAAAGAAACTCCTCTGGCCAGCCGGTTCCCATATGCTGAATAGACGACAAAGTCGTTAGACTGCACACAGGCATCGGCCTTGCAAACAAAGTGAGTCTCTTGGATCGCGGCGACATCCACGCCGAAGGACAAGAGGTCCCGAAGCAGGCGGGCAGCCTTACTCCGAGCCCTGAGGCCCTTCACGTTCATACTGGCTAACTTAATTGACATCTACTTATACCTGAAAAAGAAAGCAGAAAAAATTACATCTGGTCACATACAGAGCGAAAATCAATGGCAGAAGGGACCCCGACGGATTGTCCAAGGTTGCCTGTACCAATATCGGACGTAATTCGTCCGTCTTGAACAATGCCGCCGACGTCCGTAGGGAAAGTTAGTTTAACCGCCCTATATAAAGATGGAGGATGACAGGGACCCTCCCAGCGCAAAAATGCGAAAGCCTTTGCAGATATTTAGAGCCCGTTTGGGCCATTTTGATGTTCGGAAAGGCCTCGACGGCCCCCTGCACAAATTCCCTGTCTTTTGTTCTACACCCCCCGGTATTTCTGATTAAAGTCAGTACCCCGGGGGAGCCTGGGAAATTGGCAGGGTCTTCGATTGACTTTCCGTCTATTGTTTTAAGTTTGAATAAAGGCCTTAGGAGGGCCTTCTTCTGAGAAGAAAGGTCCCTCTCTAAGGCCTGTCTGTCAATTTTGCAGACATCTTTGGAGCAAAAAATGTTCGTTTTCTTTTTTTCCTTTTTCGGGGAAGGATTTGTCTGGATTCGGGGAGGGATGGTTAATTTTAGGGGATGAAGTTTCTGATTGGGGAGAGGGTGTAGGAGGTGTGGGGGAAGGAGAAGTTATTTTTCTTACAGTTATTGATCCTACGTGGTCGCATGAAATGTCCACTGGTACTCCATGTATCGTTACTTTGGTCTTTCTCGTACCAAGGTACTCGGTTTGAAACCTAATACCTTTTGCCGTCAAGACATTTCCCGCTAGATCCTTCGCTTCACCTTCCGAGCCCAGCAAGATGTCCCACATTGCACGGGACCTTCTTGCTAGTACACAAGAGACAATATTCAGGGCCTTTAGGGCTTCTTCCATGTTCTCCCTACTGACAGCAATAAACTTTCGTGTTTTTTCAACTGCCGTCAGCAGGGAGATTGTCTTCTTCGCCATTACATTAACTACTTCTGGTATTGCTACCAATTCATTTTCTTTTATATAGTCTTTATATTTTTCCTACATTTGCAGGTAATATTTGGCATCTTTTTTTACAGGGGCATTTTTCCACACCGACGGTGAAGGAGTAACCGCCGGCATGCCTACAGCAGAAGTAGACGGCTGGGGAGACAAAGCCATAGCTTGACTTGCACCCCCCCACCTCACAAACAAAAATTTTTCACAAAAAGATCAATACAGAAACTCGAAAACAACAATAAAAACAGGTTTCAAAATTATCGTACTCACAATAACAAAATCCACGTAACAGAATTCCAATTGTAACTTTTTTGGGCAATAAGTCAAAAAGGAACTCCACAATCTTAGTTGACGATATTCCAGCCTGTGCCTTTCATACCAGACACTTTCCTGTATTTACTAGCCTTCCCACGCAAGGCCAGATGTGACACATGGTCATTTTATAGTGGGTATTCCTGGCCATATAGCCGGGCCAAAAAAAAGTCTGTCTATTTTTCCCCAGTCGTGGTTCTACTCTTCGGCGGAACCACGACTGGGTTTGTGCTCTCTGCTCGGAAGCAGAGAGTGCCCTCTACCCGAAGGCAGAGTGCTGACAGTGTCATAGAGCAGTCAGGCGAATGCCTAAGACTTTCCCCCCGTTCGTACCGCTTGTTTTCGTCTTTTATAAAGTAGAGCATTCTATTCTCGGGGATGGCAGGATGTTCAAATATAGCAGTTATATTGAACGTAATATACAAACTGGAACACGGGTTAGTCAATTCAGGAATACTATTAGTAGAAATAATATATACAGTCTTGAAGTGAAAAGTATGTCCGGGTAACTGATTCTAGCTGAGTGGAGCTTAGAGCAACGGCAACTACAACTGTGATTCCAGATCCAACTCCAGTCGTGCTTCTACCCTTCGGCGGAACCACGACTGGGTTAGTGCTCTCTGCTCGGAAGCAGAGTGCGCCCTCTAAAATCCGAGACTTACGACTTACAACTATATTTAGTTGTCCCTCCCAGTAAGGGCAACATGTGACACAGTCAATTATGACTGGGATTTCCGGGCTATATGGCCCGGCCAAAAAATACCTGTCTATTTTTCCCCAGTCGTGCTTCTACCCTTCGGCGGAACCACGACTGGGTTAGTGCTCTCTGCTCGGAAGCAGAGAGCGCCCTCTACCCGAAGGCAGAGAGCTGACAGTATCGTAGTAGTAGAGGTAAATCCGAGACTTACGACTCTACAACTCTCAGTTCTCTCTACAGGCAGGATTATATGTACACTCAGTTGAGCCCATTATTGTGTACAAACGGGCGATCCCACAACAATATTTATCTATATATTTCCGTAACAGAGAGAAAGAAAGTAAGCAGATAGAGGTTGTCAGTGGCATATCTAAACACTAACACACACACACACACACACACACACACACACACACACACACACACACACACATACACACATACCTATTGTACCTTAAGTGTATCTTGCCGTTTCTTTACGGTGTGTTCTTTTTATATAACAACTAGCATCATAGCCTGGCGTTGCCCGTGCAACTCAGAACATTTTAGTAGTAGGAGAAGATGCCAATGAGAGGAGTAAATGGAAATTATTTATTGAAAGTTGTAAAGGAGAGCTGAGGTTGTTAGTAACGATTTCCAACATTTAAAAAATCTATTTTCTTTTGTTTTGCGTAAACGTGATTTGATGTTTTGTTTGACATTGTAAACAATATTGCGTTTGTTTTTGTTTCAAAATTACGGGGGAAAATATTTACATTTGTTGACTAAATTAATTTAACATAAAAATAAAAATTATTTATTTTGTTTTACTTAAATTAGAAATATAAAAACTATTACGCTCTCAGTTCAGAAATTTTCGAAAAATATTTAAAAATGTAGACATTTACTTTGAGAGGAAAAAGTTACATTAATGCCACACGAATTACAGACAGTTAATTTCCTGCATAAAATATTTAGCGAAAAAAAAATTTCGGTTTTGAATTTTAAGAGTAGGGTAAATCTCAAGTGTATTATCTGTTCTCAGATACTCACTTCCTGCTCTCCGGCCGCTTGCATTACTCGCCACTTGATGTCGGGCATGTAGATTTGGAAAACAATGACCAGCTTTGAGAAGCAATGACCAACTAAGTAAACGGGGAATGGCTAATCTTTAATCAGTTCCCTGAGTGTTCGCTCTCAGGTTCACACGTTAAAAACCGACCTTGCGTCACAACTCGCTCCAGTGGGAAAGTAAGATAAATAAATACTCACTTTCCGTTCCCCAGCCACCTTCAGCTAGGCATACGCTTCGTTTGCGGTTGATTCCTGGAGCGCATTACGTTTTAGTTAGCAGCCGGTTCTGCTTTAGGTTTGACTCGGCTTCGGGGGTAGAACGGTCACGTCTGCTTGAGATCCCGTTATCTGCGTTCGATCCGGCGAAGGAAACATCGAATGTTCAAGTCCAATTGATGTGGCTTTCGCACGTGCTAGCTAGCAGTGATTCCGTTTAACCAAGGTCGAATCCTGCAAAGGAAACAAAACACATGCCAACCCTCAGCCGCAGCGCACACGTGCTAGCTCGCCAACCTGCCTGGATATATACACGTTCTAGGCCGCAACCGAACCTGTCCTCCTCGAACTACGTTCAATTGCAGCTAAGATTCGGTCTCAACCTTCCCGTTTGCGCCGTTCCTGCTGACCAAAGAGAACATTCCAGCCTGAGCCGTTCATGCCAGACGCTGACAACATGCCTGCCAACCAACGACGTTCCAGCCTATGTCGATCCTGCTAGACGCTGACGATATTCCAGCCTGTGCCTTTCATACCAGACACTGATGACGTTCCCGCCGACTGACGACAACGTTCCAGCCTGAGCTGACTTGCCCATTCGCTGCCGATGTTCCAACCTTTTCCGACTGTTCGCTCATCAATTTTATCACAATAAAATTTGACATTGACTCTTAACATATTCGCCACCGTCTCCTCATTGTTTTCACACATACAAAATTTGCGGGGTCAAGGCCCCTTCCTCACCTCGACTCCCTGCAACATGTAGACTAGAGATTAGAACTGAGTTTGGAAATTCTTCAAGGCAGAATTTTTCCGGGCTGATGACTTGCAATTTTTTTTGCTTTCATTTTTGTTTGTTTGTTTGCTTGCTTGTTTGTTTGTTTGTTTGTTTGTTTGTTTGTTTCCCACCTGTATTTCTTTTTTTTTTCTTTTTTTTTTCAGATAAAATTAACTTCCAATGCAAGATTTTCTGTTACCATATAACATTGAAAGATGACAATAGTTACCTCCCTTACATTTCAAGGGAGGTTACTTTGTGTAACATACTCTCTATTATGTCCCTTGAACTCCTTAGCAAAGTCTTTGACATTTTCTTTTTTCATCTATTTTCTTACGTTTCTTAAAGAATATTTATCCACACGCCTTCTCGTATAGAATGCTGGAGTCCTACGCGTACATAGGACAGGGGACCAAAATTGCTCAAACCTCCTTATCACTTCATCTTCCTGGACGCCTCAGATTCAAGAACTTTGCATTTAAATGTTAACCGCCTAATACTTGTTTACCACTGATTGTTGATGCGTATTTTCTTAACTGATGCCAAGATGTTTGAACAAATATTTGTAAAAAAAAAAAAAAAAGGTTGGCCTGTGGTTATTTCATTAAAATGCATTTATTGCTAACAACCAAATTAAATATTTTTGTTGCCATTGTCTTACGCAAAATAAGGTGTGGGGTTTGATACATTGACACACACACACACGCATGGTCACTCGGCGTCCACGTGATGACTTGTTCCCGCCTAAACGATGCCAATAAAAGCGAAGAACATCACGTGGTACGTCAGTTAGGATTTCGTCCCGGGACAAGAGCAGATATGTCTCCCTAACTCACACAAACACACGCGCACTAATTGCGGGTAGCAATTAGTGGCGCAAATTTCTTTTATTTTTCTTCTCCGACATTAACACTATGCACATTAACTTTCATTCAAACAGGACTTTACATAAAATAACTTCCTACACATAAATTTACAATTTTTCCAACCTTCGTCAGTAGAAATCCACAGACTGCCTAAGATTGCTACATTCGCATGTAAGTCTCTCTCTCTCTACTCAACGCACACACAGACACAGAACTTTGTCTTCTGTCTGATTTTCTTCATCAAGGATTTGAACTTTGAACTCTTTACGATAATCTTAACAATTGTTACAAACCTTTCTTTCAGCTAGAGAAAAAACTTCATACATCTTATTTTGTTTCTACGAACAGACGAAGGGGAATGACTCTTTCCTTTTCACTTTCTTATGCATGCTCTCTCAACCCTATGTAACCTTTGTTAATACATTGTTTTTCTGGTTACTTTCGCCTTACTCGTTCTTTCATATTGTCCGGCTTTATTTCACTCCCAGTTACGTCGAGTCGACTCGTTAAACATAAATTAGTAAGTGGACGCTTCGTCCACTACAAAGGCATTACCTAATGATTTAATTTCTGCTTTAACACTTCAGACGCCCTAAGGAGGACGCGGTTACAGCCACACCTTGTTAACTGTTGATGCTATGGTTTCTGCAATTCTTCTTCTTCTTCTTCTTCTTCTTCTTCTTCTTCTTCTTCTTCTTCTTCTTCCATATGCTACGTTCTTTTAAGATGAGGGGTGCTGAAATATATAACTTACTATTGCGTGCTACAACATCTAGGTTGCTAAAAAAAAAGGTAAGATCATGTGACCATAGCAAAAGATAGTTTGAAATACTTAGCTTTCTTTGATTGTCGAGAAAATATTCTTTGAAGTTCTGCCGGCTGGTTAGAAAACGATAACATAATTGGCGAGTAATTTTACACTGGCGTGAACTTGAATGTTGGCCGTGAGAAACTAAAACAAAACATTTCACATGACTTCACACACTCCTTCTCATTAATTTAATTTTTCTCCTCATTTTAAATCAAACAAAATTTCACGTAGGCTCTTTTCTTTATTTCCTTCTTCTTTTTTGGCTCAACGACTAATTTCTGTGAAAGACAGATTTTCATTGATCCAAACAATATTTTTACATCGCCTCGTGAATTTCTTTCCTTCATCTTCTCGAGTTATCGGTTAATTTTGCGAAACCAAAAATCACACATAGGTTCATGAATTTGTTTTCTTCTTCATCATCAATGCTCCGAACTTGAAAGGAGTGGATGAAGAAAATTATTTCGCACTCGCTACGTTTGACTATTAGTCACATTTGTATTTGTATTTATGAAAGTATTTGTATTCTACAAATTCTTCCACGGCTTCTGTTCCGATGAACTTAGCTCACTGGTACCCCCTATATACGAATTTCCTCGAGCCACAAGATCAGCAACTAGGTCCCACTCTTTTACTGTGAAACCAATAAAATGTAAACACAAATTCTTCTCCATAAGCTACTTTTCTTGCTCTTCCCGCCTGTAGAATTCCCTTCCGCTTACTTGCTTCCCCGACAACTACAATCTCCAAGAGTTGAAATGTAAAGTCTTTAGTCATCTCCTATCTATTTAATTGGAGTAGATAGACTAAACTATCGCTCGATTCACACTCCACCCACGTCTATTGAAAGGTGAAGAGGCTCATCCCTTGTTCCCTGTTTAGGATGTGGTTTCCGGTTTTATCTTTTCCAATCTTTTCATTCCTTTTTCTTTTTTCTTTTTCTTTTTTTTTTTTTTTTTCAATTGGAGTAGATAGACTAAACTATCGCCCGGTTCACACTCCACTCACGTCTATTGAACAGGTGTAGAGGCTCCTCCCTTGTTCCCTGTTTAGGATGTGGTTTCCGGTTTTATCTTTTCCAATCTTTTCACTCTTACGTAGCCCCCTGTACATCAGTGGCGTTACTGTCTTGCTCGGGGTGATATGATTAAAAAAAAATCTCACTAACCTGCATCCTCTCTCTCATGCTCCTTTCTCCATCCACTTCACTCATCAGTATTCTCATCCTTCTCTTACCCACTTCCTGACACCCCCTATAACCTGTCACTCTTTCTCATCACATTCCTCCTATGTAAACCCCTGCACAACAGTAGCAGTAAAATGCCTTACTTTGACCGATATGATTATATAAAAAAAAATTAGCTAACTTACCATATCTTTTTGACCATTGTTCTGATATCCATTCACAAAGACTCGTTATACTGGTTACTCACGGTTTTCCTCTTGCTTCTCTTGCGCTAAAGTTATTACATCAGCCATTTTCTTATTGCTTTTTTTATCAATTCACTCCATGCAAGACGATAAAGCCACTAAGACAAGGTGTTACTAAGTTTGAAAGAATTTGAGAAAAAACATTAAGGAGAGAAAACAAGAAAAAAACAGGAATTATGAAGACAGAAGATAACGATTGACATTGCATTTAAATCTTTGAAGATCAAAGTTAACTAGAAAACAAGAAGCCGGAAGAGGGTGGGAAGTGAGAGAGAAGCAACTATTAACATAGAACTTATGGCGACACCAGCTGTAAAATACGTACCTCCACTCATTATCGAAATTTTAAATTGAATCTTTAAAAATAAAAAAAGTTTTTTTAAGCTTTTATTTTAGTTTTAAAGCTAAATTATCAAAATGACTATTTTCAGTAAGCAAAGTACTCTGGTGTATTTCCAACAGAAATTATGTTGATTGGAATCTAAAATATTTCAGTTTCTTTTTTGGGTTTTTTTTTTTTTTTTTCAATTTTTCTGCCATTTCGAGCGATCGACACATTTGTAAACAAAAGTTAATTCCTGGTTTGCAAAATAAAATATACATCTGTGACACGTTATTTTAGGAATATTAGCAAATTCAAAGTTAAGCTAATCTGATTTGCACAAGTATAACTTATTTATAGCATGAAATATAAAATAAAACTATTTCTTAATCATGGAACGTTGATCTCCGACCTTTGCCGTATATAATTAAGATGCGATGATGGACAGATTCAAGATAAGGTAAGTATATGGCGACTAGAATTGGCAGAAACCATGGCGACTAGAAGGGGAAGAAACCATGAAAAACATGCACTTTTAATGTACATATAGAAATTACCATACAAAAAAAATTTCAAATACACAAAAAAATTAAAAATTATTTTTTAAATACAAAACTCGACGATTTGTATTAAACTTTTAAATTTTCGATTAGTAAATATAGTATTCACTTAATAACTTAATAACTTAACTCTTTGAAGTATTTTAAAAATATTTTTGAAACCTTATAAATTATTATAATTAAAAAATGAAAACAATTCTTTTGAAATTGCATTATTAATCGGAAAATATTTTCTTCAGACTATAATCTCCTTAATATATATTATTTATTAAAGCAATTAAAAGATTATCTAATTAAATAATGTTATAGTTTTATTGCATTTCTTTTTTTTTTTTTTTTTTTTTTTACTATTGGAAATTTTTGGAAAAAGGGCTAAATGTTTGAAAACAGTAATAGGTGGTTTCCATTCTTTAATGAGCCCTGCATTTAACTAATAAAACCGATTTTCCTTACAAAATTTAATTTTATAAAATTTCATGAATTTACGTAAGGGGGTGGGTAACAGATGTAAAGAAATATTTTTATCAAGATGTTTTAAAAATAATAATTTAAAAAATAATTTCATTCATTTGTTAATAAGTTCTGCAAGTTTCATTAAAATCCGACAATTTGGGATTTTTGCAAGAACTTCTAAATTAATATTTTTCACCGGAAAAAAAACTGAGTTACATAATTACAATATATCCATTGTAAACTCTTGTAACAATTTGGTTACCCGCTAGCGAAAATCAAAACAAGATTAGAACGTGTTAAAAAGTTTTTAAAAATTTGAAGAATCATTTTAAAATATTTTGATTTTTCCTCTTAATAAAAACATAAACATTTTGATGGAAATATTTAGTTTTTATTAAGTTTGGAACCTTTTTTCTACGTGCTATGCTGTTTTTAGCGAATTAGTTGAGGAACCTACTGTAAAATGATGAGACCTATCTGACAATTTAGCATTGAACTTAAATTCGTTAAGTCCAAGTACGAAAAATCAAATTCGGTAATAATTGAAATAATTAAGTGGCAAATAATTATTTACGTGTTGTTTGTTTTTTAAACATCAATAATGCTTATGGTGAATGTGGATACTTCTAGTCCCTCTAGAGAATTCTGGAAACAAACAGATAAAGCGGCAGTTTATTTGTTGAGTTTGCCATATCTTGTATAGCTTCAGCTTTTCAGTGGGCAGTCTCATATAATTTACCTTTCCACTCTTAGCTTAGTGGAATATTGTTTGGGAAATATATATCAACTCTATAAAACTAATGGTCGTTAATTGACTGACATTTTTTTCGATTTTGTCAATCAATTAGCCTGTTGTTTTTAAGGGAGATAACTCTAGTTGCTTTAAAACTTAGTTACCGTTCTTGTTGCTTTATTCCAATATGGCGCTGATAATACATGTGTTTGTCAGTCAGAGTGCTATTTTTCAGAAAATTCTTTGTTAAACGAGTATTGTAAGTTTTTTACTTGATAAAATATAATTTACAAGACTAACACTTGGATTACTTTTGGCAATTGTTTATATTTCTGATATTACTTTGCTTCTAATTCTTATTTTAAAATTGTTATAAAAGAAAACTGCTAAAAAACCGAAACCGGAAACCCTTTTTTTATTATTTAATTCATTTTCAAAGTAAAAAATCTTAGTTTAAAAATAGATTTAAATTAATATTGCATCTAGCTTATTTAGGATATTGCATATACTTCTTTTTTACTTGCCAACACTAATTTATTTTAAACAAGTTTTTAATAATGATGATTCTTACATTTTTTAAGTATTTATTTCTGATTAGGTCCTCGAATCTGTAGTTAAAAAAGAAAACAAGTGTAAAAAACTAAAATATTTTATCAAGATTTTCTATACACATTTTTAAAATAAGTTAATTTATTTGTGAATGACTCCTGAAAATTTAATTAAAATCCAACAGTTATTGGATTTTTGCAAGAATTTTCAAAGTAATGTGTCTGTCACTGCAAAAATACAAAGGCTGACGAAAAAAAAAAGATTTTTAAATTTAAATTTCGAATTCGATTTTTCTAAAAACGATTAAAAATCTTGATTAATATTAGAAAAATACTTTGCCAATTTCTCTTTCCTCTTCGTCATAATATAATGATTTTAATGATAAAAAAAACTTTGTTTTCATTATGTATGTTTTCATCACGGTATGCTGATTTTTTTCTGCGATTTCGTGGAAGTACCTACGATCAAACCAGAAAATTGTACCAACTGAACTGATTCACTCATCTTTCTAATTAAACTAAAACAATGGATAGTGAAATATTTTGTCTCTTTTTAAATCTATATTTAAATTGAGTTCATCGAATTATTTTTGAGAAAAAAATGCTAATTTCTTTTCTTTTTTTTTTTTTTTTTTTCTTGCTAAGTCATAAATAAAATTTCAACTTTGCGTGAATAACATTCGAAAAGATTTGTAAAAAGTTTGGTTTGATAAAGTCCTAACTTTTAAATTTAAAATTACTGAGCTATTTCCTTTTATATTTTTCTATGTGTTAAGGTGTACTTCAACCGTATGAACGTAAGTAGAGGGGAGAAAAAATACATTTATTTATTTTTCTTTTTTTTCTTTTTTTTTCATTTTTTTTTTTTTAGTTCAACTACTCTTTTTTAAGTTTTTTACCAGGTAAGCTTAAGAAAAGCGACTTATCGATAGCTTAATAACTTTTTTTGTTTTTAATTAAAAAAAAGAATTGAATAAAATTTCTTATATAGCCAGATTAGGGTTTTTTTATTCAGCCATGAACATTGTTTAGGAAAAATAATTTATTTGTTACGTATCTTCTCTGTCATGTCCTTTCAGTTTTCGTAGGATTCGTTACATACCCTTTGGTAAAATTATGATACCGCCTCTTCTCTCCCCTGAGCTATGGGTTAATTAGTAAGACTTGTATCACTAAAACGATTATCTCTCAAAAAAATCTAAACATTTGGCTTTAAATAATCTGCAAAAGGTTGATAAGCTATAAATAAAAAAAAACAATCAATCAAGCTGGTTATGACTTGTTTTCCTCTATCCCTCTTCCCTTCAAGCTGTCCTGTGAGTATTCAAATTTTCAAGCCTTCTTTCCTCATTATGTGCCCTAGAAATTTCAACTGTCTCTTTCCAGTGCTAAATATGTGTCCTTGTTTCTTTTTTCTCTAAAATTTTGTCATTGTCCTTATGTTTGGTCCATGACATTTTCAGCATCCTTGTGTAGAACCACATTTCTGTTGCTTCAAGTCTTTTCTTCCCCTGTCCAGCATACACTGTCATACTGAGGACTGATATTACATAATAGTTCAGTATTTTTTTTTTTTGTTTCTAACAAAATTTTCCTGTTTCTTAATACTTTGCTTAGCTTTTGGAAAGCAACTTTTGCTGTCTCAATAAGCCTTCGGATGATCATTTCCCTATTAAAGCACTTTCCAGATATTTAAATTGTTGTACTTGTTTGATTTTGATGTCTTCAATTTGCATGTTGGGCTTTCTTTTACTAACAAACATACATTGTCTTCTTAAAATCAACATTTAGTCCTTTCTTCAGGCATTCTGCTCTCAGTGTTGTTTCATCTGCATATGTATGCTATTAAAATTGTGTCTGCCACTAATGAATCCTATTAAGATTTCTAATTCTCTTAGAGTCACCTTATTCTCTTAAAAGTGTCAATTTTTGCTTCTCCGATTTGTCATTTGAATGCTGGGCTCTTTCTTTCCCTGCCAATCATACATTTTGTGTTCTTATAATCGATGTTTAGTCTTTTCTTCTGTCTTTCCTTTACGAACTTCAGTGGGAATACATGTCATTTTCTATCTGTATCTGCTATAAACTCTATGTCTTCTGCATATCTAATGTTGTCACAATTGTGGTCACGGATAATGAATCCTTGTCGTAGCTCTAATTCTCTCAGCATTGTTTCACTGTAAAGATTGAATAAGGCATCCATGTATTTCGAATTATGTTTTGCATAGTGTACTCACTTAGTTTTCTTCTCACCGAGCACGCGTGAGTTAAAAACTTAGGACAACACAACATGAATTCTGACTAATTTATCTCTACACAACAATCACTTCGGTGAAAAGATATTCCACGAACTTTGAATATATATATATATATATATATATATATATATATATAGTCATCCGCGCACAGATCTGTTTTGCTGTATCACAGCTCATCAGTACGGTTAGACAGCCGATTGCTTTTTACCCAGGATTGAAACCCGACAGTATTAGCGTCAGTCGACGATTCTAAATCTGCGCAACGGGCGCTCGGTAAAATGAGGAAGACCTTTTACCGTGTATATAATCATTATACACACCCAATAGTTGAGTGTTCTAATTCATTGCTGAATGAAAGATGCGTAGATGCCAGAGTAGCTACTGTTTTTCAAATTCTACCATTCTTCCAGAGTGCTCAATCAGTGTGTGATGGCGTAATATATATATATATATATATATATATATATATATATATATATATATATTGGAAAAAGAACTTTAAATGGATATATATATATATATATATATATATATATAGTAGAAATAAGATCTTTGAATATATATATATATATATATATATATATATATTCAAATGTTGTCACAATTGTGGTCACGGATAATGAATCCTTGTCGTAGCTCTAATTCTCTCAGCATTGTTTCACTGTAAAGATTGAATAAGACTTTCGTGTATTTCGAATTATTGTTCACATTGTGTTCTCACTTAACGTTCTTTCTCTCCACCCACGTGTGAATTAAAAGCATGTGACAACACAACATGAATTCTGACCAATTTATCTCTACACAACAATCAGTTGGTTGAATAAGTCAATTTTCACTTCTCCAATTTGTAATTAGCATATTGGACTGTTTCTTTTGCTGACAACCATACATTTTTGTCTTCTTACAATTGATGCTTAGTCCATTCTTCTCGCTTTCCTTCACTACCTCAGTAAGCGTTCTTGTATTTTCCCTTCTGTGTCTGCTCTCAATGCATTTTTATCTGCATATCTTATGTTGTTAAGATTGTGTCCACCAATAATGAATCCTATTAAAATTTATAATTCTCTCAGAGTTGCATAGGTTGAATAAGTCAATTTTGGCTTTTCCAATTTCTAATTTGCATGTTGGGTTGTTTCTTTTGCTGACAACCACTCAAGTTTGATATTAATTTGACAATAATTCAATTGTTTTTGTAAAATAGAAAAAAAAAAAGCTTGGTTATCACCCACTTACTAAGCATATCAGTAAACAGTAGTTACGCAATTTTTTAAATCTTATTCCCTGTCAATGCACTTAATCTAACATTTCCCCACTCGCCAAATAGATCAAACAGTGAAAATTAAAATGTCAAAGACAACAATAATTCTCGTTACTAATTTTAATTCAAAAACATGTTTCCTTTTTCTTTCTTGTACAGATAAATCAAATCTTTGAAACCTCTTCTCAGCAAAAGGAAGAAATGTTTGGTCAGGTTGTAATTGGACCCCCTGGATCTGGTAAAACAACCTACTGCAATGGCATGGGTGAGTTTATGCAACGACTTGGACGACAAGTTAGTCTGATCAACCTTGATCCCGCAAATGACCTTGTCCCCTACGTTCCTGTTATCGACATCTCTGAGCTGATAACCCTAGAAGAAGTGATGGACAAATTAAAGCTTGGGCCAAACGGAGGCCTTATATACTGCATGGAATATCTTGAGAAAAACATTGATTGGTTTATTGAAAAGCTGAAAAAAATACCAAAACAAAATTATCTTTTAATGGACTTTCCTGGTCAAGTGGAACTATACACACACCACAACTCTGTTCGAAATATACTCGCTGCCCTGCTGAAGCTTGACCATCGGCTAACAGCAGTACATCTTGTTGATTCACATTATTGCAGTGACCCAGGTAAATTTATAGCTGTCCTGCTTACGTCACTGTCGGCCATGCTTCAGGTGGAACTGCCTCATGTCAATGTCTTGTCCAAAGCTGATCTCATCCAATCATATGGCAAATTGGCGTTCAATCTTGACTTTTATACAGATGTTCTTGATCTCACTTACTTGCTGGATCAACTTCAGGTGAGGGTTTCATTTAACAATTCAATCTATTGTCTAAAATGTTAAAATGAGGCTTTATCATAACTTATTTACTCATTTATTAAGCATAGAGTAACTTTACCCATTAATAAATAATATATATATATATTAATATGCTTGTACCTATGTATAATGTGATCTGGTGATTACATTATTTGAACTATTGTCCTCATCTTTGTTGCCATTTATACAGCATTTTGGCCATTGTATGCTCCAGCCTTCTTCAGGTGCTAGGAATTGTGAACCGAACTCTTTATTACAATCACTGGTGTATATCATTCTCATTCCTTGCGTAGTAATGGCTTAATTGGAAGTCATGAGTTATTTCCCTCTAACCCTGCAGGTTACTTGTTCATCACTGCTGTAACCTGGTATTGAACTCACAACTCTTTGGGTCAAGTCACAGGGCCATGTGTCCTTAAGGACAATACTTCGAATAATGATTTTTCTTATAACTATCTGGGAATTAGAGTAACTTTACCCATTAATAAATAATATCTATATATTATTATCTATATATAATATCTATATATTAATATGCTTGTACCAATGTATAATGTGATCTAGTGATTGGCAGTAAGGAAGTGAGAGGAAGTTGTAGTTAATATTTTTATTTTTTGAGAGCATGGGAAAATGGGTTTCGGGTATGTCCTAAAACTACACTCAACAAGGAAGTCTCAACTAGGGAACAGAATTAGGGTACCCCAAACCATTGTTACCTATGGGTGATCTGTGAAGGTCTAGCATCTGTTTGCCCCCTTACCAGTGTTTGCTTTTTTATATACAGAATAAACACATGGGGAAGGTGTTACACTTCTTTTTTTTTGCTAACATGATAGGAGTTAATAGAATCAGTTTCATGTATGTGTGCAATATAACAATCTGGCCCCACCCGAGGAAGTGATGCAAGCGATGGTGTTTTCCGTCGGTGAAGGGGGCGGCGAAGCGACAAGACAGGTGTTTGTGAAATACATCCTGTCGAGGCCGGAGCGGATGTCATTTTGACCTTATTTCCTACAGCGGCGGAAATGGCTACAGAGGCAAACAGATCAGGTGCCTCTTAGAATTACGTGGGCGTGCGTGGTTGAGGCAAAAAACCGGAAGGAAAGTCCCGGTTCTAGAGGACTATATAAAGACCTCAACACACGGATTCGCCAGTAGCAGAGAGCGGCCGGTGGAAGCAGAGAGAGACAACACAGGCAGACTACACTCCCGTCAGCCATTCTATATGTGCCCTCACCCTCCCGTTCTCTATTCCACACAGTTCGTCGTCATTAATAAAAATATAACCTTATATTTTTATATATGCGTGTTTGTTGTTTTGTCATCATACGGCGATATATAACATGTGTTTCAGTGAAGGAAACAAAGATTATTACTTAACCACTTCAAACCATATTCTTTACTGTTAATGCATTTGCTTCCTATTTTATGGAAGAATGTAGATTGCTGATGAACCAGATTTTATCCGTGATTGGAACATAAATTGCCAAGAAGATTCACAGTGTGTGATTAAAAATGAGGAAAGTTGTAGCTGACAGATGGTACAATAGTCTATACCCAATCAGTATCAGTCAGTTAAATGCCATACATGATACACACTTGAGCGATCATGTCTCAAAAGAGACATGACTGACTGGGCAGAAATTATCCCGCAGTAGGTTGCCATTACATTCTGCGGTAGACTGGTTGCTATAGAACTTAATCTGTCCTGTTATTTGACTCATAGCTGGAGGGAAGAGACGGATTAATACCTTTCCCAAGGGTATTTGCACATAAGCAAATGCAATGAATTTTACTGGAATTCAAACTCAGTTTTCCAATTTTATTGCTCCGAGTCGATATCCACCACACCACAACGCACATCCTGCCAATCTGTATATGTTCTTCTGATCAAAAATCTTATTAAACCCAAACTGTGTTGAGCATCCGATGGAGAATAGAGAGAGAGAGAGGGACAAAGATAGTAAAATAGAAAATGAGAGAGGAACGTAGAGACAAAAAGAGGAATTGGAGTAAAGGTCATGTTAGATAAAGGTTGTAGTGAGGGGGTTAAATTAAGTTTCATGATTTAACGATCTGTTGAGGACAAATTCGCCCTTGAATTGCAGCTGATCTTTTGAAATTATCTTTCTTTAAAAATTATAATCATTTTGTAATATAAAAAAAATAAATGATATTTCTCTTATCCAAAATCCTACTAAACCAAAACTGTGTGAGCCTCAAAGAAGGAAAGAGAAAGAGAAACAGAGAGTGAAACAGAAAGTGAGGGGGGGGGGCAAAGAGAGGAAAATACAGAGAAGGATTGGAAGGGGTTCATCTGAGATAAAGTCAGTTGTAGTGAGGGGTTAAATCATGTTTTGTGGCCTAATGATCTGTTGAGGACAAATTTGCCCCACCCCAAACTGCTAGTGACCTTCTAAAATTATAATCTTTCTTTAAAAATTATAATCATTTCGTGATATAATGAAAATAGTTGATTTTCTTCTAATTGACTGTGTAGAGCAACCGAGAGTGAAGCAGAGAGAACGACATAGTAAAGCAGACAGTGAGAGGTGGACATAGAGAGACAAAAAGAGCACAACCCAAAGAATGATTGCAGAGTGGGAGTCATCTTAGATAAAGACAGTTTGAAGCACGACTTACAAGATTAAATAATTTTTCAGGATCTAACCATCTGCTTAAGAACATTTCAATATTTTTAAGATAAAATATGATTTTTCTTGTCTATATTTCTGAGATGAGTTACTATTTACAGTATTTACATTATTTGAACTATTGTCCTCATCTTTGTTGCCATATGTACGACATTTTGGCCGTTGTACACTCCAGCCTTCTTCAGGTGCTAGGAATTTTGAACCGAACCCTTTATTACAATCACTGGGGTATATCATCCTCATTCCTTGCGTAGTAATGGCTTAATTGGAAGTCATGAGTTATTTCCCTCTAATCCTGCAAGTTACTTGTTCATCACTGCTGTAGCCTGGTACTGAACTCACAACTCTTTGGGTCAAGTCACAGGACCATTGTCTATATTCACTGGGCTATGTGTCCTTAAGGACAATAGTTCAAATAATGATTTTTCTTATAACTATCTGGGAATTATCCTGAGTTAAAAAGTACACAATGCAACATTAAAAAATTTATTAGCACATCACAGGTCCTGCTAGTTTATTATTCATTCAGTAATAAATTAATAATAGTATTGAGTAATAAGTAATAGTAAATCATTTATTAATATTGTAAGATTTCTTTAATTTATTCTGAGTAATCTCTTTTTACTTCCCCACACACTTCAACATCACATTCCTAACACATCTGGTATAATTAACCATTTTCTAGAGTATTTAGGAGCAAGTGGGTGGTGTAGTGGTGTATAGCGGATTTGACTCAGAATGAGAACTTGTGAGAACCAAGTTTAAATTCCAGCCGAATTTGTTATACTCACTTACACACAAATAACATTGGGAAAGATACAAATTTTTATCCCCTCAGCTATGGGTTAAATAGAAGGATAGACTGAGTTCTATAGCCTTGGTTGGCAACTATTCTAAAGATAATAAATCGATAAAATCACTCATCTCCCAGCAAGTTTGGCCACTCGTGGGAGATGCATTAACCCATAAAAACACAGTGACTGAAATTCTTCAGTCATACAAGCTATCCATTCTGCTACAGGCAGAGAAAGCATTTACCTTTTTGGTTTTGTTTATTAATAATTTAGAAAAAATATTTAGTATTAAGTAATAATAAATCATTTAATAATATTGTAAGGTTTATTTATTTATTCTGAATAATCTCTTTTTACTTCACCACATTCTTCTACATTATATTCCTAACACATTTGGTATAATTAACCATTTTATAGATGAACTGGCTGGAAAAATAAAAGCACTTGTTAAATGTAATCTATTATTACTAGTTGACCTTAGAAGGGTACACACTACTGAATCAGCTCAAGCAACATATTAGCTTCTATACATTGGTAGTATGCTTTGAAATAATTTATTTTGTGAATTTTTTTATTGATAGACAGTTCGATTTTGATACTGTAACAACCCAGGATTTTGTTTCTTAATTTTAATACAAATTTCATCCAGTTGTATAGCAAAATTACACTCAGTCTTAAGAAAGGTACGAATTCACCTCTTTGCTCCCCACCCCATCTATGGGTTAATTAGTAAGACTTGTATCAATAAAACTATTATTATTGTCTCCGAAAAAATTCTTACAATCTAAAAGATTTTTTCTGGCTTTAAATAACCTGCAAAGGGGTGATATAAGCCATACAAAATGAATCAACCAACCAAATAAGGGTTCAATTTTAAAATCCAATCCATTGTTTCAAATTATGAAAGATGTTATGACTTTCAGATTT
Organism: Ascarosepion bandense; assembly: GCA_037127315.1. NCBI lineage: Eukaryota > Metazoa > Mollusca > Cephalopoda > Sepiida > Sepiidae > Ascarosepion > Ascarosepion bandense. Next base: position 6,646,469 of record JBBBDQ010000357.1, on the reverse strand, counting down.
ATTCAGAATGTAACACCACAAGACCAGATTGCCATGAAAACACCCACAAAGTCAAGTGGGACCCAAATGATTTTATCCAAAATGAAGTGTGTGGTATTTCATGATCAGCAGTAAAATCTATAAAGTAGGAACTTCAAAGCAGTCATCCACTTAACAAAAAAAGAACAAAATCAATAGCTAAATGAAAACTTTCAGGAATATGTGCCACTTGGCTGAAACTTAAAAAAAATTCCACTCACAAGTTTATATATACAGTCACAGAAGGAGCAATGAGATTCAGGACACCCTTTGATGAGTACAAGTTGTTCATCAAGAGTTCTGATACAGCCTGTTAGGGGTATAGACTGCCCATCAGAGTGAGTTCAGATGCAACCGACTAGAGAGTATTTCAAGCCACCTGCAAGCAAGTTGTATGAGATGAACAAAAGTGAAGTAGGAGAGAGTGTTCTTACTGGTTGAAGAGAAAAGCTTTTTCTAGAAATTCTGAAAGACAAGTTAAAATACTGCTAGGAGACATGTCTAATCAATAATTTGAAATTTTCTCTATAAAAATCCTTGTTTTAAAAGTGAAATAACTAACTTTCTTTTTTTAATCGTATCACCCCGAGCAAGGCGGTAATGCCACTGATGTGCAGGGGGCTACATAAGTGTAAAAAGATTAATTATAATAGAGTGAAGAGGAAGACAAACCAGTTAGAAAGGAGCAAGAGAAGGATGAGAATACAGGTGTGATGACAGTTTCAAAGGTGGAGAGAAAGGAAAGGATATACAGGGTGGGGAAAGAACTAGAGTCAAGTGGTTAATAGATGAGTATTGACATTGCATTTAAATTCCTGGAGGTTGTAGCCGTCAGGAAAGCAAGAATATGGGAGCGAGTTCCACAGGCGGGAAGTGCGAGAGAAGCAGCTGCAGGAGTAGAATTGTCGTCTGCATTTGGCTAACCTAACTGTGAATGGGTGGGAACCAGTTGCCAATCTGGTTGCACGAGTAAACACCCGTTGAGGAGGCACCAGTGACTTAAGTTCGTTCAGGCAGAAGCCATGAAAGTATTTATAGAACAGACAAAGGGAGGCCACATTTCGTCGGTGGGGAAGTGGCTGTAGTCAAGCCACCAAGTCAGTACCTATCACATTACTGATTCTCCTTTGGAGCCTGTCGAGAACACTGAGATGAACGGCAGGAGCGCCTGACCATATATGGCAGCAGTATTCCATGCACGGACGAATGGTTGATTTGTATATATGCAGGACAGATTCAGGCGGAAAAAACATCCTGGCCCAACACAGTGACACAACCTTCTTAGCAGTTGATTTAGCTATGGACTCGATGTAGTGGTTCCATTTGAGATCAGAAGAGAGGGTAAGGCCAAGGAGACGCAGTGTATTGCTCTCAGGGAGAATCGCGTGGTCCATGCTTATGGGAGGCAGGAGAGGTTGCCTGTGATGATTGACAGACAACAGCTTGGTCTTAGACACATTGAAATTGACAAGCCACTTCTTGCTCCATTTCACCACAGACTTATATCATAAAACGAATGTTATTTTACTTTCAACAATGAAAGATTAACTCAGGGCTAATATCTAAACAAACCATTTTTTTTATTCATTTATGCACAAATACCCTTGGTAAAGGTATTAATCCATCTCTTCTCTCTCCTGTTATGGGTTAAATAGCAGGACTGATTGAGTTCTATAACTTTGGTTGGTAACAGGTCTACTGCAGAAAGTAATGGCAACCTCCTGCAGGAAAATCTCCTGCCATGTCAGTCATGTCTCTTTCGAGACATGATCGCCCAAGCATGTATCACATACAGCAATTAACTAACTGAACAAGGATGTTAAGAGCTGCAAGGGATAGGGAGATGTAGAAAACCATGATTACCTTAATGATCCATGAGGAGGATGTCAGTAATCATGATTAAAATTCATGATTACTGACATCCTGAAGGATCATGGCACATAGAAGAAGATTATATAAGCTTTCATTTTGTGTTATTATATGTGTTTTAATGTCGGAAAGATAAGATTCTATTTTGTATCTTTTGTATTGTTTTTTTTTTAGGATGATCCAATTTTCAAAAAATATAAGAAAATGAATGCAGCTCTGGTGGAAATAATTCAAGACTATAGTCTTGTATCATTTGTGGCCCTAAATATTAAGGTAAGTTTATAATTTTACAAAAAAAAGTCTTTATATATACTACCAGGACAAGATTAAGCTTTAGGCTAGTACAGGCTGCAGCCTAGGGTCCCTCAAGCTATTTGTTGTAGAGTGGCTAACACCCCTGCAGCGCTCTCAATAATGGAATGTCTCATAGGCTGAAAATGGTCTATTTAAGTAAAGAATAGTAGCATTCGAGGCATAATATTCAAGTGTCATTCGAGTAATATTCAGACTGATTACTTTGGTGACTATTCTAAACCTCTCCTCTCTGTTTTGTAAGTTCTTTATCTGTTATTGTAACTATTTTACTGGGCTGTGAATATCCATTTAGCACCGGATATCGTGATGAATAATACCACAGCACACTTTTTCTGTGTATCGCATCCACCTTGGCAACACAACACTATTACAACGTGGCTTTAATTTTCTAGACGTTATAACTTCTAGTTTCATAAATTGAAATATCAATATGACAAACTCATACTTATTTATTTTTTAATTGAGTTCACCTTAAGCAAATCGGTAAAGCCACCAATACGGAAGGGGTTACTGGATCTGAAAGAGTTAGAAACAGAGGAAGAGTAATCAGGAGGACAGCAGTTAATGGTTGACATTGCATTTACATTTCTGTAGCTTAAAGTTGGTCAGAAAGCAGGGAACTGGAAGGGAGTTCCACAAGCAAGAAGTGCGAGAAAATAAACTGCTAGCATAGAACTTATGGTTACATCTAGTCAGCTCAACTGTAAGTTGGGTCTAGTACTGCACTTAAATTTAAAGAGTCTAGAAACCATAGCAAAGAGCTCATTTGAATAATTTATAGAAAAGGCAAAGGGAGGCAACCTTACAACAGTGGAAAAGTGACTGAAGCTGAAATACCAGATCAGTGCCAATAATATTGCTGATTCTTCTTTTGATTTTATCAAAGAGCTCTAGATAGATAGCAGAAGCACTAGGCCATACAGGTTGCAATGGGTAAATTGTTGCCATTTTATATTCTTAATTTTGTGCATGCATGTTGTTTGTTTTTCATTTTGTCAACTATACCATATATTAAGGTCAGTTGGGCACTATCTGAGAAAAAGAGCACCATTAGGCAATTCGCTCCACCAGAAATTTGGAAATGGCATGCTGTACTGCTTGACATTCACACTGGAAGCTCCAACATAAACATTTCAGAGTGTTTAGGTGTCAATCTGAGGACATTGCAGAGAATTCAGAAAACGTTAGATGAGTCTAATGATGATTATGTAATGTAAGATATGGCAGCTCAGAAAATTCACCCTGATCATTCTAATAAAAAAAGAACTGAATTTGTTGGTGAAGGCCTCAGACTCAACATGGAGATCTACATTAAGCACCTTAAGGAGGTATGGCTGCTTTGGGTCAAGATTGTGGCTGCTGGAAGACCTTATGCCTGGCAACAGGACTCTGCACCATGCCACACAAGGAGGAGAACCAAGCCATGGCAGTCAGACAATTTTTGCAACCACTTACATCCTTACATCTGGCCACCTAACTCCCCAGATTGCAACCCCTTGATTATTATATGTGAGGTGCAGTTGAGTGAGAGACCAACAAAACACCAAACAATGATGAACTGAAGACAAGGATTATGGCAGCATTCACCAACTTAAACAAGGAGACCACCCAGAAAAGTTGCAGGAGATTTCACAGTCGACTTGAGACCATGACTGAAGGAAATGATGATTTTATTGAATAAATTTACTATGTAGTATTTCTAGGTATTTTTGTGTAATTTTGGAAAAAATATGTGTTCAAATGAGATATGGTGATTTTCATTTTTCCATAATTTAGACAATTTATTCATCGCACCCTGTAGATATTCAAGATATATTCTACACAGAAAAAACATCTAGCACAACTAAGTGAACCAACCTTCCTAGCAGCTGACTGAGCAATGGATTTAATATAGTCTTTCCTCTTCATGTCAGCTGAGACCATTAGCCCAAGAAGGCACAGTGTGTCACTCGCCTGGAGGTCAGCATCAGCCATGCTCATGAAAGGCAGATAGTGTTCTCTCAGATGATTAGAAGGCAGTTTAGTTTTGGAAGCATTAAAACAAACTCGTTTTGGATATCAGTTATGATTTTGACCTTATCAAACTGATAGACTTACTATCGAGACAGGAGTAAATGGTTGTGTCATCAGCATAGATACCAGGTTGAGTGCTGATTTTATCAAGAACGTCATTAATGGAAATGTGACACGATAACTAGGCATATATTAAGGTGCTTTGTAAAATATGTATTTTATTATAATAGATTCAAATAAGAAAATGGTTAAGAATAGAAAATAGATTAAAAACATGTTTCGTTTAACAAAAGTGAAAAAGAAGAGGAAAAAAAAATAAATAAACGCTTTTTCTTTTATGAGGAAAATTGTGGAAGAGACAAGGGTATCAGATTACTGTTTTAAATCCTACCACTCTTCCGCTAAATATTTGACTCTCTTGACTCGGTGATTTAATGTGATAAAAGATAAAGTTCAGGAAATAGGTTTTTTTTGAATGACCAGGTCAAAGGCTGTCTTTTAGTGTATCTTGACCACATATTAAGAATTTTCCGGCGGAAGCTTTATTAAGATAAAAAGATAAAAAAAAAAATCCTGGAAAAAATACTAAGTCCGCAAGATGTTTACACATCAAAAGAAGGAAAATTTAAGTGCCCTGAAATTTCGGACTTGCAGTCGCCAATTGCTTATCAACCGGTGGTTTAAAGCATTTCCGGATTTCCGGATACATTTTAAATAAATAGAAGTTAGTGAGTTTTTCAGTTAGTTCCGCTGGGCGTGTGCTTGAAGTAAGAATCTCCGTTCGTCTTGTTTCGGTCAGTTCGGATTTGTTGATCTCCATTAATTTGAGTTAGAGCTGTGTGTCACATTCACCTGCCCCAACCGAAAAGGCTAGCTCTAAACAAAATAAAGCATCCTTTCAACTCATCCAAGTTGTGGAAGTGTGTTCCTTATAGTTCAATCTTGTACCCCCAGCTTGAGGCTCCGACATTTTCAACAAACTCCCAGCAAACATCACAGCGTGGAGAACGGCCGCCGGAGAAATTGTTCGGACCGTTTGTTGGGGTGTTACAGAAATCAAAAACAAAATATTGCCAAAGGTAGATCCCTGGGGACACCTGCATTAGTATGAAAGGAACTAGAAGAGTAGTCATTCAGGATTACTTCCATTTAACAATTCCATAGGAAAGATGGAATCAGTTCAAAAATTTGTCTAGAGTCATTGTACCTTTTCAGCTTGTGGTGAAGACATGCATGCCAAACCCTGTCAAAATCTTTCAAGATATCCAAAACTACAGCTCAGACTTCACCATATTTATCTAGAGCTAAATATATTCTTTCTGCAATTAACATGTTTAGTATGTTTTGCTTTGTGTCTATGTTCTTCAAGTATATAACATGGTTCATTTTAGTTCAAAATGTTTAAATCTTAGAAATTTTATAAAGTAGTGATTTTAATTTTCTAGATTTTATAACTTCTAAATAATTTAATGAACTGAAATGATATCAATACGACAAACTTTTTTTGATTATTTTAATTCCAGTTATGATTGTGTTTTGCTAATTTGGCTTGCAATTTAGTACGTGTGTGGGCAAGTTAGAGGGTGGCCCCATCTGACCAGAGAGAGAGAGAGCTTCATAATTTCATTAGCCTAATGATCATAATCTAATGCAGTATACTACATTTGAACCAAAACTAATTTTAAAAAATAATAATTGCAGAAGACTATAAAAATTTTTGTTTTTTATCAACATAATCATGTAAATCAGTCAGTTAAGTGCCATACATGATACACGCTTGGGTGATCATGTCTCAAAAGAGACATGACTGATTGGGCAGAAGTAGATTGCCATTACTTTCTGCAGTAGACTGGTTGCTGACCAAGGCTATAGAATCCAATCTGTCCTGTTATTTAATCCATAACTGGAGAGAAGAGAGATTAATCCCTTTCCCAAGGGTATTTGTGCATTAGTGAATGCAAGGAATTCAACTGGAATTCAAACTTGGCTCCCCGATTTCTCGTTCTAAGTGGGTATCCACTGCACCACAACGCACATCCGTAATCAGGTAAATACACTGAGGAAATTGACTTTCATTGTAGCTTGTTCTCACCTACATTATTCATGAATATATTATTTACATTGTTTGGACTGTTAGCCTTCTCTTTATTTATGTTTCAGCCGTTGTATGCTCTGGCCTTCTTCAGGAGATTGGAATTTCAAACTGAACCCTTTATTTCGATCCCTGGGGTATTATTCTCATTCTATGGGCCATACCACTTCCAGATGTCTTAGTTATCTTTTTTTTAACTCAACTCTCTAAGTTATTTGTTCACCACTGCTGTAGCCAGGTATTGAACTAACAACTCTCTGGGTTAAATCACTGGATCTAACCAACACTTTTATCTACTGGACAATGTGTTCTTGAACGAGAACAGTATACGCCAGTGATCAAAATAAAGGGCTTGGCTCAAAATTTCAATTACCTGAAGAAAACTGGAGTTAAGTTTAGCAACATCGAAACTGGTCAGTACCTAGCTGGATGACTGCTTTGGAATACAACATGCTGTAAGCTTCGATGCATGGGTGAGATAATGGATAATGGCTTGGAATTTTTAATCAGTGATCCAAGTTCCAATTCCAGTTGGGTTTGTTATATTTACTTACACACAAATAGCCCTGGGAAAGGCATAAGTCCACCTCTTCTCTCCCCATCTATGAGTTAATTAGTAAGCTTTGTGTTACTGAATCATTATTATCTCCAAAAAATAGACAAATAGAAATTGTATACAAAATATTTAGATTTTGGCATTAAATTCCCCGTGGAGTTTGATATGCCATTAAACAGAAACAACCAACCAAACCAAAAACAGATGCATTTTCATCTGATTCTTATAAGACCTTACATACGAGGTTCTGTCCAGAATATTTGAGAATTTGAAGAGTGCAGATTTTTGCCAATAGTCTATGCATGTTGTATGGGGTCCATCTTGGAGGAGAAATTTTTTTTAAAGGGCAAATTCTCCAAATTTTTCAGTAATATTTATATTTATAATTTATTATCCTTGCATTTACAGGAGTATCTATTAGGGCACAAGTAGTTAGGAAATCCATTAATCATAATGATATACCATGTAAGAGAGTTCTCGAACAAATGCATTATTCAAATAAATGCTATTGTAAGTCTATTTTGTTCAGACACACATTTTTAGAATATCACAAAGTTTATAAATAAAAGACTGACCATTAATCTTACTTTTATTTTTTAAATGATTTTCAGTATGTAAGCTATTTTTTAACTAATGTTCACTTTATACAAGGCCCAAGAGCCACTCAAGGTAGTTACTGAAGGTGATTGTTGTGTGAGCAGAAAGAGTAACAAATGCAGCTTATGAGGATATGTGAAGAAGATAACAGTTAACCCTAGATTGAACAGGTTAAGATTGTAGTGGTTGCGAAAGCATCCTTTTGAGAGACAGTTCCACAAAGTAGTGGTTCGTATGAAAAAACTGTTCGAGTAGAACTTACGTCTCACCAATGAAACAAAGGAATTTGTTTCATCCTATCTTTTTGGGGGAAGATAATAATGATTTAGTGACACAAGTTTTACTCATTAACCCATAGCTGTGGTGCCCTTTTCCAAGGGTATTTGCACGTAAGTGAATATAATGAATCTGAAATTGAAACTCTGCTCTCCAATTATCAATTCGAATCCATTATCCATTACACCACCCACACATCCAAGCTTACAGCACCTGGTATTCATGAGCGGTCACCCATCTAGGTACTGACCAGGCTTGACGTTGCTTAAATTCAATTATCGTAGAGGAAGCAATGTTTCAGCATGATATGGCCATAAGCCAGTTAATGAAAAAACATTGTCTAAAGTTCATTTACAAAGAAAGTGATTATCATATTTGGTAGCATATAAGACCCTTCCATCACACTCTTTTACAGCAGGGAATATTAAATAAAAAATGGTGTATGATACATTGAATGGTACAAAAGCTTCATCAATATTGTTCACTATTTGGCCCAGTACGAAAAAGTTTTCTTTTCATGCATTTATTACAAATTTATTAAATTCTAATATTCAGAATAAAAGGTATGCCATCTTGAAAATATATATATTTGTTGTGAAAAATAATAAAGGCTTTGATTTTATTTTTATCACTAGACAATTTACTTAGATATACTCATGTATATTGCCTATCATTTTGTTAACCATTTGTAAAGGAAAAAAAAATAATTCTTCACTTTCTACAAGGCCCAAGTGTCACTCAAGGTAAAGGGTTACCAAATGAGGTTATAGCTTACAAGAAAGAAGTGCATATTATGAAGCTATGTAGGATATATAATGGTTAACCTATGACTTGAAGAGGTTAAGATTTTAGTGATCAAGGAAGCCTCTTTTCAGGAGACAGCGCCACAACATAACAGTTCTGGGAGAAGAAACTTTCCATGTGGAACTTCTTCCTTACAAATGGAATACAAAGGCTTCTAATTGCGAAGTTTTGAGGAGTATGAAACCACCTCTTAATTGCTGTTGTTCTCAGGTCCTCTCTGACCCAAGGTGGTAGCACCTGTTAGGGTCCCAGCTATGGGCAAATAGTTAATCCCCAAACTGGGGTCAAAACACTATGAAAGTATAAAAATACACTTTTATAGTGAAAATTCTAACAATACTTTTTGGAGAAGAAAATATTACCAGCAATACATTTTTAAAGAAAAAAAAAATATTAACAGCAATACATTTTTAAAGAAAAAATAATATTAACAGCAATATATTTTTGAAGAAAAATATATATATATACCAGTAACACATCTGACTCTTGATAAAACCCTCTACAAAAATATGTCAATGAAACCTGATCTACAAACTGATTACTTACAAACAATACATATTCTATTCATGTGAATGTGTTGTAAAAATCTTGTCAGCATTAAATGACCCATTGGAGTTGATATCGTGTAAAACAAATTGATCTAAGAATGAGTTGAAAGTGTACGTGGCATGACTGATCTTAGCTGAGAAAGTCTAGACTGGCAAAACTAAGAAATATAGCTTGCCTGAACACCTGCCATGAAAATAAATAAAAAAAGACCCTTGTTTTCCTTCAGGTTATACAACTAAGGAAGGCTGCAGAATGGATCAGCCTAAATATTACAATAACAACATAAGCAACACAAATTTCAATTGTTAAATTTTGAAAAGTTAATGTCTCTTCCCAATTTTTAAAGTCGAGTTGCTTTCAAGTCCTCCACCTTATGGATTTCATTTAAATTTTTTTTTTTTTTTTTTTTTTTTTTCATAATCATTTCACCCTAAGCAAGGCAGGATTGCCATTGGTGCACAGAGGGTTACAGTGAGGGGAAAAAAACAAGGTACAGAGGGTGTCGAAGAAAGGATAGAAAAATGGGACTCAAGGAGATAGAAGATGGCAATTGATGTTGCATTTAAACTTTTGGAGATTGTAGCTGTCAGGAAAGCAAGTAGATGGAAGGGAGTTTCACAGACAGAAAGTGCAAGAAAAGAAACTTAGTGTAGATGAGACAGTTACGTTTTTTTTTATAATCAAGGCAGGATTGCCACTGGTGAGCAGGGGGCTACAGTGAGATTAAAAAAAGGTACAGGGGATGTCGAAGAAAGGATAAGAGAAGGATGGGAATCAAGGTGATAGAAGATAGTAATTGACATTGCATTTAAACTTTTCGACTTTCTTGATTTAATATACTCAAAACGACTTCAATAAATCCTGACATGAACATATATTATTTGTTTTCCATTTCATTTCAGAAGAATGAAAGTATTCTGCGGGTTCTTCAAACAGTCGACAAAGCTAATGGTTATATGTTTGGTGATACAGAAGAACGCAATTTGCAGTCAATGCTTTCCTGTGCGATTGGTGCTGAATTTGAATATGAAAAGATCAAAGACATTCAAGAGAAGTATGTAATGGACAGTGACCATGAAGAGGAAATGGATGATAATGAAAGTGAAATCTCAGGCGAGATATGAAATTGTTAAACGATTGACTATTCTGTCCTTTCATCCATTCATTCCTCTTTCCAGTTTCACTATATAAACATCCGTCACAATTAGAATTTTAAAAAAATAAAATCAGTCAACTTTGGGTTGGATACACTCATAAGATCCAATCACTAATCATTTCTTTTTTATTGAAAGATGTGAAGAAGGTCCTTACCCATTTAAACAAAAAAAAACAAAAAAAAAAACTCTGAGAGTTTATTTTAGTAACTAAATCTGTGGAGAAGCGTTCAAAGTTCACTACCCACACTGGATATAAACATGCTACTCTCCAAAATTCGGAGAATTTAAATCAACTAGTTTCCTGAAAGATAGATAATGGTGTTCTTTATTTCTTTCTGACGGTGCATTTTCAAGTGATAAGGAAGACAAGAGAAATTGGTAACTTGAGAAAACAAAAAGATTCATCAATGCTCATCTCTGTTGTTATCATCACATGTGACCACCCACACCCCACCTTCATCAGGTGCTTACTGATCCAGGTAACATTCACAGAGCTTCAAACTGAACCCTATCTAACCTGCAGGGTAGAGGGTAGATTGTTCTTATTTCACTGCCCATGTCTAGAGATATTTTATCTAGGTAACAGAACGAGAACAGTCTTCCCTCATAGATTAAATAAAGGGTTCTGTTCAATGTTACCTGAAGGTTACCTAGATAGACAGGCACCTGAAGAAGACTGAAGGGTACAACAGTCGAAATGTAGTGATAACAAGGACAATATTCCATGTGTAAATAATCTAAATAATAAAACCTTATCTCAGAAATTCAGACGGAGATTGATCATTCCATTCAAATTTTCAAAATTTGTCAATATCATTATAGCGATATTGAAGTTAAGTCATGATTTACTTCAATATCGCTATACTCATATTGACAAATTCTAAATATTAAAAAAAAACAGAACTTGTAAATCTTTATATGAGCCATGTTTTCTATATTTACAGGAAATATTACAAATTATCAGATTCATAAAACTAAACTTGCTGAATAAACATAGCAAAGTAACTTCTATCTGTCATCATCATCTAAAATATACCCTAAAGTATGGTTAATTATTCTTAATATAACTAAACACCTATGATCTATCCCCTAGTATAAATCGATTGATTCTCCCATCTTCTGATAATTAATTTGTTTCGGTTAACGGATAGATCACTAGATATGTTTGACATCCAGTGTATTTTTTAAAAAAAACTTTCTTGTCTTTGTCTCTTGTTTACTATTTTAAGTTGAAAAATAACTTCAAAAAAATCCTGTAACCATTTCATGATAACACGCGATAACTTTTCAGCCATGCCAAATGCTACATAAATATCATTCAGTTTATTTTATTACTGACATAGAAAAGGCCTGGGTTTCAAGACATTTCAAGTCTCCACCCCACTTTACCCTTATAATCAAATTTCTCCTATCTATCAGGACATGGCTTTCTATTGGTTCATTGAGACAAACTCTCTGAATATACCCCAACCACCTCCACCTCAGTTGTTTGGATATGGTAAAAAATCATGTTGTTTTTTAAGCTTCTATTTATAATTTCTAACAGAAAAATATTTCACTGCCTGACAAAGTGCTAATAAGATAGTACCAAAACACAATGTCTCTTGTGTTGCAGTAAACTATGTTTTTATTATAAACTAATAATAAAAATATAAACACATATATATATAAAAGGCAATCTGTGAGTCTGTGTGTGACTGTTCCCAATGCACGCCTCCATTTTTTAAGCTACGCCATTCAAACTTTCTATGGACACATATCTACAGGGAAGCCAGGTTGATACATACTTTCTGAGTTCAGCAATTTTCCCTTTCACATTTTTGGGCCAATGGAGCTGATTGTTTACATTTGCTCTGTAAAACATCTAAGATGGTTGCTAAATTACATCACAGAAATCAAATCACATGTGTCAAATGTGACTAAAATATTTTTTTTTTATTAAAAAAAATATGAGCCTATATATTTAATTTTTATTTCAACGTTTTAAAAATTCATTTGGTCAACAAAAAATGTTGAGTTGCACGGGCAACGCCAGGCCATGATGCTAGTGTATATATATATTTGGGCAGCAATCTTTTAAACATATTTTGTTAAAAATGACCAACAAGGAAGATTTTAATTTTTGATTTAATTTCCAGTATTAATTATTATGTACAATAATTATAAACAGGATGAATTTGCTATACGAAAAATTATTAAAATTATTAAACACCATATTTCTGCTTTAATTCCTCAAAAACATGTAAAATTTATAACATAGAAAATGGAAGATTGCAAACCTTGTTGTTTCTAATCAAAATAACCCCATCAAATCTAAACTAACGATGACTAATATAGTGTATGAATTACAATGCTCTGCACAAGACAGTGTTTCTTGTCATAAATCAATTACCTATATTGGCCGAACTACCACTTCTTTGCCTTACATGCTACCTATGTAATAATAGTGCAATAAAAAAAACCTAAACCCATAATTTACAAGAACCCTTAAGGAAAATTTTGGTAAAAATTACAAAAAATATTTTTTAAATTACAATATTAAGGGAATCTCACTATAAGAGAGGCACTATATATCAAACAATTTTCTCCTACCATCCGCTTTACATTATTTAACAGATGAAATGGAGTTTTAAGCATTTTTTTAAAATAAAAAGATACTCATGCAATGCCCAGTCAAAACATGAGGATAAAATAACATCAAAAAATAACATCCTTGAAAATGGCCAGTAAAGTGGCTGAAAGTGCTTGAAAAGTAAAAAATTATTGAACATTTTCATATTCCTTATCTCCAGCAAAAACAAAACATGTAAGAATCATGAAAAAAATTAACAATCTTCTTGTCAAAAATAAATATCATGATTAATAGATACATGAAGGACCTGCTCAAATATGTCTATCTACTAAAAATAACATTCAATAAGACATTTTTAATCAATTCACCCCAAAGGGGTAACAGTGAGAGAAAAGACTGGGTACTGAGGGTATTAAAGAAAGGATAAAAGATGAACAAGATTCAAATAAATACATGGAAATTGATATTGCATCTAAATTTTTGGAAATTGTAGCTATCAAAGAATCAAGTAAACAGAAGGGAGTTCCACAGATGAGAAATGCAAGAAAAGAAACTATTCAAGTAGAAGTGGTGGTTACATTTGATTATTTCAATAGTAAAAGAGTGGGACCTAGATGCCAATCTAGTAGCATGCTAAATTCACATGTTCGGAGCGCCAGGGTAAAAAGCTTGTCAAGACAGTTACTTTATCATCTGTTATTTTTTTTTTCTATAATAGTACATTTTAACTATCCACAGACCTAGATGTCTGGAAAATCTTTTTTTTTTTTAGAAAATATCTATCTTCTGGCAGGATTCAAACCTGCATACTACCATATATGGGGGAGATGCCGCCATTAGATCGGGTTTGTTTTGCCACTCAACCACAGAAGATGTTGTGTTAACGAAAGTCCAAATTAAGTTTTTTAAATATATATTCCCATAATTTCAATGAGAACATATATCTCTGCTAATGTAAACAAAGACAATGTTATGAAATTGTACGGAAATTTACGAAATTGGTATTACCCAACATATTTATTTAAATTTAATTTTTTAAAAATTATGTTAAAACAAATTTAAACAAATATATCGGTTAATACCAATTTTTTAAATTTCCATTGTGTGTGTGTGTGTGTGTGTGTACGTGTGTACGTATTTGGGCAGCAATCTTTCTTTTAAACGTTTTGTTAAAAACAACCGAAAAGGAAGATTTATTAATTTTTGATTTAATTTTTCTAGTATTCCTATATATTTCCTTTTTGCTGAAGATAAAAAGATAAAAAAAACTGACGTGATGTCCAGTCATGCGCATCATGTGATAGCTTTTAAAGAACGCTCCTTTTCAAAAACACAAAAATTACATTACAATCCAGATATGAGGATAAAACCTTGAAAATGGCCAGTAGTGTGGCTGAAAATGTTTAGAAAGTAAAAAATTATGGAACATTTTTACATTCTTTATTTCCAGCAAAAAGGAAACATGTAAGAATACAGGAAAAATTAAATAAAAAATTAACAAAATCTTTGTTGATCATTTTTAACCAAATGTGTGTTTGGGTAGCAATCCCTCTTTTATACAAGTTTTGTTAAAGACAACTGACAAGGTACTGTGATTAAGATTTTGATTTAATTTTTTTTTCTGTCTATATAAGTGTTTTCCTTTTTGGACACAAAGTGTAAAAACTGTCCAAAAGTTCTGCATCTTTGAGCACTTTCAGCTATTCTTTTAGCCATTATCAAGAACGATTTTTATTTTTAACTGAATATCTCACTTTGTGTCCAAAAAAGAAAGCACTTGTACAAACACAAGAAAAATAATGACAATAAAGATGAGGACAACAGTCTGAACAATGTAAATAATACCTCATCTCAGAAGCATAGAAGAAAAAATACCTCATCTCAGAAGCATACAAGAAAAATTATCAGTCATTTTTAACAAAGCGTGTGTGTGTGTATATATATATATATATATATTTTTTTTTTTAATTTTGATTAGTTTCTCTTATTACTTCTTTTTCTATCCCAACACTCAGGTTGTTTTACATTCAATAATTTAAATAAGCAGTTCGGTCTCTGTGTCTATGACAGGCAGAAATGGTAAACAAGTTAAAACCTCCTTCATGACTACTACTTGAAGTGTTGAATTTAAAATGACCCGAGTTACAATTAGGAAAAAAGGTTGGGAGCAGGAGCAAAATAGTCAAAAATAATAAAAATGCTTCTCTTAGAATTTCTCAGATGAGCATTACCAATTTACATTCTGACTAATGTCACTACTTTTGTTGATTTTCGCAATATTTCAACTATTGAAATCTCCAGTCTTCTTCAGATGTATGTCAGTACAAGTAATCTTCAGGGAATTTTAAACAAGCCATCCCTATAGATTAAATAAAAGATTCAGATACATAAACAATGGCAAAAATCTGATAACAAAGATAAAGATATTAGTCCAAATGTAAATAATGAAAACATTTCATTTAAGAAATTAAAACAATGTCCTAATTCTGACATTTAAAATAAAATGACTGGAAAACATTTTTTCCTTATATTTATTTATTTATTTATTTATAGCATTACAAGTTTTCTTGTAAAATTTTATTTGAACAGTTCAGTTGATGATGTACTCATTGATACAATTAAAAACGTTGCAATAAAGAATACAGTAATTCATTCCAGGAGAGACAACTTAAGTCGAATTTATTTGTCACTATGCTAAACAGCAAATAACCATTCCCATTTTTGTATTTTATTTATAAATGCATTTTTAATATGTGATTCATAAGAATCTATTTTAAGCTTATGAACAAATAAATTTTAGTTTTTAACTAAAAGAACAAAAAAGTAATCTAAATTTACAAATACATGTACATTCATATTTGTAAATGTAGATGTTTAAAATTTATCAATCTTTACAGTACATTGCGGACTCTTTATTTGCAAATGTGGTTTGCACTAAGACATAAAATTATATGATTTTATAAGGTTAAATAACAAATACAGATATTAAAATTATTTTGAAACAGTAGAAAATAACTAATTTATGTTAAATTTACCAGTATTTACATTCAATTTGTTTATTTACATCACTGGCATAGATGGCTGGTAATCGTCAGCATCAACAGATGATTTGGGCTGTTGTAGTTATCTGATACACTTTTTAACCCTCTAGGGCCATTCGTATCATATTTGATACAGTATTTCCCTATAAGGAAACATTTGGTATTCATTGACTGAGCAGTCAGTACTGCTTTCATTTGAAATTTATAAAATATTTCTCTTAAAAAATTTTTCAGGAAAATATTTCTTTCAAGGCTTGTTTTCATACTGTATCAAATATGATACGAATGACCCTAGAGGGTTAAGGCTTCTACTTGTCATAAAGTGGGGGATCAGTTCTATATTGTTATGAAGTAATAAACAGATCCCCCATTAATTACTACTTAACCCTCTAGGGCCATTCGTATCATATTTGATACAGTATTTCCCTATAAGGAAACATTTAGTATTCATTGACTGAGCAGTCAGTACTGCTTTCATTTGAAATTTATAAAATATTTCTCTTAAAAAATTTTTCAGGAAAATATTTCTTTCAAGGCTTGTTTTCATACTGTATCAAATATGATACGAATGGCCCTAGAGGGTTAATAAGAAACTGGTCAAGAGTTCCTTGTACTGTGTTCTTTTCTTCAAGGATTACAGTTTATATAATTTTATTCTCATTTATTGTACAGTAACATGATTTTATAAGCTTTTAATGCTCTTCTAGTGATATTGATATCAGTATTTGTGGCAGACAGACTTAAAGTCAAATGAAATGATTTCAACCTGATTTTTTCCATATAATTTTTTGACGACTGACATAATCAAGAACAACTTAACTTGAAACGATGTAACCTGAGGTATATCTGTACATTGCCCGACACAAATGAAACAAGTTTAAAACTCTCCTTTTGAACGCTAAAAATATAAAATTGCATTTACTGTATCAACATTTCAAGAAGCTGTTTTTGTATTTTTTTTTTGTTTTTTTTTTTTGGTTGGCTGCGACATTTTTTGTCGCATATTATACAAAGTTTCACCAAAACTAAAAGGATTTAAAAAGAAACTGACAAGAAATATGTGTCAATAAAATTTAAGTTTTAATTTAGAACATTTTTATTTTATTTTAAATCTCTTTGAATAATTTTGACATCCTGTCAATGTGATAATGATGAGATATGGTTAGAAATTATTTAATTTTGCAGATTTTCATAAACAACTGTTCAAATGGATGAGGCATCAGTGAAAAAGCTCATCACAGCAATTTCCATAAAAATATCTGCAGGAAAGATAAAAGGAAGCCATGTCACATCTGTGTGAAAGTGTGAAGTCAAGATGTCAAGTCAGGATTGATTTCATTGCAGATCCTTCTTTGGATTTTGTCGAGAACTTTGAGATGAATAGCAAGAGCACCTTTAATCTTTGCTAATTTAGGATAATCATTTATAAGTTATAACAATTTGAGAGCTGCAATAAAAAGACGAAAGAGTAGTCAAATATTAGTAATGAATAACCATACTTTATAAATTGGGGCCCAAACTCACAGGGTCTAAAGAAATAAAGCCAGAAATGCATGGTATGTCATTGACAGTGGCAATTGTGGAACACTGAAAGTGGGGGGTTCCACTAAGGAGCCAAGATTTTTCTGAGGAAGAGGGGCAAACTCAAGCAACGTCTTCATTTTCGTACTACCCCACTATCGTATACATAACTTAGGAATGAGTTTTAGTATAATTATGTTACTTAACTGAACAAATAACTTTTCGTTCATAGTAGTGAAGTTTTAATCTATTCTTGCTATAATTTCCACTCTGAAGCTGTTGGAAGACAAAAGTTAATTTCAAAACAAAATCAAAGGGTTAATACTAACATTAATACATTTGTCTGCACTGATTTTTTTTTTTTTTTTTTTAAATGAGAAAGTAAATGCAGTGGAAAAGTGCTGAAGATCAAATCTTATCAAAATCAGAGACTAATCAGTTTTATAAATTTTTGAAGTTTATAAAAGTTGTGGGGCCTTCTGCTCCACTGGTTATTAAAGACTAAGTTAATCAATAACACAGTTTCCCTTGGATGGTTGGTTACTATTGTCTTAAAATAATCATAGTTTGGAAAAAAAAAAAAAAAAAAAAAAAAAGTATGAAAAATTATTCAAAATAACACAAGACGGATACTAGCTCAAATGAAATCTTTAAAGGTCTGCCTTTCAGAAAATATATATACTTTACTTTGTTTCTTTTCTGGTTTTACAACTTGCAAGGGATCAAAGTTGGAATAAAACAAACGAGAAAAATGATTTCAGGGTGTGAAAAGTGGTATTGACATAATACAAGGTGTGACATAAATACCTCTCCCATAATGGTAAGACATTAGTGGCAATGGTGTCTTCATCTAGCTAATGTCTTATTATCTGAGAAGTATTTCTGCTAAACCCTGTAGTAAAAAGCCATTTGCAGTCTGAATTTAAACCTTTTAGGGTATATTTGTCTATCTTTCTGAGATGAGGTATTTACAATGTTGTCCTCATCTTTATTGTCATATTCACAATGTTTCAGCTATTGTACGCTCTGACCTTCTTCAGGTGACTGGAATTTTGAACCGAACGCTTCATTTGATCATTGGGATAGATTGTTCTCATTCTATGAGTCATGCTATTTTTGGACGTCTTAACTATCTCCATTTAACTCAACTCTCTAAGATAATCTGATGGAGATGCTGACTTTCTGTATGCAAACACACTTCAGAATGGGATCAGACATATATCAGCAGGATAAAGGCTTAACAATGGGCTCGCCGTTATCACCAGCAATGATTAATATATACATGGAATACTTCAAAGAGATGGCATTAGAATCAGTCAGTTAAGTGCCATACGTGATACACACTTTGGGTGATCATGTCTCTTTTGAGACATGACTGACTGGGCAAAAGATTATCCTGCAGTAAGTTGTCATTGCTTTCTGCAGTAGACTGGTTGCCAGCCAAGGCTATAGAACCCAATCTGTCCTATTATTTAACCTATAACTGGAGGGAAGAGACATTAATACCTTTCCTAAGAGTATTTGTATGTAAGTGATAGAATACACATCATTAAAGCCAACTCTATGGCCGAGATATGTAGATGACACCTTCATACTTCCACACCGGGAAGATGTCCAATTACTACTGGACCTTGTAAACTCAATAAGAACATCTATACAGTTCACAATAGAGAAAGAACAACAAACTAGCATTCCTGGACGTACTAATATCTCAAACAGGGCATTAGTTTAAGACATCAGTATTCTGCAAACTAACATTTACTCAACATACCTGAACTCCCACCACCCATACAGCGTAAATAAAGAGATCATGCTGCTTACAACATCGAGGTGAGATGTAAGTGGCGACCCAGAGACATATCAACAAAAAATGTACCCTAAGCAGTACCCTACAACATAACAACTACCCTGGGTACTTAACATCAGCTCCAACAAATGTGGATAGAAAGGTGCAGGAGGATAACATCATTCAGAAAACAACCTCAGTCTACCTACCCTATGTGAAAGGATTATTTGAAAGAATACAAAAGATCCATATCAATATAATATCAGGATAACCTTCAAAAGTGGTTCAACACTTCAGATACCTCTCCCAAGTAAGACCTCCAATAGAGGAGAACATGACTAAGGACTTTGTGTACATCATCCCATGCAGCTGCAATTAGAAATATAAAGGAGAAACAGACCAAGCCCTAAAGATATGGCTACAGAAATACTGCAAGGCCATGACACAAGGAAAAATAGAAAAATCAGGCACAGCTGACCACATATGGAGGAAAAAAAGGAGATCACCACTTCTATGGAATGAAGTTGAAATAATAGAGAATACCACTGGAAAATACAAAAACTTTAAGAATCAGCAAATATGCTGGGCCATAAAAATCTTCTAAACTGGCCAAGAATACAATATGGGAACCAGTAATACGGAATACTAGAGAAAACCAATTACAAACATCAAAATTATAATATGAGCTCTGGTAAAATCTGATTACTGAGACAGTTGCTTCATAAGTCCAAAAATCCATATACTGATGTCCTCAAAGACACATGGCTCAGTGGTGACAGTAGTAACAAACTAAAACAGAGAGTTGAGTTAAATGGAGATAACTAAGATGTCTGGAAGTGGCATGATTTATCAAATGTGAGCAATCTACCCTAGTGATCAAAATAAAAGCTTTGATTTAAAATTCCAGTCACCTGAACATGGTCAGAACATACAATAGCCGAAATGTTGTGAATCTGACAAAGATGAGGACAACAGTCTGAACAATGTAAACTTTTAGGTTATGGCTTTTACTTCACTACAAAAAAAAAAAAATAATATATATATATATATATATATATATATATATATATATATATAACCTGAAAAAACAGTAAATAAAGCTATTCATGTTATCTTACTCAGATATATATTCCTTTAAAATGGTTAGTTTCTCAGTCACCTCTGTAATGCCAAAATCACTATCTCTAGACTTTTACACTGACATTTATGACAAATATTTGGCAAATCAATAATTTTTGACTGGCTTTAACTTTTCAACCTCTTAAGATTCCTTTATAACTTTTATTTATTTTTTTTTTTTTACTTTCGTTGATTCAGATTTTTATTCCATTTTTTTTTTCTGATATAAATCAACCAATTTAAAGTGGGAGGAAAAGAAAGATTTCTTCATTTCCCAATGGTCACCTACTGTGTGCTTCCACAAAGAAATTTAAACACTATTACATTTAAAGGCACTTTATTTGTTCTTTAAAAAGTAAAATCTATATTTTTATGACAAAAAATTGCAAATGGAAGAAAGTCAATTTATATAGATTGTATAGAAAAATAAGCACAACAATATTAAACATTGACTTCCTTTTAACACGCCACTCAAATTCCTTATTTCAATTTCTGCTTATAAATTTGTTAGCAGCAGAAATGACTTCTATCAGATGTATGCCTAAACAATAGAAGTAAACAAAGTTGTAGAGAATACACCAATCAATAGCACTCCATATTTATCTCCAGTATCAAGAATCAATGCTTTTTTTTTTTTTTGCCTTCTTGAAAAGGATTTACCATATTTACTAAATGCAACAGTGTAAACAACACTATAACATGATATTAACTCCCCTTACTTATCTTAGCTAGGTGGAGCATTCTATCTAAAATCTTACAGGTTCATAGAAATCTATCCTTGCAGTTATCTCACAAGGTCAAGAACGATGTTCTGTTTGCTTCAGTCAGTTGGGTTTGCAGACTTTGAGATGATTAATGAAACTGATTTTTTTTTCTTGAAACGACATTTGACGTTGAGGACTGGTTGTTCTGAATCATGGATAAGGCCTTGGTTGTTTTTCTTTTCAAAATTTTCTCTAGCTCAGGTGATTGTTTATATAAAAAAATTGTTGTTCTATCTCTGACAATGTATCCCCAGAGATCCTTGTTCATTGCACTGGATTCCATACTGTTGACATCAATGTTAGTTGTAAGTAAAAAGATTTGCTTTGACAGGTCTGAATGGATGACACATGCCTACGTCTATTCCATCACAAAATCTATAATATTAATACAGGTCAAGTATTGAAGTAATTCTTTTTTTTTTTTTTTAAATTAAACAAAAAATTCACTAATTAAGATGACTGTTTTTTTTCTCTATCTAATTGGAGTAGATAGATCTGTCTATCGCCCGGTTCACACTCCACCCACGTCTATTGAACAGGTGAAGAGGCTCATCCCTTGTTCCCTGTTTAGGATGTGGTTTCCGGCTTTCTCATTTCCAATCTTTTCACTATTACGTAGCCCCCTGCACATCAGTGGCATTACCGCCTTGCTTGGGGTGATACGATTAAAAAAAAATATATAAAAGTATGGTAAGAGAAATCTATGATAGAATGAAAAAGTTAAATACAAAGAAAGAAAAGAAAAATCTATACTAATTATCTTAAGTTTTATTAACCCTAATAGAAATATTAGGAGGCATGGTAGAATAATGAATTGTGGTTCAGACTGAGGAATCAGAGAGCTGAGTTCAAATTCCAGTTGTGTTCATTACCCTTGGAAAAAAAGTATGAATCCATCTCTTCATCCCCCAGCTATGGGTAAATAGTAGGACAGACTGGCTTCTATAGCCTTGGGTGGCAATTGGTCCAAGAGAAGGAAAACTCTGAATTCAAAACCGTACGTAACCCTAGCAAAGCAGATACAATGCAGCTAAAGGAAAGGATCATTTACATTGATTATGAACCCAACTAGAGTTGACTCCTAACAGAAACATTTTATTTTGAATATATTATTAAAAGCATAAAAGAAAATATTTATTGCAGACATTGACAATGCCTACCTAAATATTTGGAGACACACAATGTAAAGAAGTAAAATGAACAATTATAAAAATTACATTGATTATTAGTTTTTGACATTTTTTTTTCATGTTTATTTTTCCATCCCATAACTAAAGTGTGCAACATGGTTCAAATTAGAGAATGAGCTTCAGTTTCTAATCCGTTCAGAATTAAAGTATAAGCTCCAGTTTCAAATCCATTCATTCTTACTTAATGGTTGTAGAATAAAAAAAATTGCAGTAAAATAAAAAAAAATAGTCAAAAATTAACTATCAGTTTACATTTACTATACAAAAACTTACTATATATAGTATTTAAAGAAGATTTATTCCTAGATTAAACAAATACAATTTAAGTATATTAGTTTGTATATAAACAAAATAAACGTAGACATTTAATTGCAAAGAAATAATGCCAGTGTTTAATATAATTCATGATACTTTTTTTACCTTAGCTCATACTGTAAATATTTGTAATTTGAAACTGAAAACATCAGTAATTTATTAACAAGGAAATGAAAGACAAATAGGTAAAATACTAGTGAATTTTATTAAAAACATAAATAAATAAAAATATGCCAGTTAATACTGACAGTAATCAGTCACATGATTTCATGATAAGGAAGCAGATATCCTTTTCCAAGAGTTTTTTTTTTTTTTTTTACACTTGAAACAAGAAGCTGTCACTCTCCTAAGCATGACAATAAAAAGACTGCATTCAGTCAACAGGTGGAAAAGAATAAAGTTAAGGAAATATCAGAATTGAACTGAACTAGATTTTCTAAAGGACAATCAAATAAATGACAGTTAAGAGAATTCATGGGATTGAAACTGCCTCAGTTTATCAATTTAGGTTAAATTTTCAAAGTTCATTGTTAAATAAATTCTTAACCGCCTGATATTTATAACTGTTTTGAGCAAATAGAACTAGAATACTTGAGGAGAAAAAAAGATAAAAAATTGTTTTGTTACAGAGATCAATTTTCAAGATAGGTTGTGAAAATAATGAGAAAAATATTTTTGAATTAAAATACACTTTTTGGAGAAAAATGAGAAAAAGAATTTTTATTCTTATTTGAAAAAAAAAAAAAAGAGAAATGTAGAAAGAGGATTAAAAACAATGAAATACTATTTTGGGTCAATGTTCAAATGTCCCGTCATGAAAAAATTTCTGAGAAATAGTTTGTAAAAATCTTTTATATTGAAGTCAGAATGCATAGAAATAGAATATTCTTATAAACAACTTTTTAGCATATGCAAATAGTCAGTGGTCGGCTTCAAATCCAGTCAGGTTATATTAACACTGATCAAGCTGCAGGTGTAAATCCCAAAATTGAGAATTTTTTTAGCATTTGATTAAATTTAAAGGTTTTTAAAATGTATTTTTAAAAATTCATATATACTTGAGGAAAATTATTTTCAAATAATCCTATTTCCATGTTTGAGCCACATTACAGAAAAACATTAATAACCAAAATCAAATACATTGTAAGTATAGAACTACAACCATAACTAAAGTTATAGAAAATAAGTTATAAACTATAAAAATAAATAATACAAATGAAACCAAGTAAAAAGAAATGAGGGGGGTGAGAAATTTCAGTAGCATTATGTACATCAAGTAATTTTTATTTGAGTGCTTACTGCAAAAACTCGAAAAAAATATCACATTGTTTTTCTTCAGTGACTCAAGCTATAATTTACACTGTTTTGATTTTTATAACTGTGGTCATCTGAAATTGTTCTGTACAATGTTCAAAAGTCTAAGTATGTTACTAAAAATTTGAATAACATTCAAACTATTTTTCTAGTTAAAAATCAAATCAATTATAATGGTATAATTTACAAAAATGTATACATCAATTTCAATTTACACTTAAAGAAAGATTCTTTAAAAGATTAAAGTTTACTTTCTTGTCTAGACTAGAACTTTATTTTTCTACACGGTGGCCCAAAAGTCAGACTAACATAAAAAACAACTGATTAATTTCTTTTACTTACTAAATGAAATAATGTTCCTGTATATGATAATGTATCATTTACTAAATGAAATAATGTTCCTGTATATGATAATGTATCATTTACTAAATGAAATAATGTTCCTGTATATGATAATGTATCATTTACTAAATGAAATAATGTTCCTGTATATGATAATGTATCATTTACTAAATGAAATAATGTTCCTGTATATGATAATGTATCATTTACTAAATGAAATAATGTTCCTGTATATGATAATGTATCATTTACTAAATGAAATAATGTTCCTGTATATGATAATGTATCATTTACTAAATGAAATAATGTTCCTGTATATGATTATTTCATTTAATAAATGACACATTATGTTTCTGTATATGATAATGTATCACTTGAAAATTTTATTGGTCTTATGATAGAAGATAATGTCCCATAAAATATGCATACCTGTACCCGTACAAATAGTCAGTGGTAAAATTCAAAGAGTCGGGTTATGTCAACAATTCAATATGAACAATTTTAAAAATTACATTGATTATTCTTTTTTTCTCTCTATTTTTACATCCCATAATCATAAAGTGTGCAGCATGGATCAGAATTAAAGAACCAGATTCTGGGCCATCCTATATTTCAAAATGTGGCTTTAAGATTTTACAAAATTAAAGAACAAATTTATCAGCTGAAAACCTTTTCCTTTCTTTCCATGTGCGTACTTCTTTGTTAACTTTTTTGTTGGGAAATAAAAATAAATAAAAAAATAAATGTGAAAGAAACCTAAAAAGTTTTAGAATATTTTACAAAGAGAAAGAAATGTATGTTGTCTTCTTAATTATTTACTTTTTTAATGCATCCAAAATGTGTCAAAATAAGTGACATTATGCTTCTTGTTTATGAAAAAAAAAAAAAAAAAAATGAAAATCATGCTGAATGAAGAATTACTTTGTCTTTGGATAACTTGTCAAGAGCTTCCTGAGCCTTTTGGAGAATTTCAGCAGCTGCCTCACCTAGAAATAATCAAAACAACAAAATGGAAAAATTAGTAACAAAAACAGTTGTCATATTTAACACATCTCATTACCAAAACCATTTATTTCACCTGCTTTACAGTATATCATTAACTTTTGACCTATTTCTTTACTTTTTATTGCAACAAATCACATCATTGCTACAGTTGTTAGTAAATAATATGGACTGAAAATAAAGAATAAGCTTTTGTTAAGGCTTAAACTCATCTCCCTGTTTTCTTTTTACTGTACAGCTTTAACTACAAAAAATCAAATACTGCCAAAGCACAACTCTAACCAAATGACTATTTACACCAAATGTTTAGTGCTGCCTATTATGATATTTGTTTATAGGCATCAGTACTTTTAGCAGTAATATTATCTGTAATTTTATTGACTAATATGTGACAATGCACCATCTAACAAAATTTAAAATAAATATGTGTAAATAAACATGAAAAAAATTAAATCACAAATTTCTTACAGAAAAAAATGCTATGGTTAAAAATTATGTATTAAACTGGAAAATCCAAAACTGCAACATGGAATAAAATATTGCTTTGGCAATTTTTTAGTATTGTTTATTAAAATGTTAAAATATTCACAGCCAATATATTTTTAATATAAAGATTTTTGTCAAAATTTTAATAAATTTTTTTAAATTATGAAAACTATATAAAAATTCTTGTTTTAATCTTTCTTCTGTTGATTCCACTTGAAATGTTATTAAATAATGTGTTGCAATAAAGTAAGAGATCATCAATAAAAAAAATTGTCCACTATAATTCTAATGAATTTCTTGTTAATGAGAAGATACAAATTTACTATGTATGGAAGCTCCATTACATGAAATCATGTTCCCCTTTTGAAATTCAAAGATGTCAGTATCACTGTTAAGATAACTCTTGTTTGGTTCTTGCTGATATTGGCTCAGCATCCCTTTGTGTGGCCTCTCAACCTGAGTGCAGGGAGTATATTAACACTTCAAAATTCTTCTGAACTTCTCTTGAATTCCTGCTGTTTTGGGCTTCTATATTAAACCCAGACAAGGCAATCCATTACTGTCAAAATACCATGCCCACAAGACACTCCAGTGAATCACAAAACATTTTCGCCTTGGTCATCGCATTCTGTAACACTTCTTTGAATAATGATTTTTCACTCATACTTATGATTATTATTAAAATATTTGGTTAAGTCGTTAAACTCGAATATTTAATGATGTAATAAGGTAGTTTCTCTTTGTCTTTTATAGTCGTAGAACATGCCATAAGCTTATTAAGAATTAAGATTCATCAGAAACTTAAAATAGGAAAACCGTGAAATTTTCACAGGTCTTTCTAGTTATTAAATAATTTTCCTAATCTTTAGCATTGACCATAAATAACTTAAAATGTAAAAACGAAATTAAACTAAATGATGGAAAAAATCAATAAGAATGTTCACTCAATTTTGTGGTGG
The DNA here is from genome assembly GCA_037127315.1 of Ascarosepion bandense. NCBI lineage: Eukaryota > Metazoa > Mollusca > Cephalopoda > Sepiida > Sepiidae > Ascarosepion > Ascarosepion bandense. The sequence continues at coordinate 6,619,812 of JBBBDQ010000357.1, read as the reverse complement.
ATAAGGATTCAGTTCTTGATACGAGTGATAAACAAGTAGCACAATACATGAATCTGATAGTAGATGCATAAGTAAGAAAAAATAAAATTTTGTTGTTTAAATTAAAGTTTAAAGACTTTCATCATGAGTTTGTTGGGTCGCTATTTTGTAATGGCTGCCAAACAAAAAAAAAAAAAAATTATATACGAAGTACTTTTTTTTTTAATCGTATCACCCCGAGCAAAGTGGTAATGCCACTAATGTGCAGGGGGCTACATAAGTGTAAAAAGATTAATTAGAAGAGAGTGAAGAGGAAGACGAACCAGTTAGAGAGGAGCAATAGAAGGATGGGAATACAGGTGTGATGACAGTTGCAAAAGATGGAGAGAAAGAAAAGGATATACTGGGTGGGGAAAGAACTAGAGTCAAGTGGTTAATAGATGAGTATTGACATTGCATTTGAATTCCTGGAGGTTGTAGCTGTCAGGAAAGCAAGAATACTAAAAAGGAAAATGAAAAGAAGGCTGCCAAATACATTTACCATTTTTATTAAATGCAACAATGTAAAACAACAAATTAACATGACATAAACATGATACTTACAATAGATGAGATTTGCATTCTACAAGATTAGTACCTGACATGAAGTCAACTCACAAGGAGCTTATTTAAGCATTAACTTAAGAATAAATTAAGGCTCATGAAAAACAAAAATAATTAAATTAGGAAAACCATTATATTTTCACAAGTACTACTAGTTGAAATAATACTTACTTGCTGATTTATGACGGTCTTTATGAGTTGGTGTTGAAGCACCAATCGGTTGCCACTGTAACATATCCGCCTGATCACTGGTTTTATTTTGGTCTGTCTCTGCAACCTGATAATACTTTTCTGACTGCCCAGTGCAAAACTTAGAGGTAAGGGTAAGTACTTGCTGTGCCCGATCGACAACTTCCTCATAGTCGAGTAAAGAATCTACATAAGAGGTAATAGTTGAGGTTTTCAAACCTCCCAAAGTTTTAGACTGTGGGACGCCTGCTAAAGCTTTCTCCGAGAGCAACTTAGCCGTGTCCATTATGGATTCTTGCGCATCTTGGGATGACGTGTTATAGATTGAAAGTGCCGATTTGGAACACTGCGAGATTTCTGTTCGTGAGGGCATTGAACCTGTTGTGTTATACGACATATAACCCGTGTCATGCTGCAATGTCGACACATACCGAGAGTTGTCAACATTGGTCACTTCCAGTTTTGAAGGAATGATACTGAAATTGGCAGACAGGGAGGCGGTGATATTTTGCAGATCATTGAATGCATTGTTATTGCTTTTGTCCTCTGTGTCATTGTGGTTGTTTTTGGTATCATTAGCCTCAGTTTTATCCATGCAACACAAATGTTCACTTTCAGTATCTCCAGCACAAAGAGAGGTCTCAGTTTTCTCACAAATACTATACACATTGGAGCCAGCAGAATGGCTTTGAGGATTTTCCTCAGGAGAAATCAAAGAAACATCATGCCCAGAATCGAAACTCCACTTGGCCTTTGGGTTCATAAGCTCCAGCTCTTTCTTAACTGAAGAGAATAAAGGTGACATTTTGAAAAAACTGGAATTCAATATTAATCCAGTAGAATCTGACAGTTTTCGGTCGGGGGAAGATATCGGAGTTTTTAAAGAAACTGCTGATATATCCATCTTGCATTCATCTGAAAGAAAAAAAAAATGACAGTATTTAAGGAAATGATTTGAATAAAAATAAATGTAAATATCATTGATTAAAGCAAATTAATTTGTGAAATTCTCAAACAAATGATTGGTAAAGAGGAAATAGGAGCTGCATTACACAAATAAAGCAATAGATTCAAAATTCTTATAAAAAACAGGGGTTTTTTTGGGGTTTTTTTTTGTTTCCTGAATGTAACCAATTTGTTTCTATTTTCCTTCATTGTGGCTAAAACTGAGTGACATTTATTTTTCTAGGTTAATTTGAAAAAAAAATTTCGAGTCTTGGTTGAAGACTACATATATAGGTAATTTTTTTTTTACTATTTTATTGCAAACACAGTTTGTTTTTTTTATTGAGAATACATGAATTATTGAAACTTCCAAAAGATGACTCTCCTGTTAAGCCTCTCATGAGGAAAGTTTGTATTGCAGTAATTATGGCAAGATAAAAATGTGGTTTAATAAATGTCCAATACTATCAGTGATAAACTATGCTTTATATTAGCCATCTTGTTCTTGCTAAATATTCTATATATCAGGTTCACATCCAAAAATCCCACACCAAGAAGTGGTTATTCAAAAAAATAGATTAATGGGATAACACAAATTTGACTAGTAGTTTTATCATTTATACTAATGAATACAGCTCCTCAACCATAGTAGAGGGGATACAATAAAAAGTATGTAGCGATCATACCTATCAAGTTGGAATTTCTTTCGTGTAAGTCATCAACAATTTGGGCAGGTAATGAGCAAGGACTAGAAAACAGCTGTTTCCGAGAATCTTCCAAATGAGTGTGTGAACCTTTCCTTCCCTGTTGCTGGGATCGAGAGGAAAGTGGAGATGATGGTGGGCCAATAGGTGAGAAATTAGGAGAGGAGTGGGTACAACCAAATGAGTCACAGGAAAGATCAGTCATGTAACGACGACTACGACGATTAACAGGACTTGATGATAAAGGATCCTGCCGAGAAAAAAAAAAAAAAAATGAGATTAATTAATGTTCAGATTTAAAAGTAAGTAAGCCACAAAATAATTATCAAATAATGAGTTGGCTTCAAGTTAAGATTTGTCACCCTTATTCACTTTAGATTTTTGTTTTTTAGCTTTTTTTTTTTAATCTAAATTCAATTTTAACCTGTAGCACAAGGTGTGGGAAAAAGTTAAATAAAATAAAAGTTTATCACTTAGAAATTAAAGGGTCAATCAGTTCAAAAACAATTTAATTCAAGATGCACACAAGAAGAACAATTTGGTTTTTTTTAAGCTTAGCTTAGTTTGACACAAGGACAAAAGGCATCCAGTGAGGATAAACTCACAACTCAGTAGTAATGGTAAACCAGACTAAATTGTTAACTCTTATTTCATACCAAAGCACCCAAGTCTCTCAGCTGAGTTAAATTGATAAGCTCATCATGTATCCCATTTTTTATTTTTATTGTTTATTCATTTTTAATGTTTGTTTAATTTTCTTTCATTGCTTATCAACCTCTATGGATTATTTAATTCCAAAATCTAAATATCTTGTACAGAATTTTGTACCTTCAATTAAATATATTTTGAACCCAATTGTATGCTTTCAACTACAGATAAAATGTACTGTTGTTCATTTTGCTAGAAAATGTATTGCTGGTATTGTTTTTATATATATAAAAATATTTTTCAGTATTTTGTTTATGGAATTCACTATTTACCCATAGCTAGGTTCCTAAAAGTGCTCCACACTGAGTCAGATTGGACCTGGAAACAACAAAAATTCCACACTCCTCAAAACCTCCAATCTTCCAATCAGAGACCTTGCTGCCAGATGTAGTTTATCATCAAACCCAGGATGAGTTTATTTTTTACTTTTATTTATTTTGCTATAATACTGAAAGCATATTCTTAATGAATGAATGACGTATATAGTAATATAAAAATAACACCCGTTTTAGGTTTCATGTTCTCATATGTAAAAATGTTCTTCCTTACCTAATTAAAATAATTGATTTGCTATGTATAAAATAATTCTTCACTATTTAATAACAGAATGCAAAAACAAGATGGACAAACATGAAGTTAAAAGAGAAAAACTTGCTGTGTAGTTGTGTGTGATAATAACTAACCTTTGAGAAGTGTCTATCCCAGTCTGGAGTGCTTGGAATTGGAGCTGGCAATTCATCTTCACTGTTGGATTCATCCTCAGACTTTGCACTAATAATGAAATTCAAGATCACAGGTCAGCTTTCAAAGTCAAATAGTTCCACTTTCCACCTAGCATACACATTTTTGGAAATATTTTAAAAAATAAAAATAAAAATTTCATTTGCTATAAACTAAAGATAAAAATCAATTTATTTGAGTTAAAAAATAAAAAATAAAAAAAAAATACATGTATGTTTATTGATTTCTTCAATTTGATTCAGACCAAAGAAAATCATTGACGTCTTCTTCAATTAAATTCGGACCAAAGAAAATCATTGACGTCTTCTTCAATTAAATTCGGACCAAAAAAATCATTGCTCAATTTGTTCCTGAGCAAAAAAAGAAATCACTGACTTCTTCAATTTAATCTGGACCAAAGGAAATCATTGACATCTTCTTCAATTTTATCTTGAATGAAGAAATTCACACCTGTGATAAAGGACTTAGATTCGTAAAAATACAATTTGGACAATAAAAAGTTTAAATAAATAGAATGTAGTGAAGTCTCCATTCAGAGTTGATAGAATGGACTACAAACACAAACTGAGCTACATTTGAATGTCCAGCATTACTAAATTTTGAATTGCTTTTCTTATTAGTAGCCCAGTTTATTTTGAAATATGGCCCCCATAGTCACAAGTAGTGAAATTAACACTTGGTTCTCATTGCAATATATTTTTTAAATGTATTTTCTCAGTTTCCAAATGCACATCAATAAAGACCTAATAATAATATTAATAATAATTCAAACAGTCCAGACCTTCCTTTGTTGCTTGAAAAACTGTCCTCTTGGGATCCTTGACAAAACAACTTCCTGCGAAGGCTAGATGTACTAAAAGAATCCACAGTACAAAAATCACTATCTTGCTTTTTTTCTTTGTAAGTCATATATTCACCTGTAAAACAATACAAAAACTTGCGTGTCACAAGCAAAAATTGTTGGTAGAAAATCAATGGTAAACTGACCAATCAAACTGGAAAAATGTGATGATTATGGTGTGGGGGATTTAGTATTTGCTGGGTTGTATGTTGATTATTTCCCCCACAAATACAACACTCTATTTTGCAATCGCGCAAAGTGAAGGAATAAATTACAACGGACATTCAACAACAAACAATTTATTATGTGTCAAATAAAATGGTATGTAGAAACCAACAAAATACATGATTCAAAAATTGCCTTTTTGAGAAATATAAACTTGGCAAGAAGTTAATTTTTGTCCAAAAACGTGTATAAGTTTGCATTAGCAGAGTCTGTAAATAAGCCTTTCCTACTTACATTTGGTGCGTTTCAGTTGGCAACAACGTGTCGCGTTGCTCAAAGAAAGTTCGTCGGCTTATTCTTTTTAAGGTCCTTGGAGCGAGGTCATGAACTTTTGGCATGGAAGAAATGACATGGCCGGCAAAGTATACGGTGGCATGCGGACTTAATGGCCTGCTTGGTGACTGCTTGGTGACTGACCTTTTTTTCTAACTGTGTGTATTATATACATTAATAGGGGATCAACTAATCTTCCTAACATTAGGGTGTGAAAACATTTATGGACCAATCAGATTTATTATTTTACTATTTTGTTTGGGGCCTAAATATTTTTGTGTTAATTTACTTCCAAGCCTATTTTTCTAGAATGTTCTTATTCTAAGTTTTTAGCTGATTGGTTGAGAAATATAAAAATGTAATCTAAATTCTACTGCTGTTTTGATCCAATTTTTCTAGAATGTTCTATTGTGTTTTCCTGTTGCTTATTTTAATAAAAAAAAAATATGTATCCCATAATGGTTCAACATTAATTGCCAAAAGTGCTCACTTTAAACTTTTTACATTCTCAATGATTACAATCTAGTATTCCTTTGATTGTCATACTATGAACGAAAGAGAAGAGGTAGTTTCATCTCAAGTGTTTCTGTTTAATAGCCAACAAGTTTTGAAATTCGGCTTTCTAAAGAGTATCCATTTTAACTGAAGGGGAACAGAGAAGCAAAGGAGTAAATGAGAGGGGATTTGGGATATAAAGTTGACAACAAAAACAGAAATAGGGTGTATCTGGGTTCTGGTCTGCCCTTGGCAAGAGACAAACTTGTCCATCACAGGGTTCCAATGCCACCCATTAGTATTGCTAGCTACATGTCAGGACATGCTGATGGGTGAGAAGTTGGTAGAGGGAAGAGTTGATCTACAAGAGCCCTTTTAATAGGAGTAAGGAATGCACATACACTCTTGAGCAACCTTCATCACACCCACCCACCTCATTCTCTCAATGGGTTTTTAATCCTCATGTACATGAGCGAGCTTGCCTTGGTATCCTAGGTATCAGGCCAGTACAATGGTTATCAAAGAGTTCTGTTAAGCTGACAAGGCACACACATTCGGAGTATTATACCTGAATCTTTTCTGAGTCATTTATTCCCTCATTAAGAGTACTAGAGGTAAACATTTTCTGGGTTTTGGCATTCTCTGCCTGGCAGTTAAGGATCTGAACCTTCAAGTAACTTCAAGGAGGCTATCCTATTCAGTCAGTTAAGTGCCATACGTGATACACACTTTGGGTGATCATGTCTCGAAAGACACTTGACTGACTGGGCAGAAGATTAACCCGCAGTAGGTTGCCATTGCTTTCTGCGGTAGACTGGTTGCCAACCAAGGCTATAGAACCCAATCTGTCCTGTTATTTGACCCATAACTGGAAGGAAGAGATGCATTAATACTTTTCCCAAGGGTATTTGCACATATATGACTGCAACGAATTCAACTGGAATTCGAACTCAGCTCTACTGATTTCTCGTTCCGAGTCAATATCCACTAGACCACAACGCACATCCAACGCTATCCTGTTAGCAGGTGTATAATATCAGATCTACTGTCCTGACATTTTGTGAACGGTTTCTGGACCAGGCAGTATTTTCCAGTGGAGCCTCTTGATGCCATGATGATGGCAGTATCTCTGTGTGAGTCAACCCAGATTATTTCTGTGTGCATTTCCAATGGGTATCTGTTTCACAAACAAAACAAAACTAGCAAACCCAACCAAACAAAAAAAGAGTATACCATCTCTTACACCAACATAAGTGTTCTACATTCCAACTTCCCAGAAGTGGAATTCCATCTTCAGTCTAAACCCGGCCTTCTGTTCCTGTCTGAAATGGGTATCATTACCTCCTGAATCCCACTGCAGCAACTCACAATCCTGAGCCACTCACCTGTTATAACAAAATGACCACCTAAATCACCAGGGTGATGAGCTTGGTGACTACATCAAGGACGAAGGTTCACTGTGGCAGGGACACAAAAAACGAGGACTCTAATCTTGCATATATGCATTTCCACATGGTACTTATCCATACAACGACATTTGTCCTTGTTCTGTATCATCCTTAGGATGAAGGGTCAGTAATCTTTGACTGAAATTTCCCTCAGCCAAGTTTCACAAATGCAGTGACTTCAATGTTCAACACAAATAGTGGTTAATCTTCTCTAACAAAACTGATGAGGAAGGCAGATATTGCAGAGATTTCTCCATTGCTTAACCCAGATCATTCATGAACCCACCAGAGTCCCGGTTGCAATAGGACATCAACTGAACACTCCTGACCTTTTTACAAACATCCTGCCCTAACAAATGCTCAGCAAAAATTTTACCCTCCACATTGTGTTACAATATTAGCGTTGGATGAGCCCCCAATTTTGTTATGATAGAGTAACCCCTGATGAGCCCCTAATTTTGTTACGGCTTATGTGTAACTAAAGAAAAAAAATGATTGAATAAATCTCACAAATATTTAATTCACAAAACACACCAAATAAAATATTTACAAACATACAATTTTTGTTGCATTCAAAACAAGAAACAGAGTTTACTACTGGCGAGTGTTACGAGGAGAGAAGAAGGTAAGGTGTCAAATATCTTTACCCAGTTAAGTTGGCGAAAAAGTTAAGTGCTATACTTTTTGGAAATTCTTAAATGTGTATATAAAGACTAATTATTTGTTTGGTCAATGAAAGAGTCAAAAATATGTATTCACCCACATAGTTCTATGAGGTTCTCTTTCAGGTTTTAGTTGGTCGGCAACTTTCTTAGAGATTCTTTCGGCTGGATATAAATCCTTGAATCAAAACCAGAGTTGATAATGTCAGCACATCCTGTTAACAACTATTTCAGGTTTTAGTTTGTCAATGACTTTCTATGAGGTTCTTTCGGCTGGATATAAATCCTTGAATCTAAGCACATCCTGTTATCAACTAACAACTCACAGCCCAAGACCTATTTTTATAGGGGCTAACATCTAATTTGCCTATTTCTAGAACCTTTCAAATTCTCTCGCTTCTACTGGAACATTCTCGATCATTCTAGTACCTTCCAAACGTTCTATTTCTAATTTCCTTTTTTTTATGACTACTTCATGAATTAAAACTTTTTTGGAATAACAGGTAGGACTCAATAGAATCCCTTACTACAACTTTTTAGACATTATTATTATTATTTTTATATATAAATGCATCCTCGTAAAAATTGGCACATTAGATAATTCCCCAGTCAATGTCCAGATTTACTCAAAACAAATGACATCCCCTGATTTACTATTCTACAGAACAGTCTTTCACTATGTGAAGGTAGACTGGGACAGCTTTCGGTCCTACATAACAGAAGTTCTGCTCTCAACCTTATTCAAACATGCTGCCCTAATCTTCAATGGATCCTCTCTGGCATGGAGTGTTGTATGCAAAAACAAATTTCAACTAAAACCAAACAGTCAGCCTTGGTTCAAACCTGACTGCACTGTAGCCATAGCTCACCGGAACCACTACTTCAAAATCTATCAAAAAGAGCAGTTTAGTGCAGCCTTTACTTTTTTCAGAAATGCCTGCAATCGTAAGAGAGTTCTGGAAAACACAAAATGCAGCTACACATGAGCTGTCCAGGTCAAAGTTGAAAAGAAATAAACTGGATCTCACAAATTCTGGAAAATCATTAACCAAATTATAAACAAAGGCAAAACTGCTTTACCCACTATTATAAATAGCCTCAAGCTCATATCTTTCTTGACAACGCAAAGCTCTTCTCAATATTTGCCTCAAACTCAACGTTAATGACAAAGACATCCTCTCCCTAACTTCCCATTTCTCACTCTCAGAAATATATCATTTCAGTAAGAAAAGTCACTAAACTTTTCAAAAGCCACTGGCCCAGATAAAACTGCAGTAGTTGTCCTTAAAAATATCAACCAAGAGTTATACCAGATTCTAGAAAGCTTTAACAACTGCTTGAACAAGAAATCTTTCCCAAGCATGTGGAAGGTGGCAAGTGTATGTCGAGTCTTCAAGAAGGTGGGCAGCTGATCCTCCCCTCCCAATACAGACCCATTAGTCTCGCCAGCATCATCAGTAAGCTTTTTGAGGCCATTATCATCAAGATTGTTAAGCACCTGGATAGAACAACCACTTTTGCAATGAGTTTCAATCAGTCAAATCTACTGCTGATATCCTAACATTGCACACAAACTTAGTCAAGCCCTTGACAACAAACATACTGCAAGGACCATAGCATTTGATTATGTCAGACACCTTCGACAAAATGCTAAATTGTTCTAAAGATCTGATACACAAGCTCACCAGCTATGAAATCACTGGCATGTTTTTTTATATTATAAAAACCTTTCTAACAGGTAGAGCCCTGAAGGTAGTTATTAGCGGTCACTCCTTAGAGGCTTGGTGGTCTGTGCAGGGGTCCCCAGGATGGTAACTTCTTGGACCAACACTCTTTCTAATTTACAAAATGATCTATCTAAAATATATGCCAATCATTTGTAAACATCTATGCTGATAATACGACAACATATGAGTGTACTTCCAAAAGTCTTGATAATCAGAGATTGGCAGCTGACCGCTCTCCTAAGGTGATATTCAATATCTCTAAAACAAAACTGATTACATTCCATTACCACCAATCAGACCCTGAACTATCACCAGTAGTTGTCCAGTGCTACCTACCTACCTAACAGGCAAAGCCCTGAATAGAGCATCTACATACAACATGGGAAACATTGTTCTTATTTCTTCAAACTGGTGTTTGCTTTTTCATCTTGTTACCTTGTGAGCATGCAACAGGCCCTTTCCAAGCTTTCAGCACACGGTGACAAGATTGAGAATTATAATGCAATGTGGATGGGGTAATCATTGGCCGGTCGGTGGAAAGCTTGGATGAGGGTCACATTATGTTTACAGATCATCTGAACACCTTAGAACAGAGGTTTGAAAAACATTCAAATAATTCAAAATTCTAGATAACTAAATACCTAAATAAGAAAAAAAAATTTTCAGAAAAAAATTTAACATCAAACATTTTCAAATACTTTGCTCAATGTTTTTTTTTTTTCTTACAGTCTATTTTTTAATCAGTCTTTTTTAAGTCTGCTTAATTTATACTGGTGTATAATACTGTAAATTTCTCAATAAATTTATCTGTCATCACAGTGATTAAAATTAAAGCATTATCAGTGAAGACATTTTCTGTTAGAAGTAGCTTTCCTCCACAACTTACAAATCATTTCTGAAAATATCTTGTTCCATGCAAGCCTATCCTTTCAATGACTTTGAGAAAACCAATTTTTCCTTAAAAAAAAAATCAGAATATCAACATGGTCAGTGGAAATTAATAGCTGCATAATTTGTATGAAGACAAGAAGGAAATTAAAAATACATTGAACTGATTTATCAGCATTTTTATCAAATGCAGAGTATGGTTTTTTAAGTTCTCAAAAAGCTCATCCAAGATGAAATATCAGAATGCATTCATTTTTGAATAATTGAAAATTGTTTAGAGTTTCAGTTTTACTGTTTATTTCACTTCCGGATAATCAAGGTACAGATAATCAAGAAGCATAAGTTACGGAGTGAACCGAAAATCCTACTGCCTGTCATTAGGAGCATTTAGTTTTAACTTCATTCAGTGCAGAAAGTGAAATCAGTGAACAAAGTTCAAATTCCAGCCTCATCTGTTGCATTCTCTTTCCCACAATACCCTTGGAAAAGGCATGAATCCATTTCTTTTCCCCCAGCTAGGAATTAAATTGCAAGATAAACTGAACTCTCTAGCCTCAGTTGGAAACCAGTATAAGAGTAGGAAAAAGGCCATGAGAAACCACTATCTTTTACAAGAATGCTTGAGATATTAAGAAACCAAATCTCTGGGGAGTCATAACCACCCATGTGCCGAAGAGACATGGAAAAAATAAAATTTAATCCAAGAAAATTGCCTTTGTTATTATGACAACCATCTTTTTTTTTTTTTTTTTTGCAAAGTTGGCAAATTTCTGTTTATTGATTCTAACATCAAAAGAAAATCATTTTTGGCATATATTGCTTTTTTTTCATTTTAAGAAAAGTAAAAAATGCAACAGAAAAAAAAAGATGTGCAGTTTGAGACAGTGATTTGCAAAAGTTTATACTGAAGATTTCTTGCTTATTAATGTTCCATGATCAGGTAAACTAGTTAAGGTTGGGAGCAATCAAAGACAATACTTGAAAATAACAGTGAATATTATTTGCACCAGCCAGGTTTAAGATATTCTCTTTGATGGGTAGCTTCTACATAACAAAAATGAAACAAACTGTGATAGTGATGAAATATAAATACTTTACACCTTGAAACACAAAAGATTGTAAGGTAAAATGAATCACTACTAACCATCTTAAAGGAAAGTCTTCCCACAAGTGATATTTTTTATATGGTGGAATTGGGAGAGAATCCTCTACTATGAGCTCCTTCCAGAGAATTGAATGATTGATTGATTCAAACAAGAGAAACAACATATTCTACCAGGAAAATATACTAAACAAAATGTTCCTTTGATGGCCAGGCTAAAGTTTTTAGAGGACACCAGAAAAGTTTTCATTCATTTGCAGTATTCAAGAGATATTGCACCAGCAGATGACCATTCATTTTAGTCTTTGCAGAATTCAGTTAATAAAGAAAAAAAAATAATTTCTCTAGAACAGCATTTTTTTCAATTTTTTTTCTGGAAATCCACAGCAAGAACCACATTTTGCATTGTGAATTGTTATACAAATGTGTAAAAAATCAAAGACAAACTGTTCACTGGATTCATTTATTTAGCATTAACAGTTTATATGTATATTTCTCATAATCCACACATATTAGAATTGCATGTATCTATTTGTATGAATATAAAATTATTACTTTTAGAAATAAAATTTAAAGGAAATTCCAGCACAAAGGTAAAATAAATACTATTTGAAAAAATGTCATTTAATAAGGTGGATGTGCTTGTTTGTTCATAAGCAACTAATTCCAATTACACACCTTTGTAGCTAAGTTTTGGCACAAGGTATTTTTGCAAGAGATAACTTATGCCATTCATGCTGCAACAATAAAGTCAATAAGAATATATATATTAAAAAATAAAATACGAGCTTATCATGAAAAACTAGCAATGATTTATGAGTGCTGTGCAACATTTAAATTTGTTTATATTCTGCAATTTGCTCTCATTTGTGTATTTTTTTTTCCAATCCATTTTATTTATCACACAACCTACTGAATAGTTGGTGCCTACAGTTTGAACAACCCTGCTCTAGAAGACTGCAATAGACACACAGAACAATTTTAACTGAGAGATAAAAAAAAATATTCTAGAGTGACAGAATTATGAACTTGGCTGAAAGAACTGCTACACAATGCATACATCCAAAGTTTTATTGGTGAACAAAAATGTTTTCAGTCATGTAAATTTCTGACAAAGATATTTATCAGAATACCTACTTTGTTTTAAAGGTGATACAAAGCCTAGCTTAAAGTGGGGGCTACCATACATACATGGAACCAGTGTCAAAAAATAGTCTTGTTTATCTCAGCTTAAGAGGGACACTTCAGGTTAACAGTTTCTTTTCTCACACTTCCCATTTATGGAAACCCCAGATAGATACAATCTCTCGAAGTTTAAATGTAACGTCATTTGCCATTTTCTATCTCCTTGATTCCCATGCATCTCTTATCCTTTCTTCAACATCACCTGCACATTGTTTTTTTATCTCCCACTATAACCCCCTGTGCACCAGTGGTGGTCCTGCTTTGCTTGAGGTAAAATGAACATATATTTTTAAAAAAAGAACATTAGATAACATTAAACAGTGGGAAATTATTTTTAAAAAGTTTAGATAGATGTTTAACTAGGTGTATAAAAAAAAATGTTATTGAAGTCAAATAACAAGGAAAAAGTTTATTCTTTACGTGAAAATTTAATTAGAAGATAATACTTTACCTAAGATATCATATAAATTTACATTCTGAGGAAGGCTTAATGTTGTCTGGCATCCAACTGAAAATAAAAAGAAAATTTGACATGCTTTAAGAGAATATTTTTCAAAGCCAATCCAGAAAGTTCCTACAATTTAACTGTTTTATAACAAAATGCACATTTTTACAAACATTTTCTTAAAAGCCATTAAAAAGGCTCTTAAAATATAAAACATTAATCCTGTTAACTTTTTTTTTTATTTCAAATGACATTAAAAAAGGAAAAAATAACAAATATATGTAAAGATTTATCTTTTTCACATGTGACTAATTAAAATTTTATTTTCTGAAACAGATCTCATTTGGTTTCTAAGAGCTGCATTTAGAGCAATTCTAGCTGCCATTTGTCATAAGACATTTTCCTTTTAATCACTTGGTTTTGAGTGTTAAATACAAGATCAGCATACAAGAAGAATCAAAATTTGTATTACAGTCTGCATAACAAGAAACATATTTAGCCATGTTTTGTGATTCTGAATGCTAAATTTCAGGAAAATGTTTTTTGAAAGAATTAAATTGTTAAATAAAAAAGTAAAAATTTTTCTATCCTAAAATCTTGATTAGAGTCAATCAAGGCAAATTCATGTTGCTATTTGGAAGAGTTGCTGAACTAGTAAGTTGTATCTAACCCCTTACTCAATATTCTTCATGTCTTCTGCAATCTTGAGGAGGCGAGTGTTTAAAAAAGATTGTATTTGTTAAAATACTAATAGGTAGGATCCTATGGCCCATCAATATTTATATTTGAAAAAAACAAATTTTATGTGCGTAATTTAAAAACAAAAAAAAAAAAAGAGTAAGGGAGGGACATTTAGCAAGAAGAAGAATTTTTATTACAATCATCGTAACAAGGTGCAAATAACTGAACTATGAGGAGAAAAAAGAATAACTAAGTGATATCCACTATAAACTCAGGTATTAATTATGAAAATAAAATAAAAATCCAGTAGAAGTTAAAAAAAAAAAAAAATTACAGAAAGAAACTTTTTTTTAATCAATTTGCCCCAAGTAAGACAATAATGCTATGATGACACAAGGGGCTAATGGGAGTAAAATAGAATGAGAAGACTTTTGAAAAAACTATAAACCCAATCCTAAATCTCAAACAAGGGGTAAACCTCTACTCTTGTTATTAATTATAGTCTTTAATGACTACCATACTCAAAATGGACAGTTGGCAATAATGCATTAATGAAAATATAAGCATTTTGTACGACTAGAATCTGAGTGGTGTATATGTATAATTTTTCAAAGTTACAAATATTCTTTCTCAGACAAGGAAATTTTGCCAGAAATTGTCTGAAGCTCATTTTGTAAGAAAAGTACAAGAAATAGAATCTAAGTTTTCAACTTTCTTAAGACATCATCAGAATAGGTACAGACAGCTGGTGAGTTTCATAGAACTAGTGAGTATTGTGATGTAAGCAAAGAGTGTTGTGACGTAAGTGAGGGCTGAGAATGATAACAAGCATCAATAAATAAAAACAATTTTAAGAGCTCAGATCCTTAAATGTAAAAAAAAAAAAAAAACCTCACTTATGTCACAAAAGACTGTCTTTACATTTACATGCAGTCTATTGTTTTCATTATCACAATGAAACAATAGAAGAGTGGATTAAAGTGTTGGTTCATGAATTTGGTGACATAGAAATTGTGAGTTCAATCCCTAAGCCAGGCAGTGCATACTTGGACCAGGAAAAGCAATGGCTGAGCAGTACTAAAAAAGAACTCTGACATATCTCTAGAACAGAGGAACAAGAACAATCTACCTCCATAGATTGAATAAAGGGTTCAGTTTTAAATTCCCTGTAAGTTACTTGGGCTTCACAAACACCTGGATGAGGGCCAGAGGGCACAATGGCTGAAACAATAACAAATATGAAGACAATAATATATATGTAGAAACAACTCTTCATCTCAGAAATTCAAACACAAAGATTTTTTTCCACTAGTCATTGACTCATTTTCTGGCAAAATTGAGCCATTCAGCTTTGTGCTTTAACTTAGAACAGGGTTTTTGTATTGCCACTCTTCCAGATAATCCATTCTTTATTGGTATTTTAAAAACAGTCAACCTGGAAATTTTATTACAATCTGCTTGCAGATCTCATGAATACAATTTCCTTATTCCATAGACTTGATGGATTTAGTTTAGGATGTTGTCCTGCTCTGGGTCTACTTTCAAATTTACCTGTTGAGTCACTCCATATTATTAGGGACCTGAAGCTTGAACAGATATAAGGGGGACCCCCTTCACATCCAGCACAATAGATTCAAGGATTCGACTGTCAAAATGTAGGCTATGAAGTGCCTTATTATTTTATTTTTTTGCAATAATCATGTCGTCAAGTAGTGAAGAAAATATATATTTTTAATAAAAAGAGAAACTGCAAGTGTTCTTTTAGAAAAATATACACATACACGCACACACACTTTTAGAAAATATCACACATACATGCACACACACAAATTCATACACATGCTAGCAAGACTGAATGCAGTGACACACACATGAAGCCCTACACAACATAGGAAGTGTATGTATGTGTGTGTATATATATATATATATATATATGGGTATGTATATATAAATTAAAAAAAAAAACAAATAAAAAGAAATAAAAACAAAACCTTCCTCTGTCTGATATTTAACCCATCCCAAATCATTTTATTACTCCTTAAAGTGGAAAGAGATTCCCTCACGAGTATAATATGTGAACTACTACCACACAAACAAGACGATGACTGACAAATACTGCCTGAAGATGGTTACGAGACCAGAAACACGTGTAGCAGAATAGAAAATAAAAAATAGAACACACTACATATATTTTCTAAAAGAACACTTGCAGTTTCTATTTTTATTAAAAATGTACACTTTTCTATCATTGGAACCCTGGTAACATCCTCTATTATATATATATTTCCCTCCTGTCATGCTGGGGAGGAGGATTTTTTTTTATATCTACTTAATAATAGGTACATCACAATATATATGTTGCCATCATTTCAGATGGCATATCGATATAAATATTTTACCACCACTTTTGACAGCACAGGCCCACTCATATATATTACACAGAAGTCTTGAAGCCTGAAACATATGTTTGCAAGTATATGCAAAAAAAATTATTTTATTACATTATTTTTCCCAGTTAACTTACTATTCTGCCATGTTAGATTAATGAAAAATTTACGTTAATATTTTTTTTGTTTTTCATTAGGGATTTATGACTTATATATATTATATTAAACTATATATATATATATATATATATATATATATATATATATTATATTAAACTACACAAAAATCATTTTCTTACAAAGTTTGTTCAAAATTATTCATGAATGAAACGTTTGCAAATAGAGACCCTTTAACCATAAATAAATACATATAGGCAAAAAAAGAAAATTACTCACCCTCAACAAATTTCTTCAATTCTGCACTTTCTAAAGAATTTTCCTTTTTTTCTGAAAGAGAATTTTTGCACAGAAATGATTATTTATGATGGGAATTTCTTTCGAGGTTTATTTTATTGACACAAAAAGTTTACTTAAATGATCTCCTGTAAAATCACTTCTACATGAAGTGTCGAGGCATTGATTTTACTAAAATGAGGGAATTAATATGTAACCACTTTCTATACAAATAAACACATTTTGTAAGCGTCAAGTTCTGCTCAATTACTACTTGGAGTATCTCTCTCATATACAAAGAAAATCAGGAATTCAAATATTTAAAAAAATACGTCATTACGTTAATAATTCAAATGGCCATACAATATGTTTTTAAATAAAACAAGAAAATTTAATTTATTTTAAAAATTTTAATCATTCATTTATTAAAAAGAAAACAAAATTTTGTCAAAATGCCTGATTATATTAACATTTTTCCACCAACATGTAAAAAAACAACCATAAAGAAAATTATTAACTACAATAGACATTTACAGTTTTTCAAAAGAAAAATTTTATTTCCAAGATTCTTGTTTCAACAAAGATGAAATACAAAGACAAATTATTAGTAAAAAAGTTTTTAATTAAAATTATTAGCTGAAGTAAAGTATTTTTCTATTGTTGCAAAAACTTATCACGCTAAAACACTGGTTTCTATATAATCACAGAGCTAAGAAACTTTGAGCCCAGTTAGTACTTAGATGGGTGATCACTTAAGAATATCAGGTGCTATGAGCTTGG
Source organism: Ascarosepion bandense (assembly GCA_037127315.1). NCBI lineage: Eukaryota > Metazoa > Mollusca > Cephalopoda > Sepiida > Sepiidae > Ascarosepion > Ascarosepion bandense. The sequence goes on along the minus strand of JBBBDQ010000357.1, from coordinate 6,602,411 downwards.
ATGTGTAGTTGATGCAATGGATAATGGCTCAGAATTGCTAATTGGAAAGCTAAGTTCCAATTCTAGGTGAGTTCATTATATTCAATTATGCATAAATATCATTGGAACAAATATGAATCCAGCTTTTCTTCCCAAGATATTTGGTAGTTAGCAAAACTTGTATCACTAAACCCTTATATCATTATTATTTAAAAAAAAAAAAATCTTACAATCTAAAAATATTTTCTAGTTTTAAATGACCTGCAAAGGGTTGATAACCCATAAAAACTAATCAATGTTTGAAAATTCAATTTTATATATATATATATATATATATATATATAGTGACCTTAAAAGTAAATCGACAGTAAATAACACTTATACTGACATTACATATACAATTATATTTACTAATACAATAATTACATTGACAATTAAATTTTCTTGTGTACAATAACACAAAAGTGCTTAAATTTTATCAACAAAGGTGCTCAAACTGTTGTCCATTACAATTTACACAATGTTGAAGTCAACCCCTAATGCTTTGACAAACATTTTTTCCACAAGTTTCTTAGTCTCTTTATGTTATTTTTCAAATCAAATTGTTGTCTTTGAGTATTCCCCAAAAGATGAAATCCATTGGGGTCATATCAGGTGAATGTGATGGCCAATCAATTGGACCTCTTTGACCAATACATATGTCAGGAAATGTTTCCTGAAGATACTCAATGATTGCTCTTGAATAATGTGCAGCCCCCCCACCATCTTGTTAGAAATGCAACCGACACACATACTTATTCTACCTACTTTTGGACCACCCTACATATATAACGTTAGGATTGTTTTACAACACAAATCTGCCTAATATAAATGCCACGATAGGATATTAACACACTTCAAGACAAAACTAATCTTATTATAAATAAGGAAACAATACTTTAAAAAATCTAAGTTTTTAAATGCATAAAATTGATTTATTTCATTTTTTTTTCCAATCTTTATAGTATTTACTATTGTCTTTATCTTTATTGTTATTATCAAAACATTTCAGCCATTGAGCCTTCCAACTTTCATCAGGTGTATGTCAATCCAGGTAAGCAACAGATAATCCCAAACTGAACCCTAAATATTTAATTTACGGGGGTAGAAATATTCTCATTCTACTGCCTATGCCTATCTTTTCTAGTTCTTATTTTTTTAGTACTGCTTGCTCTGTTTCCAGAGAGTCCAAGTACACTGCCCAGCCCAAGATTGAACTCGCACTTATTATGTCACTAAATCCACAAACCAATGCTTTAATCCACTAGGCTATTATCCCATGGAACAGCTCAGAACTTTATAGGTTGCTAACAAAGATGAAAGCAATAATACATGTGTAAATAATAACACCTTATCACAGAAATCTTTATAATAATTGAACTTTTGTTGACATCCTAATCAGGAATTTAATTTCAATTTTCTATTGTCAAAATCAACACTTATTATTTTACATTATCTACACTGTTCGAACTGTAATCCTCATCTTTATTGCAATGTTTACAACATTTTGGCTATTGTACACTTCGGCCTTCTTCAGGTGCTAGGAATTTTGAACCAAACCTTTTATTTCGATCACTGGGGGTATATAATTCTTATTCCAGGTGCAATACAACTTCCAGATGCCATGTAGTTATCTCCATTCAACTCAACTCACTAAGTTATTTACTCACCGTTGCTGCAGCCAGGTATTGAACTCACAACTCTTTGGATCAAGTAACTGGAACTAACCAACTGCAGCAGTGGTAAACAAATAACTTAGAGAATTGAGTTAAAGAGCGATAACCACATGACATCCGGAAGTGGCATCGTACAAGGAATGAAAATTATATACCCCAGTGATCAAAATAAAAAGTTCAGTTCAAAATTTTTAGCACCTGAAAAAGGCTGGAGCACACAACAGCCGAAACATTGTAAGCATAGCAAAAAAAGATGAAGACAACAGTCCGAACAGTGTAAAAAATGTAAATACTACCTCATCTCAAAAGTCTAGGCAAATACTTACTCAGTCAGTTTAGGTGCCATACGTGATACATGCTTGGGCGATCATGTCTCTAAAGAGACATGACTGACTGTGCAGAAGATTATCCCACAGTAGGTTGCCATTGCTTTCTGCGGTAGACTGGTTGCCGACCAAGGCTATAGAACCCAATCTGTCCTGCTATTTAACCCATAACTGGAAGGAAGAGACGGATTAATACCTTTCCTAAGGGTATTTGCGCGTAAGTGAATACAATGGATTCAGCTGGAATTCGAACTCGGCTCCCCAGTTTCTTGTTCCGAGCCGATATCCATTGTACCACAATGCACATCCTAATACTTACTACTTGGCTTAAATTTTTTATATATTAAAAAAATAAAATAAATAATTACTAATTTTGTATACTCTTTCTTTCTTTTAATTATTTTATTTTTTTTTTATAAATATCAGGTTACTATATTCTATAGTCATTGAAACAAGCAATGTGAATCCTGTGAGTGCTACTTACTTTAATAGTCAAAGAACATGTTGACCCAATTGTAAAGATAAAAATGAGAGAAAAATTAGTCAAAATTAAGAATGAAAATACTTTAAGAAAGTCTGCCAATTTAAAACCCAAATAAAAATTACTTACCAAGTTTTATCGAATCCTCAGCTGGTGAAGGCACAATAACATGTGTAGCGAAATATTTTTCAATATCTTTTTGAGCTTTTTCTTCAAGAGTGGGGCTACAAAAAGAAGTTTCATGCATAAACAAACACTAAAACTATATAACAAAAAAAATAGTAAAAAGTACAGTTGAACAATGTAAAAAGGGAGGGTACAAAAAAGAAAAGGGAAGGGAAAAAAAAAGAAGGAAAAAAAAATCCCTAAAAGGTGGTATGGCAGAAACGGAGAAAATGTGTTGTTAATGTTAAAAAAAAAAAAAAAAAATCACACTTTAAGAATTTTGGTAATTGTAGTTATGGATTTATAAAAGCATCTAATTTATTTTCATATATAAGTTCCAGATATTTACGAAATGGATTAACAACCTACATATTTTAATGTATTTGTTTGAACATTTGAGTAGATATTCTGTGTGCATGTATATAAATATATTTACTGAATAATTAAAAAACTAGTATCTATTAAAAATAATGTTCAAACAAATAAGTGTATTTAAGCAGCAAGAAATTTTTCAAACAGGTTTTATTAAACAATACCAACAAGGTCTGTCTATCCAACTTTTATTTTGACTAAGTAGTTTTATGTTAGAATTAATTCTCCAGAGTTCATTTATTTTATCTATCACAAAATTTCAGTTTGTTCTCAATTTTATATATCTCCACTTGGAGGACAGTCAGTCAAGTTTTTTTGGTGACACATGATTGGGCAATCATTTCTCAAAAGAGACAGAACTGACTGGGTAGAAGATTTTCAGGCAGATTTTTTGCCATTACTTTCTGCAGTAGACTGGTTGTCAACCAAGGCTATAGAAACCAATTTGTTCTGTTGTTTAACTCATAATTAGAGGGAAGAGAGGGATTAATATCTTTCCCAAGGGTATTTGTGCGTAAGTGAATGCAATCAATTAAACTGGAATTCGAACTTGGCTCTCTTGATTTCTCGTTCCAAGCTGATATCCACTGCACCACAATGTACATTCACTTGAATGTAGTTGATCTTATTCTTGCATGATTTGATTTCTCTTTCTATGAGAAAATGTTGAAATTTTGTTGGGTTAGTGTCAAGAATTGTATGTTATAGTTTTGCATATTATTATTATTATTATTATTATTGTGTGTTTGCCAAATTCCAGCATCTGAACCAATTTCAAGTCCCATAAATGTGGCATCATCTACAACAGTCAGACTGAATTTAAACAATTTTTTTTTTCTTTTTTCATTCATGATTCACTGCAGGATCATATTATTTAGATATATTTATATTAAAACTGTTAATTTCTGTTTGCTAGGCTGGCATCTTCTAGTCAGAATGAAAGAAAAATATTTTTTTTTTTCCTTTCTTAGAGCTGTCAATCTCTTAAATTGAAAAGGAGCCCTTCCCTGTTACACGCTCCACCAGCTCGTATACCACATTGTGCCAATATTCCTTTCCCAATGATCAGTGATATTATGTCTTGGGTTTATATTTATATAGGTTTTAGGAACTGTAACATCAACACTCATTGGGGGATGTAAATCATCTATTAAATTTTTCAAACCTTTGACCTTTATTTCCCAAAATCTGCTTTCAAGAGTAAAATAAAAAATGCAATAAAACTATGACAATATTTAATTTAATAGGCTTTTAATTGCTTTAACAAATAATATATAAAGACATTATAGTCTGAAGAAAAAAATCTTTTGATTAATAATGAAATTTTAAAAGAATTGTTTTCCTTTTTTAAATTATAATAATTTATAAAGTTTTAAAAATATTTGAAAAATACTTCAAAGATTTGTTGGCATTAGTTATAAAGTTATTAAGGGAAGACTATGTTTACTAATCAAAAAGTGAAAAGTTTAATACAAATCATCGATCTTTTGTATTTTTAAAATAATTTTTTTTATGTGTACTTGAAGTTCTTTTTTTTTGTATGGTAATTTCTGTGTGTACATTAAAAGGTCATGAGCTTCATGGTTTCTTCCCTTTACAGAAAAAAAGATTTGGACAATTATGTCATTTGTGATCACCATAGACACTTATCTCACATCTGGCTGACATCACGTCAAATCATACGGGAAAGATCAGAAAGAATATCATTCTGTGATTAAGATATAGTTTTAGTCTAAATTTCATGCTATAAATAAGTAATACTTGTTTAAATCAGATTAATTTAACATTAAATTTGCTAATTTTCCAAAAACAATGTGGCACAGAAGTATATTTTATTTTTGAAAGATTTTAAAACTGAGAATCAACTTTTGTTTACAAATGTGTCAATCACTAAAGAAATCGCTGAAAAATTAAAAAATTACAAAAGCATATTTGAAAAATTTTAGATTCCAATCAATATAATTGCTACTTGAAATACACCAGAGTATATTGCTTACTGAAAATTAAACATTTAGCTTTTAATTAAAGCCAAAACAAAAGCTTTAAAAAAAATTTTCATTTTTAAAATATATACTAATTACTGACTACCAGGCTTTTTATTTTGGAGTGAATTAACAGAAAAAATTAGTTTTATTTATTATAGAATGTTTCTTTTAGGCACTAAAAAACAACAGCATAAGGATTTTGTACATATGATTATTTGGAAGAGTTGTTGGTACTCATGGCTTTAATCCATTCCCAATAATGGTATTAGTAAGGTTTATTTTTGAAGGCTGGGGTCCCAAATTATTTTAAATTTAATTTGGGAATTATGTCAAAACAACTTATTTTTTTTCTCTGGGGAAGTGGACAAGGGAAGCTTTCTTTGATGAAACAACTAAAGCTGTCTAGCCCTCACCTTGTACCCCATTGGTCTAATTCATTTCATCTCACCAACCTTATCGGAAATTTAAAATTTCCAAAAAAGCAGACAACAGTCAGATTGAAATGGTTGCAGGGTGGGGAAGAAAACACAAAAAAACTGAGGGAAATTCTCCCATGATATTTTCGGTGGAAATTTTCCAGTTCAAAATAAAACAAAGCTACTTTCTGCCACCTAGCTGAGAACCCACATGTATTGTCTTTTTATTATGGAAAAATTGAGGTGCATCACTGGGACACATGGATATGATTTTCTAGCGTCTTTTTATATTTTTATGCATACCTATCAGTGTGTTTGTGTATATATAAGCACACATACACTTATCAATCTTGTAAGTGCTCATGCATGATTTAAGATAAATTTAAAGTTGTTAGAAGGGAAATAAAAACACCATCTCAATACACCTATAGACAAGCACACATTGAGATCAATGCAAGAGAATTTTTTTTCTCCATAGGTCTGTAGCTGAGTTTGAGTTTTGTTTAAAGGCATATCAACCTCTGTGGGTTATTTAATGCCGAAAGGGAGGGGTTTTACATTTTCTTGGTTTTTTGTTGGGGGGGGGGGGGGGTTATAGTGAGAAGGCTAATCCAGTTAGATTTTAATGAATTTTTTTTTTTTTAGATTTTAGAAAACTGAAAATGTCTTCCAGTTTTGTATTCATAAAAGTTTTGCTGAGAATATATATATTTTTTATAGAAGGTTATGGTAAAATTTTTTTTTTTTCGTTGGTAATATTTTTCCTTCAGAAAGTATATATATATATTTTGTATATAAGTTTATTTTTCTGTGTATATTATTATAAAATTTTATTTTATTTCTGATAATTTCATATTGTTTTTACCAGTTTGGGGGCTAGCTATTTGCCCATAGCTGGGACCCTAACAAGTGCTACCACTCTGGTTCAGGGTGGACCTGAGAACAACAGCAATTAAGAGGTGGTTCCATGCTCCTCACAACCTCCCAATCAGAGGATGCATTTTACTGTCATGCCCAAGACCTATAGGTCTGTAGCGAATAAGAAATTCATTAAAATCAACTTTCTTCACTTTACAAAAATTCACAATGACATGTGAAATCCTGGTTTTCTGAAATAGAAAAAGGATTGATCATCTGCTTAACCAGATTTCACAAGTCAGTATTAAAATGATTTTTGACCAATGGGAGCAACTTGAAGGACTTGGCATCCAGTGCAAAATTCAAAGCCACAGAGATGGGAGCAGTGAAAGATAGACACATATCTAAAATGTAACTTTAATCTTCAAGCGACCCTGACATTGTCCTCTTTCTCTTTCTCCTTAGCTATTTCAACAATTACTGCTAGAACATTTTGTACAAACTCTACCCCTAACCTCTTAATAATGTTTCTAATTGAACATTAACTACTACAACTTCTGTTATTCCTCCTTTTAATAAATTTCTATTTTAACATTCAAAATGTATATTTTATTATTCCACAATTCTACACTATTGCCAACAAACAACCTTCTGATGAAAACCTTCTGATAATTCTGAATAAAACTTGTAAGCTGTAGGGAGTTCGGTTAAGTCTGACACAAGGCCGAACAAAAGAAACACTAACCAGCTCCCTACGCTACACTGGTGACTCCCAATGTACAAAGAACATTGCACCACTACTACCTCAGGTCTTCAAGATCTTCTGTTAATATAGAATGTTAATTTATGTAATTTTATCACATTAGATACAGGATTTTGAGCATATTTAACCACTCACCAAGCTATCTAATACAATTGAATTTTTAAAAAAAAAAAACTAACATTTTTTTTTCTTTCTAGAAGTACTTACCTGATCACAGATGCATATTGGGATGGTTTATCATCAAATTCTACTGGATGTAAGATGGCTAACTGATCAATTGTCCATTGAAACTTCTAAAATAGAAACAGAACATTTAGAGACAGATTACCACTAAAAATCTACAAGCAAGCACTTTACTAAAATAAACTTGATAAAATAAAAATATAATGTAACACTATGCCAAAATACATACCAGCAATAAAAAAAAAAAGTACTGATTATGATTCAACCATCTTCAGAGACTATGTGGTAATACTGACCGAGCAAAAGTGATAAACCAGATGTTTGCCCTCTCACGACAAAAAGGCAAATGACTAAAAGTCGTCGTTGCGCATCCAGGTTTGCGCAGATGTTCCGGTTGAAAAATAAAAATTAATCAAATATTAAATTTCCATTTCGCGAGCCTACGCAAATTTTATTTATCAGCCAATGGGAAGCCCGGAATCAAATACAAGTGTGAAATTCCAAACGAGCTGCTGTGATCCAAAAAGTGGATACAGACAGACCCCAGCAGGCAGACCTCGAGAAGAAGAGTGTAATCAGTATCCCCTTGACCGAAGTCAAGTGGCTACTATGCTTGCCTCTTTCCTTCTCCTGTCTCAAAACTACTTACTGACCTAAGGAGCAACTACATCAAAGACATTCCTCACTTACACGCTCCCCACATTCCTAAGCCTTAAAACTCTTTCAGCATTTTATTTGCCATGAACATTTTAACGTCCATTGGACCTATACTTCAAATATTACTTCAATTGTAAAAACATTAATTGATATGTGTATATATAAAATGTTATTTTTCTACTCAAATTGTCTTTCTTGATTTTATAATCATTTTATGACTTATAGTGGGCTATCTACCACAAGGCTAAATAGCGTTAACCTGCAACAGTATACAATTACCATTCACTAGAACGGACTCCCACTACAAGTAGATAAGTGACCCACTATAACTAAAACAGATTTACAAAACAAAATACAAAAAGGAACATTAATAACTTCATATTAAGAATATTTCATGTACAAATTACATAGACTTTACATAACTGCTCTAATTATGTTATTTTTAATGTCAGTTGCTTAATATTGCATAAATAAATATATCACAGTTGGCTTGCACAATAGATCCAAGTGAACATTTATAAATTTTAAGTCCCTGAATGATTTTTAGCTCAATTATGGAACTGTATTCATGTTATTTGTACTTAAGAGGAAGATTAAAACAGAACTTCCACATTTCTAATTAGAAAATAAAAATGAAAGTATAAAAGTCTGGTTTGCAGTGAAGAAAAAAAATTATTTCTTCTCACGCACTCTTCAGTTCTAACTGGAGGCCACCTTACTTTTGTTTAGTATGTTGAGTAGACAAGGCAAATGTGTTGTACAATAGTTTTCAAAATATACAAGTCATCTCTTACCTTTTCATCTGAGGTTGGAGTTGATATGGTAAAAATTCCAGGACTGACCAAAGAATTCTGAAGTTGATTGACAAGAGCAATTTCAAATGGGTTTTTTATTTGTGACTGTGGTGTGGAATGATGATGCCAGGAAAGCTGGCTAGTAACACTTTGTGGAGTATGGAGAATCATGGGTTTCTTTAAACTACGAGGTGTGGAAGACAGAGCTGAAGATAAGGATTTTAGCAAACTGTTATTCTTTTGAAGAGGAGAAGGTGTATAATACTGGGTAGCAAATGGGCTTGCTTTACTTCTTGGAGTTTGTTTGATGGCATCCTCAATTGCTGGGCGTTGACCATAAGGGCTTGGGCTGGAGAACACAGGTGCTGGAGCTGACATGATTGATGATGAAAGGCTTCTGCGATTGGTTATGTTAAAAATTATCACAGCTACTGCAGAATCGTTCCTAAAAGTTTGAAAATTAAAATTATTAATATAACATCATTATCATAATTCATGGATATAAGTAAGCATACTTTTACACACACACTGAATAATTATAACTGAGGCTCAAAATGGAGATGAAAAGAAAATTGCAAAACTTGAAAGAGAAGCTTTTGCCTTCAAATTGAGCATCATAAGAAAAAGAAGACATAAATGGAGACATCAAAATCAAAAAGGCACAAAAATTAAATAAACTAAGTTGTGTAGTAATGGACAGCATAAAGTTGTGACACAGAAATCTGAAAGCACAAAATAAAGTGAAAAATGCCTATCAGAAACTAAGAAAAGTATTAAGAGATAGGAAAATTTCATTTAAAAAAAAAAGAAAAAAGTGCTCAACTGCAATATTTTATGTGATAGTAAATATCCTTAGCATTTGTAGTAAGATGCTGAAAATACCATGGACAGAACATGTAAGTAACTCGGAAGTCTTAAGAAAAATTGAAAGTTGTTGTGGATACTGTTTTTGGCTTAGCTAAAAATGGTAGCAACCCAAATTTTTACATGTAAATGGCAGGTTGTCATAATTTGTAGAAGTAAAAGAAAATGGAATAAGTTTCAAAAAAGGACATATGGCCCAGTGGATATAGACATTGATTAGTTACAGTGACTTGACCCAAAGAGTTGTTTGTGAGTTCAATACCAGGCTACAGCAATGGTGAACAAATAACTTAGAGTTAAGAGAAAGGGAGATAACTATATGGCTACCAGAAGTGGCATCGCACATGGAGTGAGAATGATATACCCCAGTGATCATAATAAAGGTTTTGGTTTGATCTTCCTAGCACCTGAAAGAACAATAGTCCAAACAATGTAAATAGTGTAAATACTACCTCATCCCAGAAATATAAACAAATATTCAAAAAGATATATAGATGATAAAAGAGAAAATATACGAGTGTATACACAGCTGAAAAGGAAAGGAAAAACATTGAAAACCTAGCGAGTAAGAAATGCGTATATATATGTGTGTGTGATACCCAGGGCCGTAGCTGATGCTAAAAAAAAAAAAAAAAAAAAAAAAAAAAACACTGGGCACAGAGAAAATTGCCCGGATTTATTTGTTGACAATGTGATGACGTCATCAGTGTCATCCGTTTCCAGAAACTATGATTTTTGTGGATTTTTTCAGTTATTCCAATGGAAATTAGGCACAGAACGTGAACGAAAGCACGAAATCAGGTTCAGACTTTCAGAGTATAACCAGTCTTTTCTCCCAAAATTAATAAATAAACAGATTTTTACGACGTTCATTCAGATGTTTTCTTCGTTTTTCTTTCTTTCTTCGTGAATTATTTAGTTTGATTTCTGATGAAGACATTTTTCCTTGCCCGTATTTTCACTATGATTGCACGGATCAGCCCGGACCTGTGCCCAGTAGTCAGATACGGCCATGGTGATACCCATGTATGTAAAGTTTAATTGTCAATAGCCTGAAGGAAAGAAGTCCTCATTGAGGACAAAAACTTGTCTTGGAACAAAAAAGAAAAAAAAAAGAAAAAAAGGAGGGATATGTTTGTCCTTTTATACAGGGCTAAATTTCACAAAGTACAAAGAAATTGATACTATCAAAAAGAAACATCTTAATTTTATAATTAGGAAACAGGGCCTATCACAGGACATATCAAAGACAATAGAATCAGGAAGAAACATAGTAATCAACCTGATAAGTCTGTGTGAATGGATGGCAGAACAAGAAAGAGAAATAAATGTACAAGAGTTACTGAGTCAAACAAAAGACTGAAATTATGATTGCTGACATCCTGAAAAGTCAGTCAGTCAGTCAGTTAAGTGCCATACGTGATACATGCTTGGGCGATCATGTCTCAAAAGAGACATGACTAACTGGGCAGAAGATTATCCCGCAGTAGGTTGCCATTGCTTTCTGTGGTAGACTGGTTGCCGGCCAAGGCTATAGAACCCAATCTGTCCTGTTATTTAACCCATAACTGGAAGGAAGAGACGCATTAATACTTTTCCCAAGGGTATTTGCGCGTAAGTTAATGCAATGAATTCGGCTGGAATTCGAACTCGGCTTCCCGATTTCTCTTTTCAAGCTAATATCCAATGCACCACAACGCACATAGACATGGCATATAAAAGAAAGATTTTTAACTATGAAATAGTCCATTGTGGTGATACCACCGACCGAGCAAAAGTGAGCAAACCCAGATGTTGGCTCTATGCCAACCAGAAAGGGAATGAATAAAAATGAAGATGTTCCAGTTGAAAAATAAAAATTAATCAAATATCAAATTACCATTTTTTTTTTATTTACCAGCCAATGAGAAGCCCGGAATCAAATACAAGGATGAAATTCGAAACTAGCTGCGTTTGATCCAAAATGCCAATATAAAAAAAATGCCAATATAAAAATGCCAATATAAAAAAAGACACAAATGCTTTGTCAGTCAGTCAGGACTTGAGGAAAAGAGTGTAATTAGTTTCTCCCTTGACGTAAGTCGAGCGGCTACTATGCTTGCCTCTTTCTTCTTTCCCTGTCTCATAAGTACTATTCTGACCTTTTACTTTCTCCCTGTTCTCAAAAGTACTTCCACACAAACCAACTTGCTGACCTACTGACCTTTGAAGTGGCAACTTCTAAATGAACAATCTTTACCCACAAGAAGCTTCCACATTTCTAAGCCTTAATCGCCTTCAGCTTATTATTTTGCCATGAACTCTTTTACCTCTGTTGGACTTTTATTTCAAGCATTACTTATTCTGTAAAACATTAATTGAAATGTATATATATATATATATATGTTATTTTATACTCTAATTGCCTTTAATTTATAATCATTTTTTAATTATAGTGGGCTATCTTCCCACAAGGCCAAATTCCGTTAACCTGATAAGGCATACTGCTACCCCTTACTACAAACAGAATAAAATAAGAAATACCCGCTATACCATTACCAAATTTGACATACCCAGCCAATATATTTATCTCAAAAACAGGCAAGAGGAACATTTTATAAAGACATTAGTGGTTAGAAGAATATTTTAAATGTCTTACATCTATGCTAAGTATTATTGTCTAAAGATGTTTGAAGGAAAACCATACCACTTGTCAGCTTATGCAAAAGAGCATGTGTGTCAGGATAATCTAAGAAAACTATTTACCTTTGTATTAGCCTCACATAATTGTTTGTGGTGTGTAATTCTTGTTAAAGGCTTAGGACAAGAAATCATGAAGCCAAATTCAAATTGAGATGGTTACATTCACTTTTCACACAAATATTTTAGAGAAAGATATGAGTTCATTTATTCTGCCACCAGCTATAAGAGAAGAATAAAGCAGACTAAACTCTCAAGCCATGGACAGTAACCAGTATAGGAGAAAGAAAATTCTGAATTTAAAACCGTATGTGATCTTAAACTGTAACAAAGTTCCACTCAACATCATTAACAGTAAACACAAAAATGGGCCTGAACAGACGGACAGATTTGGCAACAAGCAGCCATGAAGATGAGAAATCACACCGATTTTTGCAGTGTGCCTTCAATTCAAAAGGAAACACATCTGATGAGGGATCTTTTTTTATTAATTACAGATACCTAGAGAACAATGTGTCACATCAACAAGTTTTGTTGAAGATCAGTAATTTATTTTCCCAAAACCTTTTTGTTATATTTTTAGACACTAAACTTTAAACGATTTCTTTTCCAAAAGTTAAACTTTTAAATTAGCCTACACATGATACAACCCTACTTTTTATTAACTTAACTTTAATTTATTCAAACCCGTCAAAAAGCCCTTTTCAAATCTATATTCATATGAAAACTTATGTTTTCAAAATAAAAAAAATATAAAAAAAAATAAATGAAAACCAAAATTAAAATAAGTTTTAAAATGTTTTTAAAAAAGACTACTCGAAGAGAGATAAAAACTTCAAAGTTCAAACCGTAATTATGTTACCTTTTTTTGAACACCCAATAAAAATAGTTGGTTCAGGATTGTAGTTATTTTTTGTTAAAATTTCAAATGATAAATGAAGAAATTAAATCAGAAAAAAAATATTTAGTGCGTAAGAAAAAAAAAAAAAAAAATTTTAGAAAAACACTAAAAAGAGTTTTTAAGTTACAATTCTCTTATTTTTTTTTTTTTTAAAAAAAGCTAATTCATGATGGTTCTTTTCAAAACATCACTTCTTTTTTAACTTTAATGAAATCAAAACAAATCAAAAGGAAAAAAAAGAAACTATTCGTTACCGATTTTTTAAAACTCAACTCGTTAAACAGTTTTTGTTTTGTTTTTTTGCTTCCCCCTTTCAAACTGTTTCCTCGCTTTTGCATTGGTTGTATATGACCAGTAATCTTTTTTTTTAAAAAAAAAACAAAAGCAGCGAATTGTCATTTCTATTTACGATTAAAACAATTAGAAAAAGTAAAATACAGCATTTTCTCCTAATTTAAAACCTGTATAAAAAAAAGTAAAAATTTCGCGAAAATGTTTTTAAATTCAATAATAAGGCGATCAAGACACTGAGTCGTAACGTCGTTCGATAAAATAAAATAAAATAAAAAATCAACAATAGTAACGATAACAAATAAATAAAATGAAGCAATAAAACTTATAATATTTTTTAAAAAATTAATTGCATATCGAACTAATCAACAACAATTAAAAGATAAATAAAAAAAGTCAACCACATAACGGACAAAAATAAAAAATACAAACTTTTTAAAAATTATTTCTCAAAATTACCACGACGAAGAATAAATATATATACTATGACATTTTTTGGTAACTTAAAAAATTCAACTTGTTGTTTTTTGTTTTTTTTTTTCCGGTAATCTAAAAATTATTTCGCATTACCTAAAGAACTTTTTACAGGTCACAATCTCGCTTCGCCATTTCTTTCCTTTAAGTTTTTCGAAAGTCCGCTTTACTAAAAGCGCCCTCTATCGGTCAAATAGTACAACCCCTTTTGTTTCTTTCTCTTTTCTTAATTAAGAAAACCTTAGCAACCAATTATTCAATTAAACTTTAATAATTAACAGGAGCTTTCTTTTTAAATAGTTCTGAAATAAGTCTCAATACTGATTTATTAAAGTAATTTAATGCCTCAGTATTTTTTCAGTCTTTCTTTTTTTTTTTTAGTAATCAATAAGTATTTGTTTTTAATTTGACTGCTCTTGCTTGTAAAGAAGGTCACAATTATATAAACAAATTTATGATGTCTGAAAGTAGTTATTTAGTTCGATTAAAACATAGATAAATTTTACTAATCTCAGTTGCTACAGAAACAAAATAAAATCTAGCGCGCATGGGTATTTAGTTGTCGAGCAGACGATTTTTTTTACTCTATGTTTTCTCTTCGAATTGCTTGTATTCGAAAATAAACATAATTTCTAATTATTATTATGATTATTTGTTATAAATATATTAATATAATCATTATGCTTACTATTTTATTCCGAAGCATAACTAAAATTTAAAAAAGAATTAATCAAGGAGTCCGATGTTAACAGCTGCGGCTAATATACGATTGATATGTCATATACTGAATGGCGATTTTATAAGCGTAGCTTAAATATGGGACAAGGCCAAAAGTACAGGACACCGAGTGAGGATCGAACTCACTATTCAATTGTAATGATTCTAGCGAGACACACTTGCTTTGCTAGCCATTACACTACCTCGAGGTGCCCAAGCTCGTACACGTCTATATTTTCTTTATATACAAACTTTCTCTACAAATACGATATCTTTTCCTGCGTAAGCGGTAGAACTGTAGGGACTGTTGTAGTAACGTATGCAAATGAAGAGATATGTAGAAAGTACTTGGAAAAGTAGAAGAAAAAAAAAGCATGTCGTCATAGAGGACATGCAGAGTTGTGCTACAACTACTGCTATTCACATTGATATGCGATACATAACAATGGCGTCGCCCATAGTATCCATGATTTCATGGAACAACCCAAAACAAGTAGAAACACGGATGAGAATCTTTGCGGCATTTGCAAGAGTCAGTCAGTTAAGTGCCATACGTGATACACGCTTGGGCGATCATGTCTGACTGGGCAGAAGATTATCCCGCAGTAGGTTGCCATTGCTTTCTGCGGTAGACTGGTTGCCGACCAAGGCTATAGAACCCAATCTGTCCTGTTATTTAACCCATAACTGGAGGGAAGAGATGGATTAATACCTTTGCCAAGGGTATTTGCGCGTACGTGAATACAATGGATTCAACTGGAATTCGAACTCGACTTCTCGATTTCTCGTTCCGAGCCGATATCCACTGCACCACAACGCACATACCAATGGAGGAGAAAACGATATAACCGATTTTTATTCCTTGCTACAGTGGTATGCGAAACTGTGAAGAAAAGTTCAACGAGCGAGTTAGAAGAAACGACTTTTGACCAAATCGGGAAAGTCGTAAAAAAGAACAGAAAACAAAAAAACAAAAACAAATGGTAATTGCGGAAAAGAAAAAAGTTTTTGGAAGTAAGACAAGCCCCACAGGAGTTCATTATGCAATTTACATAGATTGAAAGAACTATTAAAGTATTGTACATTTGAAAAATTGGGAGCTCATAAAATGACTACAGAAGATGAATTAATTATTCTTAGATTAATTGAAAGCTTGCAAGACCAAAACCACAAGCGCAAAATACTAGAATGTCTACAGAGTAGCAGAATGAGTTTTGCAACAATTAGAGTTGATTATTTACATTAATAAACGAAAAAAGGAATTCAAGACATACAGGAAGAGCACTACCAAATCCGTAATTAAATGTGAATATTGTAGGAAAAGTCATATGAGAGAGTGGGTTATTCGTTATAATGAAATGTATTTGTGTGTTAAACTTAATTGATATATATATATATATATATATATATATATATATATATATATATCTTTATGTCTTTTGGTTGGTACAAAGGTCGTTAAAATGTTCATAGCAGTAATTGCCCAAAAGAGTTTGTGCATATGTATGTGTGTGCGTTCGTTTGTTAGGAGTGTCTTTGATGTCTCCGCTCAGTCCCGCGGGTAAGTGGCTCAGTGAACAGTGAAGAAGAAGATGAGAGAGAAAGGAGAGGCAAGCATAATGCGATCGCTTGAGAGGTCAAGGGACGTGATAATTATGCTTGTATTTTCTCAACTGGCGATGCTTCCTGTGTCGTCCTTTTATTTCGTCTCCGGGGCTCCGAATAAGTCATTTGGGAATTCACACTCGGATTTAATTCTGGGCTTCCCATTGGACGATAAACAAAATTCACGTCGGCTCGCGAAAAAAGTCCGTAAAAGGAATTTGATATTTATTTATTTTTGGTTTACCACCGGAACTTCTGCGTGGAGCCCATATGCGCAAAGACCAGTTTTGGTCATCTGGACCTCTGATGGCAAACATCCGGTCCCAACTTTGGGAAAAATATACTAAAATTGCAAAAAAAAAAAAAAAAAAAAAAAAGACAAAGAGATCATTTTCAGAACGTATACAAATACGAAAAGCAAATAAGAAAAGTAAAATTGTTCGACCCCCCCCCCCCGAAGAAGAAAAAGTTGGAATATTTACATTGAATACACAAAAAGGTGGTAGAGAAAAATAAGGATAAATGGCCAAGTATTTAACATGCAAGTTGATACGGGCAGTGAAATCACGACTGAAATTAAGAAAAAGCAATGTACAATTAAAGCAATTTGATGGAACAATCATAAAAACAATGAGTACATTTAAAGGTAATTTTGAAACCGACAAGCGTTTTGAAATAATTTCCATTACAATTGTAGCATACAAAAATGATTACGGATTGTTAAGGATTTATGTATTATAGAGACTAATCTATTCCATGGAAGCAGATGGAAATGCACTAGAATTGTTGAAAGCCTATAAAGCAAGCACTGACTAAAGGAAAACTATCATTTAAAGTATATAGAATCAAGAAAAGTTCTAGTTCATATCCTACCTTTGGTAGTACCCAAATTAAGCAAAGAGAAATGTAATTTTAACTGTAAGAATTATAATTATAATCCTTTTTGGGACTGATAATTTTTTTATAGTAAATATATACCAAGATACAGCGACATAATAAAATCATTTACAAAATTGCTAAAAAATGTTTTAAAAATGAATTTGAATAGACACAGAAGCAAATCATCGTTTTGAAACACTAAAGAATATTCTGACAAGAAAATTAATAATAAAAGTTTTTGATCCCTAAAAAAAAATAGCGTTAACCACGGAAGGCAAGTGAAAAGCTGATTGCTGATGTTTTATCACAAGAACACCCAATCATGTACAGATCAAGAAGGTTAATGTCAATAGAATATTGAAAAAGAAGCGCTAGGAATAGTATAAAGCATGGAAAGGGCACGAAAGTTTTTGATAGGAAAAAAAATTCTTCTTAAAATTGGATTAGAATTCATATTTAAACCGAGAAAAGAATTGTCAAACGTAACATTGTTAAGGATTTTAAGATAGGCAATAAAAATCATGGCATTCGATTTTTACATAGTGTACGTAAAAGGGATGTGCGTTGTGGTGCATTGGGTATCGGCTCAGAACGAGAAATCGGGGAGCTGTGTCCGAATTCCAGCCGAATTTATTGCATTCACTGTGTACAGAAGTGATTAGTAATATTTACAATAGAAAGATACAAGAGTCCAATCCGTCGTAAGACGTGTGTATACGTGATTACTTCCGGTACGCCACCGGAAGTGTGACTAACTCTTCACTGACTCGCACTGACTCTTCAGTAACTCATTAGAGACTCTCAAGTGACTCTCTACGACTCTCCTGTAGAGAATCCACCATTGCTATATATAGCAATGGGAACAGTCCATTTGTAGTCAAATAGGAGCGGCGCCCTAACAATATCAAACTCTGCTGTGGAAACATTTCATTCTAATTATACAAAGGATTTGAACAAGCTTTCTGCTCCGAAAAGTAAGTTGGTGCTAAATACTTCAGCACTACATCATACATCTGGAGGTGAAATGGTCGTTAGCAAGACATTAAACATGTCAGAAGATGACAAGCCTAAAACTGGTCAACTTGTTACCAAAAAAAAGCAATGCTGGACAAAGTTCTGGTGACCAGAAACAGAGGAAATCTTGTGCTAACAATGCTGCTAAGACCAATGTAGTGAGACCGATTATTGTAACCGATTCTGCCGATTTTTTAAAAAAAGAAGTAAGGCCGGAAAAAAGACGACAAAAACAAGATGTAAGATGAAAAAGTTGCCTTTGTCTAAAAACATTTATTTGTGCTGTTTTAAAGTTCACAATGAGCTTTTTGGTTGCCGCGGGACTGTTGTTGATTGAGCGGTGTCCACCTATCGTAGGCATAAGTCGTCGGTGTATACAGTTAACAGTGCGTAGGTCAGAAAATGGGCAATGAGTTGCTGGTCGTTGCTGCACCGGATGAATAAGATTGGTCTGCTGCGTGTTTGCCGTAGTCAGGTTGCTTAGACTTTTACCTACCCCACCCCGCCTGGGGGTATCCTGGTCACGGGACCATATATTTAACACTTTCCTCTCTCCACGGGCCTATTCTGGTCAACGTACACCAGATCTAACTCTTCCACTCTGGCCCCCTCAAACTCCGGCACCTTCCTATTCGGGTTGAGGAGTATATTCGGTCCTAACCGAACTTAAGGGGTTGGCCGTAGGTCCCCTGAGCATCCGAGATTATTTGACCGGTCCGCTGGTTTATTCGTGCTTCCTACCCACGTTCTGATTATTTGATCCAGGAAGCAGAAATCTTTGCCCCTCTCCCTGGGTTTATCCTGGTCACGGGACCATATATTTAACACTACCCCCTTTCCACGAGCCTATTCTGGTCAACGTACACCAGATCGAACTCTTCCATTCTGATTATTTGATCCAGAAAGTAGAAGTGTTGTTCGTTCACGGTCGACTGAAGATGTAGACACGGCTGGGGAGCCTGTGTTAAACATTTTAGAATGTAGCAAAAAGAAATAAAAAGTAAAAAATAATATCCGCAGAAAGCCGGACAAACAACTGTTTAAGGGTTGCACTGTTAATGTCTTTTATATAAGAAGAGAATAGTAGAAAAAGAAAAGGATTACATAAAGTAAAAGTTTTTAGTATATCGACTCACACACTGGATCCTTGACAGACAGACAGAGAGAGAGAGAGAGAGAGAGTGTGTGTGTGTGTGTGTGTGTGTGTATGTGTGTGTGTGGTTAACTTGTTGTTAAATCGTCTCAGAAGATATATAACTCTTTTCAAAAATATTCTCCGGACTCTTTTGACGGAGACAATCCTTCTCAAGTAAAACACTGGGACCACGGTGCTTTGCAAAGGTGCCTGACGGATGATGCAATTCCCATGTTGTCGAGCTGGTGACGAACCTTAAGTTTCATATACTCAGCGGTTTTTCAATGCGACCGCTACGACGACGATACTTCTCAAAGTCCTTCGGCGACTATTAAATTAAAAAAAAACCGCAACAAATTCGGGGTGACGATTTTCAAATCATAAATCACTTTGTTGGGAACCACTCAATCCGACTTCTTCACCAAAAATCTGTTTCACATAATCTTTTCATAATCCTCTTCTTCCTCTTCTTTGTCTTTTCGTCGTCACCGTCAGCCACAGCAAATACAATCTGCAACAAAAGCTTCCGTCTGAAACAATAGACCCAAATGCAAGTAAAATATAAAATATATTTTATTCTCCTTTTTCATACAAAGACGTCTTCGGTTAGGAGGTTGTTTGGTCCGAATTGTCAGCAACCTTACTCCAGCGACCCGATCTTACTCAACCGTACGCTTCCACGGTTGTGATATCCAACTCTTTTCTTCAGCATTACTACGCGCTTATATAGAAAACCCGGGTGGTTATAACCGACCCTTGGCCATGCATGCGATTATCACGAGTTTCTGGCTTACTCAGCTCTAATTCAAATTTTTAGTTGATAAAAAGTATTTCGTTCATTTCCATTGTCTTCTGATGACCCAGATTCAATGTCACAACTTATGCCTAGTTCAGATTTCGCTACCGGTAAACAAAATACGCTGATTTTATTTCGCTGTTCCAATTTACTCCAATTTTCTTTTATCAATAAAACTATTTCGTTCATTTCCGTTGTCTTCTGATGACCGAGATTCAATGGCACAACTTATGCCTAGATCAAATTTTCCCCACCAAACAAAACGTGCCGGTTTAATTTCACTGTTCAACTTACTCCAGTTTCAATAATAATAATAAATAATATTGCCACGTTTACGACGTTTCGGCCGTTGTACGTTTCCGCCTTCTTCAGGTGACAGGAATTTTGAACCCTTTAAACGTGTGCATGTTTTTGACTGTGTGTGTGTGTGTGTGTGTGTGTGTGTGTGTGTGTGTGTGTGTGTGTGTGTGTGTGTGTGTGTGTGTGTGTGTCACAGACTGCGCTAACTGTCGAAGTGTGGTCCGATCAATTTGACTGGGGTGTGAATTACATTAGCAGTCGGCGATTGATTCAGTGAGGTTGCTAAGCTGGAGGCTGCTGCCGGGTCGCACTGGACTGGTCGCTGGAAATCGCTGCATTGGGTTGGTACATATCTCGTGAAGACAGACTTTCCTGTCATGAAAAGGGCAGTTGTAGTAACGAAAGAAAAGACCTTTTGGTTGTCCTGAACAGGACAGTTGCTTTTCGTCCTGAAAAGGACAGTTGTTTTTGTTCTAAAAATAGATAGTTGCGATAGAAGTGGTAGGAGACGTCAGCAGGCGTGATGGCAGTCGAAGGTTTCAGACAGAGTGATAGCAGTCAAAAGCGTCAGGTCCCGGGAACAGCATGCCATCCTTCCTTCGCCTACTCAGACGGCTATTGACTCGTTTGCTCTTTTTTTCATCACAGTCGTTGTGAGCCTCGTTATCGTTTTGCTGAGTCTTGAACACGTTATGTGCACACCAGAGCTCTGAGGTGAGTAGCCTCAGGTTATGAAACCAACAAGTCAGAATGACACAGCATTGCTTGGTTCGGCTGAATAGCATACACATTAATGATAATCATGTCATTCTTTTCAAACATTGCAACTCACAAACAGCAGCAGCCCATAGAAACAAGCAAACAACCACACAGGCTACCTCCACACAGGTAGCAATTACCCATGCACAAAATCCTCTGACCTATCTAGAAAGTCTGTCAAACATAAAATAGACCACATGTTGTCTGGACAGCAGTTTTAACAACGAAAACGGAAATAAACAAGACAGTCAAACACCAAATGACAAAAAATGTTTTCTGAGTCGATGGATTAATGCTTTGAAAATAAATAGTTAATATTTTTCAACTAATAGGTTGCTTTTTTGTCAACAATAATAAAAAAAAAAACATGCATCGTGACAAAAGAGAAAATAAGGAAATAGAGACGGCAAGAGACTGCAACAGTTCACGACACCGGACTCAAAAGAAAATTCCCTTACTCATTCATCCGTCTTCCTCACCAAGCTACGTGATACTTACACTTTCCTCTTCACTTTCTCCGTTGCCTTTTTTTTTTCTCATGCTTAGACGCGAAGGAATCACATTTCTTTTCATCTTGACAAACAGGTACTGTAAGAACTTGTAAAGTCGACTGTAAGTCGCAGACGCGACGAAGACATTATTTATAAAAACACGAAAATAAACATATCTTATATTTTTATATTTAAACATCTTTTTCGCAGTTGTTGTGGGTTAATTCAAATCTACAACACACACACACACACACACACACACACACACACACGCGCGCACGCACACTCTGCCACTCGGAGAAATCGACATCACACTCTGCCACTCAGAGAAATCGACATCACACTCCGCCACTCAGAGAAATCGACATCACTAAGATAAAACACGAGTCCACATCGGCCTCAAAATGAACTTTCTAGATGACTTACTTGGATCCATCAATATATTTTCCTCTTAGTATCCTTCCCAAACCCCGCTCCGCCATCCATTTGCTCAGACCTATCAAATATGTCTCGCGCTGCTTTCCTCTGTCTCTCTTTCCTTCTATTCGTCCCGTGGGTATTAAATTCTCCAGGCCCTCCTTCCTCGTTACGTATCCCAGGAACTTCATTTGTCTCTTCCTGCTATTAAGTATAAGTTTTTTTCTCGTTTGCATCCTCTCCAAGACCTCATGGTTGCTGACGTGCTCAGTCCATGGTATCCTCAGCATCCTACTGTAAAACCACATTTCTGCTGCCTCAAGCTTCTCCTTCATCCTTGATAAGATCGTCCAACATTCACTTCTATACAGAAGGACAGGTATTACATCGCAATCCAACATTCATTTTTTTTTCAGTGAGATTTTCCTGTTTCTCGTGATTCTGGTTATCTTTTGAAATGCGTCTTTCAGTTAAGTGCCATACGTGAAACACGCTTCGAAAGAGACATGACTGACTAGGCAGAAGATTATCCCGCAGTAGGTTGCCATTGCTTTCTGCGGTAGATTGTTTGCCAGACAAGGCTATAGAACCCAATCTGTCCTTCTATTTAACCCATAACTGGAGGGGAGAGATGGATTAATACCTTTCCCAAGGGTATTTGTGCGTAAGTGAATGCAATGCGTCTTTAGCCATGCAAAATGTGTCTTTGGATCTCAATGTCACATTTTTCATCCTCTGTCAGAACACTTCCCAGGTATTTAAATTTATTTACTTGTTTTATTTGAGCTTCTCCAGCGTATAAACATTTGGGGTTTTCTTTTTGCTGATGATCATACATTCTATTTCTTGAACTTTATGCTCAGTTCTTCCTTTTCGCTTTGTTTCCAAAATGGTACGGCGCGCCTCATAGGTGTGACGGAAGAAGATAGCAGGTGAGGCAGAATGATTAAAAGATAATCACAGATTTAGATACAGTTTCAAAAATTAATATGATTTCAAAATTTAAAATATTATTATACATACTTGACATCGCATGCATGAGTCTCAATGTAAATAATTATTAACTGATTCTATCATTGTGATATTTTTCCATTTCGACCTTGTTGCCAAGAATTTTTTTTATAATCATATCGCCCCAATCAAGGCATTTTACTGCCACTGTTTTGCAGAGGGTTACATAGGAGGAAAGTTATGAGAAAGAGTGACAGGTTATAGGGTGTATCAGAAAGTGGGTAAGAGAAAGATGAGAATACTGATGAGAGTGGAGTGGACGGAGAAAGAAGCATGAGAGAGAGGATGCCGGTTAGTGAGATAGAAGATGACTATTGACTTTACATTTAAATTCTTGGAGATTGTAGCTGTCGGGGAAGCAAGTAAACGGAAGGGAATTCCACAGGCGGGAAGTGCGAGAAAAGAAGCTGATGGAGTAGAATTTGCGTTTATATTTTATTAGTTTCACATTAAAAGGGTGGGACCTAGTTGTTAATCTTTTGTCTCGAGTAAATTCATATACAGGCACCAGGAAGCTAAGTTCATCGGAGCAGAAGCCGTGAAAGTATTTGTAGAAGAGACACGGAGAAGCCACATTGCGCCGGTGAGAAAGTGACTGTATCTGAGCTGCCAAGTCGGGATCGATCACATTACAAATTCTTCGTTGGATTTTGTCAAGGATCCCTAAGTGGATAGCAGGAGCACCCTACCAGATATGGCAGCAGTATTCAATGCACGGGCGGATGGTAGATTTATATATGTGCAGGATTGTTTCAGACGGGAAAAACTTCCTGGCCCTACACAGAGAACCGATTTTCTTAGCAGCGGATATATATGGATTCTATATAGTCATTCCATGAGATCTGTTGTGAGAGTTTACACGAGGAAGCGTAGTGTAGATTGGCCCTACCAGGAATTTAGAACTCAGGCAGCATTGTTCTCAGAGTCATTGAACCACGAAAGTCCCTTCACCATGACAGGGAGCTACCATCATGACAAACTGTTTACTCCGATATCCAGTGGAAAATATATATGTATTTTTACACAGTTGTACTATAAGCGTCTGCGAGTGTTCTTAGCTAAGTTTTGTGTCGAGGTACCCCCGATAAATACCGAAAATCGATAATCGAAAAAATCGGGTTACAGAAGGAGTGGTCCGATTTTAATCAAATTTGATACACTCATAGACAAAGACATAAGAAACAATATTCAGAAGTTTCAAGGTTGCATTTCTTATAATAGTGCAGAAAATCGATAATATATATATATATGTGTGTGTGTGTGCCGGTTTATCTGCCTGTATGTCTGTATTTTTTGTCAGCCCTTTTATTTTAGTTTTTGCTTCGGATTTGGCTCTAAGTAGGTTTAATTGTAGTTCTTAGTCTCAGCCATGATACCATTTACTTAGAGGACTAATTTAGCCTTCAAAATTCACTTTACGACGAAAAAAGCTTATTTGATATCGATACCAGAAATCAAAATTTGACTTACATCCATTCATTTTTCTTTCAGTCTATGGGATACATATTTTTTTTTATTAAAATAGGCATCAGGAAAACACAATAGAACAATCTAGAAAAATTGGATCAAAACAGCAGTAGAATTTAGATTACATTTTTATATTTCTCAACCAATCAGCTAAAAACTTAGAATAAGAACATTCTAGAAAAATAGGCTTGGAAGTAAATTAACACAAAAATATTTAGGCCCCAAAACAAAATAGTAAAATAATAAATCTGATTGGTCAGTAAATGTTTTCACACCCTAATGTTAGGAAGCTTAGTTGATCCCCTATTAATGTATATAATACACACAGTGTTAGAAAAAAAGGGGGTCAGTCATCAAGCAGTCACCAAGCAGTAACCAAGCAGGCCATTAAGTCCGCATGACACCGTATACTTTGCCGGCCATGTCCTTTCTTCCATGCCAAAAATTCGTGACCTCGCTCCAAGGACCTTAAAAAGAAAAGCCGACGAATTTTCTTTGAGCAACGCGACACCTTGTCGCCAACTGAAACAACGCACCAAATGTAAGTAGGAAAGGCTTATTTACAGACTTTGCTAATGCAAACTCGTACACGTTTTTGGACAAAAATTAACTTCTTGCCAAGTTTATATTTATCAAAAAGGCAATTTTAGAATCATGTATTTTGTTGGTTTCTACATACCATTTTATTTGTCACAGAATAAATTGTTTGTTGTTGAATGTCCGTTGTAATTTATTCCTTCACTTTGCGCGATTGCAAAATTAGAGTGTTGTATTTGTGGGGGAAATAATCAACATATAACCCAGCAAATACCAAATCCCCCACAAGTCTACGGTTTCGCTTTAACTGGAAACAATTATTGCTTTTTAGTTTTTCGTGCCAACGTCCAAAGAGTCTGAGCTCCAGGACCATGGATTAGTTTCAAAGCTTTCATTACAACCGAGCAACGCCGGGCTATACTGCTAGTAATAATAATAAACAAACCAGGGAAGGTTTTAGCCCTCAGCGCAATTTTATGACCACCGCTTCCGAAAAGTACAGAACCGCGCGCTCTTTCAACACGTAGCGTTCGGGTGCGTTTGAGAACCTCCACCGATGCAATCTTTTTACTTGGATCTTTCCAACTCAACGCAAATATGATTTGAGCTCGAACATTACAGCCATTCTTAATTTTATCTCACTTATTTCTGGACCAGAAAAAGAAAATAGACATTTCCAAATTTGCCTTCTCATTTTTTTTCGATGTTTTAATTTTTAATCTCTCAGTCTCATACTGTTTGAAAGTTTGGATTGTTAATCAGGCTTAGTTTTTTAATAAGGTGTACAAAATAAATTTTTGTGCAAGCTTTAGTTTGCAAAATATTTTATTATATATATATATATATATATATATATATATATATATGTATATATATATATATGTTAAGTAATTCATCAAGCTTTTTTTTTTATTTTGTCCTACGGGTAAAGGAGCTTGGATGTACTTATTTTTCAAAATTTTGTGGTGATACCGAGCAAAGCGAGGGACCGGATGTTTGCAATCTCACGACCAAAAAGCAAATGACCAAAACTGGTCAATGCACAGCCGGCTCCACGCAGAGGTTCCGACAGAAAACCAAAAATTAACAAATATCAAATTCCATTTCGCGAGCCTACGCGAATTTTTTTTTATCGGCCAATGGGAAGCCCAGGATTAAATACGGGTGTATTCCCAAATGACTTGCTGGGACCACAAAGACGAAATAAAAAGCCGACACAGAAAAGCTTCGCCAGTTGAGAAAGTGCGCGCATAATTAACACGTCCCTTGACCTCGTCAAGCGATCATACTATGCTCGCCTCTCACCTTCTTCGCTGTCTAATGAGCTATTTACCCGAGCAAAGGAATGGAAACATCAAAGACATTCCTAACTGACAACGCTCACACATACATACCCACAAACTCTCTTTCGGCATTTACTGCTACGAACATTTTAACGTCCTTTGGATCCATTCTAAAGACATTACTTTATTTGTAAAAAACCGTAATTGATATATGTGTATATATAAAATGTTGTTTCTATACTCAATTTGATTTTCATGTTTTATAACCCCTTTTATAACTTATACTGGGCAATCTACTAACGAGGCCAAATTCTGTTAATCTCTTTCAACATACAACTTACGTTTCACCAGAACGGATAAACCACTATAAGCTCTTGCCTCAATGTGTACTAATAATATTTTCATAAATATTTAAAAAAAAAAAAAAACAACTTTCGTTTTCAGTCAGAGAAAAGTTTACTAGCTTAAGGTATTTTTATTTTATTTTTTTGTTTTCAGTTGTCTTCTCTGCTAACCAAATTCTTTCCATTAATGATTTTAGTTTTATTGTTGTTGTCTTCACAAAATGGTACAGTTAAAATAGAAAAAATAAGCGACATTAAGACGATAAGAAGAGTAACCTTTGCTGAAAATGATAATTTAGGGCCTTGGCTAGGCATCAGCCCTTACGATCTCCTGAGATGTGGAATGTGAGTGCTCGTCTTTTCAGAGGTTACATATTTTTTTATCTAATTTCGCGTTGTCTACTTCGTTAGTCAAAGGGTATTCAATCTGGGAGGATGGTTGTGAAAAAGTTACACTTATAACGAAAATTAATTCAACAGGAATAAATAATCTATCAGAAGACAAGAGTTATGGTCCTTAGTATTCAGATATTTATAATAGAGTTATCGCCCTTGCCGAAAGCTGGAAGTTTCTTACGGATTAAAAGTTCAGTTATAAAATAATACTGCATAACAAGAATAAGTCAACCCAAGGTGATAATGGCTTTGAGAGGATTGCAGTTATTTAAGGGTTTGTCTAGATGTGTAAACAGAAGCCCTACAATTCTCCAGCAATATGTAAATCTACCTTTACCCTCACGGCTCTACTCTTCAGGTGAGAAAAATGCACCGGCTTTCCTTTGTGTTAAAAAATGCATTTTCATTTTTAGTAAAATGATTTTATTTTTAAATTAATGTCTTGATAATTTGCTTTTTCTATTTAAATTGTAAAGACTTGCACAAATTTTTAATTAGTTTTCCAATAAAGGCAAACTATTCCAAACAGTTGACTGACAACGTCATCAAAATGAAATTTATATTGTAATGTAAAAAGTAACTGTTCTGAAATTAATTTACAATAATTGTATTTGGAAAAATGAAAAGATTTTGCCTCCTCGTTATTTATGACAATAAAATTATATATTTAAAAAGCTGTCAAAAAATTTAGAAAAATAGTTTATTGAATAAATCAATATACGAATAAAGTTTATTCGTATATTGATAATCCACCCGATGTTGACTTCTGTCTTTCTCTAGTCTAAATTATGACGAAACACATTTGTTTTCTGTACCCTCTAAAAAAATAAGGTCAATAAAGCTAAAGTTGGCCTTACCTTCTTAATTCTTAAAATAAAACTTAACCTTATTTCATTGCTATCATAAAACTTTGGCATTGGCTATTGTCAATTTCAACGCCTGGCCTGAAACCATATCTGCATGCCAACCTTTGCTTAACGTTAACCTTTTTTATGTTTCGAATATTTATAAACTGTGTTCAATATATGTACGGAGATTAAATTGGAATATATTGCATTTCAGGACGTGACGTTATTCTATTTTATTTTTTTGTTTGTTTCGTTTCTGATGCATTACTTTTCAAATCGAAACAGCGGCTCAGAATATGAAGCTCCGTGAAGTAGTTTTTTATGGGTGTAAAAAATTCACTATTTGACTGCACACTATAGAAATGATTTCGAACGTTAAAAAATTAAAAAATCAATGATATTCATTTTTTGGTTTCATTTACCCGACACCAGAGATTTAGATTGCAATTTCAAAACCGGTATTTCATTCCCCACCTCATATTTCCATTCACTTTTTTTGTACCAAAAAAAAAAAAAAAAGAAAATTATTTTAGTTTTTAAATAATTATTTGAAAACAAACTTACTTGTCGGGCCTCGGCTATGCTTGTCAAATTGGCCTTGTGCCAAACACAACCGAAGTCCCAATAATTTAAATATCAGAAGGTTGGATGTTGAAATGGGGAAGATTAAAATATTTCGTTTGTTACATTAAAGTAAAATTTTTATTAACAGAATAAAAAAAAATGTTCATAGAGAAAATGCATTGTTCAAAGAGAAATGTAAGTATTTAGATGTTCCACAGAAATTCAGAGTTCAAGTTTGATAGTAGCAAAAAAATGCATGTATATAAAAATTAAAAAGGTTACTAGTAAAAGTCTGTGTTCTTTTACTTTTTATGGGCGGTCAAGAGATGTGGTTTAATTAGTGGATTTTAGTCATGTGACTGGCTCCAACAGCATGCCCATTTTCTAGATGTGAAAAAAAAAATTGACCGGAGTCAATAGATCAATTTGCTATTTCCTATCCAATCAAAATCTAGAATCTTACTTTTCACACTGACTTGTGAAATTTGCCTTGGTCTGGGTTTTTCCAAAATGTTTTTAGTCATTTGGATCCAATTTTGCAGGTGTGCAATTTTACTTTTTTTGTTTGAGTTATTAGATGATATAGGATTTGTATTCTAGATACTTAGGTTTTATTTCTAGCTGACAAAAATATTGCAAATTTTTAGTTTAATCACGCTGTCAATATAAGCTAATTTAGATTAATTATTGAATTTATAGTTTTACAAATAATAATTGAAGCCAATGAAAAAATCTAAGCAATCCTTAACTTTCCCTGCCTACAAAAAAAAAACGGTGTCTCAAAACAGGTTTTTTTTTTCTCTTGACACCCTATTATTTTAACTACTTTAACTCTTCTTCAGCAATGTTGCCGCTTAGACATAGTGTAATGGTTTGTATTCAATCTTTACTGGATGTTCTACATTTTCATCCTTCTGCCACATCAAAGCTGTGCTTAGTAAAACATTATTAACATTTTTGGCTATTTCTACTACATGGTGTAAATGGTTGGCAAACTTTTTTAGTGATTAGCTACCTCATTAATTAAATGTGTAAGATTTCTTACGGGAATATTGTTTTATAGTACCTGAAACAATGGTGGTGAGAAAATGCACAAAATAACAGACTAATTGATTTACAATGCAAGCAAAAAAAGTTTAAAACGAGTTTCTTTTGTTTGAAGTAAATTGCATATGCAACAAAATGTTCATAAATATGTTTGAGTGGGATTTACTGTGTGAAGCATTCACAGCTATTTTAGCTTCAACATGGAAAGTTAATATCACCAGCTCAAAATAGGAAAACCCAGAGAGTTACTTTAAGATTTATTTGTTTAAAGGCTCTACTGATATTAAAGGACACTACTATAGTTTCTCAAGTGAGATAGTTATACACCAATCTCCAGAAAGAGAATTTTTATTGTCGGGTAATAAAATAATTTCTTAGGCCATCTAATATGATGACCGCTCTTTGAAGTTCTAGGTTGTGTCTACTTGGTGGTTCCTAATGAATCAGAACAAATATTTTCTAAATGTGCCAGTTTTAGTTGGTTAATGGAAATATTCTCTTGTCCATTAAATACAACTGTGAAATATTTTTCTGTACTTTTTACTACCTTTACATGGACCTCAGTAAACTGGTTGTAAGGGATGTTTGGTTGCATTGTCTTTTCCTGCCACAAATTTGCAGTTTTTGAGTGATTCTGGCACATATGTTACATGGATCGATTGTCTAGGAGATGGTGTTGTAACTTGAGACATCTTCAATTTCAACGTATGTACAAATAAAACAAGATTTATGATTTAGTTCATTTGGTTTAATTATTAACTCTTCTGAGAGACATAAAAGGTATACCATATACAAGTTCAGCTGCAGAACTTTGAACCAGATTTTACAGCATTAATAGAATATTCTAAAACCAAGAAATATAGTTCAGTGCTGTTTTTTGGGGATTCCTTCAGAGAACGATGAAATTTTTCTCTCATGCCATTAGCTTCAGGATGGTAAGCAGTTGTACGAATTCTGGTTGTACCAAGTTAATTGGTTCGGAAGGGAAAATCAAAGATTCAGATTGTGTTCCTCTGTCCATAATAATGGTAATTGGAACACTGAATCTGCTGACCCAACCAGCTCTAAAACCCTATGCAACTGATTTTGCATTGATATCAGATGAATCTGTTAATGCAGGTGAGGAGATGGTAATATTCATGACAAGGAGGGAATGGTCCGGTGATGTTGATATGGTCAAATTGAGTATCAGAAGCAGGAAAAAAATGTAGGAGCTGATTTAGTGTGTCTCACTACTTTGGCTTTTTGACATTGTATACAATGATGTGTCCAATCCCTTATATTGTTTATTCCTGGCCAGATATAATTTTTGATAGTTAACCTGCAGGTTGCTTTTATACCTAGGTATGATATTGAATGCAGAGTGTCAAATAGTTTTCTACAGAGAGTTTCTGGAATAAAAGGCTACAAATTTCCTGTAGAACTGTCACACCTAATAGAATGTTTCACTTGTGGAATATATGTTCATTTATGAAGAATTATCCTCTAGAAGAGATTTTAGATCTTCATCTTTTTGGGAAGTTGCAATAGCTTCAGAATCTATATTAACTGTAGAAATGTTCCTGGAGAGACTTTGCTAGAATGTTTGAAGAGCCTTTGATATGTCGAATATCAGTGGTAAATTGGCTAATGAAATCAAGGGGCCTAGGTTCTTGAGGAGAATAGGCATCCGATTTCTGCTTTTGCTCTTATTAAAGGTATATGAGCATGTGAAAAGACCTACCTTCCAAGAAATGTTGAAGTGCCCAATGACACAGTACACTACCATTAACTCTCATCTGAAAGTACTCTATCTAATAGTGGTTTCTTATAACTTCTTTGAAAAGAAAAACACTGGTAACCATTCATCTGATTCACGTTGTTGAAAGAATGCTCCAATGGCAAAACTTGAAGCACCTACTACCAAGGATAACTCTACTTGATTGGGAAAAGTCAGGTTACTAATAGTGGCTAATTTTTCCTATGCTAAATTAAATACTGACACCTTTTCTTTAGAAGATTTATATCACAGTTTTTTCTTTTGTCAACAAGGAAAATATTTCTGCCAAGTTGGAGATAAATTTCCTATAAAAATTTAATTTTATGACCTAAAATGTCAACTTCAGACAATCTAAATTTACATTTATTTGGATTAACTACAACACCATATTTTCTAAATCTTTCAAAAACCTCTTGTAAATTGTGTTTATGTTCTGCTGAAAAGCTGGCAATAAACAAATCATTGATGTAGCAGAAAACTGAATCTATCCCTTGAAGAACTTGGTTTATAAATCTTTGAAAGGATTAGGCTGCATTCTGTAGTTCAAACGGTAAACATAAAAATTCATAATGCCCAAATGGTATTGTAATGGCTGTCTTCTTTATGTCAGTGTCTGCTACAGGTATCTGATTGTAGGCTCAGATAAGGTCAATTTTTGGTAAGCTCTTAGTTCTATGTAGTTGACTGATAAAATCTTGAATATTAGTGATTGGGTACCTATCAGGAAGAGTCATCATGTTCAGTTTGCATTAATCGCCACAAGGTCTTCATGAGAATGACTTTTGTTTTGGTACCAAGCATAGAAGTGAAAACCACTCACTTTTTGAAAGATAAATTCCTCCAAGGTTTAAGTGCTGGAATTCCTGTTTAGCAGTCTGGAATTTATCAGCAGCAAGTTGACAAGGTAATGTTGACTTTCTAAGCGTTGCTCGGATATAGCACTAGGCTGAAAGTATGGGGTACCCAGTGAGGATTGAACTCACTACTTGGTTGCAATCGGTTCTAGTGAGACAAGCTCACTATTACACCACCTCAAGGTGCCCAAGTCAACAAAGTAATGAGAAGACAGGTGAAGCAGGTGTTTCAATGTAATGCGTGATGTTATAGGGGTGTTGAATTTTTGTTCAGTTATGTCTAAAAAATTGGAAAATATTTTCAGAATTTCCTTCTGCTGAAGCAAATTTGAAACTAGGAAGTGTTACCAACTATAGGAAGCCAATAGATTTGATATCAGTCAATTATTGTCTTTTAATAACAATTAACAGACCATAATGGTGCAAAAGTCCACGTTCAGTATTGATGTAGTGATATCAGTCATGAATAAAGTCCACTGGAAATCACATTATACTAACAAATTGTCGTACCACCTGTTAGGGTTCCAGCTATGGGTAAATAGTTACCCCCCCCCCCCCCCGCGCCAAACTGACGTCAAAGGACTATAAAAGTAGACCTTCATAGTAAAAATTCCAGGAATGCATTTTTGAAGTAAAAATATTGCCAGCGATACACTTTTTGAAGGAAAAATAAAAATATTGCCAGCAATACGTTTTTTGAAGGAACAATGAAAATATTGCCAGCAATAAATTTTTGGAAAAAAATAAAAAAACCTACCAGCAATACATCTGATTCCTCAAAAACCACTTTACAAAAATACATCAAAGAAAGCTGATCTTCAAACTTATTTCTTACAAAGAATATATATTCTTTTCATACAAATCTATTGTAAAAATCTTGTAGGCATTAAATAACCCATTGAGATTGATTTGTCATAAAACAAACCAAGCTAAACCTTTTGACTTGCTCCTGTATCATTGTTTGCTTCTCAATGAACAGCAATGCTGGTATTTTTGTAGTTGTTGAATTTTTCTAGTTAAATCACTTATTTGCCTTTTCAACAATTTATTTTCCTCATGTATTTGGGTGATATTATTTAGAGTCCATACACTTGGAACTTGGTTGTCATGGGTCATGACTTCAACCATTTTAGCAGCCATATCACACAGCTTATTTATGGGTACATTGTCTCCCATTGCTGTTAAGGATATCTGCATTATTTGTGGCAGCTTTCCTATAAATATGTCTTGTAAAACATCATCATCCGACATTTTGCTGGACAGAGTCAGTAAACGACGCAGAAGTTGAGATGGTTCCCTATCTCCCAATGCTTCAGTTTACGGAATTACTAACAATACATTTTATAGCAAAATAACCAACAGTACATTTTTTCTGTAGTTGACACCATAAAATGGTGTTAAAAATATTTAGATTTTAGCATTAAATAACCCATTGAGGTTGATATGCTACTAAACTAAATCACTATTTTTTTGTTTTCTTCTACCCATTCTTGACTAACTAAATATGCTGAATGATTAACTCATCAAAATTCTCTGAAGTACTTTGTTTTTGAATTATTTCTTTCAATTTATCAATAAATTGTAATCTTACTTTAACAATTTAATGAGACAATGAGCAAACATATCACTAAACTGGATAAGTTTGGAAATACTTAGTTTCAAATGTTTACAAAGAAAAATGTTGTGTGCTACATTCATTATTATAATGCTTTTTATTTTTTTTAACCAGGTACTGATCTTCAATATATAGAAATTGAAAAAGCTGGTGCAGCCAATAATATAGGTGTCATCACTTTGAACCGACCCAAGGCACTCAATGCTCTCTGTGATGGTCTCATGAAAGAACTGAAAAAGGCTGTTGATGGTTTTGAAGCTGATTCTGAAGTTGGATGCATTATTCTCACAGGAAAGGGAAAAGCTTTTGCTGGTACGTCCTTGTAATATTCTGATTGATTGATTTGTTTAACAGTATATCAACTCAATCATTTAATGTCAAAATTTAATTTTCTTGGGAGCTTAATAGTACATTTTCATCACTCATCAACTTATTGAGACAACATTGTATATGAAAAATGTTAACAACAAATTTAAAATTCACTATTTGTCCTCGAGATGTGTTTTGAGTTCTATATAAGGATTAACTTGATTTTCGAAAAGTAATGCTTCCCATTTACTTAAAAACAAAATGAAAATAATGCTAGCCTGTGAGGTTAAAGGACACAATGGAAAGACACCCATTCTTCCACTGTCCAAAAAAGTGTGAAGAAAAGTAAAAATAAAACCTAAGGTAATGCAAAAGTGCAATAATCAAGAAAGTTATTCATTTCATAAACTAAGTTTTTTTAACCATTTGTTTTTTTTTAATATATATATATATATATTAAGACAAGTGAAGAGAACCAACAGTTTTACAAGTTCAAGTTCTCTGGCATTTATTTTTACTATAAAAATGTTCAATACAACAAATATTGTAGTGCATAATACAATGTTAATTATTTTAATTAAAAAACAAAATTATATATAAGCTTATATACAGTGGGGAAAATAAGTGTTGGACACATCCCATTATTCTTTATTTAACACATTTTTTATGCAGCGAATAACGCGAAAATTTAACAAGAAATAGTTACTCATTTAACAATAACAAATAACTTTAGAAATTGGAACATTTTAATGCATAACAAAAATTATATAATAAAAACGAGAATAGCCTGGAAAAAAAGTGTTGGACACACTAACACAATTTCATCTAATATTTAGTTGAAAACCCCTTATTGGCTATTACAGCTTCGAGGCGTTTTCTATACGACGAAACTAATTTGTGACAACGATTAGGCGAGATTTTGGCCCACTCTTCAACACATACTTTCTTCAAATCCTGAATATTACGTGGATCTCGCTGGTGGACCATGATTTTGAGCTCTCTCCCTAGATTTTCTATAGGATTTAAGTCTGGGGACTGACTGGGCCACTTAAGAACATCTATTTTGTTCTGTACGAACCAATCGGAGGTTATTTTAGCAGTATGTTTGGGATCATTATCTTGTTGAAAGATCCATCCCTGTCACATACCTAACGCATTGGAAGCAGGCAAGAGATTATTTTCAAGAATTTCCCGATATTTGGCTGCATTCATCTTTCCATCTATAATATGAAGTGACCCAGTACCATTTGAAGAGAAGCATTCCCAGAGCATGACATTTCCACCACCAAACTTTACAGTGGGGAGGGTGTTCTTGGGATCGTGCGCTGTGCCATCTCTTCTCCATACTCGACGTATAGAGTTAATGTCGAAAAGTTCAATTTTCGTCTCATCGGACCAGATCACATTATTCCAGTAATCATCTGTTTTCAATAAGTGGCTTCTTGCAAACTCCAGACAAGCATTAACATGACATTTTTTTAGTAATGGTGTCTTTCGAGGTGTACGCGATTTAAGACCGTTGCGTCGGAGTACATTACTAATCGTTGGTTTCGTTACTACTATCCCTGCTTTTTCCAAATCTTTCTGAAGTTCGCCTCGTGTTGTTCTCGGTTGCTGCTGAACTTTTCGTACAATCTTCCTTACTGCTCGATCCGACATCTTGCGAGGAGCTCCGGTGCGCGGACAGTTCACGGTTGAGTCATGCACCTTCCATTTCCTAATAAGGTTTCCTATGGTGCTTACAGGGATTTTGAATTGAGCAGATATACGCCGATAACCAATTCCATTCTTGTGCTCGGCAATAATCTTATCACGAACGACTTGAGAGAGTTCTTTACGTTTACTCATCCTGAGAACCTTCACGCGTGATGGCTTACTGGTGACTAACGTGTTCCAATACTTTCCAACGACGTAGAGTATGGTTGTGCTGAAAGAAAAGAGAACTCTTTAACTTCCGCTTGTACCTTCCAGAAGTGAATTACTTCCCTTGACTTTTTCTTTCCTTCTTTCTTTATTCCTTCTAACTAAGCTGCAGATTCGCGGCGTCTTATACCTTGCTTAATTCTTAGTTAAATAAAGCTTATCTTAAGCTACCTCCGTATCTGTCTTTTTATTACAATGGTCTACAACAATCGAGACACTTCTAAAACGTATAATAGTGTCGGCAAATTAAAATGCAAATAACAATTTCCAGCATTATTTATAAAAAATAATAATAAAATATAATTTAAAACAATGTGTCCAACACTTTTTTTCCAGGCTATTCTCGTTTTTATTATATAATTTTTGTTATGCATTAAAATGTTCCAATTTCTAAAGTTATTTGTTATTGTTAAATGAGTAACTATTTCTTGTTAAATTTTCGCGTTATTCGCTGCATAAAATATGTGTTAAATAAAGAATAATGGGATGTGTCCAACACTTATTTTCCCCACTGTATATATATTCACACACACAAGTATAGGGTATATACATAGTGTGTGTGTGTCTGTATTATATATATAGTGTGTCTGCACATGCTATAGTAGGAATTTTTGCGAACACCTTGAATTTTTCAGAAAGATCACAAAATTTTAGTCATTTCATTAAAAGTTTTAACGTCAGGGATTTCATGTAATTTTTAAAATTTAAAGGTGTTTCATGAAGTGAACAAGAAAAACATTTATTTTGTAAAATCCCTTAATGATAATATCTTTTAACTGAATTCAACTTTTAGAAGCATAAGAAAGTTGTTCAAATAGTTTAAAATGAAGAGTTATCATCTGGAGATAAGACATTGACAATTATATACAACTTCAGCTATCCTTTGTTAAGGGCTGATGTTGTGAAGCATATTTTGCTCTGTCTTGATAGTCTGGGCATTGAACACTTTACTGTATAAGTAAGTGTTTGTCTTTTGGTTTTTGTTTCTTTCTTTATAATTTTTTTATTGTGTTAGGTTGTCAGGTAAGTGACCTGTTAGCCTCATCAATAGCATTTGTTTTTCTTTAGTAGTGTGTTTGTTTGTATATGTGTGTGTGTGTGTATATATATATATATATATATATATATACATACACTATAGTCATCCACAGACAGATCTGTTTTGCTGTATCACAGCTCATCAGTGCAGTTAGACTCCAATCACTTCCTAACGCAGGATTGAAACCCGACCGAATCGGTGTCAGTCGGTGATTCTACCCCTAGGCCACGAGCGTCCGGTAGAAGAAAGCAAACTTTTTTAGCGCGTATAAACATGCCCAATAGCTAGAGTGCTCTAATTCATTATTGAATGAGCGATGCGTATATGCCGAAGTACCTCCTGTTTACAAAGTCTCCCACTCTTCCAGAGTGCTCAATCAGGGTGTGAGAGCGTAAATATATATATATTTTTTGGACTCTCCCGTCAATTTCAACGTATGAGGTTCAGACAACTTATATTTATAAAATTCATTTATGTTTTTGCCTCTGATGACTTTTCAGTCCAGCAAGAGATCTGCAAACAAGGCTGCAAATAGAACATGAATGTAGACTGACCGCTGCAGACAGTGGTGCTGCTGCTAGTCGTTTTGCTCTTTCTCGGTTTTCTTTCAGTTTGTTTATGCTTTCAGATTGAAACTTCTGGCTACCTTCAAAACACAGTGATCTGCATTCTTTGCGGTCACTTACTACATTTTCAAGACCTGCATATGGTATGTTCACTGCAGACAGGTTACTCTTCAACTTGTCTTTGTACCTAAGCCAAGGCCGTCTCACATTCCTTCTTCCATCCGCCAGCTGACTGTACTATCACAATCTTCGGAATTCTGTCATCAGGCATCCTCAAGACGTGACCAGCCCAC
Organism: Ascarosepion bandense; assembly: GCA_037127315.1. Taxonomy (NCBI): domain Eukaryota; kingdom Metazoa; phylum Mollusca; class Cephalopoda; order Sepiida; family Sepiidae; genus Ascarosepion; species Ascarosepion bandense. The sequence continues at coordinate 6,564,540 of JBBBDQ010000357.1, read as the reverse complement.
TGCAATTGCGATTGGATAAGGAATGGTTCAATTCCAGATATTTTGCATTTTGTGAACAATTCAGCATTTGAAACCTTGTCACGGAGGCCAAGACCACAAATGGAGCGTAGACAGCTTTTGTGGAATACGTCTAACTGATGAATGTGATGTCTGTACGGAGTCCACGATTCAGAGCCATAAAGAAGAATGGAAAGAACAACAGCACGGTAAACTAGGATTTTTGTGTCTAGTCAAATACCCCTTTCGTCCCACAAGCGATGACGAAGATTTCCAAAGGCACAAGTGGCTTTAGCAATTCTGTGAACAATTTCATCGTCAAGAGAATCTCTTTGGTTCACCTTGCTAACGAGGTAAGGAAAGGACTTGACATAATTTATATCATGATCGTCAACTTTCAGTTTACGCTCAGGAAATCTATACTCAGGTGGATTTTGCCTTACACCTTCAACTTGTTTTGGAGTAGGGTGTGGTTGATGTACTACCTCAATCTTTTTTTATGCTAATTGTCAATCCAAAGGCTTTGCATGTACCAGAAAAACGATCAAGAAGAGCCTGGGCTTCTTCGAAGGATGTGGCTACCAGAGCAGCATCGTCGGCGAAGAGCAAATCGCGAATAATTTTGGTGCGAAGAAGAGTTTTGGCTTTAAACCATTGATGGTTAAATAAGCCACCGAATGACCGAAATTGAAACTTGACGCCAGTGTCCATGTCACTAAATGCATGTTTCAGCATGAAAGAAAAGAAAAGTGCAAAGAGAACTGGTGCCATTACACATCCTTGCTTGGTCCCGTTTGTAACATCGAAGGGATCAGACATCATGCCATCTGAGACAACATTGGCCTTCATTCCCTCGTGGAATGAAATGATCACATTTAGCATGTTTCCGGGAATACCAAGCTTCCCCAAAACTTGCCAAAGAGCGATTCACAGTGTCAAAGGCTTTCGTCAGGTCAACAAACACCATGTACAATTCCTGATTTTTCTCCCGGACCTTTTCTGCCACTTGGCAAAGGGAAAAGATCATATCAATGGTGCCACAACCCGATCGAAAACCACACTGGGATTCAGGATACACCTTATCAACGAGATGTTTGATGATCCTGTTCAAGATGAGCCTAGCCAGAATCTTTCCTGTAATCGAAAGCAGAGATATCCCACGATGGTTGTCACAAACATTCTTAACTCCCTTATTCTTGTAAAGATGTTTGATGCAGGCATCTTTGTAGTCCTGTGGAACTCGACCTGCTTTCCATATCTTCACAAAAAGAGCATGGAGCCTTTTTACCAATGCATGCCCACCATACTTATACACTTCAGGTGGAATTGGGTCCTTTGGTGATGGGGACTTGCCAGAAGCAATTTGCTTGATGGCTTCCCATACTTCATGATAAGCAGGTTCCAATGACAATTCTGGAATATCTGGATTCTGGGGAATAGAAGATATGACATCATTGTCAATGACAGATGAGGTGTTTAAGATGGTTTCAAAGTGCTCCTTCCAACGGATGAGGATATCCAATTTGTCAGAAAGCAATGCCTCTCCGTCAGCTGTGCTTAAGGGAGAAGCACCGCCTTTCTGAGGACCAAACACCTCTTTCAGACCATCATAGAAGGCTTTCGTATTCTTGCTGTCAGCAGCTTCCTGCAGTTCAAGTGCCTTATTGTACCACCAGCATTCTTTCATAGCTCGGAGAGCACGTTGCACCTCACCTTTACACTTCCTGTAAACCACATGCTTCACTGTTGAGTTTTTGTCCTCAATCCAACATTTGTGAGAAGAGTGCATTTGGTTGATCATTGCTTTTACTTCTTCATTACTTTCGTCAAACCAATCCTGATGTTTTCTTCGTGGTATCCCAAGGACCTCCACTGCTGCAGAGTGAGTCGCTTCTCACAATGCTTTCCAAGAAGATTCAACATCATCAGTCACATTAACAGCCTCAAGGTTCTCGATGAGCTTATTAGAGAGCTCAGTTTTATTTTCCCTGGATTTAAGAGGACGCACATTGATGCGTTTGGGAACTGTCGATTTTGTAACTCTGTGATTCCACACGTGCAACGAGAGCTTACCCCTGAGAAGGGCATGATCCGAAAGATAGCAAGACATGTGGAAGGAACGAGTGATTTTGAAGTCATTGATGTCTTTCCGTTTAGTTATGATGAAGTCAATAAGATGCCAGTCTCTCAAACGAGGATGCATCCATGTGGTCTTCCGGTGTACAGGTTGTTGGAATAAGGTATTGGTAATGCAGAGGTCAAACTCCCTACAAATTGTAAGAAGTCGTACACCACTTCCATTTACCTTACCCACACCATGTCTACCAAGAATACCAATCCAAGACAAATGATCACTACCAACACGTGCATTGAAATCACCAGCAAGAATGAGTTTATCCTGATGTCGAACTTTGGAGATGACCTTGCGAAGAGTATCATAAAAGTCATCCTTCTCTTGATCTGAACTAGCCAATGTTGGGGCGTAACAACTAACTAATGTCACCCTGGTGTTCCCCTCTAATTCTAGGGAAAGAATTGCTACACGATCAGACACGCCTTTAGGCAAAGACGATAAGGAACGTGCGAGCTTGGACTTAATGGCAAAACCAACGCCAGATTGACGGGGTTCATTTTCTCCCTTTCCTGACCAAAAGAAGTCATATCCTCCTTTTTCCTCTCGAAGTTGAGAACTACCAGGCAAGCGAGTTTCACATAAGACAGCAATGTCAACATCATACTTCAGTAACTCAAGAGAGACAAGGGCAGTTCTGCGCTCAGGTGCAGCATCACTATCCTGTAGGGTACGGACATTCCAACACCCTATTAAGAGATTTTTTTTGTTGAGGGTTTTTGTTGTATTCTATTGTTCTGACTGCGCAACTGGATAACCAGACAGTGGCAGCAGGCTGCCAAGTTCAGTGGTGAGCAAGCAATTTTTAGAGCTCCTTTTATCGCCCTCTCCCCAGCCTGGGGAAAGCAGTGCTATCCCTAAATAGGGCTGCTTTGTCACTGATGGAGGACACGAACAGCACAATTGCTCACAGGTTTGTGCTAGAATGACCATCTACCATCAGCCACCACTGTGCAGAGATCCAGCTGAGGACTTCCAGTGATATCCTTTACCTGTCCCCGTCACTTTCACTCCATCGCCAGTGGACTTCTTACAGGAAAGTGTGAGGTTTTTCATAATGAATTTATGATAAGCCGTCAGAAACCCACTCAATGATTTAAGTGGTGAAGGCTCGTGTAGGACCATCCACACTTTTCGGAGCTATTGATTAACTCATTTGGTGCAATTAATTGCCACAGAACAAGCAGACAACAGCCCTCAGGTTTGAATTCAGAGTTTCCCTCCCCTAGATGTATGCCTTAACAAGGCTAAAGGGTACATTTCTCCTAGTGGTATAACCGCGCCCCCAGACAGCAACCTGGGAATTTCCTTGTCCCGGCGCATAAATATATATACACACACACACACACATAGACACAGTGTGTTTGTAATATCCACTTGATGATTGTGTAGTGCATGAAACTCAAAGTTGTCACCAATATAGGATAATATATATATTTATTAATATATAATTAATAGCTCTGTTTATACTATATTGAGCACTGTTTTACTACCACCTGTATAATATTTTTATATGTGCATATAACCATATGTATATTTATTCACATACCTATATATAATTATGAATAAAAGTTACATTGCAACATGGAAACATAGAAATTTCCATCTCACAATGTAATTTTAATTCATAATTATATGATTATATTAAGCTCTACAATATTAATTGTATTGAGCACTGTTTATAAAAAAAAATAAATGCCAGGGAACTTAAAATCGTAAACCTTAGGTCCTCTTTACCCAGATTTATATATATATATATATATATATATATATATATATATGCACTTGTATGATGATAATTATATATTTAACTTTTATAAAATAGAATATTTTTTTACAATTTTTTTGTTTTCCTCGGCCATTAAGCTGGGGCAGATATTAAAGAAATGAAGGATCAGAAATTTTCACAAGTGTTTGCTAGCAACTTCCTTCATCATTGGAACTGCATCGCAGAAATCAAAAAACCTATCATTGCTGCAGTTAATGGATATGCTGTAAGTAAAAAATGTCTTATGAATTTTACAAGTAGCATTACTAATGCTAATCAGGAGAAGAGAACAAATATCAAAACACTTTAACCCTTAAACGGTGGATACCATTAATTGATCTTTCATTGGAGATCAGCAGATCTCATCAATCGCTGATTTAAACATTTTTTCCCAATCATAGGGACATACTCCATTCATTCTTGATTCAAGTCTAAAGGACTAATTAGCAACTCTAGCATTAATAAGATTACAACATTTCCTGAAGTATTTCCTGCAATCAAAGCTGGAAGGACAAGCCAAAGACTATGTTGGCTTGTATAATTCTCAAAGAGGAAAATTAGGAGGAACAATGGTGCCAAGAATACATAGAATGCTTCAGAATGCTTCAAGGACTGAGAAAATATTAAATTTAGGAACTTAGCATTATTTCTTCTTTTATTTTTTTTCCTTTATTTTTTAGAATCAATGGTTAAAATATAATTTTTATAGTTTTTATACATAATTGAAGTTAAACTGTGTTACTCCCTCCCATTTACTTGCTTTCCTGATAACTACAATCTCATTAATTTAAATGCAATGTCAATTGCCATTATCTTCTTGAACCCCATTCATTTTTTATCCTTTCTTCAATACCACCTGTACCCAGTTTTTCTTACTGTAACCCCCCTGCACACTGGTGGCAGTCCTGCCTTGCTTGGGATGAAATGATTAAATAAAATAAAAAATAAGCTTAAAAACTACTCTTTAAAAAAAAGAAATTTTCTCATTTTTTTTTTTCACTTGTTTGGCATGCATGTTCATGCAACCTTTTCCTGCCATTTAAGGGTTAAAGATCTCTGCCAGGAATAATTTTAGTCTAACATTTTCTTCCTGTGAATTTTAAAAAGTTAATCTCATAAAAAGTATTATCTCATATTACAAGATAATATTTAATCACTGACTCGTTTTGGTTGTAAATCATTTCTAAAATGTACACAATTTGATGGTATCTCGTATAATTTACATTTAATATTACTTCCACGACATCATGTTATGTACAACTATTAAGAGTCTCAGTCAGTCTTTTAATTGACATACACGATACACACTTTGGGCGATCATGTCTCTTTCCTTAAGTAGGTTGCTATTAGTTTCTGCAGTAGACCGGTTGCCAACCAAGGCTAGATGGATTCATGCCTTTCCCAAGGGTATTTGTACGTAAGTGAATAAAACGAACTTGGCTGAAATTCAAACTCAGTTCTCTAATTTCTCATTCTGAGCAGATATTTATTATACCACAGTGCACATTGCTAATAGTTTGCAGTACCTGAATACATGCTAACCTAACAATTACCTTAAAGTTCAAGAGATGGTTTTGCATAGTTTTGGTGGTGGAAAAGATGGAGAGTAGTCTTGTATGGTATCAAATATAGAATTTTAACAGCAATACTTTGCAGAGAAAAAAAATGGTTTTGTCAAAGAATTAATATTAAAATAATAATAATAAGATTTTTGCAATGTGTTGTTTCGGTTTCTAAGTAAATTTTTAAGCAGCATTAATTTCTTTATTGTAATTCTTCTTTTTTTTTTTTTTTTTTTTAATTATAATCATTTCATCCCAAGCAAGGTAGTACTGCCACTGGTGTGCAGGGCTTTACATAAGAGGAGAGTGATGAGAAAGAGGAACAGGTTACGGGGTGTAAGAGAATGGGTAAGAGGAGGATGAGAACACTGGTGTAAGGAGAGATGCGTGAGAGTAGTGGAAAGGAAGAAGAACATAATACAAGGGTTTGTTTTTTTTTTTAATCATATCACCCCGAGCAAGGCGGTAACACCACTGATGTGCAGGGGGCTACATAAGAGTGAAAAGATTGGAAAAGAGAAAGTCGGAAACCACATCCTAAACAGGAAACAAGGGATGAGCCTCTACACCTGTTCAATATACGTGGGTGGAGTGTGAACCGAGCGATAGTTTAGTCTATCTACTCCAATAGGATATAAGAGATAAGAGAAGGCAACTGACATTGCATTTAAATTCTTGAAGATTGTAGCTGTAAGGGAAGCAAGTATACAGAAGGGAATTCCACAGGCAAGAATGTGAAAAAAGAAGCTGCTAGAGTAAAAGTTGCAGAAAAGCCATGAAAAGTATTTGTAGAAGAGACACATTACATCGGTGAGAAAGTGACTGGAGTTGAGCTACCAGGTCAGGATCGATTACATTGCAGATTTTCTTCTGGATTTTGTCAAGAACCCCAAGATAAATAGCAGGGGCACCCAACCAAATGTGACAGCAGTATTCAATGCATGAGCAGATGGTAGATTTATATATGTGCAAAATAGATTCAGATGAGCAAAACTTCTGGCCCTACACGGTGAACCAACCTTCCTAGCAGCATATTTAGCTATGGATTCAATGTAGAAATTTCCAATAAATTCTCTACAGTTAACCTCAGACAATGCAGAAATGTGAACTAATGGAGAAAAACTGATCTACTCAGAGTGGGTCAGTTTCAAATTCTGAGGAGAGAGAAAACATTTCTGACCATGTTTATATGATAAGGCTATTTATTACAGGGGCCCGACAATATTTTTCGGACACTTTAGTATTCGACTTTCCGAGTACCATAGAGTGGCGAAATTCCTTCAATAGAATAGCATAAACATATAAAGATAATACCTGTAATAAAAATGGAAGAAAATCAATTAGGTAAGGAAAGATATTTATTTTTCATCATTTTTTACAAAACACATGCGACATTATTTTTCGGACATCATTGAAAAACTGTTAATAGTCTGTAATATCACCTTTCTTAATAACTTTTATCAATCTCTCTTCATAATGATCAAACATATGCACAATAACATCTCTACGTGTTTCTATTAGTTTTTTTTGGCATCTAGTATCCGTTCCCATAGTTGAGCCTCTTTCGTTATTTCAAGTCCATCATAGACAAGTTGCGCAAGCATTTCCCAAACATTTTCTATTAAATTTAGATCTGGGCTTTTTGCAGGCCATTCCAAAGTAGTCATATTCACTTTAGCCATCCATTCTTTCATGAGTTTTGACACATGGATGCTGCAATTGTCTTGCTGTAGAACGAAATCATTCCCTATCTCTATTCTTATCCTTGGTAGGGCTATCTCGTCCAGCAACTGTTTGTAGCTTTCGCTGTTCTGTCATCCTTTCAGCCACTCCAACCATATATTTCCATTAGCAAAGATCATACCCCAAACCATAACTCCTCCTCCTCCCATCTGTCATTTGTTCAGTACAGCAGGCTCACCGCTTCTCGACCAAGTACACCATCCATCAGGCCCATCAAACTTGAAACGCTTCTCATCAGTAAATATAACCTTCTTAAAGTCAACATGCTTTGTTAACCACCTTTTAGCACACTCCAGTCTTGCTCCTTTGTGTTTCTTTGTTACTGTAATTTTTTTCTTAGCCTTTGCATACTTCAAACCAATCCTATGCAGCGTTCTTTGTACTGTTCGGATGTTTACATCCAATTCACATTTCTCCTTCACTTTTCTTGCTGTAACTTTTTCTCCAGATGTCAAAAGCCGTGTCACAGTCCTCTTCATTCTCCTTTCGGTCCTGTTGCCAATTGATCTTTTCTGTCCTCTCTTCTTTTTCCGCTCGGAGTTTGTCTTCAGCATGTATTCGACTGTTGATTTCGACAGCTTCAAATCCATGGCGATCCTTCTGATGCTGAGGCCATCATCCCGCTTCTTCCGTGCCAAACAAACGACTTCTTTTGAATGCATTTTACCTCATTAAACTTAATTGTTTTGCCAGTAAAATAGAACAGATAATTGATTCTAATGATGACAGCTAAGTGTACAAGCAGAAAATTTGCATACAGCAACATATACATGAACTTAGCTCTTAATAAAATAGGATTTTTTGTCATGTCCGAAAAATAGTGTCGCGCAAGTTTTCGCAAAAATCACAAAAAACTAAAATTATCAAAGCCAAACTAAAAAAATGATTACACTAGTAGTGGATTTTCACTCCTCAACTGCGTACTTACAATCTCAAAAGTTTTTGGCACTAGTAACCTCCTTGAAGTACTTTTTTCAAAGTGTCCGAAAAATATTGTCGGGCCCCTGTACCTATTTCTTCAGATTCCAACATGCATTCCTTACTCAGAGATTTGTCTCTCTCATTCTAACCTTAAAATGCCTACTATAAAGAAACAAAATGCATTACTTGAATAGCTTTATTACTTTGTCTGAATATATCCACTTTGTTCAGATATTATTCTGCATCCGACTAACTATATTTAACTAAGGGCAACATGTGACACATGGTCAGTTATAAGTGGGGTTTCCGCGCTATATGGCCTGGCCAAAAAATGTCTGTCTATTTTTGCCCAGTCGTGATTCCACCCTTTGGCGGAACCACGACTGGGCTACTGCTCTCTGCTCGGAAGCAGAGAGCACCCTCCACCCGAAGGCAGAGAGCTGACAGTGTCGCAGTTGCAGAGGCAAATGCCAACTGACATTGCCGGCAACAACAATTCTGCATCCGACTAACACTTAATAAATCTTTTATAGCAAACAAAGAGAAGATTTATTTGGTGACAGTGTCATCAAATAAAGCATTAAAAAAAATTAGATTCCAATGTCCAGAAATTGAAAGATGCTAAATCTTTACATTTTAAACACACAAATGTTAAATTCCTATATTCAATTCTGAAAATTTTTTCTTTCAACATTAAAAATAATTAAATGTAATAAAAAAAAAATAATTTTCAATATTTCCTATCATTGCATAATTATCTCCCCTTTCTACTTATGTGATTCTGTCAATAAAAAACGCTACTTTGATTTGATGATGTCGTTCTAGAGGAAAAATTCGTTACACAGAATTTTTTCCACTTTGCATTCATTTGTCTAACATTGTTCTATTATACACAAATTTATATTCTCCAGAGAAAAACATGAGTTTCCTGTTTCTAGAGCAAAATATGTTTACTCATATTATCTTCCTTAGTGAAAAATTGACAATGGTTTAGAATGCTGAAAATGTTACTTTAGAAGATTCAGTAAGCATTGTACTTATTCACTGTTATATATATATATATATATATATATATATAAAATGTGATTATGTATGAGAGAATATGAGTAAAAAACTGAGAGGGAAATAAAACGAAAATGTTGCTCTCCTCATGAAATTAAGTGTACCATTCAGAAATGTACGTGTGCCCTGCAGGTGACAGTTTGTCCATAGTATATATAAATTTAGATATGCAATTCTCCCAAATTTGAAAGTTACTATAACTATCATAATATTCATTGTACAATGACTATATTATTAAATGGTCTTTTCGTATCTGACAGCTTGGAGGAGGTTGTGAACTTGCTATGATGTGTGATATCATCTACGCCTCTGATAAGGCACAATTTGGACAACCAGAAATTCTACTTGGCACCATTCCTGGTAATATCCGAAAATATCTTTTATGATCATCTTTTGATTTCTACTTGCATATTGTTTTTTTCTGTTTTTTTTTATTTTTTGTTAAAAAAAAAAATCATTGCTGTGTGTTTGTTTTTTTTAACATCTGTATAACTTCTTAGATACAGAAATTTAAAGATTTGTAATTCTAAATTTTTGGAAAAATTTAATTTAGGATCAGGCAAAAAAAAAAAAAAGTCTGAAAAGATGTTTTTGTTTTCTTGACACCACCATTACCATATACAGGGTGCAATAGTTGAATTGTTGTCTAAATTAGGCAAAAATGAAAATAACATTGACATCTCATTTTAACAGATATATTTACCAAAATTACACAAAAATGTTTTGAAATACTACAGGGTAAATGTATTCAATAAAATTGTGATTGGCTTCAACCATAGCCTCCAGATGATTTTGAAATTTGAAATCTCTTGCAACTCTTCTGGACAGTCTCCTCTAAGTTGATGAATGTTAACCTTGTCTTTAGTTCATTTTTGGTGTTATAAGGAGTTTTGTTGATCTCTTGCTTAACTGTTAACTGCTTAACACATAATAATCAAGAAGATTGTAGGCTGGAGAGTTAGGCAGCCAGATGTAAGGAGTGATGTGCTGGTAGAAATTGTCTGACAGCCAAGACTGGTTTCTTCTGCTGGTGTAGCATTTTGCAGAGTTTTGTTGCCCAACACAGGCTTCCAGCAGTCACCCTCTTGACCTAGGAGAGCACAACCTCATCAAAACACTTGGTGTAGGCTGTAACAAAAGACATGACTTACCTTGGAATTCAAAATGAGCACAAACATGTCTTGCTTGTGAGATAATAACAAAAAAGAAAGATGGCCACTATTGAAAACACAATTTATGCGTGTATATCTCATCCAAAACAAGACGATATTTGCACACATGCAAATTTTGGCTGTCTTGGAATGGCATAAAAAGCAGGTGCCAGTGCTGCTGGCAGAACAGGATTTTCTCAGTGAAGCTGCGCATTGACAGTCACTGACAAGAGGAAGTAACAGCCGGCTTAGTTGGTGTCTATTTCACAGCTGCCCTGTAAATGGCCAAGAAAGGAGAACTTGAAATCCATTTCCTTGTGGTGACCAAAAAAAAGAATAGCTAGCCCCCCCCCCGCTCCCCCATCATCATTCATCTTTTTTTTTTTTAACTACATGTTTTTTACTTATGTTGAGTCTGAAGCCTTGTGGGAAGATGAATGGAGCCATAATGTTGCCATCACTAGTAATCACTCCAAGCACCATGATGTTGACTTTATATATCCAACAACTCTTTCCAAATCCTCTGCACTGTCCTCAGAATAAAAAACACTCTGAAATTTTCATATTGGAGCCTCTGTTTCTAAATTTCTGGCTGAGTGAATTGTGTTATGGTGCTCTTTTTATCACATATGGTGCCCAACTGTGCAGTCAACAAAAAAAATGTCCAAAATGAAAAATATATAAAATGGCGACAATTTACCCATCGCACCCTGTACTCCTGCCATAATTTTGATTGTTTTAAAAGTTATTCGATGCTCAAAGCTTTTTTAATATTAAATTAATTCTATTGTTGAATAAGTATTTCTATGCTATAAGAAGACTCATTTTAACATTTGTGCTCACAAAATGTGTGTTATGTTTTATAACTATAACTTGATTGTTTCAAATTGTATTACAATTTAAGGCTTCATTTGATGCCAAACAATTAGATTTGCCTCCCTTGACTACAACTACCTTTTGATAAGTGACAATTTTAAGGAAAACAATTCTAATATACCATAAAAGTCAATAAGAACATAAAGTCTATTGGTCTATGTATAATCTCTTTTGATTCTCCTGTATTTTGTTTCTTCTAGCATGTGGATAAAATTCCTAAACTGTTCTTGCACAAACTACTTTAGCTGTAAGTTCAATTCCAGTTGTTAACAATCCTGTAAGAAAAATAAGAAAAATGAGCATCATGAGTTGCATGTAACCCATAACTCTGCTATAATATCAATACTCGATATTGTTTGAAAAATCAACCTCCTCTGCTTCAAAATGGTTCTTGTCAAGTAACTATGACTGTTATAGAAAAGGATGGAAAAATATTTGTAATAATGAATTTATTGCAATCAAGAGCTAACAAAGAGCTTCTTTTCTTTTCTTTTTAAGGTGCTGGAGGTACCCAGCGTCTGACAAAAGCTGTTGGAAAGTCCAAAGCAATGGAAATGGTTCTTACAGGTAACAGAATTACAGCAGATGAAGCAGAAAAGGCTGGTAAGTATAAAGATCCTGAAGATGACCAAAAAATATTAAATATCAAAATAAGAATATTAGTCGAAAGAAGCAAAATTATTATTAAGATGCATCAATTTTGAGTGAACTCTTGCAACATTGACTAGTTTCTTCTATTCTTCTGTTTCCCATGATCTGCATTAATTCTACACTCCTTATATCAGTATAATTTCTTTTCCACATATGTTTTTGTTGAACTCTCTTTTTTTCTATTTTCTGTGTTTATCATTTCTGATCTGTGACAATAAACATTCGCACTTACCAGAGCCAAAATGTCCAAGGTGTTTTGCTTGTTGGGCTGCTGTGTTGTAATGGATGCGTGCGTAAATCCACACCAGAGAGTTCGTCATTTCGTCAGCTGCGTCCTCTCCTCTCGCAAGTTTGGTCAAAGAAAGGAATATTCTTCGACCTGTCATTTTATGCTATTAGGGACAAAGCGGGGACTCTGATTGAGAACGAGGCTGGGTTTTTGTCCATAAAAAAGGCCTGAGACAATGGCTGCCAGTGCCGTTGGGACCATGGTGACGTGCGCTGATAGAGAGATTAGTATTGAGTTATGATTCTGTTCATTTTTGTCTAGAAGCTGGACGCTAACTTCAAACCTACAAGTGGAGTGAGTGGTGTAATCGAAACTTAACAGAAATTTACTGTTTAACAACATGATCCACATGTTTTTGTTGAACTCTCTTTTTTCTATTCTCTGTGTTTCAGGCCCCACAAGAGTATGTTATTAAACAGCTTTTCTTTCCTTGTCCAAATTATTTTTTTTATTATTTCACCCTAAGCATGACAATAAAGCCACTAAGATGTAAAGGATTACTGAGTGTTGGAGAATATGAGAAAAATATACTATTGAGAAGAAAGGACAATAAATAAACAAGAATTAAGAATACAGTTGACATTGCATTTCAGTTTTTGAAGTTCCATTGTTATGTCCACTCTGTCATCTTAGAAGCTATTTTACATATCAATAAGTCTACCATTCATCCATTCCTTGAATATTGCTGCCACATACGATTTGGTGTTTCTGCTATATATTTAGAGATTCTTAATAAAATCCAAAGATGAATTGGCAATATTATTGGTCTTGATCTAGCGCCTCAGCTTCAGTCATTTTCCCACCACCGTAAAGTTGCCTCCCTGTGCCTTTTCTATGAATACTTTCATGGTAATTGTTCAAATGAGCTCTTTGCTATGGGACCTAGACTGTAAATTTAAACGCAGTACTAGGTTGGCATTAAGGTCTCATTAATTTACAGTTGAATTGGTTAAATGTAGCTGTGAGTTTTGTGCTAACAGTTTTTCTCGCACTTCTCAATTGTGGAACTTTTTTCCAACTTCTTGCTTTCCAGTCAAGTTTGGTCTTAAAAAATTGAAATTTAGTTTGTTATTATCTACTGTCTTCTTGATTACTCTTCTATTGTTCTTGCCTCTCAGTAATGCTTCTGTTTTCTAATTCTTTCACATCCAATAAACCCTTCTGGCTTTACTGCCATGCTTGGGATCAGTCAGTCAGTTAAGTGCCATGCGCGATACACGCTTGGGCAATCATGTCTCAAAAGAGACATGACTGACTGGGCAGAATATTATCCAGCAGTAGGTTGCCATTGCTTTCTGCGGTAGACTGGTTGCTGACCAAGGCTATAGAACCCAATCTGTCCTGTTATTTAACCCATAACTGGAAGGAAGAGACGGATAAATACCTTTCCCAAGGGTATTTGCGCGTAAGTGAATGCAAGATCAAAGTTGACTGGGAAGCAAAAAGCTGGAAAAGAGTTCTACAAATGAAGTACAATAGAAGAAACTGTTAGCATAGAACTTACGGTTACATCTAGCCATTTTAACTGTACAATAAGGAATGAGACCTTGCTGCCAATCTTGTACTGCTCTTAAATTCAGAAAATTTATTCTCAATGAATAACAATCTTCTAATTTGTAGTGATTCCATCACACTTTTCTGTATTCCATTGAGCTCCTTGTTTATGTTCTTTGTGTGTGTTGTGGAGGAATATCCTGTCTTACCCAGGAATGGGTATGGCCCGGGTTATAAAAGGCCAAGACTAGAACGAACTTCAGAGTGTTTGTGACTATATGAGTCTTCATCATTACACGGGAATGATCGAGAGTGTTCGTGATTATACGAGAGTCTTTGTCATTATATGAGAGTGATCGTGATTATATGAGAGTCATCAACTTTAGTTGAGAGCCATCGGCCTTAGACGAGAGATGTCACTAGACGGAAGCCTTCTTCTCAAGACGGACGCATACATCCTATACAGAAACATTGCCTTCTTAATTGTTATTTGTATTAACTGTTCTTTGGTGTACTTGTATTTGGTTTATTGTACTGAGGTATAATAAATCTCTATCTATATATCCTCAGTGTTAAAAGTTATTTCTTGCACTATTCTTTCTCTGTTTATCCTCTCCCAGGATACAACAGTGTGATACACCAAGTATAGTCCTAGGAATGCCCATATTTTCTGTAATGCTTATCAATCATCATCTTTCTTAAAATTCAGCTTTCAGAACAGGAGAGCAGTTTGCTTTCCACTGGTTTGAAAGAAATTTATTTTCAAATGGTTTTGGAGATTTGCCTTCTATAACCTTACCATTTTGTTCAGAGTATCTAAGGTTTACCCAATTCTGATTTCCATATCCTTTCCACTTGAATGAATCCAGATACTTGCATGTTGTTTACTTGCTTTAGCTCATCTCTTACCAATGGAATAATTTTACCTTCTGGTTGATTATGTAATATTTTACATCTAATCCTACCACTTGTTGTAACCTTGAGAGTTGCGGCTGGAAAAGTTATCCCTCTTCTAACTAGTTTGAGTGACATAAAAGAACAAATTTAAAGATTTTTTTTTTTGTTTAATAAATATCTGAGAATTATGAATAAAATTTTTCTCTCAATGAAAAAAAAATATCTCTGGACACATTAATACTGTGTGTGTGTGTGTGTGTGTAAAGATAACAAAAACAACTGAGAAAAATGGCAGTCAATTGCTGGAACCTCTTTAAGAGTGGAATGAACAATTACAAAATGTTCATCTTTTTTTTTTTTAATCGTATCACCCCGAGCAAGGCGGTAATGCCAATGATGTGCAGGGGGCTACGTAAGAGTAAAAAGATTGGAAAAGAGAAAACCGGAAACCACATCCTAAACAGGGAACAAGGGATGAGCCTCTTAACCTGTTCAACAGACGTGGGTGGAGTGTGAACCAGGCGATAGATCTATCTAATCCAATTGAAAAAGGAAAAAAAAAAAAAAAGAAACCAAAGTACAAAATTCTAGAGTCGACATGTTGAATATAACATAAATCATCTAAGTGACAAATTTTATTTGTATTAATCCTATTCTTCTTCTAATATCAACTCATGAATCTCTGTCTCTGCACCTTTTTTTTATGCCTGGAGGACAAATCTTTAAAAAAATTTTTTTTTAATCCTACCTGCCTTTTTTTTTTTTTTTTCTTAAAAACTTCCTGTGTATGGATATGTTTTTGGGCTCCTTCCGGTATGTGAATTTTTGTGCCATATTTGAATTATTAAATTTTTGTTTTTGATCGTTGCTGATGAAGTGAGATTTTTCTCCCTGCAATAGCTATTCAACGGAATGTAAATTTCGGAATTTATTGAAATATATAAATAAATAAAAACACACACAGAGTATGCGGTATGTAAATTGTCATCATTTTATATTTTTAATTTCACAAGTGTTTTTTTTTTTTTTTTTTTTTTTTTTTTTTTTTTTTTTCAACTTCACAGTATAGTAAGGTCAATTGGGCACCATACATGAGAAAAAGAACAGCTTGTTGCAATTCAGTCTATTAGAAATTTGGAAACAGCATGCTGTACTGCCTGGCATTTGCACCATAAGCTCTAATACAGATGGTCCTGGGCATAACTGTAAACTACATCGGGCAGCAAGGCCTCTGATTGGGAGGTTGTGAGGTGCATGAAACCACCTCTTAATTGCTGTTGTTCCCAGGTCTACTCTAACCTGGAGTGGTAGCACCTGTTAAGGTCCCAGTTATGGGCTAAATAGTTAACCCCCAAACTGGGGTCGAAACACTATGAAAGTATAAAAATACACTTTTATAGAAATATCTACATAAAAATACTTTTATAGAAAAATATACTTTTTTTTTTTTTTTTTTTTTTTTTAAGGAAAAAATTATTCTCAGCAAAACATTTTTAAATGCAAAACTAGAAGACATTTTCAGTTTTCTAAAATAAAATAAAAACAAAAGATTTTCGTTAGAATCTTACTAAATCAACCTTTTCATGATAACCGAACATTAAAAAAATCCTTTAAAACCCCGCCTTTTTGGCATTAAATAACCCACAGAAGTTGATGTGCCATTAAACAAAACTCAAACTCTAATACAGATATTTCAGAGTGTTTGGGTGTCAATCTGAGGACAGTGCAGAGGATTTGGAAAGAGTTGAATGAACTTTATGATGATTATGAAGGTATAGGAGCTCAAAAAACTCACTCTGGTCTTTTCTGATAAGAAAAGAACTCCCGAATTTGTTGGTGAGAACCTCACACTCAACACAGGTGTACATCATGTGTCCTGAGGTGGTAGTGATACCCTGTGTCAAGTCAGGTAGCTGCTGGAAGACCCTATGTTTGGCGACAGTACTCTGCATGATACGACACAAGCAGGAGAACCCAGTCATGGCTGTCAGACAATTTCTGTGACCACATCACCCTTTACATCTGGCCACCTAACTTCCCAGACTGCAACCCCCTTGTGTGGGGCAAGGTTAAGTGAGGGACCAACAAAACCCCTTACTAAAACCAAAATTGAGCTGACGGCAAAAATTATAACATTCATTAACTTAAACAAGGGTACTGTCCAAAAGAATTGCAGGAGATTCTGGAGTCGGCTGGGTCTGTAGTTGAAGCCAATGATGATTTTAATAAATGAATTTAAGATATTTTTGTATAATTTTGGTAAATATGCCTGTTAAAATAAAATGTCAGTGATTTCCATTTTTGTGTAATGTAGACAATTTATCCATTGCACCCTCTGTGTGTGTGTGTGTATATATATATATATATATATATATATATAAGAAAAATTCAGGCTACACATTATTTCATGGTAAATTGGAAGTATAGGCCTATTTCAGGCAAACCATCATCAGCTTCTGTCTTTATTGTACAAAAGATTTTATACAAATTTTGTACAATAAAGACGGAAGCTGATGATTGTTTGCCTGAAATAGACCTATACTTCCAATTTACTATGAAATAACATGCCTGCCTTAATTTTTCTTAGATTTTCTCAATATGTATTTATATACATATATATTTAGAGCTCTCTTAGAGAGTTATCCTACCACTGTATGTACAGGATACTCCTTTGGATTCTTTTATATCTACACCGCATGCTGAGATATATAACTTTTGTTAAATTCTGCCAAGGACTGTTTAATTTTTTATTACAGTTTTCTAATTTTCAAATAAACTGTTGTCCTGATGTACAACTAAATCAAAATTGTATATATTTTTGTGTAATTTTCACCATCTCAGTTACAATGAGGAACCAAACAAAATTCTGAACATTGGGCAGTTTATTCACAATTTGGATTTGGATGTACAATTTTTTTTTAATCATTGGAAAAATACAATAGAAAATGAAAGTGGCAGCATTTAACAACTTAGCAGTTTATTAAATAAATTGTTTAGACATTTTTGCTACACACACACACACACACATATATATATATATATATATATATATATATAATTAATTTTTATTTAGAGTGAGCACTTTGTGTATGAAAACTTAAGAATCAATGCTGTTTGGTGACTATCAGTTTCATGCCTCAGTGTTCTGTCTCTAATATTGAACACACCTCTCCTATAGAGAGTAAATTTTCTAAGCACTGCTTAGATCTGGCACAAAGCCGTAAGTATGGGGCACCCAGTGAGGTTTGAGCTCCCTACTCAGTTATAACTGTTCTAGCAAGACCAGCTTGCTACCCATTACACCCCACTGAGGTGCCTCTCCTCTATAAAGAGAGAGATAGGTTTAAAATCTATTCTAACAGTGTGTGTGTGTATCTAAACTTATTTATAAATGGAACTTTGTGTGTGTGTCTGTTACCTATAGACTCTGAAACAGCTGAACTGATTTTCTTGAAAATTTACACAGTTGTGCTATAAGCATTTGCAAGTGTTCTTAGCTAGATTTTGTGTCCCAATAAATATCAAAAATCGATAATCAAAAAAATCCGGGTTATAGAAGGAGTGGGCCGATTTTAATCAAATTTGATATGCTCATAGACAAAGACATAAGAAACAACATTCAGAAGTTTCAAGGTTGCAGTTCTTAAAATAGTGCATAAAATTTATTTTATATATATATATATATATATATATATATATATATATTAGAGAGAATTTTTTAAATTCAAAGGTGTCAGATGCACATTTGGACATGAGATCTCTAACAGAGATTCCACATCACCTCAGCAACATTGTTCTGTTCTAAATGGAGAAGACCCTAGGGTAAAGGGGGAGGGGCAAGGTTGACAAAGGTCAAAAATTGAGAGTTCCCTTAAGGTCAGGGAAGTGGGATTTTTTTAAGTTGGGGAATTAGGTTAAACAGAACAGGCCAGAGCTGGGAGGGGTAGAGATTACAGGGTGTATAGAGACAAGAGAAAGAAGGGGTATCAAATATCAAATGGTAGAGGCTAGTGAATGTTTACAGGGGTTTGAGGGAAAGGAATAGATTTAAATGTAAGATCTTAAAATTTTTTTTTATTTAAGTTTATCCATTACAGGAAGTCATGAATTTAAAGTTATTAAAAAAATATATATATGTGTGTGTGTGTGTGTGTTAACAAAGGAAAAAAGGGGGGTTTAGTAAAGGAATCCATATTTTATAAAGATAGACAACTAAAGGGGTTAAATTACTTTTTTAAGGTTAAGATTTTGAGCTGTTTGATGAGGTATAATTAGGGGGAAGGAATGGGTTTAAATATAAGATCTTAAAAATTTTTTAATTAAGTTTATTTAATTAAACTTTTTAGGTAGATGCATGCCAATTACAGGAAGTTATAAGTTTAAAAATTATTAGAGAAAAAAAAATATATATATATGTGTGTGTGTGTGTGTGTGTGTGTGTGTGTGTGTGTTAACCAAGGAAAAAAGGGGTTTAGTAAAAGAATCCATATTTTATAAAGATAGGCAATTAAAGGAGATTGGGATAGGAAGGTAGGGGGGTTAAAATACTTTTTTAAGGTCAACGTTAAAGTAAAATTAAGATTAAAATTTAAATTGAATCCATTTAATTTATATTCTAACATCTAGCAAACGGGGATTTAAATTCTAAATTTAAGTATTCAAAAAATTTGCCTTGTGGCAGCACTTACTGATAAATTCCCTTCTAAGATTCAGTAGCCAGTGTTGGTGGGGGGTTAACACACAGACACACATATATATGTATATGTGTATGTATATATATATATATATATATATATATATGTGTGTATATACATATATAGATATATATTTCTTTAATAACTTTAAATTCATGACTTCCTGTAATGGATAAACTTAAATAAAAAAAAATTTTAAGATCTTACATTTAAATCTATTCCTTCCCCTCAAACCCCTGTAAACATTCACTAGCCTCTACCATTTGATATTTGATACCCCTTCTTTCTCTTGTCTCTATACACCCTGTAATCTCTGCCCCTCCCAGCTCTGGCCTGTTCTGTTTTGTTTAACCTAATTCCCCAACTTAAAAAAATCCCACTTCCCTGACCTTAAGGGAACTCTCAATTCTTGACTGTTGTCAACCTTGCCTCTCTCCCTTTACTCCAGGGCCTTCTCCATTTAGAACAGAACACTGTTGCTGAGGTGATGTGGAATCTCTGTTAGAGAAATGTGCATCGGACACCTTTTGAATTTTAAAAATTCTCTCTAATTTATATTGGCTCTGTATTCTTAAGTACATTGAACTCTCCACCTGCATCATTTTTTTAATATTAAGAATTTTTTTTAATATTAATTAGGATCAGGTTCTTGGAATTTACCTTCCTACTCTTCCACTTCGGATTAAAGAAAAACAAAATATATATATATATATATATATTTTAATTCAGATACTTCAATCCAAGGGAAAAAAGCAGGAAGGTAAATTCCAAAAAACCCGATCCTAATTAATATTAAAAATTTATTTTAATATTAAAAAATGATACAGGAAGAGAGCTCCATGTAATAAAATATTACAGAGCAAATATATATATTAAAAAAGGATTAATTCAAAGATGTTGAATAGCCATTTCGATATGAAGATCCCCACGGGGGACGACACATCACCTCAGCAACAGAAAAAACCTTTCAGAAACTGGAGAAAAATTAGTCTACTTTTCCTTTTTAAATAGATTGCAAAGAAATTAAAAAATAAATAATAAAATAAAATAAAATAAAAAAATAAAATAAAAATAAAAATAAAGGGAAAGAAAAAGAAAACGAAAAAGAAAAAGATAGAATAAAATCAAATAAATAAGAAAAGAAAAAAAATTGACATCGTCTGGGTTCGCAAAAAAAAGGAAGAATGTAACTAAAAATTAACAGACAGACGCGTTAAATCGACGTAGTTTAGGCAATACGGAAAAAAGGTGGTAAGAGAGATAAAAGAAGGAAGGGAGGGTAAAAGAAAGAAACTAAAGAAAAAAAAAAAAAAAAAATTTTTTAAATATTACAGACGCTGGACAAATTCAAAAACCTAATTTCCCCAAAACGTTGAAGTATTAGAAAAAGGCCTTTACTTAAAAAGGCATAATTATTAATAAAAGGGAATAAAAAGATATAGGATTTAAAATAAAATTATTTTTAAAAAAATTAGGTCATTTGAAATTAGACTAAATAAAGACAACACTAGGTAAACAAAAAAAAAAAATTACAATTATTATATACATACCTATAGAAGTACACACATACATACATATATATACACACACACACAATTCTACGAATAAGAATACATATATACACATACACACATACATTCAATTTATTACACACTATTATACATATATATATATATAAATATATACACACATATATATTATTACACTTATATACATATACATGCGCATATACACATATATATGTGTGTACACACCTATATACAAAAAATTCATATACACATAATATACATGTGTACACACACATGCGCACACACACACACACACACATATATATATATACATATATACCTATATACACATACATACACATATTCCATATGCACTCACACACATACATATTAATGAATATTATGAAAAGGAGCATTTAAATAGCTAAAAATTTTTTTTTTTTTTTTTTTTTTCCAAAATTACATATAGCCCACATACATAAATACATATACATACATATATATAAAAAAGTACATCTACACACAAACATACACATAAAAAAAAAAAAAAAAAAAAATTAAATTTAAAATTAAAATTAAAAATTTTTTTAAATATTAAAAAAATTATAGAAAAAATTTAGAATTTAAAAATAAAAATTTGAAATTAGAAGTTAAAATCCGCCCTATGGCGGCACTTGTTTATAAATTTCCTCCTAAAGTTCAAAAGTAAGTCCTGATGAGGATACTTCAAAATCAGAATCTTCTCCAATAAACACAGACGACACCTATCACGAAAACCCTTAGGGGTACAAGCTGAGCCTATTAATTTCCAGCTGATTATAGGGTCCTGCCCTTCCTCCTTCATTTCCCAGAACCTACGTGATAGTGCCGTCTGGAATCTCTGTTTAGGGTTCGAAAACGAGTACCTGTGATTATAAAGCCTCTGTTTGAAAGAGCCCGCGGACATGCCAATATAGGTCCGGTAATTGTCCTTGTTATTAGATGGAGAAATGCGGGCTTCATAAATTACATGGGTGGATTTACATTTGCCTTGCACCGGGCAGGCATCCACCGAATAACAATTGCATTTGTCGACAATTCCGGATTTAGCTTCCGTATTATTTAGTTTCATTAAAATTTGTTTATTGTGGGACCGCCATAGGGCGGATTTTAACTTCTAGTTTCAAATTTTTATTTTTAAATTCTAAATTTTTTCTATAATTTTTTTAATATTTAAAAAAATTTTTAATTTTAATTTTAAATTTAATTTTTTTTTTTTTTTTTATGTGTATGTTTGTGTGTAGATGTACTTTTTTATATATATGTATGTATATGTATTTATGTATGTGGGCTATATGTAATTTTTGAAAAAAAAAAAAAAAAAAAAAAAAATTTTTAGCTATTTAAATGCTCCTTTTCATAATATTCATTAATATGTATGTGTGTGAGTGCATATGGAATATGTGTATGTATGTGTATATAGGTATATATGTATATATATGTGTGTGTGTGTGTGTGCGCATGTGTGTGTACACATGTATATTATGTGTATATGAATTTTTTGTATATAGGTGTGTACACACATATATATGTGTATATGCGCATGTATATGTATATAAGTGTAATAATATATATGTGTGTATATATTTATATATATATATATATGTATAATAGTGTGTAATAAATTGAATGTATGTGTGTGTATGTGTATATATGTATTCTTATTCGTAGAATTGTGTGTGTGTGTATATATATGTATGTATGTGTGTACTTCTATAGGTATGTATATAATAATTGTAATTTTTTTTTTTTTGTTTACCTAGTGTTGTCTTTATTTAGTCTAATTTCAAATGACCTAATTTTTTTAAAAATAATTTTATTTTAAATCCTATATCTTTTTATTCCCTTTTATTAATAATTATGCCTTTTTAAGTAAAGGCCTTTTTCTAATACTTCAACGTTTTGGGGAAATTAGGTTTTTGAATTTGTCCAGCGTCTGTAATATTTAAAAAAATTTTTTTTTTTTTTTTTTCTTTAGTTTCTTTCTTTTACCCTCCCTTCCTTCTTTTATCTCTCTTACCACCTTTTTTCCGTATTGCCTAAACTACGTCGATTTAACGCGTCTGTCTGTTAATTTTTAGTTACATTCTTCCTTTTTTTTGCGAACCCAGACGATGTCAATTTTTTTTCTTTTCTTATTTATTTGATTTTATTCTATCTTTTTCTTTTTCTTTTTCGTTTTCTTTTTCTTTTTCTTTCCCTTTATTTTTATTTTTATTTTTTTATTTTATTTTATTTTATTTTATTATTTATTTTTTAATTTCTTTGCAATCTATTTAAAAAGGAAAAGTAGACTAATTTTTCTCCAGTTTCTGAAAGGTTTTTTCTGTTGCTGAGGTGATGTGTCGTCCCCCGTGGGGATCTTCATATCGAAATGGCTATTCAACATCTTTGAATTAATCCTTTTTTAATATATATATATATATATATATATATATATATATATATATATGGCAAGATGTTTGTGTGTGTGTCTGTTTATCTGCCTGTATGTCCTTTATACAAATCCACAATTTTTATCTGATTCTCACCAAACTTCACACAAATATTCTTTAGTCTGAGCTCCAAGACCATGGATTAGTTTTAAAGCTTTCATTACACCCAAGCAACACCGGGCAATACTACTAGTATATGCATAAGTCTACAAAAGCTAATAGGAAAATGTCAAAAATAATTTTTAATAAAATTAATGAGTCACTTTGTGATTTTATTTATAATTTAGAAAGATGCATGGTAGGGGCTCACTAACTTCTGCTTATTCCTTATAATTTTTCCCCATTAATGTTTTGCAGGTTTGGTGAGTAAAGTAATCCCAAACGAGGAATTAATGAATGCTACAATGAAGACAGCAGAAAAGATAGCCAGTCAATCAAAACTGACAGTTGCCATATGTAAAGAAGCAGTTAATGCAGGTAAATATAAATCATTATTTAAAAAAAAAAAAAAAAATATATATATATATATATATACAGTTGATTTGACAAATTAATGCATATATATATATATATATATATACACAGTTCATTTGACAAATTAATGCATATATATATATATATATATATATATATATATATATATATATGCATTAATTTGTCAAATCAACTGTATAGATTTTGATAAATATGACTGCATTGATTTATAGTGGTGTAGGACCTCTAGGTTAAAATGAACAATTGATTTATCAACACCAAGAAGATTAATGGAGGCTGATAATGACAAGGAAACACACAGGTAATTTAAAAAAAAAAAAAATAAGGAATTTATTTATGAATCTATACAGTTGAAGTGATGTCTAGCTCAATTCAAGAAAAATAAATCAGAAATTTTTAAAGTCCATAGTTTTAAATTGTCATGAAGCGGAAATGTTTACATCAGATCTGACACAGAATAATATTAAAAAAAATGTTTAATACAAAGTTAAGAGTTTATTGTTCACAGAAGGGATATACAGTTGCATACATTAAAAAGTAGATGGAAATAGCTTGAAATACTTAGCTTTCTTGGGTTGTTTACAGTGTTTGGACTGTTGTCCTCCTCTTTATTATCATGTTTATAGCATTTCAATGGTTGTATACACTGGCCTTCTTCAGGTGCTAGGAATTTTGAACTAAACCCTTTATTTTGATCACTGGGCTATATCATTCTCATTCCATGTGTGATGCCACTTCCAGATGCTATGTAGTTATCTCCCTTTAACTCAACTCTAAGTTATTTGTTTACCCCTACTGTAGCCAATTATTGAATTCACAACACTCAAAGACACATCACCCAATAGGCATTGATTAGCTCCAGTGACTTGACTCAGAGTTGTGAGTTCAATACCTGGCTACAGCAGTGGTGAACAAACAAAACATCGTAAACATGGCAATAAAGATGAGGACAACAGTCTGAAAATTGTAAATAATATAAATACTATGTCATCTCAGAAGTATAAACAAATACTTTCTTGGATTGTTGAAATAAAGTTTTTTGAAGTGTCAGCTGCTTGGTTAAGCAATAATATAATTGGTTAGCAATTTGACACTGACAAAAATTTCAAGCTGGACACATGAACAGAAATGAAACTGTTCATATGACTTTAGACACTCTTCTCTTCTTAATTTGTTTCCTTATTTTATCTGAAAAAGGATTTTGCATATGGTTCTTTTCATTCTTTTTCTAGGCTCAATGGTTAGTCTCTGTGAATTAGTTTTCATTGAATTTTCCATAGATAGGCTCACAAATTTGTTTTATCTTTTTCTCGGCCAATCTCTGTGAAATTAAGATTTTCATTAGTCCATAGAAAATTTTAATAGGCTCGAAAATTTCTTTTCATTTTTTTCTTCTGCTCGTCCAAATTTAAAAGAAGTTTGTAAAGGGAGTTATTATTTTGTACTCATTACAAATTCAGGCAGGGACTGTAGCACAACCAGAAATGTATATATAATTATTTTTCAATTCCAGCACTGAAATTACCCTGCCAGCAAGATCTAGAATATATTAACTGCATCCTTTGCAGAGGGGTAAGACCCCTAACCAACTAAAATGACCGCCAAGTCTTACAATTTGTCAGTGAGTTCTAGGTGAATTTTTTTTTTTTTTTTTTTTTTTCATATCAGGCTTTATTGAAGTTTGCACGCAGAGGCTTGGTGGATAATTACATGCCAACACAATCAGTCATCAACACATTCCTCTAGATACTTTCGTCTAATCCTGCATCAGTAGAATTTCGTTTGATTGTATCTTTGTTTCATTTCTTTAGTTGATCTTGATGTCTTCTGTCATATACCAGCTCCCTGGCATTTAGGAATGCTATGTTGCTACATGCAGATGACATGGCCATTTCATCAGACTTGTACTTTAATAAACATTGATTTGTAGCTGAAATTTCAAGATTGGTGATATGAAATGTGTAATGTGATTCCAAATATGGAGCGAAAAACTTGTCCAATTTCTTGATGTGTCTGAGTAGACATTCCGCATTTTGCATCCATGAGGGAGAGAAGAGAGGACCATTGCATTGTGCACTTTTATATTGACAGGTGCATGTTATGCTGGTCTTGCACTTTGTTACAAAAACTCTCCAATACCTGGATTGCTCTGTTGATTTGGGCATCAATTTCTGCCCGCCATAGTGAGTGATCATATATTTTATTGCAAGTTATGCTTTATACTTTTTGTGTCATTGTTCTGGTTTCATTTATTCTCTCTCTTTCCTTTCATTTAATTTTTTTTAACAGCATTTGAAATGAGTTTGGCTGAAGGTTGCCATTTTGAAAAACGATTATTTCATTGCACATTTGGAACTGTAAGTAAATTGCTTTTTCTAACCATTTCCTTCTTAAAAATTAGTTCAAATCTTCAAGATAACACACCCAGAATCGTATTGAATAACCTGTATTGTAAATAAATATTTTTCTTAAGTTCATTTCTTAAGTATATATTTAAGAAAAAGTTTCTTAATTAAAAAAAAAAAATTAAACACCTTAATAAGAAGAAATGAAATAATAATTTTTGATAATAAAAAAAATCAAAACCCCTTAATAAATAATAAGAAAAGCACCTTAAATTAAATGCCTTTTTAATGAAAAAATTAAGAAAAAATATTTAAGGAAGAAATAAAACATTTTCCAATGTCTTCATGTAATATTTTATAAAAATAACCTCAATCTTATGCAGATCAATTAGGAATCTTATTTAAATTTTTCAAAAAGCTGGATTTTGTGATGAAAGTCATTGAAAATATTTCATTATTTAACAGCTTGTGAAATTCATTTTACAGTTCACTTGTCATCATTGTTCCTTTTTATCATTTTCTTTTTTCTTTCAGAATGACCGTAAGGAAGGAATGACAGCTTTTGTGGAAAAGAGACCAGCCAAGTTCACTGACAGTTAACTGAAGCCATTTTCTTTTTGAATAGTCCTGAGTGAGTTTTGTTGCTGGCCATTATACAAGAATAGTTTCCAGTATCCAATGGAAAGGAATAATTAATGAATAAATGAATTATGTCTTTATTGGCAATAAATTGATTTTTCTAGCAATTGTTTTTTTATCCTTTAAATTATTACTAGTATCATAACTGTACTAAATAACAAAAACCACCTCACTTGAGGCCTTTTAACAGTGATAACAACTAAAATGGTTAGCACATATAACTTGAAGAGAAAATAATGGCATAATCAAGATTTTGACATTAAACTAATCCAAATAAGATTAAGAAGGAAACCCTCATCAGTACTAGAAAGAGCAATAACATCTACTGGACTTGAAACCTATTTTCCTGAAAAACTGTTTTAAGAGAAATATTTTATAAATTTCAACTAACAGCTGGACTGATTGCTCAGTCAATAAATTCCAAATGTTTCCTTATAAGGAAACTGCTAATATTACCATTACCATAAACAAATGATAGCGATATGTAAGTAAATTTGCAATTGCATTGGTTATATATTTTATGCATCATTACATGCAATGCTTTTTAACTCTTTTGCTTCATTTGAGCTTTTTTTGCATATTTTTAATGATTAAAAATATATACAGGAATCCCTCAATTAGTTAATTTGTACATTGGTAAATAAAAAAAAATCAATTTTCAATTACTATGGTTAAACTGAAGAATGTTTACTGCACTCATTTAGTATTATGTATACACTAATCAAATTTTGGTATATAAAATTTTTAGCACACTAATCAAAAACATTAATTGAATGTGCGTTGAGGGTTTCTGTTTATATCTTATAGGCAGCAACAGTTAATCATATAAATAAAAATCTTAGATTACCTTCATTAGTCAGGTGGGGGTGAGAGGATGTTCTGAAAAAAAAACAAAAACAAACAAATGTTACCCTTCAACAACAACTGTGCTACACCATGCGCTTACACACCCTCACTTAGTCAGGAGAGTAGTGGTAGTGAGCAAAAGAAACAAGTTGCCAATTTGAAATTACAAGTACTTTCAAAATTTGGGAGTAAAAAAGAAACACCCCATGTGATTAATGCAGAGTTTATCCACACCAAAAAGTAAATTTTCTATCTCTTCAATAAAATCGCTATGTGATTTACTAAGTGTGGCTACTATGCCATTCTATAATCTATACAAAGTTTGCTAACACTTGTATCATTTTTTTGTCTAGAAATGTTTTCCTCCTTAATTTTAATGGTAAGTGATTTTAGTTAAAAAAAAAAAAAGTATGAAAAATATTTTCAATATAAAACCTGAAAATTTTGTCAGGTAAATTCATAGAATGAGTGCAATATGGAGACTGAGCTGGCAATGAGGCCACTTCCAGCCACTTATGTACATGCATAGCTTGTTAAACAAATATATTATTCTTCAGTAAAAGTATTTGTTCATTTAGCAAGTCATTTGTATACAAGTACTCTGCTGTACACTTATGTAATCATGCATAAGATGCCAACATCAGAAAAGATGCTTGAGGTAATCCATTAAGAAGCACAATGCTTTTCAAGGTTATTCTTCACCTTTTGTATCTTAAAATTATCTAAATAGATAATCAATTGTTTCTCACTGTTTGATTTTCAAAATTAAACCAAAAGGACTATTTTGAAAATTTAAAAACAACTTCATAAGTTCAGATTAGAGCTAGTCTATTATATTTACTTCAGCACTAATGTCCTCAGAAAAGGTAAGACTCCAACTTTTCTTCTCAAGTTAAATAGTAGAGTAGACTGACCTCTCTAGATTTAGGCAACAACCAATCTAAAAAGAAAATTAAATTCCAAACCATGGGAAAGATAATGATATAATCATTTCACTGTATTTTCCAAGAATGCATAGTTATTAACAGATAATAAATAAAAGGCATCTGTGGAGTGTCCTGTTTGCTTATGAGTTCATGTCACGGGGTGGGGGTGGGGGGGATTTATAAGAAAAGAAAACTCCATTTTATGGCTTAAATGTCAATGAGCTAGGCTGGATTTTGTTAGGAGTCTTACTGAATGAGGAGAAAAAACTCGTTCATTTAGATGAAGAATTTCTGTTAAAATTTTAAGAAATGAGGTATCAGTAGTGCAATGAATAGGAGCCAGAATGACATTCTCTTTGATCATAATATTAAATCCAATGATAAAATATCTTAATGAGGTTTCAGATATGTCACGTCAGGGTGAGCTATAGAAGAAAGGAATATTCTCATGATTATATTTCCCTCCTTATGGGCATTATTTTGTCCATTATGTAATATCACTTTATTTCAGTCTTGGAACAGAATAGGTGAAAGAAAAGGAATGACAAACAGAGTTTTTGTCACTAAGTCATACACAAAATGATATAAATATATTTCACAGATAAAACTATAATGCATTTCTACACTAAAAGCAGTATGAAAAAGAACAAGCCAGAGTCTTACTGGTAATGATTCCCAATGAGAATTGAAGCTATCAGAGAATTTTACTGTATTTCTGGAGAAGCCATATTTAGGATTCCAGATTCGATTTAACTGGACTTAACTGCAGGAGCATTTTCCTCTCAAACAAGAAATGGCATTTTTATATTTGAAGATATATTCCTAAAAGAAAGTGCCATGGTCTTGTAAGCTGTCTCTATGGTAGTTGGTTGGCCTGGGTAGAGGGATCCAAGCTCATGCTAAAAAAAAAAAAAAAAAAAGTAACTGCTCAGTTTGACTCCTGGAAAATGACTGACAGACTGATCACTTTTTTCACTGTATGAAGTGACATCACTAAGCAGCTATCACATGACCCACCTAACTTCATGACCAAAAGGAGATAATTGCCTTTTGTATCCCTACAATCTTGTTCTAATGGTGAAGGCAATTAAGATATTCCTGGTTTTGAATCAAAATTGATAACAGTAATTTTTTTTTATTTTGATTTCTTTTGTATTTGAAAAAATAAAGTATCAGAAAAAAATTTTGGTTCAAGAAAATTTTTTAAAATATCAGTGTAGCTTTTTTTCCTTAAACTGTGTATTCAAAATAAGGGTGCATCTTATATTCTGAAAAATATGATACTTTACCAAATGAGACATGCATTTCACAGAAAATACAGTAGCTTTTTAATATTGCTAAATTAAGTCAGCAATATTGTCATTGTTTTCCTTAACACCTTCAAAAATTTAGGGTATTGCACTAATCTAAATCTAAACTTATTTATAAATGGAACTTTGTCTGTGTGTATGTGTCTGTGTGTGTGTGTGTGTTTCCGTTACCTATAGACTCCAAAACAGCTGAACTGATTTTCTTGAAAATTTACATAGTTGTACTATAAGCGTCTGCAAGTGTTCTTAGCTAGGTTTTGTGTTGAGGTACTCCCCGATAAATATTGATAATCAAAAAAGTCGGGTTATAGAAGGAGTGGTCCGATTTTAATCAAATTTGATACACTCATAGACAAAGACATAAGAAACACTATTCAAAAGTTTTGGGGTTGCAGTTCTTACAATAGTGCAGAAAATCGATAATAATATATATATATATAAAAGGCAAGATGTTTGTGTGTGTCTGTTTATCTGTCTGTATGTCCTTTATACAAATCCACAATTTTTATCCAATTCTCACCAAACTTCACACAAATATTCTTTAGGCTGAGTTTGAGCTCCAGGACCATGGATAAGTTTTAAAGCTTTCATTACATCCGAGCAATGCTGGGTTATGCTGCTAGTCAAGAATAATGAATTGAATAAATTTTAAAATAATGTTTAAAAAAATCACTAAAGCAGTATACATATTTTTTTATTTCACCCCAAGCAAATGTTAAATGCAACAGCCTTGGCTGGAATTTACTCTCAGCATGACAATCCTACTTTCTGTTTGTGTAAGTGCTATGAATGTGTATATGTTAAATTAATCTTTCACTAACATATTTAATTTCTTGTTTAACATTTACTGTTTTCTTTTCTACTTCCTTATTAAATGAAATAAAAATCTAGTACTGATGTCTCTATAATGTATATTGTCTCTTTCCTTCTTTCTTAACCTAAAAATCTACCATTTGTTCTTGCTTTGTAATATTACTACCACATCTGGTTTTGGTACTTCTACTGTATATTTAGAGATTCTTGATAAAATTCAAAGAAGAATCTGCAATGCAAGCAATTTCAGACAAATAACCTTTGCATTGTGGTGCAATGGATATTGGCTCAGAACAAGAAATCAAAAAGCCAAGTTTGAATTCCAGTCAAAATCATTGCATTCACTTACATGCAAATACCCTTGGGAAAGATATTAATCAGTCTCTTCCCCCCAGCTATGGGTTAAATAGCAAGACAAATTGGGTTCTATAGCCTTGGTTGGCAACCAGTCTACCACAGAAAGTAATGGCAACCTACTGCAGGAAAATAAATCTTCTGCCCAGTCAGTCATGTCTTTTTTGAGGCATGATCACCCATGCTTGCATCATATATGAAACTTAACTGACTGATCTTTGGGAAAGGTATGAATCTATCTCTTCTCTCACTGACTATGGCTTAATAGCATTGTAGACAGAGCTCTCGCCTTGATTGGCAACCAAGAGAATGATAACTAGTTGCAACCCCTATATACACTGCTACAGAAACCACTGCCTTATGGGGTGAAGATATTACTCTGTACTCTATGGAGGTTAACAGGTTGCATGTTTATTCATATTTTAAGTTCACTATGTAAACAAAGAAAAGAGATGCATACAAAACTTTTTACTATGGACGTTTATCATTTTTATAGCAACTGTGGGGAAACAAATTCTCAACGTCTCTTGGGTATTGTTTTCTTTTTTAGTTTGAAAGTAAGAATAACAATGGTTAAAATGGTCAAGCTCAAGTCGGCTTTATGCAACCAAATTCACTTATTTCATGAGTAGGACTGCCAAGACACATCCGAACTCTGTTGGAAAGGAAAAAAAAGAAAGATTCTGTCCTTTCCAGAAATGGGTCATGGAACCAGACATATGACCAGAAAATCTTCCAGTTTCTTTATAACTTGTACCATGGAAAAATTAATTTCTTTTTTTTATTCTTTATTATTATTTTCTTTATTGATTTAATTTCATTTTTTCACAACTCCATAAAGGAGTCTACAGGACTTACATGTATACATATATATTTATTAATTAAAATTTATTAGTAAGATAATCTATATTATTTTGCTTGTTTGTATCTATAACCACTTTTTGCAGAGGCAAGGTGGGCAATTTGCATAGGTGTATGGATACAACATGTTCAGTGATAGCTGAACATTTGATATTAAATAACAGCAATGCACCCAGTCTAGCCAAGATATATTTTTAGCACTGATCAAGGCTAATTCCAAATTTCTTTTGAAAGTGTTGAAGTCTGTTTATATTAAGTTCTACTGGTCATTTCTCTGTAAACAGAAAGAATAGTTGTTGGATTGAAAGGTAATTAGCCTGTAAGAGTTATATTTTCTTACATTTGGTCATGGTTTTCATTTTTAGCTATTGCACACATTTTTGTTTTTGATCTTAGCTCTGTTGACAAATGATCGATAAAGTGTCAGTGTCTAATATGATGAGAAAAAGTTTGTTATTTAAAAAGGAGCAGTTGGAAGAAGAATGTTAGAATGTGTGATGAGATGCAAAACTTCCAACCAGACATACTTTGAAAACTAAGTTTAAATCCTGAGAATGAAAATTTGTCACAAATTTTTCCCTACATTCTTCTGTACCAAGAGGGATGTGGGTAATATTACTGAATAACTGATGCTTGAAACTTCTTTGGGACAAGAAAGCTTTGAGAGGAAAAGTGTGAAGGCAGGTATAAGAACACAAGAAACTGTTTCTCTTAAACATGGCTTCTAATGGCCAGTCAGTTCCTTCATTTTGTGTGTGTATGTGTTTTTGTTTTATTTCAATTCATATTCATTTATATTTTATTTTCCTGTTTGCTAAACTTATTAAAAGGCATAGAAACCTGTTATTTGTCCATTTCTATAAAAAAATGTTGCTTTAATGATTTCTTTAAACATACTCTTTTGACTGTACTGTTTATGATGTTGACAGCTCAAGGTTTTTAAAATTTTCTATGTATTTTAAAATATATAATTTATATAAATATAATATCAATTATTTCTCTTGGTGTATTTATATTTATTTAATGTGCTCAAACAAAATAAAAGTATGTAATAAAAGAAATGGTTTTCAACATTGGATGACAATGACATACAATTGCATATGGTTGAACAATACTGTTATTTGGCAGTTCATCAGACATTTCAATGTTTTTTCTTTTTCTTTATTACTCTTAATGTCAATAAATGTTTTACTGTCCAGTCTGAATCATTGAAAGCAATATCAGATAATACCATTTTCTTCTTGTATTGAGTAAGTAAAATGAGTAATTGTAAATCTCTTAGTTGCATTAAGTAAATGAAACAAAAAGTAAATAAATTAAATAAAAATGTAATTGCTGTTTACAACCAAAAACTTTCCTAAATAACAATAAAACCCTGTATTTTGTATTAGATGCTTTATTATTGAATTTATAGTGTGCCACTATCATTTGTAAATACACGCTTACACGCACTCACAGATCACACCACTTTGTCAAACAATGATTGGTTAATCATTAGCCGATCATGTTGTTTGTACATGAAATTCAGTTTTCTTGGTCAGTTAAGCTGGACTATTTAAGCAGTGCATCCATGTGTTGAAGCTGCAGTGAGGCCCCAGCTGCGTGAGCAGTTGTTGGGGACACCCACACACACACCCGATTTCAGGTAGCAGTTGGCGTTGCATGGAATTATCTTACATGGACATGCGTATAATTCTCACTCACACATACACAACCGCACCTAATTGCAGGTAGCAGTCAGCATGCAGAATCACCTCTCACATATATATATGTATACACACACACATACCCACATACAACTTCACTGGGACCTCAACGGCAGAAGGCCATTGCAGGAACATGTGACAACCTCCAATACACAGTACTTTCTATCAATGACTCTTCCTTTCTGGACAAGACTTTCTTAGAATCAACCTTTTCCAAAGAACATTCATTCACTAATTGACTTTCCTCGAAATTACAGTTAATAAGAGAAAACTTTTTCTCTTTGTACACGTTGTTCACAGTTAAATGCATGCCTTACTCTAATGAATGTATAATTGTTAATACATGTATATTTTGGTTACAATATTGATGTTGTTTATTCTTTTCTTAAGTCTTGTGTATTTTCTAATCATAAATATAAATAATTGTGCATGCTTCTAATATAATTTCTAGACCAAATCAACGTAATTGGTACATCCACAAAATTGGTGTGCCAGACATAATTACATTTTATTGACGAATCCTCTACAAATTCTTCAATTTTTTTTTGTTAAATTCTTTTTTAATGTTAAAACTGTTTCAAAATGAAATATTAAGAAAATACAATGAGAAGTACGCAAATTGTATACTAATTAATAAAAAATAATAAACAAACATTTTTTTTTCATATTTATGCATTATATTTTTTAAAATAATTTATTATAATGTTAAAATTAGTTTTGAATTGGAAAAACGTGGAAAGAGATCCCACGTGCTAAGTATCGTCTGCTAAGAATTCGACGACGCTTATGAGCATGCGCTGGCTTTAACCAGAATGCCTGTCATCAACAATATTTTCTTTTTTTTAAGATGTCATCAAATTTTAATATTTAAGGTACTCAGTACAGATCAATTTTTTTTTTGTATTATACTTTATGTAAATTGAATTTTGATGTCCTTTATATCATATTTATCGTTTTCATTTTTGTAAACATTTACTGCAGAATTTGTATTAGTGCGTAGTGCGACTATAATGGCGTCTACGGCATGTGAGTAAAGATTAGGTCAACTTTATTTTTTTTTTTTTTTGCCTTACGCTGTTTTTGATTTTTTTCTAAAACATGTAAGTATTTCTTTTTTATTTTATTTTCACCTTATTTTAGCAAAATTTATTTTCTTATCCAAGTGATATGTCTCAAAATATCAACAATAAACAATTTACAACCCATTTTTTTTTACTTATTTTTTTGTTAATTTATTTTAACGAACGCCAACGAAACTTGATTTTTTTAAAATTTGTATTTTTTTAATATTATATTTATTTATTTATTTTTTTTTTTTGCAAAATTGAAATCGAAAAATATATTTTTGATATCGTTACCAATGTAAGTATTGTAACGTTAAGGAAAATTTCGCTTTATTTACTTTTTGCAATCACTTTGCAGAGACAATTCAAAAGAAACTGTAAGTGTACTTATATACTCATGTCCGGATTGTGTCCAGAAATTAATAAATAAATAATATAATAT
The DNA here is from genome assembly GCA_037127315.1 of Ascarosepion bandense. Classification (NCBI taxonomy): domain Eukaryota; kingdom Metazoa; phylum Mollusca; class Cephalopoda; order Sepiida; family Sepiidae; genus Ascarosepion; species Ascarosepion bandense. The sequence goes on along the minus strand of JBBBDQ010000357.1, from coordinate 6,529,521 downwards.
CTGATTAGTTACTGAAAATATAAAATTACTTCTTTTGATGTGTGTGTGTGCAATTTAACTTTTTGTTAACCTTTTTAATTCTAAAACTGCTTATTTTAGAAGAGGAGGAGGTTTGATTTTTATTTGCATTGTCCTTTTTTTTGTGTCCCGTTAGAGAAAGGAGGATGATTTGAACTCTGACCAAAAAAAAAAAATGTTTTAAAATAAACATTTTTTTTTAATTGTAACATTTTGTTTGGTTTCAAGAATAACTTAAACTTTAACATTCGTTAATAACAACACAAATGGATGTCCGTCTGAACGGCGCTCAACATAAATATTTTATTTTTAAATGGGAAATGTTACATGGTGTTGTTAAATGAGTTTATTTTCATGTCAGGTAGCCTCAGGTACACTAGATTGGTAAATTGTTTCCCATCACCTACCCACCATAATATAAACTTTTATTTTTGTTATTTTTTTAAAATCATGAAATCTAAGTTTCTCGGCATGAACAATAAAAGAAAAAAAAACTATTAAATTTATACTTTCATTTAGAAAGAATAGATTTTAAAAAATAAGTTTCTGCAGAAATATCAAAAACAACGTTTTTAGTAGAGATCCAATATCAATTGTAAAAAAAAAAATCAGCGAAAAAGTAATCTGAAATATTAAACTATTTTTACATTTTTTTACAATGTTTAAAAGATAATGTTTCAGATTTAAATTATATTTAAATTTGAAGAGCCTTGGTTGTTTTTTTATTGTTGAAAATAAATATGATTGTTCACAGAAATAAAAAAAATTGATTGCTTGATGACAGCTCGTAAGATTGGTCACATAAGAAGCTTGACAGTACTTTCTTTAATAAAATAAAAAATGTTACTCAGTTTGTTTTTTTTACTGTTTATTTTCAGTTCACCTATCTTCTTTATTTCAGTAATTTCACCGATTTGTAAGAAAAAAATTTTTTTTTTGTTTTTATATTAAACTAAAAAAAAAAAATCAACAGAACTTAATACAGAACTGAGAAAAAATACGATTGCTTTATTTTTTATTTTCAGCGCGAAGAAATTTCATTTCAATTTATAGCCCTGAAAATTTTAAAACGATTATCAAGATTTTTTTTTATTGCCAAAGTTTTCAGCACTTTAAGCTGACAGCGATATGAAGTAATTTTTATTTTTTATCAGATATTTTAAAAAACAAAATGTTGATCTTTGTTTAATGTTTAGAGACGTTTCAATTTTAAATTTGTTAAATTAATGAAGAGAAAAATGTTATAATTTCTAACAGGGGTTTTAAACTAATTTGCTTTCATATTATTTTTTAGCCCGTTTTAAGGGATGATTTCAAAATTTATTATTCAATGGAAATGATATTTTAAAATTTTTAGCATAAGCTAGTTTTTATTCTACATATCGAGGAAGACAATCACCAACCATTTGTGCATTTTATATACAAATGTTGTGCAAACTTGTAAAAGATGATTTTTTTTTCTTATCAATTAATGTTTGCTCCGAAAGTAATGCCTCTCTTTTTTACTTTTTTTTTTGACAGTGAGCATGATGAAAAATGGACCCAAATTTAATAAAAAGAAAGTTTTATCGTTAACAAATTTAATCTATTATTATTAAGGAAAGAACAAAACTTTCAATTCTTTCTTTTCTTTTTTTTTCTTTTTTGCGTCAACATGGGACCAGCAGACTCTGAGTTTACTTACTCAGAATTTTAGTACCTTTGTTTGCATTACAAAACAACCACATAACACATAATTTGGACATTCTTACAAAAATAAAATAATTGTTTAAATGAAACTTTCAGGACTTCTTTACAAATTAATGAATTTATGAAATTATTGTTTTTAGAAAATTTTGGTAAAGATTGTTTTTACATCTGTTAGGATGTGCGTTGTGGTGCAGTGGATTTTTGCTTAGTAAATAAAGGGAAAACTATATTTACTAAGCAAAAATTGAAAAGCTTAATACAAATCATCATGCTCTAAGATTTTTAAAATAATTTAAAAAATGTGTAAAAAAGGTACCCATTTTGAAAGTATGAATGACATAATATGATCAGAAAATAAGATCAATGGCTATAGTAAGTTTTTGAAAGTCAACATTCCTAAAATTAGATTATGAAGAATATTTCCAATATTTGTAAGATTACTGGGTGCTTAAAAAAATTATATAAAAAAGCTTTCACCAGTTACTCTCTTAAATTCTGTTTTAACATAAAAATCTTTAGACAGCAATAAACATGTAAATGGCTTATTAGTGTTTGATAAATACTTGTCAGGTGTTGAAATATTTGTAAATCACTACCACTGAAACAAAGACCTTTTAATTTACACAGAAATTACCATTAAAAAAAAACTTTAAATGCAAACACAGGAAAATAATTGAAAATTATTTTGAAAATACAATTTGTATTAAACTTTTCAATTGTTGATTAGTATAGTCTTTTTATTAATTATTATAATTAAAATAACAAAAACAATTCTTTCAAAATTTCATTAAAAAGTTTCATTATTGAAAAAGACTATAATGTCTCACATTTATATTATTTATTAAAGCAATTAAAAGCTTATCTAATTAAACAATGTCATAGTTTCATTGCATTCTTTACTATTTGAAGCAGGTGTTTGGTAAAAATGGCTAAGTGGTTTTAAAAAATAATACATGATTTATATTCTTCAATGATCCCTGCGTATAACTAATCAAAACCATTACAGAATTTAATTTTTTGAAATTTCATGTATTTACGTTTGTGTGTGTGTAGGGGGGGGTAACAGATGTAAAAATAAATATTTTACCAAGATTTTATAAAAATAATTATTTCAAAATCCATTTTTCTGTTTTTATTTTTTAACTAAAGTAAATAATACTTGTTTCAAATCATTAATTATACTTTAAACCCGCTAATATTCCTCAAATAAAGTTTCAGAAAGTATATTTTTGGAATGCTTTTTAATAACGAAAATTACATTGCAATGTAAGACAGCTAAAAATGGAGCTAATCACTTGTTTTAGAAAAAATCAATTCCAATCAATATAATTTCTTTTTAAAAAAATACACTACAAAGTATTTTTCTTAATGTAAATAGTAAATTTAATCCTTTAACTTTCAATTAAAGCTTCAAAAAAGCTTGTTTGTTTATCAAAATTCATTTTAAAACTTAGGTATCATGAATTATTGCAAAAAAGTGGAGGTATCTATTTTAAATTGGCTCATGAGTGTAGAGGCTGAACTTTCCCACCAATAATCCATAATTTGTATACCTTGTTACAGTTAGTTATCTGGCAAATTGCCGCCTGACCTTAAAGTCAGTGGTATGTTATTTAATTATTTTTTTTCTCCATGCAAAAATAAAATTGCACTCATTGATATTCATCAACTTGTTGAACATTTACAGAGACCAAATAGTGGATGCAGGCAGAGGCATGAGGTAATGTGTGTCTGCAGTTATGACAGTGACATAAGTACTGTTCTGAGCAGCCTTGCACATCTGTTAACTCACAAATGAACAGTATCTAAAAAAATAGTTTTTTTCATAAGTGAAAGCTTGCTCTATCCAAAGGTGTCAATGTAATTTCTGTTGAAAAAATAGGAAGCATTACTTTTAAAGTGTCTCTTATACAAACTGTACATAGAAAAAATACATTTTCAAGGTAAATGGAGGGAAAATACATTTAAACTAACGATGCATTTGAAAAAAAAATATGATTATACTGATATTTCGACATAAAATGAAAGTTTTTTTTCCCCCCTCTTACAAGCATTGACATGAAGCCATTTGTCAACTACCAGTTTAAAGCTATATTTTCTTCTTTCCAGTTTTAAAAATAGGTTAGGTATTTTAGCATTTAAGCCATTTTTGAATTTTTTTTAATGAAATGTTACTTATTTCTGAAAGTTTTTTTCATATAATTGTAAAACTTCAGTCTAGTAAACACTAAATAAAACATATCACTCAATAAATCCCAGGGCTAACTAATAAAACAACAACTTTTAGGCAAAATTTAACTTTATTCATCAACATAGTCTCCTTCTAGGGCAATACACTGACTTCAACATTTCTCTAACAATGAAATGCATTTTTTGTAGATCGATTTGTCTTTGGTCTCAAAATATGCTTCAGTTTCTGATATCACTTCTTTATTGGAGCCAAATCTCTTCCTGCAGCATTCTTTTGAGGTCTGCAAACACCCAGTAGTTGCTGAGGGCAAGATCTGAAGAATTGGGTGGATGCAGAAGCAACTCAAAGTGCAATTCATGTAGTTTTGCCATCGACTTGTGACACCGTGCATTGTCTTGGTGAAAGATCACTTTTCTCTTCTTTATTTGTGGCTGTTTTTTGGCAATTCCTACCTTCAAACGCACCAATAATGCTATATAATAATTGCTATTGATGGTTCTTCCTTTTGCAAGGTAATCGAAGAACAAAATACCTTGCATATCCCAAAGCCCTGCTGATGTTTGCATCTTTGCTAACTTTAGATGACTTTCACCTGTTGCTGTCTACTCAGCTGACTGCCAATTTGACTCCGTGATGGATCTATGTTTCATGTATTGTCACATATTTATGCAAAAACTCCTTGTTGTGTTAAAACAGTTGCAAACAATGCTTTGAATCGTTGACATATTGTTGTTTTTGATCGCCTATGAGCAAACACGACACCCACTTTGAACACAGCTTTCTCATTGACAAATGTTCATACAAAATGGTGAATACACTGCCTTCTGATATGTTCAACTGCTTTGCTATCTAACGCAACCTCAATTTATGATTGCCTAAAACGGGTTTGTGGATTTTTTTGGTGTTTCTGGACATCTGCTGATTTTGAGTGTTCACCATCATTTGTGTCTGCACAACTGCATTTAAAGTCAGTATACTACCTCTTAAACATTATTTCCAGCGAAGCAGAGTCCAAATAACACTTATCAAGCTATCGCTTTGCTTGAATAGTATTTTTTTCCCCCCATCAGAAAGCAATGCTTTATCAACTCACGAAATTAAGTTTTTTCTATTGTTTTGAAAATTTGCAACAGTAGCTTCACTTAAATAACTGTAATTTGTAAATCAATAATCTGATTGGGCCTATATTTTGTCATGTGCCATTTGAAGATTAGTACATTATAAAAATCATATGGATTTTTATTAGTTTGCCATCTATATATCAGGCCCAGGACTTATTGAGTGATGTGTTAGGACATAATGGATGCAATTGTTAACAGAAATAAAACTTACAACTTTTAAAAGCCTAATTCTTTATTAAAATCACAGAAAATAACAAGAAGTTTTGTACAATAAATTTTATACTATTTTATTTTCAACAATAACAAAAAATTGTTATTATTTAAGTTAATTTTATATTCATTATGTTTTCTTTGAACTCTAGAATCTGCACCTATAGTGTGATAATCCTTTAAATAATAGAAAATCTGAAAGATATGCTTATTTATGCAGTGTATTTTATTCAAATTAAAACAAATAAAAAATCATTAGCAAAGACATCTATGTTTGAGTCAAGCCTGTCAAGCCCAGAAGTACTGTTCTAGGCTTAAACAATGTCATTCTGCACAAATATTTTGATTCTGAGAATTTTGTATGTAATTGCTATACATTTCTTTTATTTTTTAGTATTTAAAAAAAAAATGATCAGATCAGAAATACTATTACCTTCATTAAATATTTAAAAAATACTTTTTCATAAAAGAGAGAAGTATAATATAAATCCTATGTAACTTTCATTCAACAACTCAAAATAGATTTTTACTTTTTACCAATACCAATTTGGTAAGTATATATTAATTCTAACCTGAAATAAATTGTATCTCTTTGGACAAAAGCTTAATCTATTCCAAATTAATCTATTTTTATCATTTTAGATGTTATGATATTTAAAGAAATTTTTAAGTCTTAAAAAAGACTGAAATTTTTACAGAAGAAATTATGGTTTAAAATGCCAACAGGTAATAAAAGTTGAAGATTGCATTTTTAACTTGTAAGCACTTTTAAAATATTGAGGTGGAATACTTTTATTATGACATACATCTTGTAAATAGATCAATTTTATACTAAATCCACATTTATTGCTTTCTGATTATATTTGCTTAAAAGAATTATAACTAATTTATATCATTAATTTGCTTATATCATCTACAAGTAATTTGGTCATAATGTTAATTGCTGAAATTAAAGTCTCTTATTTTAAATATTCTGCTAGCTTTTTCTAATACAAACTGTTTTCTAATTTTTGGACTAAGTGAAGTTATTTTATTCTCATCTTATTCAAGACTGCACTTCAATATATCACAACTTGGTTTTAAATTGTTTAGGTTCTTTTCTGAAAAATGTAGTTTGTTGTAGCTGTTATGTTGATTTGGTATTGGCAACATGTTCTTCATATAATTAACGTTGATAATAGATTATAATTATAATAATAATAATTATTAAAACTCAGTTGCATTTGACACTACACATTTAACAGTAAACATTTTTTTTTCCATCAATTAATATTTATCATTGAACTTTTTTATTATTTTTATTTTTTTTAGATTAGCTAACATTTCTCCTTAGTTTTAATCATCATGGAATATCCCATTGTGCCCAATGGCAATAACTGCAATAGCAACAGTTGTACTGGTAATTCTGGTGGTGGACTCAATTCAGTTTATAAAGGGTTAGTACATTTATTTATCTTTTCCTTTTTCTTATAATTTGAAGTTTATGCATATATATTCATGCATGGTTTTTACAAAAAGCTTATAAGTTTTTAAAAATTTTACAAATAGACATTTCAACATATTTTTTATTTATGCTATGTTTGTCACTATTTAGACATTTTTAAAAGTTTCAGAATTAGAGTTAAAATTTCCCTTTATTATAACAACCTTACTGAGATCACACATTTGAATGATGTAAATATATTTACTGTATAAGTTATGTCAGCTTTTATTTTTATACTTAAATATATTCTAAAAAAATCAAGGTTTTTATTATTATTATTATTATTATAATTGGAGAAATTCATTTAAAATTATTATAATACTGAATTTTTTTAGTCACTTATTAAACACCCTGTCTTTTCAAGATGAAGGTGATCATGACTCTCCACAGGTTATATTTCTTTATTGTCTGTGAATTGATATGATATGGATGTGCAGGAAGTGTAATGGATATCTGTGGAAAATGGAATTATCAAGTTGAGTTCAGATTCCAGCCTAGTCTGTTGCATTTACTTTTGCACTTCTCAAACACCATCTATGGATTAAATAGCAGAGTAGGCTAGGTTCTCTAAGTGGATGACAACCAATCTAAAAGAAAGAAAACGCTTAATAGTAAGTCTGATTGGTTCAATAATGTCAAATTGGAAGTTGATCTCAAGAATGATCTACAATCTGCTGTTAATTGAGGAAAGCAATGTCTTTTTAATTTTAACACATCAAAAGCAAAACTGTTCTCTACTAATCATCTAAGAGACCTATTTCTGCCTTCCATCAGAGAGTGACAAATTACCTCTTCTTTGGCTAACATTCTCTTCTGATATGAAGTGGAAAGATTATATTGAACCAATTGCTAGGAAAGTTAGTATTTGACAATTTTACTCTCCAGAATCTATTTTACATATTCATAAGTCTGCCATTCATTCATGCTTAAAACGTATGGTCTGGTGCTATATATTTAGCTATATATATTTATATATTTAGAGGTCCTTGATAAAACCCAAAAACAAATATGTATAGCTATTGGTCTTGACTTGGTTTCCCACCACCATAATGTAGCTTTTGCCTGTGCCTTTTCTATAAATACTTTCATGGTAAATTTTTTTTTTTTTTTAATCATCTCACCCCAAGCAAGGCATTCCACTGCCACTATTGCGCATGGGGCTACATAGGGGAAGGTAAAGAGAAGGAGTGGATAGACATAGGGAATGTCAGGAGAAAGGTGACAGATGAGTAAGGATAGCGAGGATGAGGGTCGGGCAGATGGGAAGAGTGCTTGATAGAATGGGAGCAAGTTAGTGTGTTAGGAGGTGTGTATTGACCTTACATTTAAACTCCTGGAGATTGTAGCCGTCGGGGAAGCAATCGTTTGGAAGAGAATTCCACAGTCGGGAAGTGCGAGGAAAGAAACTGTTGGAGTAGAAGTTACGGCTGCATTTTATCGGTTTCACTGTAAAAGGGTGGGATCTAGTTGCTAATCTAGTATCTCGTGCAAATTCGTATTTAGGGGGCACCAGTGATCTAAGTTCATCGGAGCAGAAGCCGTGAAAGTATTTATAGAAGAGACACAGGGAAGCCACGTCTCGCCGGTGGGAGAGAGACTGCAGGCGGTCTGCCAAGTCGGTATCTATCACATTACAGACCCTCCTCTGAACCTTATCGAGAAGCCCGAGGAGAACAGCAGGGGCACCCGACCAGATATGGCAGCAGTATTCAATGCACGGACGGATGGTAGATTTGTAAATGTGCAGGATAGATTTAGACGGAAAAAACTTCCGGGCCCTACACAGAGAACCGACTTTCATAGCAATGGATTCAATATAGTCATTCCATTTGAGGTCCGCTGAAAGTGTGAGACCAAGGAGGCGTAGTGTTTTACTCTCTGGGAGGCAAGCCTGGTCCATGCTAATGGGAGGTAGGTGAAATTGTCGATGATGGTTAATTGACAGTAGCTTCGTTTTAGAAGCATTAAAATTTACTAGCCATTTCTTACCCCAGTCCAATATGGATTGGAGGTCTTTTTCAATCTCGGCTGCGAGTTTAGCTTTGACGCCTACACCAGATTTTTGTTGGAGGCGAGAGTAAACTGTGGTGTCATCGGCGTACAAACCTATTTGGGTTCTTATGGAATCAGGGAGATCATTAATATATATCAGGAATAGTGTAGGACCTAAGATGGAGCCTTGGGGGACACCTGCGTTTGTATGGTAGTTCTGAGAGGCATGTCCGTTTAATACCACTTTCATTGTGCGGTTAGAGAGGAATGACTGGATTAGTTCAAACAAATGTCCAGTTATACCATAGCTCCGCAGTTTACATAGAAGGCCAGCATGCCAAACTCTGTCGAATGCCTTAGATATATCCAATGCAACGGTTCGAGCTTCGCCATTCCTGTCGAGTGCCTGGTATATGTACTCGGTGATGGTCGTTAGCATATCAGCAGTAGACCTGGTGAAGCGGAAACCGTATTGCTTGTCCGAGAGGAGCCTGTGTGCTGTGAGATGCTGAACCACCTCGGTGTTGATAATGGCTTCGAACACTTTGCCAAAGATCGGAAGAAGGCTGATAGGGCGGTAATTTGCAGGGTCAGAGGGTTCTCCAGTGTTTTTAAATATAGGAACTATAGAGGAAGATTTCCAACAGGCAGGAAAGCAGGAAGCAGATAGGCAGAGGTTGTAGAGCTTAGAAAGGATAGAGGAGAGTTCAGGGGCACATTTCTTTAAGACTATGGTTGGGATTCCATCACCACCGCTCGCTTTGTGAGGGTCAAGTTTTAAGATTATCTTAGAGACAAGCGAAGGTGTAATGTGGACATCATTCAGTTGTGCCTCGGTTCTAGGTGAGAAGTCGGGTGTAAAAACTCCAGATGAGTCCAGACTCGAATTGTTCGAGAATCTGCGGGCAAAACATTCAGCCTTATCTGCTGGGGAGGTGAGGACCTCAAATTTGTTGATTAGCGGGGGTATTGTGGACTTGCTCTTGTTAAGTACTCTTTTACAGAGTCACCAGTAGTCTTTAGAGCCGAATTTAGAGCATGCTATGCGTTGCTTCATTCTGGCAGCAAACAACATCTTAGCTTAAGTTAAGTATCCTTTTACACTTATTATGAGCTGAAGTGAAAAGGCGCCTGTTTTGTTCCGACGCATAGTTACGATAGAGTCGGAAGAAATGATTCCGGTGGGCAATGGCAGCCGAGCAAGCGGGTGAGAACCATGGAGACGAATGAGATTTAAGCTGGAATTTCCTAGCAGGGATGAAGGCATCGATGCCAGCCTTAACCCAGGAGGAGACCTCGGATGCACATTCTTCGATGGGAAGACTAAAGACGTTGTTCCAAGGGATGTCACAGAGGAAGTCTCGGAATGAATCCCAGTCTGCTCTTTGATAGCAGTAGGATATTCTACTTGTCTGTGTTTCATGGGTCGGGCGGGAGTGGAGTGAAATATTGACGGACACTACAGTGTGGTCAGAGTTTCCAAGTGGGCAGAGTTGTCTGGTAGTGCAAGTGTCTGGGATGGAAGTGAAGCAGAGGTCTAGAAGTGAGTCCCTTCCGTTAGGGTTGTCGGAGAAACGCGTGGGGAAGTCCACTACTTGCGTAAGGGATTGGGTGATTGAAAAGTTCATGGTGTGGACACCAGCAGCGTCAGTGACAGCGTTCTTCAGCCACTTGGTGTGGTGGGCGTTAAAGTCACCAAACACGAATACATGAGCAGAGGGATGGGTAGAAATGGCTTTGTCAATATTGTCAGAAATGATGTCAAGTAACGAACAGTCAGGGGAGGAAGGAGAGCGGTAGAGAAAGAAGAGATAGCTAATCGAGCTGAGAAGTGAGAGGCGGAAGCACATGAAAGAATGATCTGGGGATTCAAAAGATGACACCCTAGCTAAAGGAAGGTGTTCGCTGACATAGACACCAAGCCCATGCATATGAACATTGGAGTCCTTCCTGAAGAGGGGAAGGTAGCCAGGAACGCAGAACTCAGATGAGGGTATAAAAGGGTTAAGATTAGTTTCACATAGGGCTAATATATCAGGTGAGTTATTATGGAGGAAAGAATCTACGCTGGGGAAGTTGGTGCGGATGCCGCGTATGTTAGTGAAAGAGATGCAGACAGGTTTGGGCGTTTTCAAATGAGCTGGCTTAGTTTTGTTATTATGTTTGCTTTTTTCCATAGTAATTCAGTTAAGGAGTGGTCTTAGAATAGAATCAGTCGGTCAATCATTTGCAACTTGTGAAGGATGGAAACTGGTGCGGCCTACAACATAATGTGGCCTCGGGGTTGCCCACCGAACGTTCATGCAGGGACGCCCGTCCATGCGCGATATGGCACTACAAGAACCCCGGTATTATTCAACTGTTGATCAGAGCAGCCTCTCAAGACGCTACGCAAGAGTTCGGGCTCCTAACTACCAGTCGGAAGCAGCAACCAGGAAACTGCCAACCCGGTACCCTCAGAATGTAAAGATGTTGCCACCATACTACGTAACTGCAAAGAGCTTCCAGCTGAACTAACACCAAGACCAGAGAAAGGGGATGAACCGGGAACCCCTTCCTAAACAAGAAACAAGGTGATCACCTCTAAACTCATTCAAAAGAAGGGGGTGGAGTGTGAGACCGGGCGATAGTAGAAACTATCTACTCCAATTAAAAAAAAGAAAAAAAAAAAGAAACAAAGAAAAAGTGACTGAGGTTTACAAAGTTTTAACTTAGTAAAAGTCAAAAATACCCTTGAATAGCAAAATTATTTACACAAATTAAGTGACGAAAAAAAAAAAAAAATCAAAGACGACCAAAAGACGAAAAAAAAAAAATAATTTCCAAGAAATTTCACAAAAACAGACTGAAAAATGGACTGAATCCCGGTTGACTTACCACAAGCAGCTAACACTGTAAAGTTGATTTAATTCAATTTCTGAAGACAAAAATAGAAATTAAACCGCTTTTTACAGAATATAGTCGAGTTATGTTGCTTGTGTTCGCTTGCCAAACCGTGAACAATTCAATCTCTCGAAGACAGAAATTTAAATCTTCTACAAGACAAAACTAATGGAAATAATTGAACCGTGATGCTTTTTATCATTAGTCAAAAATACCCTTGAATTAAATGTTTTAATAAACTTTCCTCTGTGGTCTTCTTATCAAGTTGCTATACCACACCCATCCAGTGTTACACACACAGCCTTGCCTGGAGTGTTATGATTTCAGGGTTGCTAAATGTGTATGGATCTTCAAGATTAGGGCAAAATAAATGTTCCGTAGTTTGTGATTGCTTGCAGTAGTAGTTTGCATCAATATCGGTGACTTATCCCCATTTCTGAAGGTTGGATCTACAGTGGCCAACAGTTGTTTGAAGACAGTTTAGGCAGGACCAAATAGGCCAGACATCACTGGAGCCAGCAAGGAATGATTTTGTAGGGCTGAGAGAGCCTGTGTTTCACACTATTCATGCGGATGCACCACAGGGACAAATGCTGACTAAGAGTTATGTTGTTCAGCTTAGCGTAAAAAGTTGTATCTTGTCTTGAACCTTTTTGTCATTGGTTCACAGCTGTGAAGTTGATGGTGAGGGCCAATTTTCTGCTTCAATTTCTCAAGTTGGAAAATGGACTGTCTTATGTAAGGGGGTAGCAGTGACACTAAGCAAGACAAAGTCATTTACTTTGGTTGGCTTCAGACACTCAGTGATCAATCTACAAGAGTTGCTTAGGGCAGGGTTGATTTTTTTTTTTTCTTTGCATGTGATGATCTGCTCCACACTAGTGAGGCATATTCTGCTGTGGAGTAGCAAAGGGCTAGGTCTGTGGTGCAGATTGTTCCAGCATTGTCACTCTATTTGGTGTTAGCCAATTTCTTTAGAATGTTGTTTCTTGATTCAACCTTGGCTTTAGTCTTTGCAATTTGGTCCTTGTATGTAAAGGACCAGTCTAGAGTGGCACCAAAGTAGACGGATCTGCTATGGTACCTAAATTTGATGAATTTAAGCACAGTACTAGATTGGTAACAAGGTGTTATCCTTTTACAGTTGAAATGACAAGATGTAGCCATCTATGCTATGCTAACATTTTCTTCTCTTGCACTTCTTGCTTGTGGAACTCTCTTCCAGCTTTTTGCATTCCAGTCAAGTTTGATCTTCAAAATCTAAATGCAAGGTCAATCATTATCTATTGTCTTCTTGATTCTTATTTTACTGTTCTCCTAAACCTAAACTCCATCGCTCACAGTGGAGCATAAGCCATCAACGACCTCTCACCATCAGTGTGGGGGTCATCGATGCTTCTGTAACTTGTCTTTTTTTACAGGTAGAGGAGTTAACCCTATGGAAACCCCTTTATTCTCTGGGCAAGGTAGACTGGTTGCCAACCAAAGCTTTAGAACCCAATCAGTCTTGCTATTTAACCCATAGCTGGAAGGAGAAGAGATAGATTAATACTTTTCCCAAGAGTAATTGCACATAAGTGAATTCAGTGAATTCAAATGGAATTTAAACTCCAATTTCTAATTTTGAGCTGATATCCACTGCATGAAAACCCACATCCTTTATTGTTCTCACTCCTTAATATGCTTTTCTTTTCCTTATATTATTTCATACTCATTGATGCTTGACCCCTTGTGTTTTAGTGGCTTTATCTGGCCTGAGATGAAATGATTAAAAAAAAAATTCTAAAGCATAGAGAAAGCAATTGAAAACGATTCCACTATCTTAATTTTTTTTTTTTTTTTTTTTTTTTTTTAGCATTATGCTAATAAAAATGGTTTCATTTTCAATTCTCTCATCTGTGAATTTGTGTCAACGTCTATGAAAATGATGGCTTTAATAATTTTTTAAAATTATTTTATCTACAGATGTTTTTTTTAACATCCTTTTCATTTTACTTTGTTTCATAATTTATTTTCTTGTTTGTTGTATATAGGAAATCAGTTAATCAGAAGTTGATGGAATTGTATCAAGAAGAGCTTCAAAGGCAGCCTGAAGATGAAGTAAGCACTTTATCTCTTTGGTCATAATCAGATATTTTAAAATTGGTAGAATGTATAATTTAAAATTATAAAAACACACTAATAACCAGTTTCAAATTTGGCAAATAACCAAATTGTGTATATATATATATATATGTGTGTGTGTGTGTGTGTGTGTGTGTGTGCGTGTGTGTGTGTTTTTTTCTGTATATATAATATAGATAAAAAAAAAATGTATGTAAATTTTTAGTGTAGCATGAAATCTGTCTTTTGAAATCTTTTAGTTGAAGTGATTTATAGTTAGATAGGCAATTACTTCATTAGACATCACTTCCCACATAAATCATGAAAAACACCGTAATATAATATCAAAGCCCTTAAAAATGATAGGATAGGGTGAATTCAAAATTCAGTAATATACTCGTCCAAATTGATATCAATAAATCTTGTTTAAACAAAGAAGAATCAACTAATGTTATCATATCTTTATTAGTGAAAGCATGTGAGACGATTCTAAGAATATCTAGAAGGGAAAAGATAGCTTCATGGAACAATAATCTTGAGATGAAAAAATTTATACAAGAAAGAAACAAACAGAAGAGGGAGAAAAATGGAAGGGAAAATACTAAAAAAGTTTACAAAGGAAATAGAAAAAAATCTAGTTTACTTTACGAAATCGATATCCCCAGAAAATTGAAAATTAAATTAAAAAAGCCAAGCAACATAGGCTGTGTTAAAATGTGGAGAAAAGCAAAGAAAATTACAATAATATCATACAATCAAAACCACCACAGAAATGTCCTGGTCTCAAAAACACTTTGAGTCATCTTTTTAATTCTGACCACACTAAACTGAAGATGCCTACAGAAAAAGAACATATCAATATACATCCAATCATTACAAAGCCAGTCTCCAAACATAAACAATAATAAACCTACTGATGAGGAAATTAAGAAAGCTATTAAAAACTAAGGAATAATAAAACATTACTTAACATTGAAGCTAAACTTGTGAAAATAGCTTACTTTCTCCCCAAATTCGATAAGTTTATTTAATGAAAGAAGTCTGGAATCAGAAACACATCCCTCAGAAGTGGAGTTAATCATGCATTAATGCGCTATGGAAACAGAGGTGACTCTCAGACATACAGAGATATCTCAATTGGATCCATCATGGTGAAAGTATGAATGAACATTATATTAAGTAAGCTCTCATTATTTTATGAAAATCGGCTTCTCACAACCTAATTTGGTTTTCATTCTGTTACGGGATGCAACGATGGCATATATGTCATTAAATAAATTGCTTATCTCTTTAATAGAAAAGTGTATACTGGCTATGTTGATCTCACAGCAGCATATTAGTGTGACACTGGGATTATTGGATGTTGATCAAACAAAAAGGGAATGGAACAGGAAAGAGTCTACTAACTGGATAATTGTTGAAATTTGCAAAAAAAGATGGATTGAAGAGTTGAGAAGAAAATTAAAAACAAAATATGTTGAAAATCATGTTTTAAAATAATTCCAAGGACAGTTGAATGCAAATTTAACTAGACAGAATTCAGTAAGATTGAGCAAAAATAAGATGACACGTCCTTCCCTACTTCTCTTCAATATGAAATAGACTGTTAATGTATCCTCAAAGATGTCAAATAGAAAAAACATGTTATAACATGACCCCTGGCTGAGTCCAGCCAACCTTCCTGATATTTGGTCGATTCCATCCTTGTTGTATTGTTGATCTTGGATTAGCCAAAGCAAGATTGCTTGTTGTCACTTGACAAGGCTGACTCAGACACGCAAGGAACTGGTATATGAATGAAAACCAAATTTAAGAGTACAACAACACGGTATAGACTTATATATATCGAATAAATACAAGATTACAAGCAAGTCAAAGTAAGTGATAAAAAAGAGATATCAGTTGGCTGGTATTTTAAAATTTCTTCAGTAACAATGTTTTCTGATTTCGGGTTTACTCAATTGTCTTTTAGCAGCATGTTCATTTCAAGCCAACAGTATTATTCAAATTGCCATTCAAATCACTTCCTCCAACTTACTCTTTCTAACCTTCTCATTCCAAACATGGGGCCCAAACTAACTAATTTCCTCTTGCACCCTGGTTTTATTAAACAAGCACCAGAACTGGGGTGGTAAAGTTAGGTATGGGGTTTCTATTTCCCTCACTGTATAACTTTTACCAGCTTGAAATGAAAACAATAACATTTAACGATTTCAACTTCCAATAAAAGGGGAGAAAACCCACTCCCTGTTATTGTCTGCCTGTTCTTATTAACTGTCCTGGTAATCAGTACACTGGAAATCCTCAAAGCCATGCTTTGACCTAGGGTCATATATCATCAAAACCCATTTGACAATATGTTGACTAACTAGCTTTGATAAATTTGCTTATTTCTTTCAATAAAAGTAATTTTGCACTCAGCTAATCCTGAATCTGTGTTTTCCACTTGTTAACATTTTGGCTACTTTACCTGACAAAAATAATTGTATTCTCCAATTTTAGAGAAATTTCTTCTCATCTTGAAAATCACTTAAAATTAATATCAGCCATCTGAAAATAGGGTTACAATGTTGTCGATAAAGAAATCTGGGTGGTGACTGAAATAATATTTAAAGATTGCTCTGAACAAAAAAGAAAATGGGTTTCGCTTCACCAGGTCTACTGCTGATATGCTAACGACTATTACCGAGTACATATACCAGGCACTTGACAAGAATGGTGAAGCCCGAACCGTTGCCTTGGATATCTCCAAAGCATTCGACAGGGTCTGGCATGCTGGCCTCTTGTGCAAACTGCGGAGCTATGGGATAACTGGACATCTGTTTGACCTCATCCAGTCTTTCCTCTCTAACCGCACATTGAAGGTGGTATTAAATGGGCATGCCTCCCAAAACTACCAGACGAACGCGGGCGTCCCTCAAGGTTCTATCCTAGGTCCCACGCTCTTTCTGATCTACATTAATGATCTCCCCGACACCATTAGATCCCAAGTTGGCATGTATGCCGACGACACAACAATCTACTCCTGCATCGATCAGAAACCAGGTCTGGACGACAAAGTGAACCTCGCTGCCGTACTTGAAAGGGACCTCCAATCCGTAGTGACCTGGGGTAGGAAATGGTTGGTAAATTTCAATGCCTCCAAAACAAAGCTGTTATCAACTAATCACCATAGACAATCGCATCTACCTCCCATTAGCATGGGACAGGCTAACCTCCCAGAGAGTAAAATACTACGCCTCCTTGGCCTTACACTCTCGGCGGACCTCAAATGGAATGACTACATTGAATCCATTGCCAAATCTGCAGCTATGAAAGTGGGCTCCCTGTGCAGGGCCCGGAAATTTTTCCCACCTGAATCTATTCTGCACATATACAAATCTACCATCCGCCCGTGTATTGAATATTGCTGCCATATCTGGTCGGGTGCCCCTGCTGCTCTCCTTGGGCTTCTTGACAAAATACAAAGGAGGATCTGTAACGTGGTTGATACTGACTTGGCAAACCGGCTGCAGCCGCTCTCACACCGGCGTGATGTGGCTTCGCTGTGCCTCTTCTACAAGTACTTTCATGGCTTCTGCTCCAATGAGCTTAGATCACTGGTGCCGCCTAAGCACGAATTTACACGAGATACTAGATTAGCAACTAGGTCCCACCCTTTAACAGTTAAACAAATAAGATGTAACCGTAAATTCTACTCCAACAGCTTCTTTTCTCGCACTTCCTGCCTGTGGAACTCCCTTCCACAAGTCTGCTTTCCCGACAGTTACAATCTCCAGGTGTTTAAATGTAGGGTCAATAGACACCTCCTATCACACTAACTCCCAACTATTCTCACAACACTCTCATCTACCCAACCCTCATTCTCGGTATCCTTACCCGCCTATCACCCACCCTCTGTCATTTCCTATATTTAATCAGCCTTTCTCCACTCTACGTAGCCCCCTGCACAGTAGTGGCAGTGACATGCCTTGCTCGGGGTGAAACGCTTATAAAAAAAAAAAAATAAAAAAAATCTGTTTTGAATCAGTCAACCAGAAGGGAAGTATCCCCACAAAGAGAGGCCAGCTTGATGTGTTCATTCATTATGATTTCTGTAACATTTGTTCTGAAAAGTGTTAAACCAACATTAATTCAGATTCCTTCAGATACAATTGATAAAGTAAAATTAATTACTATTTTGGAGTGACCATGGACAAAAAGGCTGTATGGTCTTATGTTAAAATTGCATTAATAGAGGAAAGATAAACTTTTGTTTTCATCACTAAAGAGATTGGGAATAATTTTCTTTCCCACCCATGACAATTCTTGAGTAGTCTGGTCAGTCTGGTCAGTCAAGAAATCACAGCATAAGACAAGCTGATAAAGAAAGATTAATGATTGAAAATCCCTTTTGTTTTTCACCTATGCATTTTGAAAGTTATTGATTCATCTCAGGATAGCATACCAACCCTTGGAGCAGGCTGAGGTTAGATACTGTGAAAGTGTGAGAAGGAAGAGAGAGAGAGATTAGCACCACTTATATGGATGAGATGTAAAGTAAGTTAGATTTGAGGGACAGCTTGATTCCTCTAACCACTCACAAAAAGGGAGTGGACAACCCCAATTTTAAAAAAACAATATATGTTGAGAATATGGAATTTTAGAAAAGGGTTAATGCTAAGTGGAAGACAACCGAGCCCAGACCCTGGTCAACCTCACTCCTGCCGGATGCAGAACTCCATATAAACTGGAGATTTGAACAACTTGCAGACAGTCACCACACTACTTCTACTGGGATCCACATTGTTCATCAAGACCTCTTGACTTGAAGATCAGAACTTAGAAATTTTAGTTACTACTACTGCAGCTTGCTGCAGACTTCATTTGATTATAACAGTAAATGGAAAGGGTTAAAACTGTCGTATACAACAAATCCTATATAAATCAAATCATTGTTACATTTTTTAACCCAAGTTAATTCTTTAGTCCAAAGAATTCTTTTTTGTGTAACTCCCAGCTATTGAACCATCTTCATTTCAGTTTGCTTCATCAGTGATCTTCTCACTATCTGAGATCAAAAAACAACGTGGCAGAGAAGTGGATAATTGTGAACAGATAAGTGCTGGCTGAGTCAAGTGGAACCATACCCACCTTCACAATACCAGTGACAAACAAGCCACGCATTAACTAGTGAGGATTCAGCTCAATGGTAAACACTGTGATCGAAAGAAACTTGAAGACCAGCATAGGGCATATGGTTTTATTGTTGTTTTGTTGCCCAGAATCAACTTGGTGGGGTGGGGGTACATGACCACATCAATAGAGACTACTACTTCTCATATATTAGAAACCACCTTCCAATCTCTGAATCCACTAAATCTATTAATCTAATAATGAAACTCTTCATTGGTTCACAAAATCTTCTGGTTAGGGTCACAATGTAGAAACATTTCAAATCTCATCTGGTGTACAACAAGGAGGAAATGAGAATCCCAGCCTATTAAATCTTTTCCTAAACTATACTCTACGTATATACTAACACAGATGTAAAGAGATAGGCACTGATTATTTAAGCATTCCATACCACATCTCAAATAAATCTACCAATAGAAAATTGGACGTTTTTCTCAAAGCAAATGTAATGGTGACGAGGAGGTGGCTATGCATTAATAGTTTGGATAAGAATGATCTTGAACAGAAAATCATCATCTACCAAATGTTCTAAGAAATAGGACTCAAACCTTTCCAAAACAGAAACTATTATCTGGAATTAGAAAGAAAGCCATGATGGCACATATTCTGAATCCATTATATAAATTCAGGATGGGGAATTAGAAAATACTAAACAATTCAGATACCTCGGCATATGGATCAGTTATAACAAATCTAACATAAGAGAAAAGGAAATTGAACATAGAATATGCTACTCTAGAAATAGTTTTGCTCAACACCACAAATTGCTACAAAACCAAAACATTAACCTGAAAACTTGAGTCATGTTCTTAAATAGCCAATCCAGATCAAGACATTCATATCAATGTCATGCATGGTGCCAAACCCATTCAGAAATGTGTAAACTGTCAGCTGTATACAATCAAATAGCTTTGTGTGAATGAAGCTTGTGTGTATTGGTGAAGACTATTCTTTGAACTTTGTGAACTGGCACTACAGTATCACAAACAAAGACCTGTACCAAATAACAAAAAACACACCACAGAACTACCAACAGCAGCAACAATTAAAATGGATAACACATGTAACTCTTAGAAAATAATCACATAATGAAGATGTTAACATTCCATATTACTTTAAATAAAATTTAGGAAGGTTAGTGAAAAGAGCAATAACAGCTACTGCACTTGAGAAACCTATTGTCCGAAAAAATTGTTTCAATAGAAATATTTTACAAATTTCATCTGACATCAGTACTAGCTGCTTGGTCATAGAATACCAAATGTTTCCTTGGAGGGAAACTACTGATATTACCATTATTATTGCTACTGAAAAGAGAAAGTGGCACAGCAGAAATAAAGCTTTTGTTTTTATTGATGAAAAAATAAAATCTATTATCAAATATTCACATAAAAGTTGATGATTTATTGATATGAATTGAATGATAAATACATTTCTAGAATTTATTTGTTCTGTGCATATAATTTTCTTCCTGTGTATGTCAGTATCTTAATATATTGACATTTGACTGACATTTAAAACCGGAAATGATAGAAAAAAGGAATCTTCTTCTTTGCCTGGCATGGTCAGAAGATAAAATACAAAAGTAAATTTTTATGATAATCTGTTTTAATTTTGCTAGATCGTATTGATAAAAACTTGTAAAATACAGTGCATACTAAATTGCTCAAAAATAGTAATTGTTTTGTTTCATTATCATTTTTTATTGGTGTGTTCTATTTGTAGCCCCTTTGCTATACAACTCACTTACTTGCAAAACTGGTGAAGAGAGACAGGCTTAACTGCTTGGTGCTGAATCTCTACCCTGCAAATGAGGGTTATTCCCTCATGTTAAAAGGGCGAAATGGAATGGAATCAGAAACGATAAAACTTCCTTATGAAGTAAGCTTTAAGAAAAATTGTTTTGATGCTCTATGTTTGAATTTTTATCTCTTTCACAAGAATCATGTTTTAATTAAATTCTATATAAAGGTTACAAAATTGGCACCCACACAAAGTATATAATATTTAATAAAAATAAAACAAAAAAATTGTTAACACAATTCAGTACAAATAGTTTTCTATTATTTGCATCAAATTCAATCTCTTAATCACTTAGTTTTTCAATTGCTCATTTTTAAAAATCTTGTTTTCCTTTCAATTCAACTTAGTAACCAGAAAATTAGTTATCTACAAATTAAAAACTATTTAAAGAGAGAACCATTGTAAAATGTGTGGAGAAATTTGTTATATGCAGAAATATATTTAAATTTAATTTTATATTTTATATATTTATAACTTAAAAACATGAATAAAAGATATGTAAACAATAAGATTCAATCATATATACATTTTGCTTTATAAGAATAAAACTTGCATCATGTTGAAAGTCTAATATATATGGTTTTTTTTTTTTTTTAAGAATAAAATCAGTAAGACGGTAGTATTCAATATAAGTTTTGTTTTCAGGAAAGTGAATTACTGGAATATATTGATGCCTCAGAAGTAAGTAATCTTTTTGCATCTGAATAAATTTTACATATTTACTCTTGTGCTTACTTATTAAGAGAATCTGTTTGAAAATGGCTTTTCATTTATCATTTAAATAAAAAATATTTTAATTATTTACATATATTTATTTTTCTATCACATCATTGCTATTTTCATGTTATTTTCTGTTTACTTTATTTTTTCTTTTCTTAAAATGTACTCTTATTTTGATTTTTATAGTTGCCTCCAATACTGGTTGATATTCTGGAAAAAGCTCAAGTAAGTACTAATAAATAAAACTTATTTTGATACTGATAAGGAATCAGAAATTTGTATTGTGTTTGGAATGATTATGTGAAAAAAGACTTTGTGATCTTCTTTTCTCTCTCTCTCTCTCTCTCTCTCTCACATTTTTCTATTTGCTCTTTGGGACATAGGTGATCATGCCTCTACACAGTTTCCTGTCCCTTGTGGCCCTAACAGTTTTTTCTCCTTTTACTAAGGTTCCCTCTCGTTCCTCCATCCATTCACTTAAGCTTGTCAGCTTACTACCTAGACCTATCTCTGTTGCCCTCAATATACTCTGTAAATTTCTTAAGCCCTCCTTATTGTCCAAGAAATTTCAGCTGTTTTTTTCCTGATTCTAATTACTCTTTCTGTTGCCAGTGTCTTTAATATTTCTTTATTGCTTACTTGCTCCATCCATGAAATTGTCAGTATCCTTTTGTAGAACCACATTTGATTTCCTTTCTCAGCACCTTGCATACCTTTTGGAATGCTTCTTTTGCTAGTCCAAGGTGTGTTCAGATTTCTGTGTCACATTTGCCATTCTCTGTTAAAACGCTTCCCAGATATTTAAACTTCTGCACTTGCTTGATGTTGACATCTTCAATTTGTAAATATTGGATATCTTGTCCTTTCCTCTTGCAAATGACCATACTTTCTGTCTTCTGACAGTTGATGGTTATTCCTTTTTTATCACTTTCTTTTACCAAACCTCTCTAGGAATTCTGTAGTTTTCTTTCAGAATCAGCCATCAACGCAATGTCATCTGCATATCTTATATTGTTAAGATTATGCCCACTGACAATAAATTCTAGTAGGGTCTCCAGTTCCCTTAAGATAGCCTCAATCTAAAGGTTGAATAAATCTGGGGAGAAGACACATATCCTGTCCCTTTCTAGTTTTCTGTAGCTATTCGATCCATTTTCTATCCATACGTAGACAGTTTGCTCTGGATTATTCTAGCATCTTTTCCAAATAGATTGAGTTTTCCTAGCAGTTCAAATAGATTCTTGTATTGTACCTTGTCAGATGTTTTTGCATAATCTATAAAACAAAAGTACACATCCTTCTACATTTGTGTTGCTCTCACTCTCTCTGATATTCTGATCATATATATTGCAGTTTTTGTTCTCATGTCTCTGACAAAGCTGCACTGTCATCATCCTATTTTCAATCTAATTCTTCCTTGTGCTCTATTCGGAAGAATTTGCATCACTAGTTTGGTTATGTGGCCATTAAAATGATTGTCCAACGGAGCTCACATTCATTTGCTGCTGGTATTTGTTCATAAATATCAACAAAATATGAAAATTCTTATTTTTTATTGTAATTAACAGATGACATTTGTAAATCTGAAAAAAATGCTATGATTAAAACTTTGGAAACATGCTTTTGTATGTATTTATAGATACAAACATATTATCAAGTCGAAGTCTCGATGAAAAATCCTATATATTCTTTCCTGTTTTAATAGTGATTAAACTCTCTCATATTTATCAATCCTAACACTTAAGCCATTACAAGATTTAAAAAAAAAATTATGTTGAGGTTTATCTCTTTAAATTACTTGGTATAAATGTTCTATTGATATTGAAATGCCCTGCTAAGTTTTCATATCTTGTTTCACATGGTTGACTTTTTGATGTTTACTAAAGCATTGGAAAGTCTAAAAGGTTTATTCTAAAAGTGGAAGTTCTTTTGATGCCGGTAGAGTATGTGGCCTAAAATTCTGTCACTGACATGTGGCCTACCTTAAAAAGTGTATTAAATTTTGTATGTATTTTTCATAGATACAAACATATTACCAAGTGGAAGTTTTGATGAAAAATCCCATATATTCTTTCCTGTTTTAATAATTAGTTTCAATAAGAAAGTATTATAACTGTCTGGTAACAGATACAGAACTGCTTGTTTCAATTAAAGGATGTTGCTTTAGTATGTTTAGTAAAACATAGTTAAAGAACTGCTGGTGATAATTAAATAAATGTAAAAAAATAATTAGTTTCAATAAATAGCCAACTACTTATATCTATAAATATATTCTTACTGAAGTAGGACACATTCAAACCGGGTAGGCGACAATACTATACCAGAATCAAAGAGATCAGCCACCTACGATACTGGCACCATTCTTTTTTCAGTAACATTTCAGTATTGACTCTCCTGAAAACTATTAAGATGTTTCTTTTCTTGTAGAAGTTACATT
Organism: Ascarosepion bandense; assembly: GCA_037127315.1. Classification (NCBI taxonomy): domain Eukaryota; kingdom Metazoa; phylum Mollusca; class Cephalopoda; order Sepiida; family Sepiidae; genus Ascarosepion; species Ascarosepion bandense. The sequence continues at coordinate 6,505,696 of JBBBDQ010000357.1, read as the reverse complement.
TATTGACAAGCACTTAAAGGATACTATTTATCTTGTAGGTGAACGTCTTCCACAGTGGTTGTGTCATAGTGGAAGTAAGAGATTATCGGCGCTCCAGCAATGGGACTTATGACAGTGAATATATTATGTTAAAACCCACTATGCAAGTAAGTTCTTTTCATTCATATTTTTTGTGATATTGTTATTTAATGGAGTTCTCTCATGGTTTTGATAATCTGCTTTCAAAATATTAGAATTTACACAAAGACCACTATTCTTATAATGTTTTTGATAAATGTTTCAATATTGCCCTGTTAGTTTGTGAAAAAAGTAACTTAAAATTGTCAGTTGAAATAAGCCAAGATTTTTTATTTTTTTTTTTTTTTTTTTTGTTAAACTGTATCAGTTTCTACAATTCTACTGTATTTTTACTTTGTATTCTGAAAAGTTAATAAATACATTTTTTAAAATTATTTCACTAATAAAAATAATAATTAATGTAAATATTCTTCCTGTCTAAAAATGTTCTATTTTCACCTGTTAAAATTTTTTTGTTTTTGTTAGGATTCATTTAAGTAGCCATTTAATATTAAATATGCATTGAAAGCTTTTTTCTACAGAACATATCTGATTTTTTTTGTTATCTTTGTACATCCAAATATTGCTATTCAGGTTAATATTTGTTTTCCTGCATTATCACTTTCATAATATATGTAATATATTTTTATATTTTTTCATGTAGAATTACAAAAAGTTTTAAAAATACTTTACAACCAAATATGCTATTACTTTAGCATCAGTAAGATGTAACTAGTAAAATTATAGTTAGTTAACCAATTGTTTTGATAAAATAATTAACACATAAACTTATTTTTAAATAATGTGTGTCTGCCAATGTGCTCTTGACATATTTCTTGGGTCTTTCTTGATAATTTAAAATGAGTTAAATATGATTTAATGATAAACCTCATTCTAAACATGATTTATTGAATGGTGTATTCTCTTTTCCTCTATTTTTTTTTTTAGTCTTTGTTATGTGATATAAATAGTTTAACAAATGATGGACATCGATGGACACAAGAAGATGTCTTCCAACTGGAGAGCCAGCTACTTCTGGCCACTCAAGATCCACTTTGCCTTGACCCAAACCCTGCCATATTCTTTGCTATGAATCATCAGCAATATGAAAATAAGAAGTTCAATGATCCAGCTCTTCGGCAGTAAGTATAAATCATAGTACAGCTCAAGACATACTTTAGCAAGAATTGAACATTGTCATTGAAAGATATATTTGAGTGATTGCCAATGATAACATGTAGATATGCATTGCTTAGACTAGTATTTGCAGTGATTGTAAGAGCAAAACGATTACAAAAGTCTTGATTTTTTTTTTTTTACAAAATCAAGAAAGAATTAAATAAAGATGATTCAGTTAAACTGATAAGAAATCTTAATCAACTTAAAAGAAAATTGTTTGGTCACAAGTTTCTTTTTATTGAAAACAATGGTCTTTTTTCAAATTATTTTTCCTCAGGTCAGTAAAGAAATACTCACAAGCTGCTGTGAATAGAAAACGGAAATTTGCTGAAGCACCTGCTCCTAAGGAATTGCGGCTTTTTGATTTTGTTACCTGGAAAAGGCTTCGTAAAGGAGCTGGTCCTGTTAAACCAGTATGTACATAGAACTTTTTTGTGAATTTACAAAACAAATTAAAAGATATGACAAATTAAAAGGGTTACATGCCATTAATTTTTATTTGTCTATTTAGTTAAAAAAAAATTTTTTTTTTTCTAGATTCCAGATTCTCGTAATTATAAACCTCCAAACTTGTCTCCACCACTAAGCGTTGATGTAAGTATTGATTTCTAATTGTTTCATGTTAATCTTAACTATGATTGGTTTTATCTATGAGAATAAATAAGAAAGCATGAGTTCCCATTTATTAACAGCTTGAAGCCAAATACCAATATGTATTGGGTTTTTATTAAGCTATTCAAGCCATGTACACAATTTTGATATTTTACACTTCCAGGTAGACAAGTATGCCTCTGAAAAACCGATGGAAAAAAAAACTGCTGACAATAATCTTGTAAGTAGATCTTCTTTAAACTTTGACATGCATTTTTGTTTCTTTTTCTTTTGTATTCCTTTATCCTGATTTTCTCAGAAATGATGGCTTATTCTGTTAAATTCTTACTATTATTGATCTTGAGCATGACTGTAAACTGCGTCTGGCAGCAAGGCCTCTGATTGAAAGGTTGTGAGGAGCATGGAACCATCTCTTAATTGCTGTTGTTCCCAGGTCCACACTGACCAGGAATGGTAGCACCTGTTAGGGTCCCAGCTATGAGCAAACAGTTAACCCCCAAACTGGGGTCAAAACACTATGAAAGTATAAAAATACACTTTTATAGAAATGTAACACCCCAAGTAGATGGTCTGAACATTTTCTCCGGCGGCCATTCTCCATGCTGTGATGTTTGCCAGAGTTTGTTGAAAAAGTTGGAGCCTCAAGCTGGGGGTACAAGATTAAACTATAAGGAACAAACTTCCACAACTTGGATGAGTTGAAACGATGCTTTATTTCATTTCGAGTTAGCCTTTTCGGTTGGGGCAGGCGAATGTGACACACAGCTCTAACTCTAATTAATGGAGATCAAATCTGAACTGACTGAAACAAGATGAACGGAGTTTCTACTCACTCAACTAACTTAACTGATCTGCTCGGAAAAATCACCTGTATTTATCTAAAACAATCCGGAAATGCTTTAGACTACCGGGTGATAAGCATTGGTGACCGTAAGTCCGAAATTTCAAGGTACTTAAATTTTGCTTCTTTTGATGTGTAAACTTCCTGCAGACACCCAGTCTGCACTTAGCCTTAGTATTTTTTCCAGGATTTTTTTTTATCTTTTTATCTTAATAAAGCTTCCGCCGGAAAATTCTTAATGTGTGGTCAAGATACAGTTTTTGACCTGGTCACAAAAAAATCTATTTCCTCAACTTTATCTCTTATCACATTAAATCACTGAGTCAAATATTTACTGGAAGACTAGTAGGATTCAACAGCAATCTGATACCCTTTCCTCTTCCACAAATTTCCTTATAAAAGAAAAAGCGTTTATTTATTTATTTTTTCCTCTTCTTTTTCATTTTTGTTAAACGAAACATGTTTTTAATCTATTTTCTATTCTTAACCATTTTCTATTTTAATCTATTATAATAAAATACATATTTTACAAAGCACCTTAATATACACCTAGTTATCGTGTCACAGAAATATATACATATAAATACACTTTTATAAAAAAAATATCCATTTTTTTAAGGAAAAATATTACCAACAATACGTTTTTCAAGAAAAAATTATTACCATAACATTTTTGAAAGAAAAAATTATTCTCAGCAAAACATTTTTGAATACAAACTAGAAGACATTTTCAGTTTTCTAAAATAAAAAAGAATAAAAACAAAGTTTTCATTAAAATCTGACTAAATCAACTTTCTCACTGAACATTAAAAAAAAACCCCTTAAAACTGCACCTTTCTTGGCATTAAATAACCCACAGAGGTTGATATGCCATTAAACAAAACTAAAAAAAAAACTCTTACTATTATTACAAGGTTTTCACATGCGAGTCTTTAACACTACTACTTTGCTGTTTTTCTATGTAGTTAACACTGAGGTTGTTGTACTTGTCCTGTTTGTATGTGAGTGCATAAATATCTTTCTCAAACAACAAGGCATCAAACAACAAGGCATCAAGCAACTGAAGCTGCTCTTGCAACAATGGAGTATTACTGCTATATATGAGCAGGAGCTGCCCAGTCTTCACTTTTCCATCTCTATAGAGTTCAAAAGTATCTACACGGCCTAGTGGGGGATGAGTTTTTTTTCACCCTATAATCCCTTTCCCACAGACAAATTGTTGCAAGCTTCAAACTACTCTGTCACTATTTCCATAGAAAATGTTCAGACAAACTACATTTTGTAATTTTGCCAGTTTTAACCTTTATGGCTAAAACCCACCATGCTACGCACATTAAAGCAAACTACCCTCATTCTATTTATATTTCATTTATATGGTGTAAGTTCCATTTGAATAGCTTCTTTCCACAAACTGATACTTTGTGAAATGAACCCTGAAGACAATGCTTCCCCAATCACTACAATCTTAATCTTTTTAAGACTCTTATTAGCCATTATCTTCCCAACAATATACTCATTAACTATGTCCCTTTCCTCAAACTCTGTAACACTTTACCTGGAATGGTAAACAGTATTTTTTAAAAAAATGTGTTATTTCTGTAGATCTACTTTCCAAATGTTCTTTGAGGACTCCAAACAGATGTTAATTAGAAGAAGGCAAGTCATAATGATGTAATAAAAAATCTCAGCTATATTTGCTGGAGCTATTTTGTTTGTTTGGCCTTGTGTGTGATGGCATTTTTAGTAGTTTAGTAATGATGTGTAGAAACAAACTTTGTCTCCAGTGTAATAACTCTGGTCTCATCACTCAGGCCCATGTGTTTCTGAAAGTCACCATCAGCTCTCCTACCTTTTTTTTAATGTACTGTATCTCTTCAAGATGTGGCTGATCATGGTTCTCCTCAACTTCCCATTCTTTGTTGCTCTAAGCCAGAGGTTCTCAACTAAAGGTGAATCACCCACTTGGGGGCAAAAATCAAATTTTATGGGTGAAAAATGCAGTATTCAATCAGCCACTGCTCACAAGTGAAACCAACTTTTTTTTCTCAATTCAAACACAATAACTACATTCCTGTTGCGATGTAAGTGATGCAAATTACACATGTGAAATAGACGCTTGAGATGACAGTTGCACATGCATGTTTATTTAGTATACACGTACATGCACTTGTCTAGTACAAGTACTGCTATCTAGTTGCATTAATACATTTGATCAAGTCATTTATAATGATTCCTTTATTACTGAAGTTCTTACTCTTCTTTTACTGTTAGCCACCAGGCTTCATGATTCATTAAATATATGGTGCTCGCTTGAGGTTGATGTTCTTTTTCTTAACCATTGGACACAAATATGATAGTCAGTTTGGTGTTTACTAATTTGCATTTGCTCACACCCACTTTTTATGGCAAGTTTAACAAAAAAGAAGTGTCAGCAGTATATCAATCAGTACTTACAATATGGTTTTATCAAAAACCCTATAGACCCAAAGCAGCCTTCTTGAGTCTCTGACCACATGAGAAGAAAACACCCTGAAAATGTCAGTAAGCCTATAAAATATTTTGATAGATTGAAAACTGATTTTGAAAATTGTAGTACTGTTAAATCATTATTTAAGAAAGATCAAAAATTAATGACAGACTGATTGCTTCCTACAAAATTTCAGAAATAATTGCAAAACCATGTAGTGCACATACAGTAACTGAAAAGATTATTGTGCTTGTAGTAGAAGCCATATTAGAAGTTATGAATCAAGATCCTTCATCTATTATGAAATCTTTACTTTTGAGTAATGATTTTTTTTTCTGTATGAGAATTGATGAGATGTCTAGTCATATTGAAGATGTATTAATTCAAAGATTACAAATGACAATTTTCCCCAAGAATCATTGTATGAATTTTGACAGTCAAACACTGCAAAATTGCTATATCCCAATTTGTGGTCACAAATATCAAAAAATTCTTTTGTGTTTCCCTGATATCATATCTTGTTGAAACTGGATTTAGTACTGTTAATCACATTTTGCAAAAGGAAAGAAACAGATTTTACATTATTTCATGTGGAGATATTCTTATCTGTTTGAATAACATTATTCCTAATATTGAATTTTTAATGGAATATCATCAATCTCTAATTAATCTTTTTCTTCATTTAAATTTAGAATAAAGCTTTATTTTAATTTAATTATTTTTATTTTTTTTTTTTTTGCAGTTACATGTAGAAAATTTTTTTAGTGTTGATTAGTCATGATTATATCATAATTAATATTTATCATTTTTGTGGGTGATTATCAATTATCTTACATCAAAAATAGTTTTTGGAAGGCAATGACCTGGAAAAGGTTGAGAACCACAGCTGTAAACAATGTTTGTCCATTTACTATCCCTGCTCGTTCCTGTGCTGCTATTCTTTCTTATAAGGTCATAAATTATCTAAGCTCTCTTTCTTCATCCCCCAAAATTTCAACTGTATCTTTCTAACTATAATTGTCTTTATTCCATTTTTTTTTTTTTAAGCTTCCTCATTGTTCATATGTTCCATTCATGATATTCTCAGCATCCTTCTTTAGAACCACATCTCTGTTGCTTCACGTCTCTTCAAGTCTGTAAGGAAATTGTCCAGTATTCACTGACATATAAGAGGATTGATATTGCATAGATTTCAGCACTCTTGTTTTTAACAGAATTTTCCTGTCTCTTAATACTTTGTTTTGCTTTTTGGAAGGCATCATTTTTGTTTTTAAGATATTGCCATTACTAGAGGTAATGATAATAACAACTTTAAAAAGTGCCTTTGTATGTGTGTGTATAAAGGAAACAACCCTCATTAAATAAAATATTTTTTGCCATACTTTCCCTATAATGAAAAATAACACATTTTATAATGTGCCTAAAATTTAATAATGTCTTTGTCCTTAGATACTGTCAAGTTATGAACTAATGCACTAATTTTTTAAAATAACTTTAAAATGTATATCCTTTACTGTTACAAATCATTTTATACATCTTCACTTGGATTCATTATCATATAGATTAAAAATTGTTTCTAATAAATTCCAAGTTGAAATTACGTCTTTTCTATTTCAAAAACTGATAATATTAACATTTTTGATCCTGACTAGAAATTACAGAAAGTATTAGAACCAAAACATTCTGAACTTTGAACTTCTTCTTAATTTTAAGCTCATGAACTGTAACTCATATGCCAACCAGAAAATGTAAGAAAAACATTGGCTAAAAACATGTCAGCCAGATTCAACAAAACCTGTTGAATTATTTTTTCTGCTTAATATGTTGTGTTATGTAAACTAACCATACTTTTGTGGCTTAGAAAATTATATACTATGGAAATTGTCCAAGTTTATTTGAAATACCTTTTTTGTGTTGCTGGAAATCAACAAAATTTCCACATTATCAAAGAGTGTTTACAAACTACTAAATTTTTCAAATGTTAGAATGTCTTTTCATGATTTTGTGTTTAATATTAAACGCAAAGGAACACTTTTATCTTTAATATCAGCTCTTTACTAAAATAAAGATAATTGAATGTACGTTTTCCTTTTCAGTCATTGGTTGAGGAACATATTCTCGAGGTAGAACTAGCAGAAGGACAAAAAGAAGTTACACGTATTGCTTTTTTGCAAAGGTTGTCAGATGAAATTTATTTTGGCGAACAGTCAGATGGAAACATGAAAGGGGAAAAGTGCAGGTTTGTTTAGTATATGCAGCATTTCTGATATTATTAGAAACTTTTCTATGAAATAGATGATTTTAATTAAGTCTTTTTTGTGAAAGAACTATAAATTGCATTTCTAAACATTTCATTTATTGTTTCCTAGGTTTCAATTGGGTACAAGAGAAAATGTTGATAAGTAAGTATATTACTATATTATTAAATTACTCCTGAATTCTTTATATATTTTCAATTTAATTGGTATTATCTTTATTAAAATGTTTAATGGGATTAATAGCATTTTTAATAGCAGATACAGATACATGTGAATTGAAGTTAATGTCCCAACAGATATTATTATGACACAGAAAGTGTATGATGTTTTGTACTTATTTTCATTATTGAGTTACATTTGCTTAGTAGTACTGGATAGGTGACCGCTTGGGAATACCAGGTGCTGTAATCGTTTAGTGATGGATGTGCATTGTGGTGCAGTGAATATCAGCTCGGAAAGAGAAATCGGTGAGCCGAGTTCGAATTTCAGTTGAATACCCTGCAGTCAACTTGAGCACTAGTACCCTTGGGAAAGGTATTAATCCGTCCCTTCCCTCCAGTTATGAGTTAAATAACAAGGGTAGAACTTGGGGACCCTGCCCTTAAAAACAAATCCCAATGAATCTTGATACTCGAAAAGAAAAAGTATTACTATACACAAAAACTTATATAAAGACAACAATAAATTGTTGAAAGAAAAAGGTATTACTTGCAATAAATATTATAAAAATTTAGTTGGCAATAAATGACCCGCCAATGGTTGATTTTGCCATAAAAACAAAATAACCAACCAAAAAATAGTACTGGGCATATTTTTCAGATTTCTATAAGGATGATTAAGCATTTCCTTATGTTGCAAAAACTTTCAAGTCATCAGTGTGTATATATATATATATATATATATATATATATATAGTTTTGTGGAAAATTCTCTTTATCAATGTTTCCTAAAGTGAGTTCTGCCTAAAGAAAAAATGGTATTCACCATTTTCAAAAATAGGAGATTATAGGAAGAATAGGCATCTCAAATTTTAATCAAGTTACTTCAATTCATGCCTAACGCAAGTTGTCATGTGGTAATTCAGCTTTTTTATTGTAAAGTAAACAAATTCCACACAATTTTTGTTTAACTAAATCATCTTAAAATAAAAAGGTAGTTGTAATTTAATCAAAATGTTATTCAGTTTAAATAAAAACAAGAATAACTGTCAAAACATTAAAAACAATGTAACAAAAATTGAAAACTAATATTTTCATGAATGAAAAGATAGATTTTCTTGTGTTTTCAAACCATATGATATTATTTAAATTAGTTTTTCTTAAAGTTGTCAAATTTCTGAAGGTAAGGTTTCTAGGTATTGAAAGCACAACTTGCAAAGGCTAGATATTTTCTTTTTTTTTTTATCGAATATTTAACAATTATAAAATAAAAATGTTTTAGTTTAGTTTACTTTGATTAAATTAAATAAAAGTTTGATGACTATTTCTACTTAAAAAAGAAAACTAACTTAATTTTTTTATCATATCATCATAGCCATGTCTTTATTTTGTTAAGGCAGAACCAACATTAATTTTGCACAAAGTCAAGTGGATTCTGCATGACAGAAGATCTTGGTTTACTTTTCAACATACACCTGTCCCTAGCATCAGCTACTTTTTGGCCCAGTTTTTCCCTGTTCTAAAAAATTTCCTCCCAGGTCATCTTGCACCATCCTCTCTATATGGAATTTATTGTTCTCAGTAGGAATGCTGAGTTATCACCTGACAACAACATTTGACTTTATTAATGTTGGAGATGATGATGTTTCACATGGGTTTTTTTTTTTTACTTTGTCTTTAAACAGTTCATTTGCACCAGCAAAATTAGGGAGACATCACAACAAGTCATCTGCCCATGTTCTCTTTTTTTAATTAGCAGAAATTTGAAAGTGAATAATTCTAAAATTTTCCAATTCAATAAATTGGGAATGGATGACAAAAATGCAAGCATCATATAAAGCATATAAATGCTTTGCTCTTGATGGTGAAGCACATATAAATCTATGGTCATTGATGGACTAGCAGTTTTACATGTTTGTTTAATATAACATTTTCAAGAAAGAATTAGACTAAATTTAACCTATTCAATTGCATTGATAATTTTATGAAAATGTTTGATATAAGCTAAGATTGCTGTATTCAGTGATCAAACAAAGCAATTGTAAAAAAAAAAAGTATCTGATGTAATATGAACCAAGAATATTAACAAAATCTGTAACTAATTACATTTTCACCAATATCCACTAGATACTAAAAAGGTGACAATTGTATAAAACTCACTTTTTGTTTGTTGAAACAGTGCTGACTATAAATTTTATAAAATCTTGGCCAATGCAATTGAGCTTTTAAAGCCTTTTGTGAAGATATGGATAGTCTTCATGACTCCTTACTTTTATATACAGAAGTTAGTTATCACAAGGTAATATTCTTGTGAGAGTGCTAGAATTACAGAATGAACTATTGTTATATATTTTATCAATTATAAATTTTGATTATCTGACAGTTTAACAAATCCAACATGGATCTGAAGAATTGCATACCTAGGTGATATATTTTCAAAATTGATTGAGTGAATCTTTCTCAAGACAAAGATAAGATGCAGTTCTCGATCTCTCCTTTTGAGTGTTTTCTAATTGTTGAAATAAATCTGAAACAAAATAAGAAGAAACATCTATTCATTATATAATTTAAATACATATTATCTGATAACTAAGAATCAAATGTCACAGAAATTCATATTTTTCTTTAATTTCATATATTGCATATTTTTGCACAAAATGACTTCCTTCACAAATCTTATGCTGGATTTAGAGGCTACAGTCAGCAATGATATTAAAACATCAACCGTAAATTCTACTCAAACAGCTTCTTTTCTCGCGCTTCCCGCCTGTGGAACTCCCTTCCACAAGTCTGCTTTCCCGACAGTTACAATCTCCAGGTGTTTAAATGTAGGGTCAATAGACACCTCCTATCACACTAACTCCCAACTATTCTCACAACACTCTCATCTACCCAACCCTCATTCTCGGTATCCTTACCCGCCTATCACCCACCCTCTGTCATTTCCTATATTTAATCAGCCTTTCTCCACTCTACGTAGCCCCCTGCACAGTAGTGACAGTGACATGCCTTGCTTGGGGTGAAACGCTTATAAAAAAAAAAAAAAAAAAAGCTTATTAAAATGTTCAGTGTATTTTCTGAAATTTAGAAAAGATAATTACTGGATACAAATTTAAACAACATTTCTGACAATGGATTATGAAAATATAATTGAAATAAGTTTAGATGTACATTGTGGTGTAGTAGAAATTGGAGAGCCAAGTTTGAATAATTCCAGTTCAATTCATTGCATTCACTTATGTGCAAATGCCCTTGGGGAAAAGTATTCATCCATCTCTTCCCTCTAGATATTTGGTTAAATGACAAGACTGATTAGGTTCTATAGTTTTCGTTGGAAACCAGTCTACTGCAAAAAGTAAAGGCAACCCAATGCAGGAAAATCTTCTGCCCAGTCAGCCATGTCTCTTATGAGACATGATTGCCCAAGTGTGTAACACATATGGTAGTTAACTGACTGACTCAGTTCAAGGTTAAGTTTGAAGGACTTCTGGTAGCAATATTCTGATACAATGTTTTTGACAAATATCTAAATTCATCAAAACAGGCTAATACTTTTGCAATAACATATATCAATTTCTAATTATGTTAACACAAAAACTAAATATTGCATGGCTGTTGCCCCAGATATGTGAAGTCAATTATTCAAAATCAAACTAAATTGGCAGAGGATGCTGGTGTTCTTTGCATTTCTTTTCTTTTCAATAACAGTTACAAATTTATTACAATTAAAAACAATTGTTTTTTTTATTTTAATGCTTTATGTTTGTTTTTTATATGAATAAATTTTCTCTTAAACAATTTTTGTCTTAAAAAAATTATGCTGGTGATAGTTAAAACATAACTTGTGTTTCTACAACTTTCAAAAATTCATAAAAGGTTTCCGTGATAAAAATGTTTGGGAACTACTGCCCTATATTACTGTCCAGTAAGTGGTGTACATTTTGATCTTTTTTTATTCATAACTTATTTCATTGATTTTCAAATGGTTTTCTGTCAACTTCCATCTTTTGCAATATCCATTTCGCTCTTACGATATCTTAATAACTTTTTATACTAGTCATTTATACTGAAAAAAACTTGGACTTACAAAATTTTAAAATATTGTTTGACAGTTTTCTTTATAGATTACTCAACATTTTCCTTTTTCTCATGTTATTATTTGTTATGTCAGTTGTAGAGATTTTAATTTGGTCAAATTAATTGAAAGTTGTAAATTCTTATATCGATTATTCAGCTTAATTTCTATCCCAGATAACACTGTTTTGTTGTATTCTTAATTGTATTTGAGAGACTTGTATATCTTTTATCTTAGAGTTGAGAGTAAAATCAAAATCCTACTCTAATTATTATTGCTGTCATTGATAGACCCCAAAATATTCCAATGCATGTAATTTTGATGTACATTTTTCCCCACTAGGTATTTTGAACAGTTTAAAATGCTGTTCATTAAAAATTATTCAACTGCTATTCAAAACTTTGTGGTCAGCACCAATCGTCCAAATGCATCTCCTCAGGTCAGTGTCATTAATCCAGCAACATGCAGCAGTCCTCTTAGCACCATGTCTATGCCCATGAATCAGGTAGGATAACAATCTTTTAAACTTTTTTTTGTTTTAACTGTCTTGGTCTTTGTTAATTATTATCAGTATTGGTAAGTCAGTCTAAGGATCATGATCAAATGTTATCATTGAATAAGTTTTTTTTAGGTTTATTCATTGTAAATAGCAAACTAGTTATATGCAAATGATAGATGTCACCTGTTGAAGAAAACCTTGTTGTTTTAGGCCTATTCCAAATTGACTTTTGCTCTATTGGTAAGCAACTCTAGTCAAACAAGAATCTGTATGGGTAAATTTGGAGCAATTGTTTATCAGAAAATTAGCATGATATAAAACATTGACACATTGACTTTCTTTTCAGGAGACAAATAATCAAGGAATGGTTACTCGAAAAGGATCATCCCAGCATCTATCTGTCTCTGTGGGATCATCTGGAAATTCTGCTCAACAGAATACTGTTAGTCCGAACACACCTGCCATCAGTAGGTTATCATTCTTTGATTGAATACAATGAATTTAATAAAACATTTTTAAATTACCAGTTGTTAGTAAAAATAAAAATAAGGCATTAAAATCTATATGTGTTAATTATAAATATTTTAACATCTGACACTATCTGTAAGCAAATAGAAGTAGATAGGTTCGTCTATTACTTGTTTCACACTCCTCCCCAGTCTTTTGAACAGGGGTAGAAGTTTATCTCTTGTTTCCTATTTGGGATTGGGTTTCCAGTTAGTTCTAAAGGCTTTTTTTTCTCTTACACCCCCAGTAGCCTCTTGTGTCTTGGTGGCATTATTGCCTTGCTTGGAGTGAATTGATTAAAACAAAAAAGTATGATGCATAATTACTTGAAATAAATCTGTCAGAAGATAAGATGAAGTATATATTCATTATGTAATTTATTTCCATATCTGATTACTAAGAATCAAATCTATATTTTTTTTACATTTCATATCATATTGCATATTTTTGTACATTTAACAATTGTCTTAGTTGAGCCAAGTTTCAATATAGGACAAAAATAACCATTATTCATGCTAACTGAATTTATAGTGGGTTTTTGTTTGCAGAATTCATCATTTTAAAGTAATTACTTTGTGTACATACCTTGTACAGGAAAGAATTCTAATCAGGCTTCTCAACTCAAGAAAATAAGGGTTATAGGCTTTTATTCATTTATATGTTCATATGGAGAACATTTACAAGAGTTTAATTTTTTATACAGTGGAACCTTGTGTATGCGACCCCTGTTGTCAGTGACCACCTGCTAATAACGACCGTTTTTCTATGCACAGACGATTTGCTAATGTTAATTGACACCCAGTGAGTGACTTCTTCCAAAATGCGACCATTGACCATCATGAAAGAATAAAAATCACTGGCCAAGCATCACTTTAACAAAAATTCATTTTGGCAGTACAGTCCTAACTTCTAAATGAGGAGAATTTAAGTTAGTAATCTATTTCATTTTCCTTTAATCTAAGCCAGAAACACTTTCTCATTGTTTTGTTATTGTAGTGAAGTGTCAAATTTTTATTATTTATTGAAATGGTGGTGGTCTAACGACGGTTTTCTTGTGTTAACAAGTACTTATTACATTTGACAAGTTCAAGAGATTTATTGGTTTTTGTATCAACTTGGATAAATTTGGGTGTAGTTGAAAAAATCACATCTATGTGAAATTTAAATTTTCAATGTTTATCACTTTCATCATCTTTATTTTTTCTCAATCGTTTTACTCTCTCTCTCTCTACCCTGATCGTTGTCATTTTTTTCTTGTATGTTTGTTTTTTCATATATTGCAGATTCTCTTTTACTATCACTCACTTCTAAGAAAAAATTGAAAACATATACTTCACAAACTTTTCCAATGTACATTAGTTGTTACTGTGTATTTTTTCAATTAGACTCCTCTACTGTCAGTATCCCCAGCAGCTTAGGTGACGATACTGACCATTTAAGATGATGATGATGATTTTCCAGCAGCTGCTTGTTAAGAAAAATGATGTCAGAATGGTCATGGATGATGTTAGTTGGGTTGATTATGTCACCATCGATGATGCCATGATCACAAATAAAACCCTGGGAGACAATTGGGAGGAGGAAAAGTTACTCAGGGGAAATCTGACTCAAGAAGCAATAGAGTCTGACGACAAGGAAGAAGAAAAGTATGAGCCCATTCGAGATGTGATAACTTACAGGGCTGCTAGTGCTCATCTCGATGATCTGAAATTATTTGCTTTGGTTCATGACGACCAAAAAATGATAGACCAAATAAATAAGTGCCAACATCAATTAGAATCGAAGTGGTCACATTACAAAAAAAAAAACACCACACAGACTGCAATAACTGATTTTTTTTAAGCCTGCACCAGTGTGAATAAATAATTTTTATTTCCTTTGTTAACCGTTGTAAATACGTTTTTTATGTTAAAAAAAATAATTATGCTGAATAAATTTTTTCAAAGTTAGACCATCTTATGTTCTAATTTATTTATTACCAGATTACATGGTAAAATACTAAAATATGTACATTCTGAAGAGTAAAATATACAATCGTGAGGAGGTTAGGTCACGAGTCTTTAGTGAGCGACCACCAGCCGTATGCAACCACTTTTGATTGCAGTAGGGGTAGTCGCATACAAGGGGTTCCACTGTATTATCTACTGTGTTTACAAAAAATTAATTTCTATATAGTCTACAATGCATTTTTGGTAAGTGGTCTCTATTTTGTGTTGCTAAAATCAGATTTAGCTATCAAACATGCATAACAATGGTGGCAGACAAATTGTTCTCTGGAGACAAGTGATGAATATTTTATTTAGAGAAAATAAAAAAGAAAAAAATTTGCATGATTTTGATACACATAATAAAATATTAATATTTGATTTAAGAAAAAAAAATCTACAAATGTATAGTGCTGTTGACTTTTAAAAATTGATTTTAGCTAGTTTTCTTGAAAATTTGTGTATCTAAACTGAAGACCTATATCTTGCAGTGTGTAATAAGATTATGAGACTCTTATTCTTTTTTTTGTAATTAATTTTTTTATTGCAGGTCCTGGTGTTGGAAACACAATTGCCTCATCTCAGCAGTCTACAAATTCTCAGTCCCAGTCTCACAGTGGACAGTCCCAAAAAGGACGACAGCATGCAATGTGAATACTTTTTTTTAAATACATTTGTACATTTACTCATCTGTTCCAAAGAAAGAACCTGACTTGATAAAGTACCAAATTTGTAACTTGTTCTTGTTCAAGATCAAAAGATTTTTTGATTTTTTTTGTTGATGTGCTTTGAACATCAATTTGCAAAATGTCACTAAGTGATATTTATACAAAAAGAAATGATTGTTGAATCCAAATTTTAAATAACAATTATTATGAGGAAAATGTGACTTCTGTTGGGTTCTTTGTAGATATAAGTGATTGATAGTTTTATCATTAGAAAAAAAAAATGTTTATATTTTAATACTGACTTCTATTATTGATTTACTGTAATTTCTGTGTGGAAGTCATAAATCTACTATTTTTGCACAGATTATTAATAGATGCATTGAAGAATTCTAAAACTTATAAAAATATTTGCAAAAACCCAAACTTACCTAGTTGGCTAAACAGCAACAGATTGATCCTGCAAATTTTTGAATTGAAGATGCATCTTTTTTGTCTTTTCTTAATCTACTGATTTTAAAGATTTATGGCCATATCTTTAAAAATTAAAATCTAAATATATGTATGTGTAATTAGACATTAATCCTTTGTTAAAAGCCACAGACATTTTTTTTTCTTAGCTTTATTTACTTAATTTTTCCTGTTTCTGTATGAATGAATGTAGTTTAGTGCATGTGAGAATTGTCCAAAACGTTTTGATCAAGCGCTTCTATTTGTTGAGCCATTATCAAAATCCAAGACTTTAATAGTTGGGAACAAAAACTGATCATAGATATTGGTTGATTTTTTTTTTATTTTTTTCTTTCTTTTTTTTTTTTTTTTTTTTTAATTTTTAATTCAGTTTTTGAATTTTGGCATTGTGGTATTTGTACATTATGGTGACGTAGCACACAAGGCAACACACAAGCAAAATTCTTCTCTCAACAGACTGTATCATTCTACGCAAAGAAATTCTTTGAGCAAAATGTATTGAATATTAAATACATTCAAAATCCCAGTACCTTGATTGAAGAATATCTTATTCAATTTTGGGTTCTTTATTTTAATAAGGGCTTCAAGAATCTGAAACCTTTTTCTGCAGTTAATATGGTATAGTATATGCGTATTATCAACAAGTACTTGGCGTATACTAGTGGGAGAAGCACCAGTATCTAGCAGTCTATGTTTATCAATATGAGCATGGATCACATGTTGACTGGACAAGCAGGAAGTTAGTCTACAGGATAAGATGGCGGTTGTATGGCCAACGTACAAATTGTGATGCATCTGATTACAATAAAATAGGTTTGTGTTTTTGTTATTTTTGTTGTCACTACTATTTATGTTGTTATTCCTCATTTTCTTCAAAGTTAGTTTTATTTGTTTATCAAGAACATTTTTAGAGAATCTATTCTTTATAAGTTTTTGTTTAATGTTGATTGCTTTCTAAAATGTATGAATGAGAAGAGGAAATAAGTGGGCACTATTAAATATTTTTATTTTATAACTTCTCCTTATATCCCTACAAATGTTCACTATTACAATTAAAGACAAACTGAAGTCATTGTAAGGTTTTTGTATAAGATCATCAAAGTGTGGCTATTTAAGTTAAATGGAAGACTAGATAATTTTAAAAAGTAGTTTTTATGTGTTTTTTATTTTGTCAAGGCTATCAGTCAGCATATTGATATATCTAATATAAATTGTTGGTTTAACTAGGTTTTGAAGATTGTATTTTATAGGTATAATTTGCAAATTGTAATGTCATTTGAACAAATGTTGCCATTGTGGTCATATGAAGGAACTTTACCAGTACAAACAAAAAACAAAACTTGCAAAGAATATTTAATTTAATTTTTGGAGGGAGAAAAAAAACGCAATATAGTAGTGTATTGTTCACAAATATTGGTGAACAAGTTTTCAGTATCTACCAAGGCTAAATTATCATGAATTGGTCTAACAGTATATCAAGAAATTCTTGTGCAGACTTTATTCTATGTTTCGTAGGTAAATATGGCAAAGTGATATGACAGTGTTTTTTGATAATTGGTGTCTTTGTATAATATTTTTTCAAGAATAAAATTAATTTTAAGTGCATTCAAACAGCTGTGATAAGTTTAATCATGATTAGTAATTGCTAGAATGTTGTCAATATTTACAAAATAATTGTCAATATATTTTCTGATTTTGTAATTAAATATTATCAGTGATAGATATTTTTGTATTTTTCATCAAACAATAGTATAAGACATATTTAGATTATGTTCCCATTTTTACAGTTTGGAGTGCATATTTTAATTATATATGAAAGTTTGTCCATTCTTTTCTGCATTATATGTTAGTAAACGTCATTTTAATCATTTTGTTCTTGGGTTTTTATTAATAAATAAGAATTATTACAGTGTCCATGAAGTATTGTAACCATATTACAGGAGAAATTCTAGGATTACTGCATTTGAAGTTAGTCTAAAACCTTTGCAAGAAGTTTTGACGTCATACCGTTTTGATATCTGTATTTCTTGTTTTCTATTATGACTTATGACATAGATTTAATTAATTCAATTTGCAAGGAATCTAACAATCTGTTGATATGGAAGCTGGGATTCTAACAAGAGAGACTAAATCTTTTTAAGAACTTCATGCTCTCCAAAATTATTTACATTTCTTTAAGATGTTCTTTAGAAATAGCAATTACCACTTAATGCAAAAGAGTTTATGGTTATGTGCAGTAGGGTTTAGTAAATTTCTGGTTTGTAATTTTATTTTTTGTTTTTTCTAGAAAAATATTGTAATATAAAAAGTTTTTTTTATTTTTAATTAGCTTTTCACAAGAAGGTACTGAGAATAAATTGGTTGGAGGATTCTTGGTCAGACAAAAATCTTTCCCACGCACTCTCATACATATGAAATTTTAAGTCTCCGATCACACTTAAGATATTTATATCAACTGATAGAAATTACATAACAAAAATAAGATGAACAAAGTACACCAAGTGTTATTGTAAGCAAAAGTAACTTAGAATGCTGAATTTGTCAAGAAATTTATAAAGAATTTTCCAAAAACATTAAAAATAAAAAGTAATGACCTTATTTGAAATATTTTTTGAAAAATGACAGAATTTTTCAAATGTATATTCTAACAAGTTATTAAATACAAGTTCGTGCTCAGAAGAAAGATATTTCATGTATTTCATTAATTTGACATTTTTTCTCTAAGACTTTTTTATTGTTGCATTCAGTTCTAACTCTAGTCCAAGCCCAGTGTCTAGTAATAATTGTAAGTATTATCATATCTCATCTTTTCTTCGTTATTTTATCTGCATGAAAATAGCTGTTTAAGATATCTATATTAAGATATTAATATTTATATAAGAATGTATGCATAACAATGTTCTTATTGTTGCAAATAACCTCTCAGATTTTATTCAAATATTGTCTCATCTAAACTTTAAGATTTTGAAAAATATAAAAAAAAATGAATTAAAAATATGCTACCACTAGGTAGAATTTGTGCGCCTGAGTTCATGTTGAAGAGATACAGTTAGACATGTATTTATTATAGTTTAATATTTATTATGATAAATTCACAGATATTACTATATTCGGATATGTGTTTGTAACATAGAAAAATGTATGTACATATAAATTATAATGGTATGTGGTATAATAAACAAATATAATCCTTTTGCATTTAATGTTTATTATAGCACAGCACTCTAGTAGCACATCTTTGTCTGCCTCAAGCCAACAGTCAGGACCACCTAGTCAGAAGACCCCCACCCCTACACCTACACCACCACCAGCTCCAACACCTACTCCACCCCTTAACACTATACGTCGTCCAAGTACTACAAGTGAAGCTGTTACTGTGCAGTCACAGAATCCTTTACAACAAAGTGCCAATCAAATGGCATTTCTAACGAGTAAGTATTTCTTCATGCATATACAACAATATTGTAATCATCAGCAAGGAAATAACTATAAATGGATTGATGCTTATTCTTTATCACTGATTACAAGCCATTCATAACTGCTTAAAGTTTTTGAAGGATGAAAGTGATTAGCTCATCAAGAAGTCCTTGCTTTGGATTATGTCATAAAGGTACTTATTAGCTACTGCTAAATAAATGCAAAACAATCAAGTTTTGCTTGTTACAATATAAATTCACATTGTTCTGCAGTAGAAAAACTTACCAAATATGTAATGGGAAAAGTTACATGAATTTTTAACCATGTCTTATTTTTAATAATTTCCTAAATTTCTTTTTTGCTCTTATAATGCAAATTATTTGACTTCTTAGTGATGTTAAAAACAAAATTGGTCATTTGAAGAGATTTTACCTCTTGAATCAAAGTGATTTGTGCTATATGAAATAAATATAGATCAAGTTTAAACCCATGTATGACACTTAGAATCTGAAACTCTTATACCTTCTGTAGTCAGTTCATTTATTCACTCATAAAATCTGATACCATTGTAACTTAGGTATTAGTACAAACAAAATTTATGTTTCATTTCTACTTCAGGTAGTGACAGTTCTGCCACTTCAGCTGCCCTCAGCCAAGCTGCTGCAGCAGCTGGCCTAACATCAGGCATCAATATTGCCAACCTGGCCAGCTTGCCACCTAATCTCAATATCCAAAACCTTCCTGCTACTGGACTCAATATTGCCAACCTCCCAGCCATTTCAAATATGCAAGTTTCATTGACTGGTGGAATTGTCCCAATTACTATGATCAACAACAACACAGGACTCCTACAAAATCAGGTAAGAACAGTGGCTGCAGCTCAGAAAAAAAAACGTACCTGAGAATTCCACACACACACACACAGAATTGTGGTGTCATTATTATTATTATTATTATTATTATTATTATTATTATTTGTTAGTTCAGTTTTAGAATTATTTAAAAAAAGAAATTCAACAGATTGAAAAAGAAATGAGTCTTGTTTCTATATTACTTAAAGAAATGAAAAAATCTACATAACTGACTATGTATCAAAAACTGCTATTTTTATCCTAACCAAGTTTGTTTGCATAATTCTTTGTCAATTAATTATTTTAAGTTAAAAGAAAAAAATCTCATGTATATACTTTTATAGGTTGGAAAATGATATATTAATTTTTATATATCAAGAACAATTTTAAGAAAGTCCTTGATAAAATATGAAAAAAAAATTTATGTATGATGCATTTCATCATTTAGGAATTCATTGGATTCCCTTTAGTCCAATGAAGTCATAATGGAGAAACACATCATTCAACAAAAAAAAATGTTCACACTTTGTCAAAGATTTTCCTAAAATATCTTTATAGTTTTTTGGCTCTATGTTTCTATTTTTTTGGGGGGTTATATTTGTAGAAGTGTTCGGCTTGTTGGTTATATTTGTAGAAGTGTTCGGCTTGATTTATTATCCATAACTCTAGAAGATTTTCTTCTCCTGCTTTAACAGCACCTACCCCCTCCTCCCTCTACATAATTATCTCCTTTCTTTCCATGCTATTTAGCACAAAAGTAAGTTTTCTTTTCTTGTAATATGTTAAAGTGGAGCAGTAAATACAAGTTGTGAATCTGCTGCCCTTCTTGCACATTAATTAGAATATTGAGGCAGTTACATGTCGTATCTAACCTAAAGTTTTTTTCTGATATTGTATAGAAAGGAATTTTAACAGATCTGTCAATTCCTTTAGATAAACTCATCCCATTTTCTTTTTGCTTTTAAATTATTAATGCTTTCCTTAATTAACATAATGTAAGCATGAGGGAAGATATCTAGTTCTAAGAATTTATATTCCCCAAAACTTGAACTATTTCATTAAAAAAATTGTTCAATCTGGGTTTTTTAATTATTAAAACACCCTTAAATTTTTTCCAGCATAGAAATAAAAAAAAAAGTTAATCTTCTTAATATCCACTTTTCACTGTTGAACTGCGAGAACAAAAAGTTAGAATTCATTATAAAGCAAAGGAAAACAAAACATTTTAAAAAAAGTACTTGTGAAAGGTATTGTTACATTTGTTTTGTTTTTTTTCCTTTATTTTAATAGACTTAATCTTCCAAATTGCTTGAATCATCCTTGAAAAGAAAAAAAATATAAGTGTGCCCTGATGACCCTCACTGACTCTTCACATGCACAATATGCAAAAAAAAAAAAAAATACAAAATTAATTGAAACACCCAATATCTAATTTTCACTCATTGAATTTTTCTGCATATGCACTCTTCTTCTTTTTTTTTTTTAATCATATCACCCCAAGCAAGGCGTTAACGCCACTAATGTGCTGGGGGCTACATAAGAGTGAAAAGATTAGAAGAGAGAAAGCCGGAAACTGCATCCTAAACAGGGAACCTCTACACCTGTTCAATAGACATGGGTGGAGTGTGAACCGGGCGATAGTTTAGTCTATCTACTCCAGTTGAAAAAAAAAAAAAAGTGAAAAGATTGGAAAAGAGAAAACCGCTGAAAGCATTATTTAGCATTGCATTGTTACTGCAGAGAAAATATTGTTTGGAGACCAAACTTTGCTTGGTTACATAAAAAACTGCCCAACTTTGAAGTAAACCAGCAAAAGAAAGTAATGCTTTTATAAACTATGCACATTAATATAAATTAGATTGGTTATGAATTTTTCAAAATCTCTGTCTTCAGTCTTTTTACTCAGTATTCCACACTGACATAAGTATTACAAATAGAAAATATCTACAAAATCATTGTATCCAAGAACTTAAATATTCTCACATTACTGGTATCTTCATTGATCTCCTCTGATTTTAGTATCCTTCCCGAGACTTGGTGAAAGCTGTTTTTATGTTTGTTTTTTTTTTAACTCCTCCTCATATATTTCAATATTTTTTTATCAATCAGATTCATCTAAGCTTCATAAACAAACAAAACTCTAAAGTCAGACAATCAAAACACCAAATTCTAAACTCAAAGAAAGCACACTAGGAAGAAGTCACAATTTTCTGATTTGTGTCCAATAATACATTTTAATAGTAAATATTTGTTTTGATTGCTTTGATTATTATCAGTCAAAAGTTATTGACAAAAGAAATCAGTATGTAAAGGGTTATTTCTACAGAAATGCTGTCTGGTGCATTTTCTGGAGTCTATTCTTTCACACATTCTATCATAGGAATAGGAAGAAGATACAGTATTTTAAATTCATGAATCTTATTTCTAAGATATCTTTAATATAATTTTGATTTGAAAATTTATAAATCTTATGTTGGATAAGTTAGCTCACAAGCTCAGAGGCAGACAGTCCTCATATGGCAGTAGAGATTCAATCTTCTGCCAATAACACATAATTTCAAATTCTGCCTTGTTGCAAATAGCAACTGAGTGACTGTTTGGCAAAAGTAGTATCTGACATGAAGGTTCATATGAAGCAGAGATGTGTCATGAATTTCTCCATGTGCCAATAAATGCACCCATTCAGATTTAACAACATTTAGTGAACACTTAAAAGGCTTACATAGTGGATGAGAAAACAGTTATGCCGTGAGTAATGTATTTCAGGAGTGGTAATATCTGTCTGTGTTTGTCATAAACTACTTTCTGGGTAGCCATGTAGAGCATTCAAACCATAAAATAGCTCAAGAACTGTTTACAGAACAATATCATGTGCAATTCACTGAAAATCATCTGGTCCATGTTAGTATCTCACAAAATTTGTACAATAATCTTGTGGATATTCACATAAGAACAGAAAAACCACAGGGTGCAAGCCAGTTAGGACCTACAGAATCCCGCCCTGTTGGTGGGGCATCAGAATACGCCAACTGCACCCCTGCAGAGAGTAAAAGTCCCTCAATGGGGCCACCTGTTGGCCGTGGGTGGCGACCTGTGTCGTCTGGGGATGGGATCAAGGTGATTGAGCAAGCCATGGCCTGGGTGCAAAGAGGTCATGGTCCTGCAACACATCACTTCGACCCTTACCTGGGCTAGACGGGCAGTCGGAGAGGCCCGATCCGTTCAACCGGCTGGTCAGGTCAAGCCCTAACATCTACTCCCAAACATACCCTCCAAAAACATTTTCTACCAAGACTGATGTATCCTACCATACATATTCCCCCAACCTCCCAAAAAAAAAAAAAAAAAACTACCAGACCATGGAAAGTTATATATAAGAAAACTGCTACCAGTTTTCTATGAATAGATGTTAGAAGGCGCTGGCTAAGGGTCAATAGATGGCGCAAGATACATAGGCCCAGACATGGCTGCAAGCCATCCAACTGTGCACCTACATTATGGGGCGGTGCACAGGGGAAGGAGACAGGTGCTCCGGGTCTCTTGCGCCATCGAGTATATTGGAGGGGAAGTCCCTGATCTGTCAGGGTGAATGGGTTTCCTCCCTGACAGCTCCTGTTTGCGGGCTCCAGCCTGATTTGGTGGGTGGAGATAACCCTCCAATGAATAATATATAGTATATCTAATAAATATTCCAAGCACCCCCATATAGAATCTCCATCAGACTCAGAAAGTGAATTTATTATTACAAAGCAATTTTCTCAATTTATTGTTTTGGAGTCGTTAGAAGAAAAACAACTAACAAAGATATCTCCATTCATTATTGAAAAAGTACTTTCTGGTGCTATAGTACCAAAGATCGTAAAGAAGCTTAAAAATGGTATGCTACTTGTCCAAGTAGAACAAAAATCATATTCTGATGCACTTCTAAAAATGAAAAACTTTTCTGAAATGAAGATAAAAGCATATCCACACAACACGCTGAACAAATCTAGAGGGGTAGTCAGAAGCTCTCACTCTGCATTATCGAAGAAATTAAGACTCAGCTAAAAACACAAGGTGTAATAGATATACGACATATACAAATTAGAAAAGGAACAGATGTCATTCAAACAAACACACACATATATTCACTTTCAACCTCTCCAAAGTCCCGAAGTAATTAAAAATAGGATTTTCAATTGAAAAGGTTAACCAGTACATCCCAAGCCCTCTACAGTGCTTCAATTGTCAACTTTTTGGACACCATAAGGACAGGTGTACAAGACTTCCAACATGCAGAAGATGTGGAGAAAGAGACTCGAACCACCATGGGCAAGAATGTAACAAAAAAGCAAAATGTGTTAATTGTCTTGAAGATCACCCATCAGACTCCAAACAATGTATAATCTGGAAAAAAGAAAAAGAGATCAATACTATCAAGTTTACACGTAATATATCCTTCTCTGAAGCTAAAAAGATAGTTGAAGCAGCTGGCTTATTACCCACTAAATCATATGCATCAGTTACTAAACCAAAACCAAACAAATTTGAAAAACAAGAATGCCATTCTTGCAAACTCCTACTCAATAAATTACCAATACTTATACCAGAATCACTCCCCGCTTTCTTGAAAGAAATTAATCCACTCACTGAACCTGACAAAAACACTGAACCTTTAAGCATGGAAAAACCATCAACATCAAATACCTCTAAGGTGGAACAAAAACCCCTTCTCCCGAGGGAAACTATCCAAAAAGAATCGATATTACAGAAGGAATCTAAGTCCCCTCCCCCCAAAGAAAGTCACTACTACTCAGGAGCAGACTGTACAGAGATATTCTTCTAAACAAAGAACTATGGTGGAGAAAAACACCAAAAAAAAAAAAACCGATGCACATCTGTAGATTCAGAAGACATGGAAACGGAGAGTATCCCTCCTGTAGAAAACAACCACCTCAATTCTCATAAAGATAAATGAAAATCAAATGCATAAAATTTAACCATGGCCAGCAGAATAATTCAATGGAATTGCAGAGATATAAAAGCCAATCTGAACAAACTTCTACTAATATCCAGTCTATGTCCTATAATAATGTTTACAAGAAACTTTTTAAAACCGTCTGAAAGCATTAAACTCCGCAACTTCTCTGAATACAATCACATAGTAAATAACCCAATTAGAGCTTCCGGACGAACATCCATTCTTATCAATAATAAAATAGCACAAAGCCAGATAAATTTACAAACTAATTTACAGGCAATTGTTGTTACAACCGCCTTACATAGGACTGTCACAGTTTGCTCCATTTATCTACCTCCAAATGACCTTATAGACGAAACAGAAATAGAAAATCTTATTAACCAACTTCCTTGTCCCTTCCTACTATTAGGTGACTTTAACAGTCACAACACTAGCTGGGGATGCTCAGACACAAACAGAAGAGGAATCATAATAGAAAATGTTATCAACAATAACAATCTATGTATATATAATAATAAGAAACCAACTTTTATTCACTCTGCTACAAACACGTTCTCAGCAATTGGTCTTTCTATAAGTGATCCAAGTATCTTTATGGCTTATGACTGGACTGTTCATGAGGACACATGTGGGAGCGACCACTTCCCAATAACATTAGAACATTCTAGCCCTGAAATAATCTCAAAAATCCCTCACTGGAACCTTAAAAATGCTAACTGGAATAAATTCAAACAATTATGCAAATATAAACTCCTATCTGGAAAACATGAGAAAGACTCAATCACTCATTTTACAGATACTATTATTTCTATAGCTGAGGAATGTATCCCTAAAACAACTTCATCAACTAAGTATAATCGGCCTTAGTTTAATGACGATTCTAAAAAGGCTATCAGGCTACGGCGTGCTGCATTAAGAAAATTCAACAACTCATTCACTGCTCAGAATTTAAACCATTTTAAAATATGCAGAGCTAAAGCACACCGAATAATAAAAGAAGCCAAACGGGAGTCATGAAAGAGATTTTGTTTCCAAAATTAATAACAACACCAAAAATAAAACCATATGGAATATGGTGCAGAAAATATCGGGGAAAAAAACATCAGTTCCCCCTCTCAAGCATCTCTGTATAAACAACAACAAAATAACCCAAAAAAAGGACATGGCCAACCTGCTTGCAGACTCTCTTGCAAATAACTCGTCATCCAAAAATCACAGTAAAAAATTCCAGACTCTTAAACAGGAATCAGAAAAAATCAAGCTGAACTTTAAAAGTAATAATGAAGAAGAGTATAATAAACATTTTTCTATTAATGAACTCAAGGATTCGTTAAAGAAGGCTAATAACACAGCTGAGGGACCAGATGAGATATCTTATGAGTTCTTAAAACAACTACTTGATCAATCATTGAAGTATTTACTCTCCATTTTTAATGACATCTGGATCAGTGGTAATATTCCTGCCGTATGGAAACAAGCCATAGTCATTCCTGTAGTAAAACCAGGAAAAGATGAAAAGATGCATCTGACCCCTCCAATTACCACCCCATAGCACTAACAAGCTGTGTATGTAAGACTCTAGAAAGAATGGTAAATAACAGATTAACTTCAATGTGGTTTCCGAAAACAGCAGAGTACTATGGATCATTTAATACGACTGGAAACTTTTATTAGAAATGCCTTTATCCAAAAAAAACATATTATAATATGCTATTTTCTTTGACTTAGACAAGGCATACGATACCACATGGAGATATGGTATCATGAAAAATCTCAAAGAAGCTGGACTGATAGGAAGACTACCTATTTTCATTAATAATTTTTTAAACAATAGATTATTTAATGTCCGTGTAGGAACATGCCTCTCGTACTCCAAGGAACAGGAAATGGGAGTCCCACAGGGGAGTATTTTGTCCGTAACATTATTTAACTTAAAAATTAACGATATTGTTGGATGTATAAACCCAGGTGTGGATTGCTCACTGTATGTCGATGATTTTTTTAATCTGCTACAGCTCAAGGTATATCCACATAATTGAGCGGCAGCTTCAACAATGCATTGACAAAATAAAAAAATGGTCAACCAAGAATGGATTTAAGTTCTTCACAAACAAAAGAAAATGCATGCACTTTTGCCAGTTTAAAAAATTACATCCAGATCCTCTGTTAAAACTGGGCGGGATTCAGATTCCCGTTGTAGACCAACATAAATTTTTAGGACTAATACTGGATAGCTTACATTTATTCCTGACATCAAGCACTTAAAAAAACAAATGTAACAAAGCTATCCAGCTGATGCGAGTTATTGCCCACACAGATTGGGGAGCTGATAGACAAACTTTACTGAAGTTATATAGATCATTGGTGCGACTGAAATTGGACTATGGTTGCTACATATATGGCGCCACCAGAAAGTCATACACAGTCATTAGATGCTGTTCATCATCAGGGGCTTAGACTGGCCTTGGAAGCCTTCCAAACTTCTCCCATTGATAGTCTATATGCAGAAGCCAATGAGCTGCCATTATCAATTCGCCGCAACAAACTAGCTTTACAATATTTTACCAAAATCCTCTCTTGCCCATCCGATTTTGCCTACGACTGTATTGTAAACCCATTATATCACCCTCTCTATGATAGGAAAAAGAAAACAATTAAAACATTTGGTCTAAGGATGAAAGAAATCATCAGAGAATCTAATATAAACCTGGAACGAATTCACGAATCACTCATTTCAGAAAGCCCTCCATGGGAAATCATCCAAGCAACAGTATTGTTAAATCTCACCAAATTCCCTAAGTCAAAGACCAACCTTACTGATTTCTTTGAAGAACTGAACAAGATTGTCGATAGTTTCCCTTCCTATAAACATGTATACACAGATGGATCGAAAGATGGTGAGAAATGTGGATGCTGTGCCCTACTGGATAACATCACAAAAAAGGACATCTACCCGATGGGGCATCAATTTTTAGTGGTGAAGCCACAGCTGTTAAATTTGTACTTGATTTGATCACTGACAATGTAAGTGACAGCTTCGTTATATTCTCTGATTCACTCTCTGTACTATTGTCTATCCACAACAAGAATCTAAATAGCCTGATTATCATTAAACTTTTAAATCGATTAAACGTGATGAACAAAACCAAGAATATTGTCTTTTGTTGGATCCCCAGTCACATTGGCATTCGTGGTAACGTGAAAGCAGAAATGCTGCGAAGGAGTCTCTGAGGGAGGATATCTTCAATATGAAGGTCCTATTCACAGATCAAAGGCCTGCAATAAAAAGATATATTCAACTCAAATGGCAAAAACGTTGGTCGACCTGTCAGAACAACAAACTCTTCCAAATTAAACCCAATTTGGGAGAGTGGAGAGGTGCTTTGAGGAAATCCAGAAAGGAAGAGGTAATACTGTCTCGAATTAGGATAGGACACACCTTTTTTACTCACTCCTGGCTGTTAAGAGGAGTAGATCTGCCCAAATGCTCTAGATGCCAGATGGCTAATAGCATACGATGTATACAAATTGATTGTACAGACCTGGCAAAAATTCATCAACAGTTTTATAAAGTACAGAACCTAAAATATTTATTTGAAAACATCAACATTGACAAAATTCTAGCCTTCCTTCGGAAAATTAACCTATTTAATAAAATTTAACTTTATTATATAGCTTCAACATAGATGTATAAACTTTAACATTTCCTCCTAGCTATGGGTAAAATAGCGTGCTGTGTTCCGTATGAGCCTGTTTCCAAGGAATAACTGTGATTTAAAATAAGAATACGCTTCTGGCCTTAAATGACCCTTTAGGCGTTGATAGGCTGTTAAACAGGAACAAACAAACAAACCTACAGAATAACTTGGCTGAAGGTGACACGTTAACAACAGCATCTTGTATTAGGATAAAAATGACAGTCTACCATAGCAACATGGCAATTCCTGATCAAAGAGAAAGATAAAGATTCAGCTATCAATGAGCAAAGTGATATACACTGTTTTGGGGTTAAGAAAGGTATGATGATCCTCTTGGAATTTTTGCAACTTAGACAAACCATCAACTCTGACTGTTACATTACAAAGCTGAAGGGTCAAGTTTTTAAATTTAGAGATGAAGAATACTTTTAACTTGCAGCATCATAATGCTAAGCTCCACATCAGTTTGTTTCCCTTTGTTTGAACTCCTGAAAGAAGGATTATATGGACAACATTTTTGTGACAACAATGCCATCATCACAATGAAAAAGTGGTTCAGCTCTACTGGTGCAAATTCTTATGAGTATAGCAATACAGACAGTGTACAAAAATGCATAGCAAATCGTCGTAACTCTGTAGGGAAAACAATTTAGTTTTGTAGATAACTTGCTCTATCCAGTGGTGTTATTCTGCTTCCTTGTGCATCAACTGTTGTTTTAAATCACTCAACTGTGGCACCTTCCCTAGACTTTGTTTCTTTCCTTTTCCTCCCATGCATAACTAGTAGCAACAAATTTCACTTTTTCCAATTTTCCAGTCTGCTTCATCATTGTCACAACCAGCACTTGTAACTATGGTTACCTCCCTTCCTCAGACAACTTCCACTCCAACCACTGTCAACAGTAATCCAGTCACTACACAGGTTGCCATGACATCAGGTAAGTCATCCATTGGCTTCTATTTCCTGCATGCTTTTTGCTTTTCCACCCACTATTTGCTGAATCTATTTGAATCTCTCCAAACTAATGTTTTCTTAATTATTTTTTCCCAAGCACAACCTTATGTGCAATAAAATCACATCTTACCAACTTAAATTCAAAATTAACTATGTGTAGATTCCACAATATAGTTGATTGCTAGCAAGTTCTAATCAGAAGTCAAGTCCCCAATGAAAAAGGGTTTGCTGTCTAAAGATTAAATCACTGTATAATATTTAATTTTTCTAAGAGTATGAGTCCAGTAGCAAAATGGGTTTTGTTGGCTTTTTTCTCTTTGCTGTTAGTGTCTCTATGAAAGTAATTGAATGAAAATACAAACAGTTTAATAAAAGATTTGGAATAAATTATTTTATTTCTTGATAATAAATTGTTTATCATGTAAACATTGGATAGGAGTCCACTGTGTTTGCAATAATAAACCTTAATATTGTTCCAAGTAAGGCTTATGAATCTATGTTTAGGAAAAGTTAAATGAACTCTAAAAAAATCTATATTATTAAGTGAGAAGTATTTTCAGCAGTTAACTTTATTTTAGTGAAATCAACAATGCCAAAAAGTAAAAGAGGAGTTTTTCTTATTTTTCTAAGGACAATTATTATTACTTCCTAGTTATTTGTAATCACAGTGCAGAAAC
This sequence comes from Ascarosepion bandense, assembly GCA_037127315.1. Classification (NCBI taxonomy): domain Eukaryota; kingdom Metazoa; phylum Mollusca; class Cephalopoda; order Sepiida; family Sepiidae; genus Ascarosepion; species Ascarosepion bandense. Next base: position 6,475,364 of record JBBBDQ010000357.1, on the reverse strand, counting down.
TCTTTCTTTGCGTTGATTTGAAAGTATGTGGACAAAGACGGCACGTAATAGAGATTTAACTTGATTCATCTTCTGTTTATTTAACTGAGATAATGTGGAATAAAGTTTAAAATGTTGATCAGTTCGTTGATTAAAGAAAAATTACATACCCTGTTCATTTTATCAGTTAAAAAACAAATGTTCTGTAAAGATCTTGAGTTTCAGTCTAGTGACCTGGTTCAAAAGGTAAAAGGTTATACAACATTCTAAAAGCTCATGGAAGGAGTTTTAATCATTCTTTTCATTATTTATTGTTAGGAACCATGTACAAAATCAAATGCTTCAAGATGAACGTTCAGCAAGTTGTCAATGGCTGTTTCACAAAATTATTGTCCATTTTAATTATTTTTATTAAAATTTCTATAGTGTATACTATATACTTGAAACATTTCACATTAATCTCAATGATTTTATAGATGAAATATATTTACTAGAAATTCATTTCAGATTTATAAAATTAATTTGAAGTATTTAAGTAATTTGATATTATCTCCATAAACCGTCTCTTCACTTTTCAAAAAAAAAAATTGGTGATTATATTAAAGTCTGTGAAAAGTATTTCCAAAAATTATCCTTTAAGTGATATGCTCCCAGTTTGTTTATTTGTGTGTGATGTAAATTTTGTTGTTGTAGGAATGTTTACCAATTCTGGCTCCATGCTCCCCATCCCCATTGATTTGAGTCAGTTGATGCCTGCTGGACTGAAAGGAGCTGCACAAAACCTGAGGCCCCCGTCTATGCCTGTAATGCAGGTAAGTCAATACTTTTAATTATGGTATTACCTATCTTTTTCTGTATAATCAGTGTTCACCCTGTTTTTTATGAATTCAATAAGTTATGTCCTGGTTGCAAAAATAAAATTGAATTCCTAAAAGGTTAATTAGAATACTTTCACCTTGAAACTTTTGCATGTTTATCACTTGAATAGGAAATGCTATCTGCTATATTTATCAACTGCCAGTATCCATTAAGAAAATAATCTATCAGTATTCAGCATGAATAATGAATGTTTCTACACTAATTAAGATTAACACAATGGTCCATGTCATAAATAAGGAACTCTACTATGCAGTATTTTTCTATTCTTTTTAAATAATTACTAATCAATTGGGATACTAACTGAAAGTTTTAATGCTATCAGCAATTAATTTTCTTTTATTCCTACATGCATCACTTATTAAATAAATTTTTTTAAAAAAGCAGCTCATTGTATGCATTTTTTCTTTTCAATTTCTTGTTTTAAAAAAATTCTTTAAACTCAAAGTAAATAATTTTCTATTAAGAAAATTAAGTGTGAACATTGTTAACATTTTTTTAAGCTCCAGAACCAGCAACCAATTCAATTGCTGAATCTGTCACAACAAAGAGGCACGTTACCTGCCCTCCAAGTAACTCAAGCACAAACAACTTCAGCTACCACACAGAACAGCCGCAATACTCCAACAACCCCAACTGGTATTTCTGTTAATTCCACAGGTAACTGAGGTTTCAGCTTTTTTTCTTTTCTGATTTAGAGTAATGATAGAACTCCTTAGATCATTGTTTTGTGTCTTTCTCATATATCAGCTACAAACAAAAACCCTGAATTGCAATGGTGTTGTAATTTCAAGTAAGGATCAGAATAGTTAAGCAAATTAGTCTCAAATGAAGCTAAACTAATTATGAACTAGAAAATAGAAGAAAGCCTAACATGTGCTATTTATTTTAGTTCTTAATGTAGCTATTTCTTGGCATAGTCTAACAAATACCTATCAAAAGGCTACATTTCTAGTAGAAGTGGCAAATAATAAGCTCTCTCAATGACATTGTTTTTTATCAATATGCTAGCCACTGTATTTTACAAGGTTCCTACTGTTAATTGTAGAGTTTATTGCAATACAGGCAGGTTTTGCTAACTTACAATTGTCTCATGAATGACTAACTTTTTTTTTCTCTTGGTGTGTGTAGTAGCAACAAGTAAATGGTAACATAATATGAAGAAACAAAATTGTTTTAAGAAGCACTGTAACACATTTAAAATACATTTTGATACTTAAATATATCAAATTATTTGCTTCTTCTGGTTGTTTTCTGGATTTTGCCTATTCGTTCTTATTTTTAGCCTAAGTGAATGTAGCATCCATTTATTATTAGAAGTAGTTTTGTACTTTTTCTTTCTGTTCTTGTATATCTCTTGACCTCTGACACCCAATCTAACTGGCCAACCATTACAGCCTTTTCACAGGTGCCCATCCAAACAGGCAAGTCCAGCCAACTGCAAGGAAGTAGCAGTGGAGCTGCATCCAGCAGTGGGAGTTCAAGCAGTTCTCAGCAGTCCACGGGATCTCAACTGCAATTCCATCAGCTCCAATACAAACATCCACAGTCCAGCTCATCTTCACAGCAGTCAAGCTCAGGGTCCAGTAAATCAAAGAGCAAAAAGAGGGCTACGCCCACACCACCAAAATCCTAACATTCCCTTTCCTACCCATGCTCAGTCTTTACCCCCTTTAATCCATGTAATCTTGCTCTCATTCAAGTTTTCAGTTTTAACTCCTATTCATTCACATCAACTTACATCCAGATTTAGAAGATGCTGCCATGTTTTATATAGAATGTGGCTGATGCACGTCCAGTTCAATGTCTGAGCATCTAGACTTTGAACAAGACGTTCTAACCTCATGCCCATAACAATAATGCATTTGTTTCCTTATAAATTCTACACCTAAATATCTACATTTACCATGATTTCATTCATTACAACACATTCTGAACAATTTTTTGTTCTTGCAAAAAAAAAACCTCTTAATTATTTCATAGTATTCATAGAAGCAAATAACATAGACCAAAATAATATTTTTTACATAAGCAATATAAATGCAGCAGTGAAAGCAATATCTGTTCATAATGAGGCTGCTTTTATATGGATGACATTATGGCAGCCCCAAAATAATTGAAAGTTAGAGAGGATTATCATTGCTGATTTATCATCTGCTTCTTGAGGAGCTTCCATAGAAAAATACTTTTGCTGCTGCTATAAAAAATACATTTTTTTTTTAAATTTCATATAGTTTACTTTGTGAAGAAAATGTTCTTATGCGTACTTATTTAAGTGAAGTGTTCAAATCTTTTTGTATGATTGTCTTCAGGTGATGTGTTTACGAGTTTATGTCTGACACTGAGAATGCTAATTGGTTCCTATGTTAGGTTGTTTATTTTGTTTTTATTTTTTTTCTTGTTAGTGTGAAATGTGAGTGATTGAAGTTCTACAAGAAAAGTGTACAGTTCAGACATATTTTTTTCTCACAAAATATCTAACAAACTGCCATATATGCCTACAAAATAATTATATTTCCCTATGACTAAATTATCTACATATTTATTCACGACAGGTAATATATGCAGATATCATGACATACATACAAACATCCATACAGATATACATACAAGAGAGAAAAATATTTTACCTATCTTGTTAGCATTGGTCAATAATGAAAAAAAAGTTTTTATTGTTCATTTATATTTTGGTCAGTGAGGTTATTTTATCTCTTTTTTCCAACTGCATTGAAAGTGTACGAAGTTTAGGATAGAATATTAAGCATTGGATTTTTTACTACCTTTCTGTGATAACTAATTCAAAATTGTGGGAAGTTATCATTTTAAGAATTGAAAGCTGACACTCTTGGAAATTCTCTTTATTAAAATCAGTGCTTATCTAAACAGTTCCATGCTCAATGCCAAAACTGAGAGTACAGAAATAATCATGTCAAAAACAAAAATATTAGGATTTACAACTTCTCCCTGCTTTCTCAAGCCCTCTTAGGCACCATATAAAATAATTTCTTAGTAATGTACAAATTTAGAGGAGTAATTTAATATTTAATTTATTAAATTTTTAGAGTAAACCTTATCATACATAATTTGCCTTTTATAGTATTTTTTTTTTAAATAGCAATGGGTTAAGATCCTTTTTATAGTACTCACTTTGACAAGTGTATAATTGCATTTGTAAATTCTTCAATAATATTTGGTGATAAAAACATAACACTCAACTGTTTTAAAATGGCTTTTTCAACCTCTTGGAGACACTCAGATACCATTAAGTGAGATGACTTGGATCAGTTTATAACTTTTTTTAGTTTTAATTGCTACTCTTTAATTGGAATATACATTTACACTTAACGAATATTTGGGACTAATAACTGAAATGTTTTGATTTAAAACCCACATAAGATGAAAGATTTGAAGCATATTTAATCTACTGCAGATCTAAGCCAGTATTATGAACTAGTTAAATTAAAAAAAAAAAAACTCATTTGAGTCCACCTGGTAGCATGAATGTGCACAAACGATTACATTATTTTTTAAGGTGCCTTTGTCATTTCAAGGACATGAATTGACTTTTTTTCATTATGAAGGTCACTGGGTTGATGACATTTGAACCTACTGGGTAGAGCCAACTCTAACTTATTTGTTAACTAGTTTCCTTTCAGTGACAGTGATTGTCAAGCCTTTTGATTTGCTATGTTAATACTATTATTTACACTATTTAATGGTGGACTATTGTCCTCATTGTTGTTTTTATCCCAGTGTTTTGGCTTTTGTGCCCTCTGGTCTTCATTTGATGAAATGTCATAACAACAAAGATAAGGATAATAGTCCACATGTAAATTGTGTAAGTAATAACTCCTTATCCCAGAAATCTAGTGAAATGAGAATGTTAAATTTAGGCATGTTCTATGCAATGTCACATTTCAAGAAAAGTTTCCATTATACACTCTATAAACATAAGTATGCATTGGGATAAATATAACAAATTCAGGATAAAATATTTTCTTTTAAAAATTATTGTTCAGCATGTTCCTCCTTTATATTTTTTCTAAAAAATGAGGAAAAAAATTTTTATAATTTCTTTTAACTATTTATTTATTTTGCTCATTATAACATTTATGTTTATTATAGCATTTTTGTACAGTACTTTAAACATAATCTCTGTTGGTCTATTATTAGTTTTCAGAGCCACTTTTTGCAAATACAAAATATGGATAATAGTCAATAATATTTTATGAAAGTAAATATGTTGTTGGCTTTGATTATATTTAGAGTGAAGGCATGTTGTTTAGAAATTTGAAATTACTTGCACAAATAAACAAAAACAATTGATTTCTTGTGTAGAGAGACCTACTAGGGTACTTGGGAAACTACTACAGTCTTCTTTCAACTTTTCTTGCAATCTTATATATTCACTTCTGTCTATGCACATTAAAATCTGTTTTTGTTTTTGTTTTCTTTCACTAAAATTAAACATTGTGTCAAATAACACATAAGTACTATAAGATTGAAGTTATGTCAGTAACTTTGTACTGAAAGTGGCTGACCAAACAAAAGAAAATACAAACATTACCTGGCATTTTTATTTTTGGGAGGTGGCATATTTTCCTGTTAGTTCCATTTTGATTTAAATTTTTGAAACTGTTTTAAATCTTTCTACTATTTAGTATGATTGTTTAAATATTTTTAATCGTTTAAGTTATAACAAAATAAATTGAATTTCTCTGACAATACTTAAACAAAAAAATAAAAGAAATTAAACAACTCAAAAATATAGGAAGGGAAAAATTACTACAGCTGCAAATAATATTTTAAAAATAATTCATCATCAGAAAAGAGGTATTCAAGTCATTTCCACCCATTGGTTGGTACCTGTTTAAAAATTTTACGATGACTGCCACAAATCTCATTCTAAAAGAATCAGGACACAGTTATTTAGTTTTTATAGAAAATAAATAATTATCAAAAAACATTCATTTTTAAATTTGCATTTTTATAGTATCTTAGCAATTCTAATATATATCCATCACTACATTTTTATTGTTGAATGTCACTGTCATCTTTTCTGAAAGTACAGAATAATGACATTTTTCTTCTATGAAATAGAATTATCATTGTCACCATTGCCAATCTCATCATCAAAATTTTAAAACGTTTTTGAGATTTGATTTTTCAGTTTATTAAAATTTCTTTCTAAATGCATTGTATATCTGACAAGATTTCCTTATTATGGAAGGACTCTTAAATCTGAATGTATTGCTTCTCCTCTACAACCCTATCTAATGTTAAACTGATATTGTATATAGAAGAAATCAGTGCTTTAATGATTTCCTGTCACTACAATCATATTGTTGTTTAATGATTCTTTTTATTAATAATCTTTTGTACCCCATGAGTTACAAATCAGAAAATATATCCTTTTTTTACCTTCTGTGACTTGATTAGAAATTATTCAACAATTGTGGTTTATGTTTGATAGAACATGTTAAATTTTACTATAGCACAATTGTTGTAAATTCAATTGAATTAATATGTTTAAATGTTTAGAAACCTCATGTGTTGTGACTAAACAGTAAATATTTTTATAAATGAATATGCATGCTTTTCATATCTGCTGGATGCATATACAATAAAAATATGATTATTATTCATTGATAGATTCTATACATGATAGAATTGCACTAAAAGAAATATAAAGAATTGCTCTAATTGGCCAGGTCAGAAGTTTATCAAAGTATATTTTATAATCATATCTTCAATATGAAAATAATTAAGATATAGTGAATATCATATATCTCTGTGAACTATGGGAGATAAGGATATTATACTAACAAGAAATAAAGATCCATGCTTATATACAAGCTGCATCATTTAATTGAGAACAAATGTAAAGAAAAACAGAGATAACCTGTAGTAGAAAATATTTGAAGTCTTTGAACCATGATAATTGGCAGATAACACTATAACCATGACAAGCCTTTTTATTTCCCATGTCAAATTGGAAATTGCTTTGCTAATATTCTCAATAAATATTCAAGAGAGAAACGAAAAGTTTAAAATTTGGTCTGGATTATGTTAAGCCATCTTCCATTTATGATATACCAAAAGATGTTTTCTCAAATACCTGATGTATTGGGCATCATCTCACAGAGTTTCCAAGTTTGAAAATGTCTAAATTTCCTTTGAGAAGTTACCAACGTAACATCAAGAGATTCTAAATATTAGGAGTTAACCAAAGGCTGCCTCTTGTCTTAAAAGTTCAATTTTTATATATTTTATCATTTAATGAAAAGTGTTTTATGATTGTATATTACTTGAGGTTAATTAGAGTAACTGTTAATTACTACCATAAAATTATCTTCCTCTAAATTTACAGAGTAATTTTTTTCTTCCTGCTTTCTTAAGTCCTCTTGGGCACCATGCAAAATAATTTCTTAGTAATGTACAAATTTAGAGGAGTAATTTAATATTTAATTCTTTAATTTTTTTACAGTAAACTTTTTTTTAATAGCAATGGATTAAAATCCTTTTTATTGTACTTTGACAAGTGCATAATTGCATTTGTAAATCCTTCAATAATATTCAGTGATAAAAAACAACATTCAACTATTTCAAAATAACTTGAATACCATCAAGTCAGATATCTTGGATCAGTTTATATAACTTTGCTAGAACTTTGTTTTTTTATTCAATACTTTTTTCTAGTTTTAATTGCTACTCATTTTCACTTAACAAATGAATATTTGGGACTAATAACTGAAATGTTTTGATTTAAAACTGCATAACATGAACAATGTGAAGCATATTTAATCTGCTGCAGATCTAAGCCAGTATTATGAACTAGTCAAATGTCATAAAACTTCAATTAAGATATATTTTATCATTTATGATTGTATGAATACTTGAGGTTCATTAGACTTTAGAGGAACTATTAATTGCCACCACAAAATTGTCTTCCTTTACATTTACATAGTGATTTTTGTTTAACGTGTTACCTGCTAGGTACTACCGTTTACATCTACCTTTGCTTAAATAATGTCATAGTAACTGTAACTGGGAGTTATCTTCATTTGTTATGAAATTAACAAATTCAAACATCTTTCAAGTTTAGATTAAATTGTTTTATTTCTGATTTACTAGCAACTTGGTATTTTCTCAGCATTCATTTTCTCCATGTTTATATTGTAACCTTTCCTTGCCAGACAGGAGGTGAATTTGTGTTGATATATCCTTTACATAAGAATTTGTACTTGTGGAAATTTTCAATATTTTTCATAGGCATTGTTAAAAAAATAACATTTGAATTAGTTCTAGTGTTCCCAAAATAAAAATTTTAAGAGATTTTAATTTATCTGGATATTACTTTTGATATTAATATACTTGGTTTAAATTAGATCTGTTAAAATGTAAATAAACTTACATATAACTTTAAAAATATTTTCTGTCATCCATATTTTTTGCTTGTGATACTGACTCCTTGTTTAGAAGATTACTGTAAGTTCTAAAGTCGTTAGTGCTATTATTTAAGACAAGTATAGTAATAGGAACATAAAAAGTGTCCAGAATAAATCTTTGACTTTTTCTTGATGTATACTCATTGCTGGGAAAAATCTAATATTTCAGCTTTGTATGTATGTTAGTTTATATTATCTGTTTATCTCTTTGGTTTTACAATATTGCATTTGAAGATAAATATCACAAGATTCATGAATTTGTATGAATGCATCCATTTTATGAAAACCTTTCCCAAAATTGATTTATTTTTAACAAATGTGAATTCATGTTTCTTAAATTTCTTATTTACTTTCTACATCTCTCATATTTCCTTTAAAAAAGTTAGAACAGTTTAGATTGTTGTTCTTTTTTGTTTTTTTCCCCAGTTTATAATATAATTTGCTCAATTTGTTTTTATTTATATATTAATTAAAAATCTAAATAAGGGACATTTCTTGTATGGTTCTTGAGGGGACAGACTCTTAAAAATAAACTGGTGCTGCTATTATTTTTAAAGCAGACTACAAACATTTTCTATTCATCACATTCATGGCAAACGTAGATATATGATCAGAGTCTGGTTGGGAAACTGAAATTCTCTGCTTCAAAAATTCCAGATTGCTTGAAGAATATTTTAAACATTCAGAAGTGTATCTGAATTAATATCTTCATAATTTTTTCTCATTGCATTTTTGATCAGTCATCCTCTGATAGCATTGTTAATATTCCATCTTTAAAAAGAGGGGGCCCTCATTGACATAAAATTATTTTTATGCCATATTAATGCCAATTTTATCTGCCTTTTATAGGTGAAAGAGAAGGAAAAAAAGTTTATTGTTATGCCATGCAAAATAATTTTTATCAAATTATAAAGTGTATTATCTGTTCTTGCCAGTTGACAGCTGTTTTATAGAACTTTGATATAAAAAAAAACATAAATGAATAAAAATTATCTTTAATATTAAATGTCACAAACCATAAAAGGCTGAACAAAACTGCTCCGTAATTCTTTTTTCCACACCAACATTTCCAAGCAGCCAAAGCGGATCATACGAAACGTAGACATTTCCATGTAATATCACAATATGACAAAGCTTTTATTTTTATATTTTCATATTAGTGTTTGTTCAAGTTTTAAAATTTATACAGAATAAGCCATATTTGCAGGTAGCATAGTGGATTTATTTCTCCCACTTTTTTTGTTTTTGTGAAATATAAAAATAGGTTTACTTATATTTTTTACAAATAGATTAATTTGTTTTAGAAGTCAAAAGTGTCATACACACATGCAAACATATAAACAGTAAATGAATTTTGGAGCATAAAAGTTATTTTTTTACACCCAACATCATATGTATTAAGATTTATCTTTAAAATTTGTGTGGGTGGTGCAATGGATAGTGGCTCGGGATGAGAAATCAGTGAGTTCATTACATTCGCTTATGTACAAATCCAGCTATTCTCCCTCCACTATTGGTTAAATAGTATAACTTGTATCTGGAAAAATCATTGTTATTTCAAAAAAATGTTAATGCAATATTCTCTTTAAAAAAAAAACTTAATACAATCCAAAAAATGTTTCAGCTTTAACCCACAAAGGGTTGATAAATCATAAAAAACCAATCAGTCAATCCCTTTTGTGTTATGTCCAATGAACACTTTAAGCACAAATGAAAATGATGTCTCTAGTATTGTCTCTGTGAGTGAAACATAACTCAGTTTTGGCTTTCTAGTCAGGCCTCTGAATATAGCTTTAACAAATTTCTTCTCAAATATACCCAAAAGACGATGTCTACAGTAGTAACTGAGTGTCAACATTTTTCATGACTTAAATACTTATCTCATTGGTTTTGCAAGTACCTGGACATAAAACAACTTTGTTTTGGGTTTTAATTAGAAATTATTTATTTTGGAGACCTTGATTAATGTTGTCAATGTAAAGAGTAGCTCAGTCTCTTCCACCATCCAGCTTTCAAATTTGCTTCTCTTGATAATCTGAATCAAGTATCTCAGAATCAATCCCACTAATCTATTATTCTTTGAATTTTTCTCTGTTAAAAGTTGACCCAAGGAATTTATTCACAGCATCAAATTACATGCTGCACTCAGGCCTCCCAGAATAGAGATTTTTGTAGTTTATTTGGTAATTGTTATAGTTCGCCAATCATCTTTTTTTAGATTTAAGCCAAAAATATGAACAACTAAGATGCTCATTAGATACAAAAAGGTGCTGAAAAGTCCTAAGCCCAACACACTTCCCAAAATCTGGCCAAATAACCAAATAGTATTTTAATCCCTTCTTGGTCAGGCTGAGAACTTTTTGTGACAACCTCATACATAACAATTGCATTAAAATATATTTTAAATGGCCATAGCAAAAAAAAAGAATCCTTTCATCATTTTTATAAACAGGTTATAATAAGTGCTAAACACTACTTCTATTTGAAAAATTATTATAATAGAAAATTAAACAAAACATTTTTATTGTAACATTTTATTTTCTTTACCCTATTTTTACAAGATAAAAATAATCTGAAAATGAATAATTTTCACATTTAGAATAATTTTTAATGATTTTTAATTCTGCTTCAATATTTTTGGTGTAACAGTTGATAAATTTAACTACAAAAAAATTACGTTTTTAATTGGTGCCTATTGTATTAACAATAAAATAATTTTATTAGCATCTATTTCTGTGGTCCTAAAATTTCTTAAAATTAATCGTATTAACAAGGTTTACTTTTAGTATATTTTACTGTATGCATGATAAATTTATGCGTTTTAAGCTGAGCTGATGATTTTTTTTTTTTTTGTAAATTTTGGTGACATATTTAAAGTGGTCACCTTTTACAATAGACTTTTGTTTTAATTTCTTTATTGATGATCATTGGTTCAAATAAACTTATGAATGTTTTGAAATCTATCTTGTAAAAATCATTAAGTTGGAAAAATTTACAAAATCATTAAAGAATTAGTCATATCAGTCCAATAATGTTTTATAAGATTCATATCTTTGAAGATAGATTATTCTGTCTATTAATATTCTACAAATTATTACTTCAGTGATATATACACATAGGAGAGCATCAATAATTCCATAGCCTGGCATGTTGCTATTATCTGAATTTTAGTTTGGAATTTTCAAGGAAGGAAATCAAAAGGATGTTGAAACTATTTGTTGTGTAAAATCCTTTTTTTTTTCTCATCCTTTTTTTTTTCTTCGGATAAAACTTAAACTTAGTTATATAAAATACAAGCAATAAACTAATATTAGAATAAATCCTGGATCTTCAAATACAGTAATAAAAGTAAATTTTTACAAATGTAATTGTTGTACTTTACAACTAATCAAGTTACTATGAAAGAACTTGCTTTTTGCGCTGTAGAAATTTTATCAGTTCTTATAAACAGGACATTGTGATTTTCTATTGACCTTCAGTTTCATCCCCACTCACCACCATTTCTCATATTTGTGGACCCTACACTGATCAACATTATTGTTCATTTTCATATGTCTTTCAATGACATGAGTCACCTTGATATTCACAAAGTAATGGTTGCAACACTTCATTTGCATGCAGACTAGATTAAGAAGTTCAACTATATTAGTTGCACTTCTTGACTAACCAAATAAGAGAGACTTTCAATAATGTTTCACATTAAACAGGCCAAAACTTCCCCATAAAATAATAACATAAAAAAATGAATAAAACTTTATTTAAACATATTATATTTGATTTTGCTTAATTTCAGTTTTATCCATAGAACTGAAATTATCAAATTAAAAATAAAACAAAAATATTGTACTTCCAGCATCAGAGATGGAAAGGGGGTAGTGTGTGTATAAAGATATGTAACCCAACTAATTTTTGGAAAACAAAAAACGAAAAAAAGTAGCTATATATATATATATATATATATATATATAGTTTTTTTTTTTTGTTTTTTTTTTAAATTAGTTGGTTTACATTCTTCAGGTCAGAATATTCCTTTAATGTCAGCAAATACAGTTTTTCTCTTTCATTGCTCTATAGCATCACCCATATTTATCATAATTAATGCTACAAAATTTAAGCCAGAAAAATGCTTTTCTGGATTCATTAAAAAAAAAAAAAGTGTGGACTTTTTAAGTGCAGATTTTGTTGTTAGCCCAAAGTCATGGGATAAAATGTAAGTGCTTAAGTGTTATAAATGTTCTTTGGGAGAACGAGATATATAAATTTTTATATATCAGAACAATGTTAAATGGGGAAAAAAATCTTTGTATTCTCTAAAAGAATTTATATAGGTTCTTACATTTCACCTTTCTTAACACATTTGCTGTTCTAGTGTGGGATATTTAAAGACAAACATGAGGAAAACAAATGAGATTGGCTCAGCTGTGCATCTAGACATGTCGGATACTAGAAATTTTAAAATTTAGTGTCCCTACATCCTCAACGTTCCCCCACCTCAGTGCATAGTTATAACCCATGTTTACATTTATACTCCCCCCCATATATATATATATATATATATATATATATATATATATATGAACATTCCACATAGACATATATAATTCTACATATATATATAATTCCACCAAGAACATTAGTCTGAAGTCCTTTTATGGCTGTCATGGGCAAACTGCAGCCAGTGGACCACATGCTGCCCATTTAGCTTTGTGAATAACATGCTTAATTTCATGAGGAAATTAATATATCTTAAAATCTAGTTTGTTTCATTTTGTTCACATTAGTTCATTCACACATTGTCATAAATAACTACAAACATAAACAATGATTAAGGCCAATGTTTCTTGGACTTTTAAACTTTCGTTGAAGGTAAAGTTTTCATCATTTTAAACCATTTTGCAATCTTCACTAATGAAGATCAAATGTGTAAATATCTTTTGCTTTAAAAACAGGATGTTTCTGATAATTTTTTTATTATTTTCAAGTGAATAAATTAATCACAGAAAATGGCATGTGCTAATCACACTGTTAATATCATAAGAAGACTTCAATTTTTTAATTATAGAAAAATCTTTATCCGAAGAAAAAAAAAAATTTCCCCATTTCAAAAGCCAGCATAGGCTGAGGCACCATCAACAAAAAATTATTTTAAATCTTTTTACTAGTTAGTCTCACCTTATGAGGGGTGGTAGCACCTGTTAGGGTCTCAGCTATGGAAAAATAGTTATCCTACAAACTGGGGTAAAAACACTATGAAAGTATAATGATAGATTTTCATAGTAAAAATACCAGCAATTAATTTGATTCTCAACAAAACCCCTCTTTACAAAAACACATCAATGTAACCTGATCTACAAACTGATCTCTTACAAACAATACATATTCTATTCATATAAACCTATCTAAGTTTTGTCAGCATTAAATAACCCATTGAAGTTGATATACTGTAAAAAAAAAAATTAAACCCATATCGACTGTGGTCTACTGGTTGGAAAACATTGAAGAAGTTGAAATATGTTATATAAAATTTTTTTTACAAAAAGAATTTTTTTTTGTTAAAAAAAAAAAATTGGGATCTGAGGAGCTGAATATTTTTCATAAAATATTTGCAAAATAAATTATCACTATTTTCTAACATAGTTCTGATGTATGGAAATTTGTATATCCTGTTTTCCCATGTGCACATGTTAAGATATTAGTTAATTTCTGTCTTCCTCTTATTAAATTCATCATGACTTTTAATTTAACCAAGCTGAACCTGAACATTACATAGATGTTGTCTACTCAGATTATCCATTCTCATTCATCAACTTTTCTCTCAAACTTGGCTTCTATTTCCCCTCTTCCTCTCTTTTACAATCTTTGTTGCCAGTCCAGATCTTGATGCATTACAAAAAGAAAAGATTAGTTTCATAAGGAATGCATATTTTTCTACAGCTACATATTTCTTACCGTTTTCTCTCTCTCTCCATAAAGAACTTTAATGCTATTTGCATTGTGACTAATAGCATCATTTTTATTGTCCTTATTACATTTCACAGGATGAGGATATTAGTTCAAATCTCACTAATGTACATAATGCTCACTCCTCATCTCAGAAATTCAAACAGGAATTATAATTCATCTTAATCTTTACACCTTTCTTTCTGTACCTGCTTTACATTCTTTCTTTGATTATTTCTTTCATTCCGGCCAGATAGTCTCTCACCCAGCTGTGTCCTTCCTCCCCACCTTTTGCTCTCGTTCCCTCATATGGCTTTATTTTTGTTTTTCTCTAATTTACTTCCTTCCTTCAAACCTGTTTCTCCCCTCCCATCTCTTTTCTTGTTTTGGTCAATTCCTTTCCACTTCGCAGAATTCTTTTTTCACTTGAAACCTCGAAAACAAAAAATAGCAATCATTTGGCTCACTGTAGACATCAGGTAATGCCCTGGCACTTGATCTCTTTATAATTCTGAAATTAGTGATTATTTACATTTCTGTTACTATAAGCAAGAGAGAATTGCGACTAAAAGAAAATCTTAAAATTTTTACATAAAGAACAGAAATTTAATTACCATTATTATATTGGATATTTCTGAGATGAAGCATTGTCGGTTATTATTGGCTTATATTCATCTTAATTTCAGAATTGAAATAAAGATGAAAGAAATACTAGTAAAAAAAAATTAGTGATATTTATTATATTGATTATAAATAATTTACATTTCTTATTTGATGTTTTTGATAATATGTTACTTGTATCATACACTTGATGAAAGCAAAAAAAATTACAGCTTCAGATTTGAGTTTTGAAAGGATTTGGGAGCTGTTATGGTTTCCATGTTTTAGATTGACTTTAAAACCATAAGAAAATCAGAGTAAGCCTTCCTCGGTAGCAAGAACATGTCCTGGTTATAGAATCTGGCACATTGTTTGAGAAATGCTTGGCTATCACAGACCCAGATGAATTGACACACCTATACAAATTGTCCAAAATGCCCTTTTCAGTATTTGTTGATTAATGGAAGCAAGGATTAATCAGAATATACCATCCAATATTCAAAAAGACAATTTGCACAGTTACGTGAATTTATCTGCGTTGGGAATAGCTGAATGTTTATTAAACCACTATCAATCTGCCAGGTTCTAATTTTCAACCTGTTAGGCTTCTGATTTTCACTTTGCAGTTTTAATGTCAACTTATGTCGTACTTTTAGCCATTCCTCTGTAAGCAGGAGTGGTGGTTATAACTAACCTTTGATGTTTCCGAGTATATTGTCTGCTGTTGGCGGTCATAATTATTTGACTTCTTTAAGCTGCAAAATATTTTTCAGTCTTGTAAATTATAACTATATTTTTTTTTCCTTACAACTTTGAAAAAAAATTGTTTTCATGGGTAGAGAGGAGAAAATTTTTCATTTGATATTACTCCCCCCCCCCTTTACAATCACCTCTCCAAGCACATCATGAAACATTATTTTTTATTTTATACTGTTTGCTATGTTTTGTGCTAAGTAAATCATATTCATGATCATGGAGAATTACCCTAGAACAGCTTAAAAAAGGATCATCTTCCTGTAGTTAGCACAGTTTGAAACTTTATAAAGCAAAAACTATATATTCAAAATAAAAAGTTTGTTGTAAATAATATGAACATTCTTTGAGGCATTCATGGGTTTTGCACAGATTTAAAACAGCAAATGGCTGATATGAGAGTTCAACCTAAGTGCCTGGTTGGTGATACTTATTAACAAATCACCTAGGAAAAGAAGATTTCTAATTAGAGCAATGGGCTCTTACACCTCATTCAATATTCTTCTGAAATATAAAAATGCTCATCTACCTATAAAAATGAGAAAAAAAAAGATGTTCATTTCATTGACTGTAATCTACATTGTATAAAGTGACCCTCCCCCACCCATTTGCCCTTTCATCTAATATTGTAGAGTTTTAGTATCATGAGGGTCATCTTGTAATATATATTTCCCAGATAATTCCTGTGTATAAATTGAGAAATGGGGCTTAGGATAAAAAGATTTTTTTTTTTTTTTTAATAATGCAACATTTCTCAAATTGATCTCTGACCTTCCTCAGGTGGTAAAATATATAAATTAACCAGTGTACTAATCTGAGGATACACTTGAGTCATCGAAATATCCTCTGAACAAAATGTATTTGTTAATTTGAAGAAAATTATTTACAGGTAAGTTATAACTTATCAAGGGAGAGTTATGTTCAGAGCTTTTTGTATGAGACATGGCTTTTTGACTTTGAAGGTCTTTTATGCTGTACAGTATTGTATCATGACAAAGAAAAAGTGTCATCTTTTTTTCTCTCTCTTTTTTTTTTTCCCTCCAAATGTTATTCATGTTCATCTTTTCATATACAATACAAAAAAAATAAATAAATACTTTGTTGCGTTGCCTTCACATTTTCAATATCCCCACTTCAAACCTTGTCATTACCTTTTACAACATAAAACATTTCTTTTCTCAATTTTTATTTTTTTTTTTTACAATAAAGAAACTATCATCTTAATTGTTACTGGTGTTTTTTTGTTTTTTTGTTTTTGTTTTTGTTTTTTTGTTTGTTTTTGTTTTTTTTCTTCTCTGATGAGAAAAAACTCGTGCTTAACATCAGGAAGTGACAGTTGAGGTTCCTGAGACACATAATGAGGAAAGAAGGCCCGGAGAATCTAATACTCACATGACAGAACGAAAGCAGTGCAAGACATATTTGATAGGCTTGAGCAAATGGATGGCAGAGAAGGGTTTAGGAGAGATACCAAGTGGTAAATATTGATTAGCAACAAGAGAAGGCCAAGTGGAAGTCCATGATTGCCTACGGCATGAAGGGACATGGCACACAAAGAAGCTTATCTTAACTGTAAATATATATTTTCACTCTCTGGTGAGATTTGGGGCTTAAGGCTATATCATGTTTCTATACTATTACCTAAGTTAAGCAATATTGAGCCTGCTCAATACCTAGATGGGTGACTAATTGGAAATACCAGGTGCTGTAAATTTGGATGTGCAGGCAGTGTAATGTATAGCGACTCGGAATTGGAAATCTGACAGCAAAGTTCTAGTTGGCTTCATTATATTTGCTTTTACAAAAATACCCTTAGGAAAAGTATAAATCCATCTCTTCTCCCCACAGCTATGGGTTAATTAGTATGACTTGTATCAGTAAATCATTATCCACAAAAAAAATTTCTACAATCTAAAAGTATTTTCTGGCTCTAAATAATTGGCAAAAGATTGCTAAGCCATAAAAAATGATTAATGAAATTTGTTTGTCCCCCCCCCCAACTCTCTCTCTCTCTCTCTCTCTCTCTCTCTCTCTCTATATATATATATATATATATATATATATATATATATATATCTTTAACTTCTCTCTCTCTCCCTGCGACCATAATCAAATTGAATTTTAAACAAGAAGCGAGGTTAAGAAACATTGCATTGTTCATTCAAAGATCCATCTCTCAGATTAGTAGCTCTTTATTACTATTCCCTCAAACTGACAGAAATATATATATATATATATATATATATAAATAAAAGGCAATCTGTGTGACTGTTCCCTATGCATGCCTACATTTTTTTTAACAATACTTCTAATTGTGAAGACAATACTTCATAATTTCTCCATGGATTATAACCTCAAGTGTTACTTTCTATGGCTTTCTTTCACCAGGGGAACCATGGTGAAGTGGATATAAGTGTTGCAGTTTACCTTTGTAAGTTCAATGTCTATGTCATTATATCTTTGTGAGTTCAATCTCTGTATTAGGCAGGGGAATTCATATATAACACCCATTTAGTATCGTAAACTGTCTCTTTCTACAGGTTGAATAAAGGTCAAAGTTTGTTACCAAATGACAAGTATGATGTTTGGGCAAAACTTGTACTTGATTAATTTTTATACCCATTATGAATTTATTTTTGAACTAAAAACAAGTCTCTTATTGTTGAATTAATATAGTTTGTAAGTTTTTTTTTTCATTCAAAGCAAAGTTAAACATTCCTAATATAGACAGCAAATGCAACCAAATTAATAACTTTATTTTCATCATATACTCTTCCATACAAATTTCACTGTCTAATAAAGAGATTGAACTCTGGATCACCAGACAAGTTACAAGTGCTTAGCTAACACTTAACTCACTAAGCCATTGTCCCATCATGTACAGTGTCTAAAATTTTGTATGCATAAACCTACTGTCTGTTCTTTCCTTTAAAAAAATGTGACCATGTGGTTCAGTCAAGTTTTTATGAATAAAAAGGCATTCATAAATTTTGTAGAGAAGGCACCTTGATGTGGTATAATGGTTAGCAAGCTTACCTTACTAAGCAATCATGATTGAGTAGTGGGTTCAATCCTTACTAGATGTGGCATGCTTTTGGCCTTGTGTATGCTATGCCTCAAAATATAATTTATGCAGCCCATCTAACTGCTACAATGCATCCCTGCTTCAGTTGACTTCAGACTCACAAAGTTAAGTGAACTGTAGATTTTTATCTGGGACTGAAAGGGGCTGGTGTTTTATGACCAGCACTCAAGTTTTCAGCCACTGTCCACAAGTAGATAGAAGAAAGTGAAGCAAATAGGTGAATGGGAACTTTCAGCCACATGTCCAGAAGTCAGGGGATTCCGATGATAAGTTTTTATAGGCAGAGTGACAATAAGACAGTTTCAATGTCGCTTGTCGGTGGCCATCAGTGGAGGTGACGGGAGGCAAAGTCAGTGATATGCAAAGCAACAGGCTGTAGAGTCAGATGTATACTGGAATTCTCTTTGGCTCAAGGAAAGATCTAGTTCATTAGTCATAAGAGAAGATAAAAGTAGCAATAAAGATGCTTCCAAGTTTCACCTAACTACCTTAAATTTGTCAAATTCTTATTCTGAAGTGCTGTTCAGTCTACTGAACAACTGACGAGCTTCTTTTCCTAACTTACAGGTTTGGCATAAGCCACTGTTCAGTCCTGTTTAATTTCTGGTCATTGTCAAAAGCTTTTCTTATCAGAATAAATATCTGAACATGCATAGCTAATTCAACAATCACTCTGACCAGCCAACATGGTTCTCTCAGGTTTCGTTGAACATGAAGTATCCTCTCCTCCTCATGGGCATAAACAGTGCAAAATTCTGCTAATGGTTAAATCATGGCAAAAATATCCATTCTCATTCGATCACTGAAGTTAAGCAGTGTCAAGCCCAGTTAATATTCAAATGAGGGTTCGTTTGTGAACACTGGGTACTGTAAGCCACTATCCAAAATATGTTTTGGCTTTAAATAACCCACAAAGAATTGATAAGCTGTCCAAAAAAAAATGTTTACAGTTCATGTACAATTATATTTTCAAACATGTTTGTACATCTGTTCAACTTAAAGGAAGAAAAAAAATGTTATTGAATAAAACCACCCTCAACCTTGAGGATGACTTGTTAATACTGGCCATCAAATCTAAAATTTTAACCTACAGCTCTTTGATATATTGGGGCAGTTGGTTACCCTTTGTGCAGAGGATTCAAATCAAGATATCTGGGAGCAACATGAATATGAAAATTCTTGGCCAACTATTTTTGAATAATATGAACCACTTTTAATTATTTCACCTACAAACAAGGCAAAATACCCCTAAGACACAAGGGGTTACTGAGTGTGAAAAAATATACATAAAAAAAAAAAAAAGAAAACCATTATTAAGGAGCGAGAACGATAAAAGAACAGGAATTAAAGAGACAAGATAATGACACTGCATTTAAATCTCTGAAGATCAAAGTTGACAGGAAAGCAAGAATCCGAAAGAGAGTTCCACAAGCAAAAAATGTGGGAGAAGAAAAAGCATAGAAGTTATAATTACATCTGGCGATTTCAACTGTGAAATTAAGAGACCAAGCTGTCAATCAAATAATACATTTAAATATGTAAAGTTTATGTACCAAGGAAAATTCATGAGGTCAATTAACTTGAAAATATCTTTAGAAAATTACATTTTGGGAGTATGAAAGTGACTTAAGCTAATTTGCCAGGTCAGGACCAATAACATTGCAGATTCTTTGGATTTCATCAAGAATCTCTAAACACATAGCAAGAGGCACCAAACAACGAGATGTGACTGCAGTATTCAAAGTATGGATAAATGGTAGGGTTATAAATATATAAGACTAGCAGTATGGCCCGACGTTGCTCGGGTGTAATGAAAACTTTAAAACTAATCCATGGTCCTGGAGCTTAGACTCAGCCTAAAGAATATTTATGTGAAGTTTGATGAGAATCAGATAAAAATTATGGATTTGTATAAAGGACATACAGACAGATAAACAGACACACACAAACATCTTGATTTTTATACTAGCAGTATAGCCTGGTGTTGCTCGGGTGTAATGAAAGCTTTAAAACTAATCCATGGTCCTGGAGCTCAGACTCTTTGGACGTTGGCACGAAAGACTAAAAAGCAATAGTTGTTTCCAGTTAAAGCAAAACCATAGACTGAAAGAAAAATGAATGGATGTAAGTCAAATTTTGATTTCCCGGTATCGATATCAAATAAGTTTTGTTGTAAACTGAATTTTGAAGGCTAAATAAGTCCTCTGAGTAAATAGTATCATGGCTGAGACTAACAACTACAATTATATCTACTTAGAGCCAAACCCGAAGCAAAAACTAAAATAAAAGAGCTGAAAAAAATACAGATATACAGGCAGATAAATAGACACACACACACACAAACATCTAGCCTTATATATATATATATATATATATATATATAATTGATTTTCTGCACTATTGTAAGAACTGCAACCTTGAAACTTCTGAATATCGTTTCTTATGTCTTTGTCTATGCATGTATCAAATTTGATTAAAATTGGACCACTCCTTCTATAACCCAATTTTTTCGATTATCGATTTTTTGATATTTATTGGGAGTACCTTGATACAAAACCTAGCTAAGAACACTCACAGTCGCTTATAGTACAACTGTGTAAATTTTCAAGAAAATCGGTTTAGCCGTTTCAGAGTTTATAGGTAACGGATACACACACACACACACACACACAAAGTTTCATTTATGAATAAGTTTAGATTAGATTAGATTAGATTCTGGCAATTGTCTAGCATGCCACAGTGAACCAACTTTTCTAGCTACAGACCTTGCAGTTGATCCAATGTCCTCTTTCCACTTCATGTCAGTAGGAAACGTTATCCCAAGAAGCCACAATGAGTCACTCTCCTGGAGGTTAGCATCAACTATAGTTCTGGTAGAATGTATATGATCATTCCTTCAAATCCTAACATTTCATGGAAAGAAATTTTTGTTTTAATAGTATTGTTGAACCTATATAAGGCCCAAGATTCCCTTAAGATAGAGGGTTACTAAAGGAGGTTAATTGTAAGTTCATATAAGGAGGAAGTAAGAGGATATGTAGGACAGATAACAGTTGATTTGAAGAGATTATGATTTGAACCAGATAAGACGACAACCTTTTGCTGGTGAATACAATAGTACTAGTCGCCATACCAATTTAAAGAGCATGGATCCCATTAAAAATTTTGGCTGGATTGTTCTTCCACTCCAGCCATATAGTCTGGATTTAGCACCTTCTGAATTTCATCTGTTCCGGTTGATGAAAGATAGACTCCATAAATAACATTTTTCCTAACAATGATGTCATCATTACTGCTGTGAAAATGTAGGCTGCTTCCACTAGTGCAGATTTTATGACTACAGCATGCAGGGTGTTATTCATTGTTGGTAAAACTGCAGAACCAATGGAAAAATAGTGCAGTATAACAAGAAAACTGTTCTCACTAATTGTGTTTGTTGTATTTCTGCAAATCTAGTTTCTGTGGAACAATAAATTGGTTGGCACTACTTTCGACTCATCCAATTTAATGGCACTCTTTTAAGACTGGGGTTATCAAGGTTGCTCGCAGAATGGTAACAAAAATATTTTTCTGAATTATTTTCACCTATAAAAAGTACATTCCTGATGATGAATCTTGAAAACGAGTACAATAACTTAATTATTAAAAATCTGTTTCACAAAAAGAAAATATTAAAATTCATTATGTTATTGAGTTACGAATTATATAAATAACAATAAAAATTTACATATCATTTGTTATTATGCACTATTTTTAATATTTGTGGTATATTTTTAGATAATAACCATGGATAAAAAAATTATCTAAAAATATATATATATATATAAAAGATATATTTTTAGATAATAACCATGGATAAAAAAAAATTATCTAAAAATATATCACAAATATTAAAAATAACATATAACCGTGGAATAAAAAAATTATGTGTTATTTTTAATGTTATATAAGGAGCCTGTAATACACAACGTCTTTCCAACAGCATAGCTTATGCTCACATTACATTGAAACATTGGTTCCTGTATGACCACAGAAGTTAAGCAATGTTGAACTTGGTCAGTAGCTAGATGGGTGATCGCTGGTGAATACCAGGAGGTGTAAGTTTGGATGTGTGGGTGATGTAATGAATAATAGCTAAGAATTGTTAATTGGATAGTAGAGTTCCAATCCCCACTGGGTCTGTTCTATTCACATGTGTGCAAAAAGACTCAGAAAAAGTATGAATCCATCTCTTCTCCCCTGGCTATGAGTTAATTCGTAAAACTTGTATCAATAAACTATCATCTCAAAAAATCATTAATCTAAAAATATTTTCTAGCTTTAAATAACCAGTAAACAGTTGATAAGCTATAGAAAATGAATGAATGAATGAATGAATCATACTTCTTTCAGTCTTTTTATGTGGGTCTTTGCAAGCATTTCAAAGGACTTTAGTAATTATGGGTTCAATATCACTTTTATTATTTTTTAAGTGTTTCTTTATGGTAAAGTGCTTGTGTAGTATGTGATTCGTGCCAAGTAATACAGAGTCTGAACAGAATTTAATATTTATCACAAGCATTTGACCTAAGAAGAGTTGGTCTCTGGTGACCCCAATATATACTCCCCCAGCTATGGGTTAATTAGTAAAACTTGTATCACTAAACCATTATCTTTGAAAAAAAAAATTCTTGTAAGCTAAAAATATTTATTGTCCACATCTTTGCTGCCATTTGTACGATGTTTTGGCTGTTGTACACTCCAGCCTTCTTCAGGTGCTAGGAATTTTGAACTGAAAACTTTATTACAATCACTGGGGTATGTCATCTCCATTCCTTGCCTAGAGTAGCGATTGTAATAAAAAGTTCAGTTTAAAATTCCTAGCACCTGAGGAAGACTGGAGCATACAACATCCAAAACGTTACATAAATGGCAACAAAGATGAGGACATTAATCTATACAAGACAAATCAATTCATCAAAAAAGCTACATAGCATCACCTTTGGATGCAGACTGACTTTTGGAGTTGTCAATGGTGATAGCTTTCCTTTTCCCTAGGACCTTTTCTTGCTTCACATTGTTGTAAATAATCCATTTTTCATCACTTTTCAGAAATGGGGTATTTCTGCCAGTGAATCGTAGATGGAAATGCAACCTGTTTTAGTATTTCTCCATTAATTTGTAAGGCACCTAAACATCATAGCAAATGAAGCATGCAAGTGTTTTTAAATGCATTACAATGTTAATATGAGATATCTGCAATGTCTTATGTCATATGACCAGCATTATTTTTTAATCAGCTTTTTGATTTGGTCATCATCAGCTGAAATGTTCTCTGTCTTCACCTCTGGACCTCAGTACTCTCAGCTACAGCACCATCTCCTTAAATGGCTCATATTTTTTGGCTATTTTACAGCAATTTTTTCCTTCTGAAAATAAAAGGATTAAATTATGAAAATGCATCTAATTTTCCTCAATTTTCACTTTTAACATAAAAACACATAAAATTCGAAATTGTTCCAACCCATTTAGATTTTTTTTTAAATAAGTAAGCATTATTGATCTATGATCCCACATTTTTTTTAAATTTTCACAATTGGAAAGCAGGAAATCCTTTTGGATTTGGGAATCTTTCCAGCATTAAAATATTTCCCCAGAAAAGTAGCAAGACTTTAGAAACATTGGAAAACATTGTTTTTTTTTTGTTTTTTTTTGTTTTTTTACTGCCAACAAATTACATAAAGAACATGAAATGCATTAAATTGTAAAGAAAAGAAAAACAGTGGGTGAAATATATGACGTACAAAAGATTATGGGATGTCAGAATCATGATGATTGTGATAAATAAAACAATTTATTAAATTTCTTGATTTTCTTCAAATGTCAGAAATTGGGACATTTCTGAAACAGTTTTATAACACTGTCTTTTCAATATTATTTAAAACGCGATAATACATCATTAAAAAAAAAATTAATTCAAAACAAAAATGAAATTTAATCTAAAAAAAAAAAAAAAAAAAAAAAAAAAAATCAACCAACTAACCAAAGCAGCATCTGAAGAATGGTTCTTAATTTTTACATGGAGTGTTATTGATAAATAACATATTTCAGATCATTATAGGTTAAATTACATGGACGTTTTTCAAAGACAGGGGAGAAAACTCCAAACAGAATGTTTGTGTGGTTATGTTTCTGATACAAATCAATGTGAAAAATATTTATACAATTAGAATTGTGCGGAAAACAAACAAAACAAAACAAAAAAAAAACACACTAAATCATGACTGAAAATTTATTAGATTGTCAAAAGTTTTTTTTTTTTTAAGATACCCCAAAATAGAGGCAATTATAAAAAAATTTTTCTGGCATTTTTCCAATTTAGAAATTTTCAGTGAAAAATATGTTTATCCTTTTTAGGGTTTCATTTTGAAATTATTATTCCTTATCATTGGACAAAATTTCAGCATTCTTACAAAAACACAGCTCTTCAAGATTAAATAAGCCTTACAGATTAGTATTTTTATTTTTTAATTTTCTAAATTTCAATTGTGGTGGTGGGGTTCGGTTTGCTATATAAATTCATTGTAAATTGATTTCTCTATGTAAGCAAGCCCTACCCCCAAATCTCATGCAACATGATAAATTTTCTTACTAACAAAATCATAAATAATTTCAAATTAAAATAAAAAAATGAATATTTTTTATTTACTTTGTATTTCTTATTTACTTTACATAGAAAATTTCAAATAAATGTCGAAGCAGCTGCCAAATATTAATTTAATATATTATATATATTATATAAATTAAATATTATATATATATATATATATATATTCACTTATCTTTTCCTTTTATTAGTTTCCATACCTTTATTGGGAGTGGAGGCATGTGTACGGAGAGTGGAATCAATTTACGCGGTTTCCGGTTTTCTCTTTTTCCAAACTTCTCACTTTTTTTTTTCAATTGGAGTAGATAGACTAAACTATCGCCCGGTTCACACTCCACCCACGTCTATTGAACAGGTGAAGAGGCTCATCCCTTGTTTCCTGTTTAGGATGCGGTCTCCGGTTTTCTCTTTTCCAATCTTTTCACTCTTTTCTTTATTTTTTTTTTCAATTGGAGTAGATAGGCTAATCTCTTCACTCTTATGTAGTCCCCTGCACATCAGTGGCATTACCGCCTTGCTCGGGGTGATATGATTAAAAAAAAAATCTATATAGCAAACTGAATCCAGTTCTTAAATTTATATATATATATATATATATATAAATAAATAAATAAACTTATTTATAAATGGAACTTTGTCTGTGTGTCTTTCCGTTACCTATAGACTCTGAAACGGCTGAACCGATTTTCTTGAAAATTTACACAGTTGTACTATAAGCATCTGCAAGTGTTCTTAGCTAGGTTTTGTGTTGAGGTACCCCTGATAAATATCGAAAATCAAAAAAAATCAGGTTACAGAAGGAGTGGTCCGATTTTAATCAAATTTCATACACTCGTAGACAAAGACATAAGAAACGATATTCAGAAGTTTCAAAGTTGCAGTTCTTACAATAGTGCAGAAAATTGATATATATATATATATATATATATATATATATATATATATATAAAGGCCAGATGTTTATGTGTGTGTCTGTTTATCTGTCTGTATGTCCTTTATACAAATCCACAATTTTTATCCAATTCTCACCAAACTTCACACAAATATTCTTTAGGCTGAGTCTGAGCTCCAGGACTGTGGATTAGTTTTAAAGCTTTCATTACACCCAAGCAACGCTGGGTTATACTGCTAGTATATATATATATATATATATATATATATATATATATTTGGGATTGGTAGAGTTTTATTAGTACAAATAGAAAAATTTGATAAGAATTTTTTTTGGTGAGGCGTGTTTCTATAGAAAAGCCTAAATTCTTTAGTAATCATTTTTAATCATTGCACCACTCAACTTGTCTGACTTGACCAGTTCTGTCATATGGAGTTACATTTCTTCTACCATCAATTATTTCTCATGAACTGTATTTGAATAAATTGTAGGCTCTTTATTTTCTACATGACTAAATCTGCCTAGTTTAGTCTGAACAGAAGTATATGCTTAAATGATTGGCAGTACTTAAAAAGACTGGTCCACTGATAGAAAATAAAAAAAGATTAGGGTGGGGAATAATTTTTTGTAGATTAGCATTTTTTAGACCTTTCTTTGATGACAACATTTTTCAGGATAAAAAAAATATTGGTTTGTTATTCATTTAGAAGTGGGCATCCTGTTTATAATATTGATACAGTGTTAAATTGATCCCTGACTTACTTTTACAGGCTTATTAGTCCTGACTTGCATATGAAACAAACTTTTTTTCTTTTTTAGGTAGAGTTACAAAAATATTTGCTGTTAAATCACAAAGCAACTGATATATACATTTGTAAGTAAAGAACAAAATTTTACATTAATTAATAAAATTGTGTATCTATTTATTTAATTATTCATGATTAAAAGATAAATAATTATAAATCAAAATTTTGTGCCTCAAAAAATCCAATACAAAAAAAATAATGTTTAAAAATTCAGAAACTTAAATATGCAGATGTCAATTTTTCAAACTTGTCATTTGTAAATAATAGCAAACTGACTTAGCCTGAGGTTAATAATTCTGTAAAAGTCAGGGACTAATTTAACACTGTACTAATATAAACCGGACCCCCACTTCTAAATTGATAACATCAATATTTTTCGATTCTGACAATTGTTACAGTCTAAAGAAAGTCTAAAAAATGCTTATGTATAAAAAATTCTTTCCCCCAAATTTCTCTATATTTTTATAAGTGGACCAGTCTATTTGAATAGTGCCAAGTCATTATATCTAAGCAAGACCTTAGAATATAAATGGTTTTGGTAGGTCATAGAATCTTATTTTTTTTTTTATTTGAAATCTATTTTAATCTAAAACTGTCAGAATTGCTGTACTCAAAAATCTGATTTCTTTGACTAAATTAATAAAACAGGAATCTACAACTCAAAAAATGCCATTTCAGTATTGGATGACATTAGCTTTTAAATTTATTCTATTAACTTTTTTTTTTTAACTCAAATTGTGAGACACCCAAATACTGATATGATAGTGTTTTCAAATGTCTTACAATATTTATATAAGATATGTGTTTTTTTTTTACTATGCCCAGGGCCAGATAATGATATTTTTTCCTTCTAGACCGCCTCTAATTCTGTAATTTCTTAACAATATTAATTTAATATTCTGTTATTTCTTAATGCTATTCTATTACAATTCATACAAAGTGCCATGATGGATAGGAAATTAAGAATTAAAAGCAACCTTCTTTTTCTCACTGCTCCCATCTGACTGACTGACTGACTGACTGACTGACTGACACTGATCTTTATAGCCATTTAGTTTTTTCAAACTGGATTGCCAACTCTTCTCAGTCTTGCAAATTGCTTCCATTGGTCAGAAAATCAATTTAATATCTACTCACAAACTCTGGTTTCGACTTTCTTTAAGCACTTGGTCAATCCTTTTTCTATTCAGCAAAACCAGAATTTCATTGTGAATTTTTGTAAAAGTGAAGAAGCTTGATTTTAATTCTTAATTTCTTATCCACCACAGAGCTTGTGGTGATACCAACCGAACAAAAGCGATGAACCGGATGTATGTTCTCTCACAACTAAAAGTCAAATGAATAAAAATCGTCGTACGCATCCGGATCCACACGCTACTCAAGACTTTGAAATTTGAGCAGATTTTGTTAAAAAAAAATATATAAATAAAATAATTCATAGTATGTCACTGGACATTTCAAGTATTGTGAAAATAACTCTGCTCAAAAATTAAAAGAAAATAAAAATTAAAATAGTAAATTTTTAAAAAAATATTGAAATAAAAAAAAAAGTAGAATTTCAAGAAAGAAAAATTCTTTTCTATTATTTTCTTTTTCCTCTGAGGTAGCCATTTTGACTTTCTACATATGACTTACACACATTTTTCTTGTCTTTTCTACACATATTTTCATGGCAATTGTTCTGTGCTGTTCTCCTTAGTACCTCAACTAGATTGACAAGTAGGTCTCACTTTTTTCTTTTTTTTTTTTGTAAAACAGTTGAACTAGCTAGATTCAACTGTCACTTCTATTCTAACAGTTTCTTTTCTCACATTTCTCACCTGTGGACCTTCCTTCTGATTTCTTGCTTCCCTGCCACCTATAATATTCAAATATTTAACATAAATTGCCACCTGTCTTCCTGGATCCTGTTCCTTTATCGTTCTTTTCTAACTAAAGTTTCCTTATTCTAAAGTTTAAACTTTCCACTAAAATTTTCTGTGTCACTTCCTGTAACATTCTTTGTCTTAGTGGTATACTAGTGTTACTTGAGGTAAAAATGTTTTAAAAAAAAAAAGTATCTTTTGAAATAATTTCATTAAGAAATAAAGAAGTTGATTTTGCTTTTTGTAAGGAAGCTATTTGATTCCCAAAAGATTTAAATAGTGACAGTGAGAATGAATATTTCTACACAGGAAATATTTGGCATCCATTGACTGAACAGTCAATGTTACCGTTTGGGGAAATTTATAAAATTATTATTTTCTAAAAACAATTTTTCATGAAATTATACTTCAAGTTCACTGTCAATTTTGTTTTAATCATTTCAACCCAAGCAAGGCAATAAAGCCACTATAAAAAAAACAAAAAGTTACTGAGTGTTAAAGAATATGAGAAAAATTACTATTCACGAGCAAAGACAATAAAAGAACAAGAATTAAGAAGACAGAAGATAACGACTGACATTGCCTTTAACATTTCTTTCAAGATCAAATTTGACTAGAAAGCAAGAAGCCAGAAGAAAGTTCCACAAGCGAGAAGTGTGATAGAAGAAACTGTTAGCATAGAACTTACGGTTACATCTAGCCATTTCAACTGTAAAATGACAAGACCTCACTGCTAATGTAGTACTGTGTTTAAATTCATAAAGTCTTGGTACTATACTGGAAAGTTCATTAGAAAGCTATATTATGGCAGTGGGGAAAAAGGACTGAAGACAAGATGCCAGGTAAGGATCAATAACATTGCAGAATCTTTTTTAATTTTGATCAAGAACTTCTAAAGATATAGCCAGAACACCACACTAGATGTGACAGTAATATTTCAAAGCAAGGATGTAAGATAAAGTCTGGTTAGAAAATTTATCTAGCATGATGTAGTGAACCAACCTTCTTAGCTGCAGGCTTAGCAATTGATTCAAAGTACTTTTACCACTGAAAATGTTGGTTATTACTTTTTATAGTAGTAATGGAAGTTTCTTTACAAAATCTTGTTTTTATGTTAGTTTGGAAAATTAATATCTTGATTTATATTGCAGCTTCCTCTCTCGCACTTCCCGCCTGTGGAACTCACTCCCGTATTCTTGCTTTCCTGACGGCTACAACCTCCAGAAATTTAAATGCAAAGTCAATACTCATCTACTAACCACTGGCCTATAGCTCTCTCCCCTCCCCTGTATAACCTTCCCTTTCTCTCCACCTATGTATCTGTCATCGCACCGGCTTTCTCAGCTTTCTATTGTTCATTTCTAACTAGTTTGTACTCCTCACTCTTTTCTAATTAATCTTTTTACATTTATGTAACCCCCTGCACATCAGTGGCGTTTCTGCCTTGCTCAGGGTGAAATGATTAAAAAAAAAAATCTCTTCTAGTTACATGTGCAACCCACTTTTGTTGTTGCTACAGTTGGCAGTCTTTAAGTGATGTTTTTGCTATTTGGTAAAGCTATAGAGTTTGATGAAGGATTGTCATCTTTAAGACCTAAAGGACTTATTCACTTGAAGCCATTTTTGATCAGCAATTGGAGAAAATGGTTCTATACAAAATAATGCCTCTAGGAACATAGACTTATACATGAATCCACAAGCACACACAAACAAGAATGCTTCATGTACTGAGATGATTAGTATAATTGATTAACTGAAGAAATGACCACAGTTGGGACTGTAATTATTGCAAATATCAAGATCCTTTTGTTAGCTGCAAATTATGAGCTTCAAGTCTATATCGATTAGTCAGTTAAGTGCTACACATGATGCATGCTTGGGCAATCATGTCTCTTTTAAGATATGACTGACTAGGCAGAAAATTTTTCTGCAGTAAGTTGCCATTTGTTTTTGTAGTAGACTGGTTGTTACTAAAGGCTATAGAACCCAATCTGTCCTGCTATTTAACCCTTAGCAGGAGAGACAAGAGATGGTTTCATAACTTTCCCAAGGGTATTTGCATGTAAGTGAATCCAAATCAATATAGTGTTTTCAATGCAGATTTGTCCGTGACTGGTTATCAAGCAATGCTAGAGAGCCCAGTTTGCTCCACTATTTAACCTATAGTTGGGGAAAGGAAGAGATTGGTATTCAAATTGAAGTTTAAATTTTGCTCTCCAATTTCTTGTTTGGAACTGCTCTCAATTACATCATCTGCATATGCTGTTGCCATAAAAGTTTGAACATATGAATTTTTTTTTAGAAAAAAAAAAAAAAGAAAAGAAAAAAGGAGGCTGGGGTGGATTTTAGGTCATTAAATAAGTTGGCAGAGGCCAAGTCTCACCCTCCTGACTGCCTTGACCAGGACGGCTGATAGAGTATCAGTTACAGTGATTAGCCAGACTAAGCTTCAGTTTAAGGAATAATGTAATTCACAACATCAGATTGAATTTTTCTTCTCCTAGACTGGCTGCCAGCTCAGGCTAGAGAACTTACTCTGCCCTGCTATTTAACCTACAGCTGGTAGAGAGCATAAGTGCAAAAATTAGTTCAATAGACTGTATTTGAACACTACACAGGGATTCCACTTTCAACACTGGTAAACGTAGGTTCATTTATTGTCCGGTACACACTCTTTTCCCATCTTTTTGACAGAAGTAGAAGTTTATCACTTTTAAGAATATTTTTTAATGATCACTGTTTCCACTGCAAACTGTGGAAGAAGTTAATTGAAACTTAAACTGAATAGAATCAATTAAGACTGAGTAACTAAGGAATAGTAAGAATTGAGAGAGATTTCAATGACGACTTTTACACAGATCCACAGAGCAAAACCAGGCAATAATAGATTTTAATATTCTTCTTTTATGTGCTGTGTTTCTCCCAGACAGGCGATCATGGCTCTTCACAGCTTTCTATCCCCCCACCTTTTTTTTAGCTCCAAGTAATAATTGTCCCCTTACTATACTTCTCAATCTCTGGTCTGCCATCCATTTATACAAACTTTTTAGTTAGGTTACTCAAAGTTTCCATGTCCATGTTTTAAAAATATCCTATAAATGTCATATTCTTCAAACCCTCTTTCCTCATTATGTATCTGAAAAAAATTACAACTGATTCTAAGCTCAAGTGTCTCTTTTGTTCCTATTTTTCTTAAAAACTTCCTTGCTGCTCATATTTTCTGTTATTCTCAGCATCCTTCTGTAGAACTATATCTCTTTTGCTTCAGATCTCCTCTTCATTTGTGAGGAAACTGTCCAGCATCCATTGTCATATAGGAGAGTAGATATTACATAGCAGGTCAGCACCATTTTCTTGGTTTCTAACAACATTTTCCTGTTACTGGAATTAAATGCTTTTTACTTTAATTAAATCTGTATTTTCTAAAGATAATGTGCTTTGAAGGTGGATCTCTTTACTGGACAGGTGGAAGGGAGTAGCTAATGAGTTAGTGGGTGCAATACTTGACATGCGTCTAGCAATGGCAACCTAAACTGTGCTGTTGTCTAAAAAGATTTATTGGTGAACTAATGAAATTCTATATAGCTTCATTGGCATAAAGTTTAGCTTAATTGTAAATTTTAACAACAGTTATCAATTCTACCTCATTATGAGGCAAGAGATGAAATATGTATACATTAACAAATTATAAAACCAGCCCTGTATAAATTTCTGTTATTTATGAAGTGAGGTTATATTAACAGGTTTATGTATACAGAAGAAAAAAAAAGTCTGTTTTTACATTATTTTTTTTTTATTTGAAATTTCAATTAGAAGTTTGCAGATTTTCTTTGTTTTAAAAAGCATCATCAGCTGAGCAACATGAAGTGAGTATTTTAGATTTTATGGCTTACTCAAGTGATTCGTAAGTGCAAGCATGCGTTTTGTAGTTTGATTTTTTAAAACTGTTCATTTTGAATTTGTCGCAACAAATCTAAACTGGGTATTGGTATTAAACTTCAAGCCTTCGGGTTAACAGTCCAATGTTTTCCTGAATGATGCTGATAAATGTCAAAAATGATTTTTCGGTCTTTGTAGATACCATGGATTTTACAAGTAAATGAATGTATTCCCTGCAGTGGAAAGACGCCATCACTAATACAAAATTCAGACCAATCATACTTATACCAAAGTGCCAGTTTAAAATTAATTTGCTTGGTTATTGTAGTTTTCAGAAGATGAAGAAACTGGTGAGTTGGGATTTATCCATGTGCTCACACTGCATAGAATGTGACATAAGGTTGAGTTTAATGCGTCTGTGGTGAATAAACACTTTGAAAGAATTTCCTTTTGGTTGTCATATACATTCAGAAGACAGTAATCTTTAAATGTTAAAGACAGTCATTTTTTTTCAAGTCTCAGAATGTGATATGTATAATTTTTTTTTTTTGCAATCTTTTTCAATTCAGCTGTTTTTCTCCACAGGTAGGAGAAAATTACAGGTAGGAACATATTTTGTGGATCACAGCCAATTTCTGTGATTCTGATAATTGAAAAAGTATGATTCTACTGCTGCTTCTAAATATTTCCTTTTCCTGTCCTGTTTCTTTTTTTTTTAATGTTTTATTCATAATGCTTTCTCGTTGGCTTATTCAGCTCAGCTCACTGACACAAAGTTATCACAATTGTGAAAAATTATAAAAAAATGTATTTGAAATAAAGGAAAACCTCCAAAATATTCATTTACATACATACATATATAAATATATACACTACCGGCCATAATTATTAGGACACCCCAGTTTTTTTAAAAGAAATAATGTATTTAATACTATTTTTAGTATTTATTGCCAAGTGGATAAATTCTAAATGAAAATAGAATGGTTCTTTTGTTGTTATTACTTTGCAAAATTTTACAAGGCAAGAAAGCAAAGATGTACTCATCGAAATCACCCTAAATCATTCTTTCATTGATGAAATTGCAATATAGGTAATTATTAAATATTTATAAATTAATTTGATGCACGTTATTATGCAGTATTAACAAAAGAAGCATTCAATTTTCTTTTACAATTATTCACTTGGCAATAAATACTAAAAAATGGTATGGAATACATTTTTTTTAAAACACTGGGGTGGCCTGATAATTATGGCTGGTAATGTACATACAATTTTAATAAAGAAAAAAAAAAAAGACAGCACTTTGCAGTGTCAGTTTCACAACCATGTTTTGATAAAACAGTCATCATTAGCAGAAGATTAAAAATACTTTTCTGAGCAGACTTTAAATGTAAAACTCTATAACCAGGAAGATTATAGAGTTACACACTTGTTATATATATATATATATATATATATATATATATATATATAAGAAAACCCATTTGTTACAAAAAACAATTTGATTAAAGCAAATAGAGCAGTTTCAAAGGGTTTTAAAAATTGGACTTAGTTTTTTAATATTCATATCAGTATCTGTGTGGATGTGTGTGTGTATATATATATATATATATATATATATATATATAAAAAACAACAAAGATTGTTTTGCCAGAAAAAATACAAAAAGTAAATAAATAGCCAACCAGAATACTTCTGGAAGATTCCATTTTAAGGCAAGAAGTCTTTGCAATTAAAGTGCTCAATATTGAGAGAGAGAGAGAGCATTAACAGTAAGAAATAAAATTTAATTACATGTTCAAATTATCTTTCACCACCCTGAATTCCACAAGTATGTTTCCACATTGAATAAAATGAAATAAAACTCAACAAGTGAATACCATATCTATGGAACCGAGTAGTGACTGATATGTTGAACACTGAATTGTATTTTTAACACTATATATATATATATATATATATATATATATATATATATATATATACACACACACACACACACACACACATATATATATATAAATGCATACTTATTTATAGATATACATTTATATACATTTAATAAATATTGAATGCAGTTTATAGCATGTAGAAAAGTAATAAGCACTCCTTAATGATGGTGGGTCTGTCATCAAGACAAGTTCATGGAACAAGAAATAAAGTAGTAATCTCTTTGAAAAATATTAATCTTTTTTACATTTATGTGACTATTCAGTTACACAAAAATAATTTTTACTTGGTTTCATATTGCAATTGAAATTTGTAAAAATGTTTTGAAAGTGTTAATATTCCTTTTGAGGACATAACGTGTTTGAACAGTTTGTCAACGGACAATTCACAGACAGGACAATTGGTTGACACTAAGTCTTTCTAAGATCTAGCTCTCATCAGGTTATTTTTTTTTTAGAACGTCAGTGAACTGTCCAGGTGTTGGTGGATGCAAGTGTTCTGAAGGCTTTCTGCTAATTACATCATCAATTATTGTCAGTGTTGCATTGCAGTTTTCGTTGTTAACCCCTCAAATAACTTTTATATTCTCTAGTTTTGCCAACAATATAGATGTATTCCGCAAATAAAAGCTTTCTACCTTCTTGTTCGGCTGTGACAAACTCCATGATGATGACTAAAGGGCTTAGAAAGAATCTTTTGAAAAAACTTAAAGCGCTGACCAATTGTCCTGTCAATGAATTGTCTGGCTACCTAGTAACGCAAAGAAAAAAAATGTTAATATATTTTTATAATAAAAGCAGAAAATATTAGAGGAAAAAAAAATTTAAAAAATATCCAATGTAATGAAGGTAACATTTTTTTCTTTTTAAGTATTAACGAAGACTCACCTTTCTCTGGTAATTTGTTAGTTCGTAAGACCTCGAATTAAAGTATATTTAAGATAAGCAAAAAAAATAACTTTCTCTCAGAGATTTTTTTCAAGTTTTATGATGAAAATTTGTTTAAAATATTTTTTTTAATTCACAACCTTAGATTAATTTAACGTTAATTTTTTGCTTAAAAAAAAAAAAAAGAAAAGAAAAGAAAAAAAAGTAAATTTGCAATATGAACCCAAGTAAAAAAAATACCAGCAACACAAGAACTGCTTAAAAGTTCTTAACCTAATCCACTTCCTCCAATGATTATTTAAATGATTAAACATCAAAATGCAGATTATGACAAATGGGTTAATTTGAGAACTTTCCAGCAGTCACTTTTATACCTATTTAAATATGTATGTATGTATGTAGTATATTTGGAGAACTGATTATTCTTTTCTCTTAGTGTGAGCTTTTTCTCTTTCCTTTTCAAGAATTGACCACGCATGTTAGCTCTTTTTTTTTAACCATTCTTTCCTTCAGATATTCAGAGGGTCCAGTTTGAAGCAGCATGTGTGTAGAGGAATCGCCTGTCTATCCCACGAGACTGGTGGGAGTATCTCAGTCGCTGTCATGGAAACAATTGCGTTGTCATCGACACAACCTGACGTCGTTCACTGTAAGGCAAGGAGTACTTTGAGGAGGGGCTTAGGTGACGAGACTGTGCCGCCGGCCACAGTCGTTTTCGGCCACTGGTGCTAGAATAGTTTGTACATTGTACCTGTTCGGATGCCTGGTCGGGTAGTACCTCATATCTACCACGCTGAGTGGACGCCGACCCAAGTGAGAGAAGTGTCGCATTTCTGAAAAGACAAACAGATAAAATAAGTTTTTAATTTTTTTTTTTATTCATGCAATAAAATTTTGATTTTTTAAAAAACTGAGTACAATCAAAACACAAAATGCAGCCTCCTTTTCTACTCTAGTAGCTTCTTTTCTTGCAATTCTTGCCTGTGAAACTCACTCCCATATACTTGCTTCCCTGATAGCTACAATATCCAAGAGTTTAAATGCAATGTCAATTGCCATCTTTTATCTCCTTGATTCCCATCTTTCTCTTATCCTTTCTTCAACATCTCCCATACTTTTTTCTTCTCTCACTGTAACCCCCTGTGCACTAGTGGCATTTCTGCCTTGTTTGGGGTGAAGTGATTATAAAAAAGATGTATAAATATATGTATGTGTATATACATGCATATATATATATATATTTATATACACACACACAAGCTTATACTGATAAATCCTTATCTTTTCCGCAACACCTGTTTCTTGTTATTCTCCCTTTTCATTTTTTTTTTATCGTATCACCCCGAGCAAGGCGGTAATGCCACTGATGTGCAGGGGGCTACGTAATAGTGAAAAGATCGGAAAAGAGAAAGCCAGAAACCATATCCTAAACAGGGAACAAGGGATGAGCCTCTTAACCTGTTCAATAGACATGGGTCATGCAACTCTCTTCACACCAGTATTCCCATCCTTCTCTTGCCCATTTTCTGACAACCCCTAAACCGGTTCCACATTCTCTTTGCTCTCCTCTTATGTAACCTTTCACTCTCCTCTTAGGTAGCCTCTGCACACCAGTGGCAGTACTGCTTTGCTTAGGGTGAAATGATTAAAAAAAAAGAAAAGTTGTTATTGTAACATTACAAAAATGAATTATCTGCCCTTGACCTAGCTATAATTTTTGCATATGTCAAAAAAAAAAAAAAAAAAAAAAAAAAATTCAAGTGACAATCTGGTGAGAGGCCTGACAATTAAGTCATCTCACTCGTTTGTGCCAATTTAACAGAATAACATGACATCTACTCCAGACTTTTATGGCATATTTAATATGCCACTGTATGCGTAAATATTAGAGGAGAATAAATAAAAACTAAATAAGTTTAATGTTTCATTTTTATTTTATGAAAGTTATGCATTAAAGCATTTATAAATACTCATGTTGAAAATCACAATATTATTTAGATAATAATTGACCCGTTGCTCTCCGATGAGCTTCTTTTCCTGGTGTTCCAACCACATGAATTTGTGTGCTACTAGATTGGCAGAAAATCTTCTGACCAGTCAGTCATGTCTTGAAAGAGACATGGTTGCCCAAGTGTGTATCACATATGGCAACTGACTGACTGACCAGATCGGCATGAAGGTCCCACTTTTTTACAGTTGAAATAATGAAGTGTAACCACCGCTTCTGCTCTAACAGTTTCTTTTCTAACACTTCCCACCTTTGAAACTCCCTTCCATTTACTTGCTTCCCTAATAGCTACAATCTCCAAAAGTTTAAATGCAATGTCAATTGCCATCTTCTATCTCCTTGAATCCCATCCTTCTCTTATCCTTTCTTCGACATCTATTTTTACACACACACACACACACACACATGTAACTGTTTCTATTACCCTCATACTCTGCAGCTGATTCTAAAAATTTACATTTTGTGACCTATGACTAATTTTCTGCAGTTATTTTGGCCTTTTACATTTTTTAATTGCACAGATCTGTTCTAAACTGATATCTTCATTTTTTGGCTGTGGAGAGTTGTGCTCCAGATCTAATCTTTCAAGAAGTATTCTTTTCCTTGTTTAGCTGATTCAGAATTCTAAATCTTGT
Source organism: Ascarosepion bandense (assembly GCA_037127315.1). NCBI lineage: Eukaryota > Metazoa > Mollusca > Cephalopoda > Sepiida > Sepiidae > Ascarosepion > Ascarosepion bandense. Next base: position 6,437,115 of record JBBBDQ010000357.1, on the reverse strand, counting down.
GTTTCTCTCAGGGCTCAAACTTAAAATGTTATTGCAAATCATACAGATTTTTTTTTTTAATCGTATCACCCCGAGCAAGGCGGTAACGCCACTGATGTGCAGGGGGCTACATAATAGTGAAAAGATTGGAAAAGAGAAAGCCAGAAACCACATCCTAAACAGGGAACAAGGGATGAGCCTCTTAACCTGTTCAATAGACGTGGGCGATAGATAGATCTATCTACTCCAGTTGAAAAAAAACGAAACAAAAAAAACAAAGTGAGAAGATTGGAAAAGAGAAAGCCGGAAACCACGAAGGGATTAAATTATAATGAAAATCAGGAATGATAATCTTTAATCAACTTTTTTCCTAATACCAAATTAGAAATATATGAAGAGCATATAAAGTAAAAAATACATAACTGAATAATAAATTAGTATTTGTCTATATTTCTGAGATGAGGTAGTATTTACAGTATTTGCATTATTCAGACTATTGTTGCCATTTGTACGGTTTTTCGGCCATTGTATTCTCCGGCCTTCCTCAGATGCTAAGAATTTCTAACCGAACCCTTTATTACAATCACTGAAGTATATGAACTCCATTCCTTGAGTAAAGCCTCTATTGGAAGTCATGAGTTATTTCCCTCTAACCCTGCAAGTTATTTGTTCACCACTGCTGTAGCCTGGTATTGAACTCACAACTCTAAGAGTCAAGTTAGGAACTAACCAATGTCTATATTCACTGAGCCATGAGTCCTTAAGGATGTAAGAACAAGAATAACTGAATTTTTGGGACTTATAAACCTAATGTCCTTTAGTAACCTTTTTTTTACCAGCAACAAAGATGAGGACAATGCTCCGAATAATGTAAATACTGTGAATAATAAATTATCTAAAAATATATCACAATTCTGTATATTTCTCCGATAGCTACAATCTCCAAGAGTTTAAGTACAATGTCAATTGCCATCTTTTATCTTTTTGATTCTGATCTTTCTCTTATGCTTTCCTCACCACTCTTTATATCTTGTTGTTCTTCATTCTCACTCTACTCTCACATAAAGCCCTGAACACCGGTATTCCTATCTTCCTCTTATACTTTCTCCAATACCCACTATATCTTGTTTCTCTTTCTTCTTGCTCTTCTCTTATATAACCACCTGTACCTCAGTGGCAGTACTGCCTTGCTTGGGGTGAAATGATTAAATGAAAACAAAACATGTAAGTACATTTGAATAGCTATTTATCTAAAAATACATAAAAGATTAAAAATAACACATAACAATTGAATAGCAAATTATATGTAAAAAAAAAAAAAAAAAAATTAAACATAAAAAACAAAAACAACTGCAGATTGAAAATATATTGTATTACTGAAATAAGATTTGTACTAAATTGTATTAAATTGTATTACTGAAATAAGATTTGTATTAAATTGTATTACTGAAATAAGATTTGTATTAAATTGTATTACTGAAATAAGATTTGTATTAAATTGTATTACTGAAATAAGATTTGTATTAAATTGTATTACTGAAATAAGATTTGTACTAAATTGTATTAAATTGTATTACTGAAATAAGATTTGTATTAAATTGTATTACTGAAATAAGATTTGTACTAAATTGTATTAAAGTATTACTTGAAATTAAGATTTGTAACTAAATTTGTATTAAATTGTATTACTGAAATAAGTTTTGTACTAAATTGTATTAAATTGTATTACTGAAATAAGTTTTGTACTAAATTGTATTAAATTGTATTACTGAAATAAGATTTGTATTAAATTGTATTACTGAAATAAGATTTGTATTAAATTGTATTACTGAAATAAGATTTGTACTAAATTGTATTAAATTGTATTACTGAAATAAGATTTGTACTAAATTGTATTAAATTGTATTAAATTACTGAAATAAGATTTGTATTAAATTGTATTACTGAAATAAGATTTGTATTAAATTATATTACTGAAATAAGATTTGTATTAAATTGTATTACTGAAATAAGATTTGTATTAAATTGTATTACTGAAATAAGATTTGTATTAAATTGTATTACTGAAATAAGATTTATCTGATAGGATCAGTTGACAGTCACAAGTCCCACAAATAAACAAAAGAAGGTGGCTATGGTGGTACCTTTTTATTTGGCCTGTGAATTGACAATAAGCAAAATTTCCTGATTAAATAGGAATTCCTTCCTTTTTCAGTGAGAATTTACACCTCGTAGGAACATGAGTCTGCAAATACTAAGATTAAGAAGTCACTTTCACTTCTTTTTGTGTGTCACTAACAAGTAATGTGGGAATCACTGGTTAAAATATTCTGTCAATTAACGAGGGTTTTTCCTTCCTTATGATGCATGATAAACACTTTGGTGATGGTTTGTTTTTGATTCATAAGATGCTGGGTAGTGGGTGTGAATGAGCTGGGAAGCTACACTGATGCTGGGCAGTGGTCATTTGGTCACATTTTAAAATTGACTCAGGCTGAGAAAATTTCAGCACCTACAAAGTAGGTGCTGAAATTGTAGTCAGTTAATTCTTTCAACATTATGAGGTCACTACAATTGGAGAGCCAAGTTCAAATTCTAGTTGAATTCATTTACATGCAAATACCCTTGGGAAAGGGATTAATCCGTCACTTCTCCCTCCAGTTATGGGTTAAATAGCAGGACAGATTGGGTTCTATAGCCTTTGTTGGCAACCAGTCTACTGCAAAGTAATGGCAACCTACTGTGGAAAGATCTTCTGCCTAGTCAGTTATGTCTCTCTCAAGACATGATCACTCAAGGCACTTAACTGAGTGACAATGAATTGACATATCCATTAGACCAACAGTCTGATGCTTAAACAGCTGGGTAAAATTAACTTGTAAATACTAAATAGTACACAGATGCTAAATTGATACCTAGGAAGGAGTGGAGGGTGTCTAGAAAGATCCTAGGTAGCAAGTTGTGGGTAGTGGGGGTACTTGACAAAACATGGGCCCTAGACTGAAATGTGGGGCTGGAAAGCAATGCGGATTCTCCAGGTGTGGGAGCTGGAAAGCAGCACAGATCCCATGTAAGCAGACACTGTGAAGCAACATTCATCCAAAGCAGGGGGATAGCTCAGAATCAATGCTGTTCCTAGGCAGTCGGTAGAGGGCAGAGTGAGGGGGGTTAAAATTACAAATTTCTCAGTGAGCCGAGATTCAATTGAACTTGAGAAAAAGAAGGGGAATCAAGCTAAATCAAGAAAAATCTTCAATTATCAACAAATTCTTCTTCTGTGCCATGTCACTTCAGGACGTAGGCGATCATGGCCTTCGATGTCTCCCTATCCCTGTTGGCTCTTAGCACATTTCTCCTGTTACCCACCTCTGCCATTCACCTGCTCAGGCCATTCAAATATGTTATCCACTGCTTTCCCCCATCTCTTTTTCCCACTCTATCTGACCTGTGAGTATCAGATTCTCCAAGCCTTCCTTCCTCATTACATGTCCCAAGAACTTCAACTGTTTCTTCCTGATGCTCAGTATTAATTTCCTTTTTGTTTCTATCCTTTCTAAAACCTTATTATTGCTCACATGCTCGATCCATGATATTTGCAGCATCCTTCTGTAGAACCACATTTCAGTTGCTTCAAGTTTTTCCTTCATCTTTGATGATATTGTCCAGCATTCACTGTCGTATTGAATGACCGACATCACATAGCAATCCAGAACACTCTTCTTTGTTTCTAGCAAAATTTTCCTGTCTCTTAATGCTCTGCTCAGTTTATAGAATGCATCATGGCTATTCCAATTCGCCTTTGGATCTCAGTGTCGCACTTTCCGCCAGAACACTTCCCAAGTACTTAAATTTTTGTACTTGCTCGATTTTAGTGTCCCCAACTTGTAATTGGCATTTTGAGCTCTTTTGTTTGCTGATGAACATACATTTGGTTTTCTTGTAGTTTGTTTGTTGTCCTTTCTTTTGATTTTCTTCATCTACCTTTTTTAGGAGGCCTGGTACTTTTCTTTCCATGTTAGCTATCAGCACAAATTAATCTGGTTAATTTTATGCACTTTAAATGATTGGGGTAGAGAGAGGAGGCCTTATAATTTAAACAAGAATATAACCTCATCCTGACCTTTAGAAATCTGTAGCAGTATTTGAATATTAGGGGAGATTAGCAATGTTTGGATTTGGGCATGAACCAAATGACTTAACACAAAATCATTTTCCTTACTGCAATATTCTTTTCAAACTACCGAACCCCTTTTATTAACAAAAGTAAAAAGTTGAAAATCCTCACTTAAGGGCCACAATACTAATCCTAGATAATTCATACTTTTGTATCTATAAAAAAAAGTACCTTATAGGATAAAAGGTGTTTTAAAAGATTAATTTAAGTGTGCTACTAGGTTTACTTCATACAGGGCCTGTCTGGAAGGATGTTATAACCATTTGTTGAGACTTGCTATTATTTGATAACTGATTAGAAGAAACTATTATATATGCATGAACAGACACTCTCTCATATGGTTACTCACTTAGCAGTGTGTTTGTGTTACTCTCACATTCAGTATAACAATGTAATTCCCAATTTCTTTTTTTTTTTTTACATGATATATGCACACATGCAAACACACACACAATATATATATATATATATATATATATATATATATATATATATAAAATTAAAAAAGGATTAATTCAATGATGTTGAATGACCATTTCGATGTGAAAATCCCCACGGGGGATAATGCATCACCTCAGCAGTTTCTGAAAGGATTTTTCGGTTGCTGAGGTGATGTGTTATCCCCCGTGGGGATTTTCACATCGAAATGGTCATTCAACATCATTGAATTAATCCTTTTTTAATTTTATATTTGCTCTGTAATATTTTATTACATGGAGCTCTCTTCCTGTATCATTTTTTAATATTAAAATAAAATTTTTAATATTAATTAGGATCGGGTTTTTGGAATTTACCTTCCTGCTTTTTCCACTTGGATTAAAGTATCTGATTTAAAATATATATATATATATAGGTATAGGTGACAGTACGTAAACGGTGATAATCCAACAAGATTACCTTAATATAAAATATTAATTGGTAAATCCATATAGAGAGCTCGATGGGTGTTAACCAGAGTGATATGAAGTTTATAAAGGAAAACTCAACACGTCATATCAGTTATAAACTATAGCTCATTTCAATGAGTTTAATTAGCACATATCATCAGACCTTACAATATATCCGCCATTTGGTACAAAATTTCTGCACATATATATATATATATATATATATATATATATTTATATGCACATTCACACAGACACACGCTATATACATATACATGATATTGCATGTTATTTTTCAAAGATTGTAGGTGTCTAAGTTGCAAGAAACCTAAGATTTCCACTGGTTAGAAGTGCAAGTAAAGAAACCATTAAAATAGAACTTAGCTATTTCAATGTTAATGCAGAAACCCACTTTAATTTCATTAAAATTGTCTAAGTGGGCACTCATATTTTTTTAATTCAATAACAGGCCTAATGTTTCTACAAGATTTCAAAGATAAATACTGCTCAAATAATTCTGTTTATGATCTAATAATTTTCAAAAAGTTCAATAAAATCTTATAATTGTTTAATTTTTGTCTGTTGTGGGGGGGGATCAAAATTTGTTTTTTTGCCTTGAACATTATGATTTTATTGCTCACCCTAAGTTAGGTGTTGTCTAGACTGAGTGGGTGGAAAGCTTTATTCCTGTATCTTATTTAAAAATCAGTCAAATTGTGTTTGTAGTGTGTATTAAATGGAACAAGCATTCATAAATTTCACACACACAATGCAGATACATATATATACATTACATTATGCACATAAAAAGTCACATGCAAACAGTGTGTGATGGACACAGAATCACCTTTTTTATAGATTTGTTTAAGAAGCAGAAAAAAAAAACTACTGTTATATTTTCACTATATTTTTAACATTTATGAATACAAATGAGAACAGTAGTGTAACACTAAATTCCAAAAGTTTCAATTTAAAATGTATTCACCCAGTGATTATCAACCATCATGCCATTGTACTCTAGGGTGCTGCACGACGCTCATAAGTGTGCCGCAAATTGCGAAAAAACACCAGGCACAGGTTTCACACTAAATAAGCTACACAAATGGTTGAATAGAAACCTTGAAATAAAGCAAGTTCATATTTGTGTATGTATTTTTTTTTAAATCTATGGTTTTATTTCATAACATTTAAATGTATACCTTTTAAAAATTTTACTATGTGTCATATTTTCATTTGCTTCTAGGTGTGCCATTGCTTAAAGTCTGAGAAACAATCCTATGAAGAGACAGTTGTTGTCATGGTAGTTCTCTTACCTCTCTAATATTTCAGTATAAACAACATATTTAACAAGGTATCAGTTGTCTTAAACTCTTTTGTTATTATTCTAAGTCCATATAAATTCCCTACTCTGAGCAGAGCTACTTACAAGTGATCATGAAAGAAAGATTTCAATTATTGTTTTATAGTAATAATTCAGCAAACTTACTATTGTTTACTTGTTTAAATAATTTAATACTGTTTTATGAAAATCTAATTAAATATTTTTTACTTAGACTTTGATAATTCTATAAATTTTTCCAGCTCCATTTAACTAATTTTGCAGCAATGCAAAATATCAGATTACAACGATGCTTATTATTTATGAACATTGTAGGTTTTCTAAGTAACAAGTGAATTTTGATAAAGCAGCTATTAATTCTTTCTATACAAACATGAATTAAAAACATTATTGATTAAAAACATTGCTTATGTAGGGATATGGAAGATGATTATCTCCCTTTGGCCAAGATTAAGTCACATGGGTTACTTGACAGCCACTTATTGATGTCACTTTAATAAAAGTAGTCAGTCTTAATTTCCTGGAGTCATGCAAGTTTTTTTGTTTTGCCCAGGCCAGCCAGCAGCCACATGCTGCAGCCTACAAGCCCATGTCACTATTTTCCTTTGGAAAATTAAGTTATGAGAGGACGAGGGGGAGGAGGAGAAAAAAGGCAGGGGGAGAATGAGGGAGGAAAGCAATGGGGGGGGGGGGTAAAAAGAAAGTGGGAGGAAAACAATGGGGGGGAAAAAGAAAGTGGGAGGAAGACAATGGGAGGAAAAAGAAAGTGGGAGGAAGACAATGGGGGAGAACGTGGGAGGAAGACAATGGGGAGAACGTGGGAGGAAGACAATGGGAGGGAACATGGGAGGAAGACAATGGGGGGAAAAAAGAAAGTGGGAGGAAGACAATGGGGGGAAAAAAGAAAGTGGGAGGAAGACAATGGGGGGAAAAAGAAAGTGGGAGGAAGACAATGGGGGGAAAAAAGAAAGTGGGAGGAAGACAATGGGGGGAAAAAGAAAGTGGGAGGAAGACAATGGGGGGGAAAAAAGAAAGTGGGAGGAAGACAATGGGGGGAAAAAAGAAAGTGGGAGGAAGACAATGGGGGAAAAAGAAAGTGGGAGGAAGACAATGGGGGAAAAAAGAAAGTGGGAGGAAGACAATGGGGGGAAAAAGAAAGTGGGAGGAAGACAATGGGGGGGAAAAAGAAAGTGGGAGGAAGACAATGGGGGGGAAAAAAGAAAGTGGGAGGAAGACAATGGGGGGGAAAAAGAAAGTGGGAGGAAGACAATGGGGGGGAAAAAAGAAAGTGGGAGGAAGACAATGGGGGGAAAAAGAAAGTGGGAGGAAGACAATGGGGGAAAAAGAAAGTGGGAGGAAGACAATGGGGGGAAAAAGAAAGTGGGAGGAAGACAATGGGGGAAAAAAGAAAGTGGGAGGAAGACAATGGGGGAAAAAAGAAAGTGGGAGGAAGACAATGGGGGAAAAAAGAAAGTGGGAGGAAGACAATGGGGGAAAAAAGAAAGTGGGAGGAAGACAATGGGGGGGAAAAAAGAAAGTGGGAGGAAGACAATGGGGGGGGGAAAAAGAAAGTGGGAGGAAGACAATGGGGGAAAAAAGAAAGTGGGAGGAAGACAATGGGGGGAAAAAAGAAAGTGGGAGGAAGACAATGGGGGAAAAAAGAAAGTGGGAGGAAGACAATGGGGAAAAAAGAAAGTGGGAGGAAGACAATGGCGGGAAAAAGAAGTGGGGAAGGCAATAGAAAAGAAAATGAGTGCATATAAATTCAGTTTTAATTTGTTCATTGGTTTTAAAAGCAAAATATAAAAATAAGTTTTCACAGAATTGAAACATTTCCAAATTTTAAAATCTTATGAACAATCTATCTTTCATGGAAAGAAAGTATTAGATTTCAAAAAATTAAACATTGATTCATTTTTATATATTTGTATGCAAACTTCAGCAATGAATGTAAAAAAAAAAATACTTAAAGCAATTTAAGAATTTATAAATATAGATATATATAAATATGTACATCCCAATACATTTTATAAACACATTAACTGATCAGAGTACAAAAAATATTTTTTCATATAAATGAAGACAGAATGTTTTTTGTAGGATTTGAGATTGCCAATGTTAGTTTAATTATGGCTCATGTTTTATAATTTATAAAATATTAAATTATAAAAAATAAATATCTAAAAAGTAAATTAAAAAATATATATTCCAACATGATTTGAATCAAAGCTGTCTTATCAACCATTAGGTTGGATTGAAAATTCAATTGAATTAAGGGTATTTTTGGCATTATAACTTTCAGAGTATTTTTTAGGGTATTTTTCACATGATCATTTTGAGGGTATTTTTTAGGTAATTTTTAAAGGGCATTTTTGACATGATCACTGTGTGGGCATTTTTAAGGGTAAGTTGGACATTATCATTTTGATGGCATTTTTAGTGTATTTTTTAAAAGTGATTTTTGACATAATTTCAGGGTACTTTTTCAACAGTTAATTCAACCATTAATTCCTGTGTTTTGTTTCTTTTCTTTGCAAATTACTTAATGTCAGAGTGGGTAATATTTGCATACCACCTCTTGATTGCTGCTGTTCCCAGATTTAGGGTGGTAGTGTTCTAGCTATGGGCAAATAGTGACTCCCCAAACTGTGGTCAAGACACTATGAGAGTAAAAAAATTGTCAATACTTCTGAGATTAGGTATTATTTATGCTATTTACATTATTTAGACTATTGTCTTCATTCTTGCTGCCATGTTTATGAAGTTTTAGCTATTTTATGCTCTGGCCTTCTTCAGGTGCTAGGAATTCTGAACTGAACCCTTTATAACGATCACTGGGGTATATCATTCTCATTCCATGTGCAATGCCACTTCAAGTAGCCATGTAGTTATCTCCCTTTAAGTTAACATGGCAGCAAAGATGAGGACAATAATTCGAGTAATGTAAATAGTGTAAAAAAGAAAAAAAGGAAATTTCTAGCAATAGATTAAAAAAAAAAAAATTACCATAAACATGCACACACACACACAAACACACAGTAAAAGTAGAATTAATGACACCAACAGCAGCTGACAGCCAGCCAGGAATGACCATTCTTTGAAAGGCCAGGAACACACTTGGACAAACACACGCTTCTCTGCCATTCTGAAGATGAGATTTTGATCTTGAAATATTAATGTTTAATAAATAGGTAATACCCAAAAACTTCTTTACCTTCCTTTATTTTACTCAACGCATTGTGACAGCCTTCAAGGCATAACCATATAAAAAAAAATAAAAAAAATAAAAAGTTCCCAAGAAAATTAAATTTTGGCATTAAATGATCCATAAGGAGTTGATATACTGTTAAACAAACAAATTAAATTTTTAATAATATTTCAATCATTATGAACATTTTGTAAAGGGGGAAGAAAGAAAGAAAATTTAAGTTTCAAACCAACTTTCATACAAACATTTATGTAACACAATAACTAGGCGTATATTAAGGCGGATTTGTGAAATATGTATTATAATAGGTTAAGAATAGAAAAATAGTTTAAAAACGTGTTTCGTTTAATAAAAGTACTAAGTGAAAAAGAAAAGGAAAAAATAAATAACTAAACGCTTTTTCTTTTATAAGTAAATTTGCAGAAGAGAAAAGGGCATCAGATTACTGTTAAATCCTACCAGTCTTCCAATAAAATATTTGACTAAGTGATTTGATGTGATAAAAGATAAACGTTTAGGAAAGATTTTAGGTGACCAGGTCAAAAACTGTCTTTACTGTATCTTGACCACACATTAAGAGAATAAAGAAAAGATAATAGAATTTTCCCTTTCTCCAGGCAATAAAAAACACCTGGTTATGGTAAAGTGTCAGGGCTATAAAAGCATCCGACAACCTTCACACGAAGCTTTATTAAGATAAAAAGATTAAAAAATCCTGAAAAATACGTCATTGGAGGCTGAGTGCAGGCGGGATGTCTGCGGGATGTTTACACATCAAAGGAAGCAAAATTTAAGTACCTTGAAATTTTGGATTTACAGTTACCAATGCTTCCCTTTTCTAGCTGGTGGTCTAGTCGACTTCCAATTATTTCAATATAAATACAAGTGATTTTTCCAAGCCGATGAGTTCAGCCGAGCATGTGCTTGAAGTAGCTACGTGTGTCAGGCACACTGAAGAAGGGAAACTCCATTCATGTGAGTTGGTCGGTTTGGCATTTGATCTCCATTAATTAGAGTTAGAGCTGAGTGTCACATTGCCTGCCCCAACTGCAAGACTAACTCTGAACGAAATAAAGCATCGATTAAACTCATCCAAGTTGTAGACGTTTATTCCTTCAATAGTTTATCTTGTGCTCCTAGCTTGAGACTTTGACTTTTTCAACCAACCCCCGGCAACATTACAGCATGGAGAACGGTCGCTGGAGAAATTGTTCAGATCTCCATCTGGGGTGTTACATTTATATTAATGAATTTATGAGATTTTCAGTGATCATACCTCTTTAGATTCAATATTGTGTTTTTAAGCACAAATTTTTTTTTTAAGGGTGAGACAAAAAAAATGTCCCAGCTGTATAGAGAATAAACTGAGATTATTTACGGAAATTCTGAGGAAATAAGGAAATGAGGTGGTGTTAAAAAAAAAAAAAAGATTGACTAAAAGTCATGAAATGTAAATGCTATTCTATATATTTATTGTTATACTAAAAGAGCTAAGCTCTTCCCCAACCTTTGCAGATAATCCGAGATTAAAAAGCCAAGCTTCATTATAGAGATATTATTAATAAGATGATTCATTTTTTAAAATGATTTATTCACACACCCCAACAATATATAACGTGACCAATTAATTAAATGTATAATAATCATCATTTGATTTATGTATCTGCCTCCCTTGCGCTCTGCTTCCATAAAATTTAGCAATCTAAATGTTATAGAAATTTCTTTGACATGTCATCAGTTTAGCAGCATCAATCCTGTTTGCCTTTGAAATGCAAAGTAAATTACAATTGAAAAATTTAATGTTGCATTTTTAAATAAAGTTTTAATGTAGTTCATTAACCTATGAAGTTTTTTTTTTAAGTTTTCAGTTTTTCAAGTTATGAAATAAATTTTTAACGATTGTGGAAAATAAGGGAGAAAAAAGAGAAAATGTAAAATGGGAAGAAAATTTAAAGGGAGATAATCAAAGAACTTGTGCAAATGTTTCATCATAAGACTTATAGGATACAAATCCTATATCCTCCATCAACTAACTAAAACACACAAAGTAAAATTGCACACCTGCAAAAGTGGATTTAAACAACTAAAAACATTTTGGAAAAACCCAGAGCAAAAGCAAATTTCACAAGTCAGTGTAAAAAGCAAAATTCTGGATCTTTATTTGTTTAAAAAAATTATATCGGATGTTTTTTCACACCTAGTTGTGAAAATGCTTGCTGGAGCCAGTAACATAAGAAACTTCACTATTCAAACCACATTTGCTGACTGGTCTAAGTCCAGCATAAGAGCAGTTAGCTGACGACCTTGTGGCAATGTAACAAAAGAAATTTCAAGAAGTTGACCAATCCGGACATAAGGGTGCGTCACAGATTCATTCGATCTTTACTTCCAATTTTCTTTTCTTTGTTTTCACTCTACACCCAAAGAGAGCAACAACAATGACAACAACAGGATGGGCTAAGTACAATTTCTTTATTTGTTTTACCCCCCTCTCTCTCTCTCCTTGTCGTCAACCTACCAAAAAAGAGAGAGGAACATAAAACTTCACATTCTGCTACGACACAACCATGAACTCTAAACTTCTGTGGACATTTTAAATGCTTATATTTCTCTTTGAACAGTTTTAACTACAAAGCTGCATGCATTTTCTCAATGAACATTTTCCTTCTCCCAAATATGTTATAATGTTCAGTTAACAAAATTTTACTTACATTTTTCTTCTTACAATTTTGTTATTTTGTTAATAAATCTTCACTTTAATGAAGAAACAAAATATTTTATTCATCTATATTTCAACATCCAACCTTCTATTTAAATTGTGGGGGATTTCGGACGTGTTTGGCACAAGGCCAATTTACCAAGCATTACCGAGGCCCTTACAGATTGTAGTAACGATCTGAAGGACTCCCATTTTGAGGTCATGCTGTTTGTTCATTTTTAGACCTAGAATTAAAATGAAAGATTGATTTTTCAGTTTGCCTAATATGACATGGGGAAAAGTAAGAAACCAGAATCAAAATCGTGGTTTTAGAATTGTAGTGGTAGCTGCTTGAAAACTTCTCATTTATAGTTCCTGTTTATGCAAACCCTCTGACCTCTCTATCAACCTAGTAGCCTCTTACTGCTTTTTGGCAAAGTGGTGTTGTGGTACAGTGGATATCGGCTCGGAACAAAAAACCGGGGAGCCGAGTTCGGATTCCAGTTGAATCCATTGTATTCACTTACGCGCAAATACCCTTGGGAAAGGTATTAATCCGTCTCTTCCTTCCAGTTATGGGTTAAATAGCAAGACAGATTGGGTTCTATAGCTTTGGTCGGCAACCAGTCTACCGCAGAAAGCAATGGCAACCTACTGCGGAATAATCTTCTGCCCAGTCAGTCATGTCTCTTTTGAGACATGATCGCCCAAGCGTGTAGCACGTATGGCACTTGACTGACTGAGTCGAGGCTCTAATCAATGCTGAAGTGGTTAAGCATCTCACCTCTCACGACCTACTCTCTAACAAACAATATGGTCATCATTGAATATGTATACCAGGCTCTTGATAATAATGGCATTTAATTGCTTCACTGCTCAAAAAATATAAATGCAAATGTCAATTGGCATTTTCTATCTTCTTGAATCCCATTCATCTTTTATCCTTTTCTCTTACTGTGCACTACAAAAAAAAAAAAAAAAAAAAAACTAAAATGGGTTTTTCTTTACCAACTGCATTTATATTTGCTCTGATCTTTACAAAGCAAATCAATTCAACAGTAAAACAGTGGAAAATATAGTGAAAATGATAGTAAGTGTTGATATAATGTAAAGTTGCAGGTTATTTAAATATTTTTTTAGATTGTGTTATGGGGAAACACACCCATTCCTTAGATAATGAACTCTTCTTCCTCCTATATTAATAAGAGTTAACGGAAAGTTCATAGTAGTTCTTTAGGCTTCTATTGGAGTTCAGTAGAACTACTAGGCAGTTGATATTAGTGGGCGGTTAGCCGAATAGTAAAGAGTCAGCTTTCATTGAAAGATTACCAAGTTCTTAACATTTGGGTACGTTAAGTCAATTAGCAACCGACATAGCAAGACTATAACCTTCAGTGCAAAAACTACTCCACAACAGATGGTAAGAATTCTTTTATTCGAAAATAAGGTTTAGTGATACAAATCTTATTAATTAACTCATAGCTGGTCAAAGATACAGACTCATATTTTTCCCAAGGATATTCGCATGTAAGTGAATATAATGAACCCAACTGGATCTAGAACTTGACTCTTCAGTTAATTCCAAGCCACTATCTATTACACTACCCATACATCCATGCTTACAGTACCGGGTATTCCCAAGCAGTAAACAATTTAGGTACTGACCAGGCTTGATGTTGCTTAACTTCAGTTATAGTACAGGAACCAATGTTTCAATGTGATGTGGCTGTAAACAGTGGAAAAGGCAGTAAATAAATATAACAATATAAGTGATCTGAGGAGAAAATGTTTTATTTTGAGGAAATATTTCTAGCCCCACCCTTGAAAACTTTGTACTTTTTCCCCCAAGAGGTCAGGCATAAAACAGTAATTATTATTATTTGCTTGCTTTTATGACTGGGTTGTTTAAAAAATGGTATTCCATTGTTCTTTTTTTTAATTCTTTTCAGAATTATCAAGTTCCATTCTTTGATAAACTTGATGTTTTAAAAAAAAAAAAAAAAAAAAAATCTGAATTTTTTATACTTTAAATCAGAGGTTCCCAACCTTTTTTGTATCTTTGCTTGCTAAGGTCAGTTTATCCCTTCTCTCTAAGATTGCAATTAATTTTTCTGACCCATCTCATTATTGTGCTTCCATGAAGTGAAACTTTTCCATAAATATTTACTTATATCCTGTGAATATTTACAGATCTTTCTACTTCCAAAAATAGAAATTCTATGATAGTTTACATTAATTATAATCTGGAATGTAATGGCTATAAAGTAAATTACTTGCTTTCTACATATATCCTAAGGAACAGCCATTTTGAAAGATGATTATGGGTAGTAAAAGATAAATCCACAAGTTTTTCTGTGGAATAATTGGCTATGGTTAAGTGGGATTGGCAATATTCTAAATTGTAATAAGAAAAAGATAGAAAACAAACAAAAAGAAAAGTGGAAAAAATAGGACTAAAGCCACAAAATATAAGAAAGCTACTGATCAAAAAAGGAAATATAGATTTGATATGACAAAATTATACAGAAAAACAACATTTAATGTAGTTTTTTTTTTTAATCATATCACCTCAAGCAAGCCATTAATGCCACTCATGCGCAGGGGTCAACTTAAGAGTAAGAAGATTGGAAAAGAGAAAACTGGAAACCACATCCTAAACAGGGAACAAGGGATGAGCCTCTTCACCTGTTCAATAGACATGGGTGGAGTGTGAACCGGGCAATAGTTTAGTATATCTACTCCAATTGAAAAAAAGAAAAGATTGGAAAAGAGAAAGCCGGAAACCACATCCTAAACAGGGAACAAGAGATGAGCCTCTTCACCTGTTCAATAGACATGGGTGGAGTGTGAACCGGGCAATAGTTTAGTATATCTACTCCAATTGAAAAAAAGAAAAGAGTGAAAAGATTGGAAAAGAGAAAGCCAGAAACCACATCCTAAACAGGGAACAAGGGATGAGCCTCTTCACCTGTTCAATAGACGTGGGTGGAGTGTGAACCGGGCAATAGTTTAGTCTATCACAAAAGAATGAATATGCTCCCAATAAGCAAGATTCATATAGTTTTATTTTTGAAAAAATATCTCAAAGATGGCTGGAGTATCCAGCTGCCTAAATGTCATTAAGAAGAATGCAATGAAAGATGAGAGACTTAATCCAAACAAAGAAATGTAATGCGTTTAATGCAATTGTCTGAGATCGGACTGACAATAGTCATCAAAACTATTGCCAGTATTACCAAATAATGTGGAGGTTGGCACAGAATGTTTGTTTTTACTTTTGAAATTAATAAATGCTTAGTGAACATGGTTTTGGAACATTTCTTTTCTTTTCTATACAAATACAAGCTTGTATCCTTCTTGTTAGACTTAGCTCATAGCTCATCAGAAGAGAGAGAGTGAAAAGGAGGCTTGTCCTTTACTTTGGTCCAGGGTCTTTGAATCTATTTTTTGTTTAGCCAAGTATATGGTTTCAGAAACAAAATTAGCGGATTGACCTTTATGCTGGCATTAATGTTAATGAGGGTTTAAGTAAATGATACTTTTAAGAAATTTAAGAACAATTTTTATTTCATTTATTAAACTGTGCCTATGATTACAAACACATGATGTGTTTGTTTGAGTTGAGTTTTGTTTAATGGCATATCAACACCTCTGTGGGTTATTTAATGCCAAAAATGTGTGGTTTTAAGGTTATTTTTTTAATGTTTGGTTATAGTGAGAAGGTTGATTTAGTCAAATTTTAATGAAAATTTTGTTTTTATTCTTTTTTATTTTAGAAAACAGAAAATATCTTCTAATTTTGTATTCAAAATGTTTTGCTGAGAAAAATGTGTTACAGTAATAATTTTTTCTTCAAAAATTGTTGGGAATGTTTCCTTCAAAAATTTCTATAAAAGTCTATTTTTATGTATATATTTCTATAAAAGTCTATTTTTATACTTTCATAGTTTTTTGACCCCAATTTGGGGGTTAACTAATTGCCCATAGCTGGGACCCTAACAGGTGCTACAACTTCGGGTCAGGGTGGACATGAGAACAACAGCAATTAAGAGGTGGTTTCATGCTCCTCACAACCTCCCAATCAGAGGCCTTGCTGCCGGATGCAGTTTACCTTCATGCCCAGGATCACGATGTGTTTGTGTATGCACTAATAAAACAAGTTTAATTAAAACAGCCACCTGAGAAAGACCCATAAGTACATGAGAAACAATGAAAAACAACGGAATTTATTTAAACAAAGCAACTCAATAAGTACTTTTACTTTCAAAAAGCTGTTAATGTTTACTCATAAACTTTCTGTTCTAAATAAAACGCTAAAATAATAGCAACGACAATGAAAATATTCCAAAGTGATATAAAATCATTAGAAGGTCAGATTATAGGGAACAATAATTGAGAGAAAAAAAATATTTCCATATCTTATTTACAAGAAAAAAAAGCAGGCATAAAATATTTAGAATGGTTCTATAATGCAAAAATTTAATTTAATTAAATTTAAATGCCTAAATTTAATTAAAGAAAAATATTGACTGAAATAAAAAAAAATAATATTGCCGAATCCAAAAGCAAATGTGAAAGATAAAAAAATGACTACAGACTCTGATGTTCCCTTTACCAAAAACAGTGCCTATCTTCAGAATTTTAAAGAATAAATTAATGTCTGTCTGCATAATATGCTCTTCAAAATTTAAGAATATCAACAATATGCCCGAACTGAATGTAGTAAAGACTTTCTACTACCCTTTGTGAGCAGTACCATGTCTGTATTTGTCTATATTTCTGAGATCCAACATCTTGAGGAGCATCTGTTTCTAATTTAATTTTGCGATGACTTCTGTTTATTAGAATGCAAATTTATAAATTTAGTGCATCAAAATGAGTATCCAACGGAGTTCACATTCATTTGGATCTTCTATGACATCGCTGTAAAGATGGATTTCTCCTTGTATTCCTGTATTTTGCCATTATTGTATACTCATTTATTTTTTCCCTAACTTTATCGATCCCAAAATTGGCTAAGGCTAACTTCATATCTGTTATAATCTCAGTGATTATAAAAAGATTCAGTTTGAAATTCTTAGCATCTGAAGAAGGCCATAGCGTACAACTGCCGAAACGTCGTACAAATGGCAACAAAGATGAGGATAACAGTTCGAATAATGTAAATAGTGTAAATACTATTTCTGTTTCAGTGTATACAAGAGGACTACTTCAAAGATGACAATGGAAACTAGGTGTGTTATTTGTTTTCATGGTCAAATACTTTAAAAATTTATATAAATTAAGATTTTAAAATTTAATTTACGATAAAAATATAAAATTACCTGACATTTAATACACCATCATCAACATAAGCAAATTATTGATTAGCATAAAAAATGCTTATCTTTTAAGTATGTATATAGTTATTAAATTAGAAATTTTATACCCTTCAAGTAGCACATATTCAAATAGAGATAAGCTTTTTTTATGTTAAATATATGCATGTCAGGGCCAGTAAACATTATCCCCAATTAGGGTGGGATGGGCCAAAGCCTGATTGGGGGCAAGGGCAGTGCTTTGTAACCCTTTTCTAACATCTTTTTCCTACCTACATTTATATACACTACTTTGTATTTAGATACATGATATTTATTTTCAATTTTCTAGTTGAACTGATCACCTATATTTCCTACTATCCATCATTGTACATAATTACATTGTATTTTATATGAATACAACCTTATGAAAGTTGCGATGTAATAGAAAGGCAGTCCCATATAATCAATACAGGGTAAGGATACGAGACCTTTGCACCAGCCCTGACACACATGTCTGAACATCAGATAGAAATAAAGGACAACATATCAAGTAAGCAGTCAGTGTGGAATCTGAGTAGCAAATGGATGTAACAGCCCGAGTCAATGTAGTCAGAGGAGAGGTTAAAAAAAAAAATCTTCCTGTGCCAAATCTCTTTCCTGATATATGAAAACTGTCTTCAAAGAAGAAACTTGACTTAATAGAAAAGGAAAAAAAAAAAAATCTTCCTGTGCCAAATCTCTTTCCTGATATATGAAAACTGTCTTCAAAGAAGAAACTTGACTTAATAGAAAAGGGGAAAAAAAAAAAAGAAACAGTTTTTGTAAAAAAAATTTACAATTTCTGGAATATAAAAATGTTGAAAACTGTCTTCAAAGAAGAAACTTGACTTAATAGAAAAGGGGAAAAAAAAAAAAAGAAACAGTTTTTGTAAAAAAAATTTACAATTTCTGGAATATAAAAATGTTGGATAATTACTTAATTTGCTTCCTTTTTATTTACTTTTCATTGCAGAAGAGTTAAATATTTTTTATAAGGCCAAATTTTCACCCTTTAACCTTCCATAAATTCCTCAAACATTATTCTTTTTTTTTTTATTCTAATACTATTTCTATGAGTGCTCAGCATTCAAAGACATATCTTTCATGCTTTGGCTTCTTAAAAGATGTCTGAATTCCGTTTAACCCAATATTTGCATTGCCCTAAAATGAATAAGAACTTTCGGAATACACTAATATTAATGTCTAAACCATGTGTTATCAACGAATTAGAAACCCTCTCTGAATCCTTCAAAGAGAAAAAGCCAAAGATTGAGAGAGCTCAGCTTGAGACAAAGCTTTGTTGTAGAACTAGTCATCATCATTTAACACCCGTTTCTATGCTGGCATGGGTTCGACAGGGTTTTCTTGATGGCTCTCTTCCAGGTCACCTGATTTTGTGTAAGGCCTGACTGTAATCTCAACTTCCTTAAATCATCTTAGATAAGTGTTGTATCACTGAGGTGGATATGATACATAGGGAAAGTGTGCTGCAGTATTATTCAGCACAAGATCTGGTGCTAAACAGATATACAGATGTACAATAGTTACAATGACAGACAAAACAGAACTTACCACACAGAGAGGAGGGGTTTAGATCACAATAATCACTGAAAAAATCAGTTCGAATATTACTTTAATGACACTCAAATATTATGCTTCGAATGCTACTATTAGACCATTTCATCATTGAGAGTGCTGCAGAGGTGTTAGTCACTCTACAACAATAAGCTGAGCCCATGTTTTACATGATCCACCTATCATACATAATTGAACAATCATAAAATATTAGAACAAATTTTACAGCTGTATGCCCTTACTAATACTAGCTAGTTTAAGAGACTGGAAACTCAGTGTTTTTATCAAGACACCTTCTCTAGGAATATTACCTACCAAGATTAGAGAGTTCAGCCTACTTTTTCTACACAGTAGTTGGTGTATAGGTTTTTATTTCAGAGATTTCCTTCTCTTGGACTAATTGCTATCCAAAGCTAAAACCTCTTACCCATCCTAAGCAGTTTAACATTTTACTTAGGGCATAAATTCATCATTTTAAAAATAGATATTGCATATGTAAAGAGAAAAGAGTGTCTGTGTGTGTAGTAAAGTTTCTGAAACATTTTATTCTCTGTAATCCATCATTTTCTTGATAAATCAATTATTGCCGATCATGATGCAAACATACAGAAATTAGACCATTGTTACTGGAGTGAGCACAAACTGTCACTACTTGAACTGAAAATTGCTTTATTCATCAAGTTAAAATAATTTAGATGCAAAAATATCACTATATGTTTTTCAGGCAAAAATACCCACAAACAGAAACCAAATCATTGTAATATACATCCCAATATTATTTCCTTCTTCTGAAACTTACCAGGTGAATTATTACAGAGTTAAAAGAATTTGGGAAGGAAATTCCCTCTTTTTTTATTTTTTTAAAATGAAAAAATAAAAACAAAAATATTGATTTGCTGCATGCAAATCATTAAAATCTTTTTTACTATTTAAAAAAAAATCTAAACTGTTGTACAGGATGGGAAATATTTTTATCAACAAATTTAAAAAATACAATATGCTGATTAACTTTCTAATGATTTGAATCACAAAAGCAACAATGCCACACGATCTTATCCAGTCTATCATACACATATTTGGCACATTTAACATCTCAGCCACGCTATTAAAACACCCACTATAGTAATTTCATTTATGTGTAAAAGTTGGGTCATGGTATAGATTCAAATTGAAATTAGCTGTTACCTATTTTGCATTTTTGTTTATATTAATAGTTTGGAAATGGAGATAAAATTTCTTGGCTTTTTACACTCAACCAAGTTTACGATAGCCTGCCGGTGATAGACTACCACCACGATAGCCTGCCTGTGATAGACTAACACCTTCACGATAGCCTGCCTGTGATAGACTAACACCTTCACGATAGCCTGCCTGTGATAGACCAACACCTTCACGATAGCCTGCCTGTGATAGACCAACACCTTTCACGATAGCCTGCCTGTGACAGACTAACACCTTCACGATAGCCTGCCTGTGATAGACTAACACCTCACGATAGCCTGCCTGTGATAGACTAACACCTTCACGATAGCCTGCCTGTGATAGACTAACACCTTCACGATAGCCTGCCTGTGATAGACTAACACCTTCACGATAGCCTGCCTGTGATAGACCAACACCTTCACGATAGCCTGCCTGTGATAGACTAACACCTTCACGATAGCCTGCCTGTGATAGACTAACACCTTCACGATAGCTCGCCTGTGATAGACTAACACCTTCACGATAGCCTGCCTGTGATAGACCAACACCTTCACGATAGCCTGCCTGTGATAGACCAACACCTTCACGATAGCCTGCCTGTGATAGACTAACACCTTCACGATAGCTCTGCCTGTGATAGACTAACACCTTCACGATAGCCTGCCTGTGATAGACTAACACCTTCACGATAGCCTGCCTGTGATAGACCAACACCTTCACGATAGCCTGCCTGTGATAGACTAACACCTTCACGATAGCCTGCCTGTGATAGACTAACACCTTCACGATAGCCTGCCTGTGATAGACTAACACCTTCACGATAGCCTGCCTGTGACAGACCAACACCTTCACGATAGCCTGCCTGTGATAGACTAACACCTTCACGATAGCCTGCCTGTGACAGACTAACACCTTCACGATAGCCTGCCTGTGATAGACTAACACTCACGATAGCCTGCCTGTGATAGACTAACACCTTCACGATAGCCTGCCTGTGATAGACTAACACCTTCACGTATAGCCTGCCTGTGATAGACCAACACCTTCACGACAGCCTGCCTGTGACAGACCAACACCTTCACGACAGCCTGCCTGTGATAGACTAACACCTTCACGATAGCCTGCCTGTGATAGACTAACACCTTCACGATAGCCTGCCTGTGATAGACTAACACTCCTTCACGATAGCCTGCCTGTGATAGACCAACACCTTCACGATAGCCTGCCTGTGATAGACTAACACCTTCACGATAGCCTGCCTGTGATAGACTAACACCTTCACGATAGCCTGCCTGTGATAGACTAACACCTTCACGATAGCCTGCTCAGGATAGATCAACACCTTCACGATAGCCTCGTCTGTGATAGACTAACACCTTCACGATAGCCTGCCTGTGATAGACTAACACCTTCACGATAGCCTGCCTGTGATAGACTAACACCACGATAGCCTGCCTGTGACAGACTAACACCTTCACGATAGCCTGCCTGTGATAGACCTTTGAACACCTTCACGATACTGCCTGTGATAGACTAACACCTTCACGATAGCCTGCCTGTGATAGACTAACACCTTCACGATAGCCTGCCTGTGATAGACTAACACCCTTCACGATAGCCTGCTCGTGATAGACTAACACCTTCACGATAGCCTGCCTGTGACAGACTAACACCTTCACGATAGCCTGCCTGTGATAGACTAACACCTTCACGATAGCCTGCCTGTGACACCAACACCTTCACGATAGCCTGCCTGTGATAGACTAACACCTTCACGATAGCCTGCCTGTGATAGACTAACACCTTCACGATAGCCTGCCTGTGATAGACCAACACCTTCACGATAGCCTGCCTGTGACAGATCAACACCTTCACGACAGCCTGCCTGTGATAGACCAACACCTTCACGATAGCCTGCCTGTGACAGACTAACACCTTCACGATAGCCTGCCTGTGACAGACTAACACCTTCACGATAGCCTGCCTGTGACAGACCAACACCTTCACGATAGCCTGCCTGTGATAGACTAACACCTCACGTAGCAGCCTGCCTGTGATAGACCAACACCCTTCACGAGGCAGCCTGCCTGTGATAGACTAACACCTTCACGATAGCCTGCCTGTGATAGACTAACACCTTCACGATAGCCTGCCTGTGATAGACTAACACCTTCACGATAGCCTGCCTGTGATAGACCAACACCTTCACGATAGCCTGCCTGTGATAGACTAACACCTTCACCATAGCCTGCCTGTGATAGACCAACACCACGATAGCCTGCCTGTGATAGAGACTAACACCCTCCACGACAGCTCGCTCGTGGAGTAGACTGGGGCCACCTTCAGCACGATAGCCTGCCTGTGATAGACTAACACCTTCACGACAGCTCGGCCTGTGATAGACTAACACCTTCACGATAGCTCTGCCTGTGATAGACTAACACCTTCACGATAGCCTGCCTGTGATAGACTAACACCTTCACGATAGCCTGCCTGTGATAGACTAACACCTTCACGATAGCCTGCCTGTGATAACTAACACCTTCACCATAGCCTGCCTGTGATAGACTAACACCCTTTCACGATAGCCTGCCTGTGATAGACTAACACCTTCACGATAGCCTGCCTGTGATAGACTAACACCTTCACGATAGCCTGCCTGTGATAGACTAACACCTTCACGATAGCCTGCCTGTGATAGACTAACACCTTCACGATAGCCTGCCTGTGATAGACTAACACCTTCACGATAGCCTGCCTGTGACAGACTAACACCTTCACGATGGCCTGCCTGTGATAGACTACCACCTTCACGATAGCTCTGCCTGTGATAGACTAACACCTTCACGATAGCTCGCCTGTGATAGACTAACACCTTCACGATAGCTCTGCCTGTGATAGACTAACACCTTCACGATAGCCTGCCTGTGATAGACCAACACCTCAATGCATAGCCTGCCTGTGATAGACCAACACCTTCACGATAGCCTGCCTGTGATAGACTAACACCTTCACGATAGCCTGCCTGTGATAGACTAACACCTTCACGATAGCCTGCCTGTGATAGACTAACACCACGATAGCCTGCCTGTGATAGACCAACACCTTCACGATAGCCTGCCTGTGATAGACTAACACCTTCACGATAGCTCGTCTGTGATAGACTAACACCACGATAGCCTGCCTCCTGTGATAGACTAACACCTTCACGATAGCCTTGCCTGTGATAGACTAACACCTTCACGATAGCCTGCCTGTGATAGACTAACACCTTCACGATAGCCTGCCTGTGATGAGACTAACACCTTCACGATAGCCTGCCTGTGATAGACCAACACCTTCACGATAGCCTGCCTGTGATAGACTAACACCTTCACGATAGCCTGCTCGGTGATAGACTAACACCTTTCCACGATAGCCTGCCTGTGACAGGATTGGAAATACCTCACGATAGCCTGCCTGTGATAGACTAACACCTTCACGATAGCCTGCCTGTGATAGACTAACACCTTCACGATAGCCTGCCTGTGATAGACCAACACCTTCACGATAGCCTGCCTGTGATAGACTAAACACCTTCACGATAGCCTGCCTGTGATAGACTAACACCTTCACGATAGCCTGCCTGTGACCAACACCTTCACGATAGCCTGCTTGTGATAGACTAACACCTTCACGATAGCCTGCCTGTGATAGACTAACACCTTCACGATAGCCTGCCTGTGATAGACTAACACCTTCACGATAGCCTGCCTGTGACAGACTAACACCTTCACGATAATGCCTGTGACAGACTAACACTCTTTCACGATAGCCTGCTGCCTGTGATAGACTAACACCTTCACGCATAGCCTGCCTGTGACAGACCAACACCTTCGCCTGTATAGCCGTGCCTGCCTGTGATAGACTAACACCTTCACGATAGCCCGCTGCCTGTGATAGACCAACACCTTCACGATAGCCTGCCTGTGACAGACTAACACCTTCACGATAGCCTGCCTGTGATAGACGGAATACCTTCACGATAGCCTGCCTGTGATAGACTAACACCTTCACCATAGCTCGTCTGTGATAGATCAACACACCTTCACGATAGCCTGCCTGTGATAGACTAACACCTTCACGATAGCCTGCCTGTGATAGACTAACACCTTCACGATAGCCTGCCTGTGATAGACTAACACCTTCACGATAGCCTTGCCTGTGATAGACCAACACCTTCACGATAGCCTGCCTGTGATAGACCAACACCTTCACGATAGCCTGCCTGTGATAGACCAACACCTTCACGCCATAGCCTGCCTGTGAGCAGACTGGAATGACCTTCACGACAGCCTGCCTGTGATAGACCAACACCTTCACGACAGCCTGCTCAGATAGATCATCACCTTCACGATAGCCTGCCTGTGACAGACCAACACCACGATAGCCTGCCTGTGATAGACTAACACCTTCACGATAGCCTGCCTGTGATAGACTAACACCTTCACGATAGCTCGCTCGTGACAGACCAACACCGCCACAGCCTGCCTGTGATAGACTAACACCTTCACGAGGTCTGCCTGTGAGGACCAACACCTTCACGATAGCTCAAGCCTGTGATAGACCAACACCTTCACGATAGCCGGCCGTGATAGACTAACACCTTCACGATAGCTCGCCTGGGTATGGATCAACACCCTTTCACGATAGCCTGCCTGTGATAGACCAACACCTTCACGATAGCCTGCCTGTGGAGCGAGACTAACACCTTCACGATAGCTCGGCTCTTTGGCATAGACCAACACCTTCACGACAGCTCGCCTGTGATAGACTAACACCTTCACGATAGCCTGCCTGTGATAGACTAGCCACCTTCACGATAGCTCGTTCTCTGTGATAGACTAACACCTTCACGATAGCCTGCCTGTGATAGACTAACACTCGTCATAGCCTGCCTGTGATAGACTAACACCTTCACGATAGCCTGCCTGTGATAGACTAACACCTTCACGATAGCCTGCCTTAGAGGACCAACACCCTCACGATAGCCTGCCTGGGTATAGACTAACACCTTCACGATATAGCCTGCCTGTGATAGACTAACACCCTTTCCACGATAGCCTGCTCGTATAGATCAACACCTTCACGATAGCCTGCCTGTGATAGACTAACACCTTCACGATAGCCTGCCTGTGATAGACTAACACCTTCACGATAGCCTGCCTGTGATAGACTAACACCTTCACGATAGCCTGCCTGTGATAGACCAACACCTTCACGATAGCCTGCCTGTGATAGACTAACACCTTCACGATAGCCTGCCTGTGATAGACTAACACCTTCACGATAGCCTGCCTGTGACAGACCAACACCTTCACGATAGCCTGCCTGTGACAGACTAACACCTTCACGATAGCCTGCCTGTGATAGACCAACACCTTCACGATGGCCTGCCTGTGATAGACTAACACCTTCACGATAGCCTGCCTGTGATAGACTAACACCTTCACGATAGCCTGCCTGTGATAGACTAACACCTTCACGATAGCCTGCCTGTGGAGTAGACTAACACCTTCACGATAGCCTGCCTGTGATAGACTAACACCTTCACGATAGCCTGCCTGTGATAGACTAACACCTTCAATGACAGCCTGCCTGTGATAGACTAACACCTTCACGATAGCCTGCCTGTGATAGACTAACACCTTCACGATAGCCTGCCTGTGATAGACTAACACCTTCACGATAGCCTGCCTGTGATAGACTAACACCTTCACGATAGCCTGCCTGTGATAGACTAAATACCTTCACGATAGCCTGCCTGTGATAGACTAACACCTTCACGATAGCCTGCTCAGGAGGCAGACTAACACCTTCACGATAGCCTGCCGTGACAGACTAACACCTTCACGATAGCCTGCCTGTGATAGACTAACACCTTCACGATAGCCTGCCTGTGATAGACCAACACCTCTTCACGATAGCCTGCCTGTGATAGACTAACACCTTCACGACAGCCTGCCTGTGACAGACCAACACCTTCACGATAGCCTGCCTGTGATAGACTAACACCTTCACGATAGCCTGCCTGTGATAGACTAACACCTTCACGATAGCCTGCCTGTGATAGACTAACACCTTCACGATAGCCTGCCTGTGATAGACTAACACCTTCACGATAGCCTGCCTGTGATAGACTAACACCTTCACGATAGCCTGCCTGCATAGACCAACACCTCTATAGCCTGCCTGCATAGACTAACACCTTCACGATAGCCTGCCTGTGATAGACTAACACCTTTCACGATAGCCTGCCTGTGATAGACTAACACCTTTCACGATAGCCTGCCTGTGATAGACTACGACCTTCACGATAGCTCTGCCTGTGATAGACTAACACCTTCACGATAGCCTGCCTGTGACAGGGACTAACACCACGATAGCCTGCCTGTGACAGACTAACACCTTCACGATAGCCTGCCTGTGATAGACTAACACCTTCACGATAGCCTGCCTGTGATAGACTAACACCTTCACGATAGCCTGCCTGTGATAGACTAACACCTTCACGCATAGCTCGCCTGTGATAGACCAACACCTTCACGATAGCCTGCCTGTGATAGACTAACACCTTCACGCATAGCCTTCCGGCCTGTGATAGACTAACACCTTCACGATAGCCTGCCTGTGACAGACTAACACCTTCACGATAGCCTGCCTGTGATAGACCAACACCTTCACGATAGCCTGCCTGTGATAG
This sequence comes from Ascarosepion bandense, assembly GCA_037127315.1. NCBI lineage: Eukaryota > Metazoa > Mollusca > Cephalopoda > Sepiida > Sepiidae > Ascarosepion > Ascarosepion bandense. Next base: position 6,409,971 of record JBBBDQ010000357.1, on the reverse strand, counting down.
ACTAACACCTTCACGATAGCCTGCCTGTGATAGACTAACACCTTCACGATAGCTCACAGCTCGTATAGACTAACACCTTCACGATAGCCTGCCTGTGAGCAGACTAACACTCTTCACGATAGCCTGCCTGTGATAGACTAACACCTTCACGATAGCCTTGCCTGTGACAGACTAACACCTTCACGATAGCCTGCCTGTGATAGACTAACACCTTCACGATAGCCTGCCTGTGATAGACTAACACCTTCACGATAGCCTGCCTGTGATAGACTAACACCTTTCACGATAGCCTGCCTGTGATAGACTAACACCTTCACGATAGCCTGCCTGTGATAGACTAACACCTTCACGCAGCCTGCCTGTGATAGACCAACACCTTCACGATAGCCTGCCTGTGATAGACTAACACCTTCACGATAGCCTGTCACAGACTAACACCTTCACGATAGCCTGCCTGTGATAGACTAACACCTTCACGATAGCCTGCCTGTGATAGACTAACACCTTCACGATAGCCTGCCTGTGATAGACTAACACCTTCACGATAGCCTGCCTGTGATAGACTAACACTCTTCACGATAGCCTGCCTGTGATAGACTAACACCTTCACGATAGCCTGCCTGTGATAGACTAACACCTTCACGATAGCCTGCCTGTGATAGACTAACACCTTCACGATAGCCTGCCTGTGATAGACTAACACCTTCACGACAGCCTGCCTGTGATAGACCAACACCTTCACGATAGCCTGCCTGTGATAGACCAACACCTTCACGATAGCTCGTTCGTATAGACTAACACCTTCACGATAGCTCGTTCGTGATAGACTAACACCTTCACGATAGCCTGCCTGTGATAGACCAACACCTTCACGATAGCTCGCCTGTGATAGACCAACACCTTCACGATAGCCTGCCTGTGATAGACCAACACCTTCACGATAGCTCGTTGCCTGTGATAGACTAACACCTTCACGATAGCTCGCCTGTGACAGACCACACCTTCACGATAGCCTGCCTGTGATAGACTAACACCACGATAGCTCGCTTCCGTGGAGTAGACTAACACCTTCACGATAGCCTGCCTGTGATAGACTAACACCTTCACGATAGCCTGCCTGTGACAGACTAACACCTTCACGATAGCCTGCCTGTGATAGACTAACACCACGATAGCCTGCCTGTGATAGACTAACACCACGATAGCCTGCCTGTGATAGACTAACACCTTCACGATAGCCTGCCTGTGATAGACTAACACTTTCACGATAGCCTGCCTGTGACAGACCAACACCTTCACGATAGCCTGCCTGTGATAGACTAACACCTTCACGATAGCCTGCCTGTGATAGACTAACACCTTCACGATAGCCTGCCTATGGGATAGACTAACACCTTCTTCACGATAGCCTGCCTGTGATAGACTAACACCTTCACGATAGCCTGCCTGTGATAAGCTAACACTTTAACATGATGGGAAAAAGAATTAGAAGAAAAACACATGAATTAAATGAGTTATTATTTTATATATAAAACTGAAGTACCAAAATATTTGTCATATTTACATACAACTAGCAGTATAGCCCGGCGTTAAGTGGGTGTAATGAAAGCTTTAAAACTAATCCATGGTCCCGGAGCTCAGACTCTTTGGACTCCAAAGTGAAGTCCATGTTTCATCCATCATCATATATTTATGCAAAAAACTCCTTGTTCTGTTGAACCAGTTACAAACAATGTGATGAATTGTTGACACGTTGTTGTTTTTAATTGACAGTGAGCAAACACGGCATCCACTTTGAACATGGTTTGCTCATTGACAAATGTTCATGCAAAATTGTAAATACACCACCTTCTTGTTCAACTCCTCTGCTATCTCACACAATTTCAATTTTCTATCAGTCAAAACAAGTTTGTGGGTTTATTTTGATGTTTTCCAGGATAACTGCCAATTTTGGGCAACCTGAGCATCATTTGTATCTGTACAACTGCATTTAAAGTCAGCATACCACCTCTTAACTGTTGTTTCTAACAAAGCAGAGTTTGAATTACACTTATCAAGCCATTGCTTTGCTTGAACAGTATTTTTCCCCATCAGAAAGCAATGCTTTATAAACACACGAAATTCAGATTTTTCCATTGTTTTGAAAATTTGCAACAGTAGCTTCACTTAAATAACTGTAATTTGTAAACTAATAATTTGATTAAGCCCAAATTTTGTCATGTACCATTTGAAGATTAGTACTTCATAAGAATTATATGAATTTTTTATTAGTGGCACCATCTATATGTAAGGCCCTGGACTTATTGAGTGATGTGTTAGTGAAGTAAGCAGCAATTGACTATTCTCACTAACAAGCTGTCATGCGACGATCAAAGGTCCCTTAAAACATCACTAAATTCTTTTCTTTCAAAATAGAAATAATTCTATTTTGTATCACTACAAGATATTCTGTAAATGTATAGATTTATATCCTTGGGAATAGTTTTTGACGTTTAGAATTTTTTTTTAGATGTTTTTCAACATTTTTTTTGTTTTTAAATTGAAAGAATTTGACTGCTGACAAAGTTTTCAGTCATTTATAGACTTATGTCGTTAAAAATAATTAAAATAAGAAAACAGGTAAAGGGCTTTATAAACAACATTCAGTGGAAAGCAGCAGAGCTCCCCCCCCCACTGTGTGAGGGAGAAGTAAGTAAAGCTTTTCAATCCAGCTGGAAGTGCTTAGATATGTCTTTTTTTCAGAGTAATTTTGAGATTATCTGTACTAAATATGAAGACCTGATATATTATTTATTCTAGGCCCAGCCATCATTAACATAAGTCTTCCTCATGTGCCAGGGGCTGGTACCATATTTGTGTCATAATTACAAAATAAAAATTTGAGAAAATATTATTTGAACATTCGTAGTATTCATAGTTTAATATATCGAGGCAGCAAATAATTTTCTAAACATATACTGTTAAATATAAAGCTTAGAGCCAACTTAATAAAAAATTACGCAAATGTTGGAGAATTTTTGTCTTTATTTTCACCTGAAATTAAAGCCAAAATATGATATTTAGAATGGCTCACGATTAAACATAATAGACATTCATATATTTATGAATGTCTATTATGTCTCTTATATTTAACAGTATATGTTTAGTATTCATAGTACAGTCTTTCAACTATAATCTATACCAGATAGATTATGAATCTAAGGAATTAAATACTAATTTTAAAAGTGTTGTTCAAAATCCACATGTTTATTTCTTTTTTTCCACAATCAGGAAAATTTTTTAAAGGCTAAATTAGAAATATATGTCCATGAAAATGGCCTCTTGGTATTTCTAGGTATAGTTCCCACACAGTCACATGAAACATCACCATGATGGTGTTGTATCACATATTTCATTTCCCTGTTTTGCTGTTCATGATATTGAATTTGTTAGTTGTATAGTAATGACTTTTAATATGAGTTAATAATTGAAAAATGTAACCATAATAAATGTAAAACTAAAATAAAAATGGTAATAAAAAAATGTGTCAGATATCCTGGAATACCAGTGGCATGGAATGTGATGACTGTTTCTTTATTTCCTGTAAACTCACTATGTACATGCATACAATGGTTTGCATATTGGTACCAGTGCATATAATACATTGAATAATAAAAAATAGATTAAATACAAAAAAAAAGAAACGATCTTAAAACTGAACTGTAAACAATAGAACTGATGCTCAAACAATCCAATGCCGGCGTTTGCAGTTTCACATAATTAAAGAGAATGAATTTTAGAAATCCGAAATTGCAGCCATCTGCATGTGTCAAATATCAAAATAGTAGATACCACCACTCATTTTCAATATCTAACTTTAAAATTGAATTTTTACAAATGAAAAAGTTTTCTTGAAACTTTTATTTTAGTTTTAATTGAAAGCTAAACGATTAAATTTACTATTTCCAGTAAGCAAAATACTCTGGTGTATTTCAAACAGAAATTATATTGATTGGAATATAAAATTTTTACAATGTATTTTTTAATTTTTCGACCATTTTTGAGCAATTGACACAAATGTAAACAAAAGTTAATTCTCGATTTTAAAAGTCTTGCAAAAACAAAATATACATCTGCAACATTTTTTTTTCTTTTTTAGAAAATCAGCAAATTTAATGTTAAATTAAACTGATTTACACAAGTATTACTTATTTATAGCATGAAATTTAGAATAAAATTGTTTTTAAACACAGAGCTGGCCTTTCTAACCTTTCCACTGTAATTGATATGTGTTGACAAATCCGAGATAAGATAAGCATATGGAAATCACAAGTGAGATAATTATACAATTTTTTTTCTAGTAAGGGGAGAAAAGCCCTGAAACACATGACCTTTTAATGTACACATAGAAATTACCATACAAAAAAATGTCTACAAGTCTTGGAAATATTTTTAAACTATTTTTGAAACTTTATAAATTATTATAATTAAAAAAAAAACAAAAACAATTGTTCTAAAATTTTATTATCAATTGAAGTTTTTTTCTTCAGACTAATGCCTGACATTAATATTATTGATTAAAAGCAATTAAAAATTAAATAATGCCATAGTTTTATTGCATTTTTTATCTTACTATTCAGAACAGATTTTCGATAAAAGGGGCTGAATGGCTTTAAAAATAATGCAAGATTTACATTCTTCAATGAGTCCTGCGCTTAACTAATAAAACTTACAGAATTTAATTTCTTGAAATTTCAAGAATTTTGGTGGAGGTGAGTAACAGATGTAAAAAAAAAAAAAGAAAAAATGATTTTACCAAATTAATGTGTTTGCTATCAGAAAAAAATGAGTGATGTAATATTACACTCTCAAAATGACTTGGTTCCTTGCTAATGAAAATAAAAATAAGATTTTTACCAAAATTTCAAACGTGTTGGAAAGGATTAAAATTTTTTTAAAAATAATTAAAATACTTTGAATTTTTCTCTTGATATTTTGCTAGAAAAATTTTGTTTTTGTAAAGTTTAGGACCTTTTATTTTCCCCACCCCCCATACTATGCTTTTTTTTCAGCAATTTAGTGGAGGTACCTACAAAGTAGACATGGATAGCAAGAGTGTGTTTAAATATATAAACAAACAAGAAAACTATTTTCTTCAACTTACATCACAAAAAATTATATTTCACACTATTTCTTCCACAAGATCTTTTTTTTTTCTTTCAAGAAAAAAAAAGTATACCATATCCTTTCAGGACATGGGGAATCATGGCTTTCTAAATTGTACAACAGTGGCAAAATATGTAAACTATGCCAGGAAGAAAAATTAGTTATTATGTTATTCCTAAACAAAAATGAATTACTAAATGAAAGAACATAAATTATGACAAAGTGTAACCATACCAACAAATACCTATTAGGGTCATACAATGACGGATGAAAATGTTCTAACTTCTAATTTTGAAAATTACGCATTCATAAAAATTCCGTTATGTGAGCATTCTTAAAAAAAGCAGTAAAATTGGTTATAGTAAATCACCTGAGAACACCGGAAAGGCAGAAACTATGGCTGGAAGGAAATGATGGATTAATACCTTTCCCAAGGGTATTTGCATGTAAGTGAATGGAAGAAATTCAACTGGAAATAGCAAGGTAGACTGATCTTTTTTGAACCAGTCAAAGAAGGACAATTTCGAATTCAAAACTAACAATTGTCCATAATTTCCAACCCACAGAATTATAATGGGAAGAAACCAAAATACACACACATAAAAGTTGAATGCATCCATCTATATTTTAATAGTAAAAACAAAATTTATCATAAGTATTTTTCAACAAATTTTCCTTCCTTGTTAATTCCACTAATAACTACTAATTAGACTGCATACAAACTTTTGTGTGCGCCTTGCACATATATAGAAAAAGGAAATATGCATCTCTATAACTATGATAGCAATACTGTGAGAAAGAGAAAATATACAATGAAATTCTCTCTAAATCTGTTTTCTCTCTTATCTGTAATGTTTCAGTTTTCTCCATGACTGAACATGATATGATCCACCCACTTATCTTGAGCAGGGGCAAAAGATAAACTGACAGAGAAAATTGATATTTTCTTTACAGAAAAAAAAAAGTTACAAGGGATTTTTCCAATTTTAAAAACATCTGCACTGGGTAAGTACTCTTAAAAAAAAAAAAACAGATAGTAGGGGCTTAGAAGTACACCTTGCATGCACTCTGTGTGTGTGAGATGAAGATGATAGGCCTGAAAAAGAAATATTTCCAAGCATGTGGGAAGATATAGCACAAACAAGGAGTTGAATTTATATGTGTGTTTATTCCAAAGGCACCATGATGATTTCCTTTTTATTATCTCCCCTTCTAGAGAGTTCAGGTTGTAGGGAGATAACTACAATATGATGTGTGTGTGTGTATACATACACACACACATATATATATATACGTGTGTGTGTATATATATATATATATATATATATATATATATTAGTGTGTGTGCATGTATATATATATATATTTACCTTCTCTAATTTCCAAATTGTTGTAGAGCCTTGTCCAAATATTTCCAAATATGGTAGGGCCTTGTCCAAAAGTTTTCCTCAGAAAAGTAACATCCTAATTTAAATTTTGTAATTAAACTTTTTTTTTAATATCTGGTGTAATTTCTTTAACATCTGATGTAATATAAATTTATAAATATAAAAATAAGTGATACAGTTCAATGCTTAATAAAAAAAAGTGAGCATCCTCTACACCCAAAAATTTTGAAAAGTAAATGATATTTTTGTTCTTGTATAAAAATACTTGGCACAAAATAAAATCCTCATATTTGCCTTGATAAAGTCTCTCAAAGGAGAAAACATGTTAGCTAAGATAAGTTTTCCTTTTGTCTTTATTCATATTGTTCTTTTATTGCAGTTATAACTGAAATTTTTATACACATGTATATGTAAAATTTTCAGATAGAGTATATATAGATATTTTTTTTTTAATCATATCACCCCAAGCAAGGTGAAAACACCACTGATGCGCAGGGGGCTACGTAAGAGTAAAAAAGATTGGAAAAAAGAAAAACCGGAAACCACATCCTAAACAGGAAGCAAGGGATGAGCCTCTTCACCTGTTCAATAGACGTGGGTGGAGTGTGAACCGGGACAATTATTTAGTCTATCTACTCCAATTGAAAAAAAAAAAAAAATTAAATAAAAAGAGTAAAAGATTGGAAAAGAGAAAAACCAGAAACCACATCCTAAACAGGAAGCAAAGGGATGAGCCTCTTCACCTGTTCAATAGACGTGGGTGGAGTGTGAACCGGGTGCAATTGTTTAGTCTATCTACTCAATTGAAAAAAAAAAAATTAAATAAAAAAAGAGTGAAAAGATTGGAAAAGAGAAAAACCGGAAACCACATCCTAAACAGGAAGCAAGGGATGAGCCTCTTCACCTGTTCAATAGACGTGGGTGGAGTGTGATCCGGGCAATTGTTTAGTCTATCTACTCCAATTGAAAAAAAAAAAAATTAAATAAAAAAGAGTGAAAAGATTGGAAAAGAAAAAGAAAAACCAGAAACCACATCCTAAACAGGAAGCAAGGGATGAGCCTCTTCACCTGTTCAATAGACGTGGGTGGAGTGTGATCCGGGCAATTGTTTAGTCTATCTACTCCAATTGAAAAAAAAAAAAATTAAATAAAAAAGAGTGAAAAGATTGGAAAAGAGAAAAACCGGAAACCACATCCTAAACAAGAAGCAAGGGATGAGCCTCTTCACCTGTTCAATAGACGTGGGTGGAGTGTGATCCGGGCAATTGTTTAGTCTATCTACTCCAATTGAAAAAAAAAAATTAAATAAAAAAGAGTGAAAAGATTGGAAAAGAGAAAAACCGGAAACCACATCCTAAACAGGAAGCAAGGGATGAGCCTCTTCACCTGTTCAATAGACGTGGGTGGAGTGTGAACCGGGACAATTGTTTAGTCTATCTACTCCAATTGAAAAAAAAAAAATTAAATAAAAAAGAGTGAAAAAGATTGGAAAAGAGAAAAACCAGAAACCACATCCTAAACAGGAAGCAAGGGATGAGCCTCTTCACCTGTTCAATAGACGTGGGTGGAGTGTGAACCGGGCAATTGTTTAGTCTATCTACTCCAATTGAAAAAAAAAAAATTAAATAAAAAAGAGTGAAAAGATTGGAAAAGAGAAAAACCGGAAACCACATCCTAAACAGGAAGCAAGGGATGAGCCTCTTCACCTGTTCAATAGACGTGGGTGGAGTGTGATCCGGGCAATTGTTTAGTCTATCTACTCCAATTGAAAAAAAAAAAAATTAAATAAAAAAGAGTGAAAAGATTGGAAAAGAGAAAAACCGGAAACCACATCCTAAACAGGAAGCAAGGGATGAGCCTCTTCACCTGTTCAATAGACGTGGGTGGAGTGTGATCCGGGCAATTGTTTAGTCTATCTACTCCAATTGAAAACAAAAAAATTAAATAAAAAAGAGTGAAAAGATTGGAAAAGAGAAAAACCAGAAACCACATCCTAAACAGGAAGCAAGGGATGAGCCTCTTCACCTGTTCAATAGACGTGGGTGGAGTGTGATCCGGGCAATTGTTTAGTCTATCTACTCCAATTGAAAAAAAAAAAATTAAATAAAAAAGAGTGAAAAGATTGGAAAAGAGAAAAACCGGAAACCACATCCTAAACAGGAAGCAAGGGATGAGCCTCTTCACCTGTTCAATAGACGTGGGTGGAGTATGAACCCGGCGTATCTCTAAAAGGAGAATATGAAAAAGACAAAAGTAACATCCTATTTTAAATTTTGTAATTAAACTTTTTTTTAAACATTTGGTATAATTTCTTTATCTGTGCAGATCTTCAAACCTACGAATTTAGTCAAGGGGAAAAGTTCAAATTAATTATTGCAAAAAAAAAAAAAAAAAAAAAAAAAAAAAATCTTGATTTATAACCGTTTAAGTATGTATTGGGTTTTTCTCTCATCATTTTATAATGCTTTGGATAATATCCATCAAGATCTCTATTTTTCTAATTAATAATTTATATTAATTGGATAAAATGTGGTTCTGCAGAAAGATGCTGACAATACCAAGGATGGAAAACAAAAGCAATGAGAAAATCATAACTATAATTGAAATAAAAAGGACAATAAGAACCAGAGAGGGACAGCTGAAATTTCTTGGATGCATAATGAAGAAAGAGGGTTTGGAGACTTTGACACACCCAAGATATACTGAAGACGAAATGGATAGCAGAAGTCAATAGGCCATGTACCTGTGGTGAGTTAGATAGGTAATAGTAAAATGTATTGAAATATACTTTTTGCTCTTTACTCTTTTTTTCTCTCAAAACATACATCCTTTTCCTTCTTTCTATTCTTTCATATTTCTGTTAATTTAGATTATAACTTGGACATAGCTTATGTGATCAATTGACATCATGCGAAAGTCAACCAATGACTAATGCTCTTGCCAAAATCAAAGCAGAAATGCATAGGCGTTAGGTAAATCTAAAAAGAACAGCGAACACATGCATATCCTCTTTTGCCTAACTCTTGAGTTGGTCCACAACTTGCACACACGTGTCTGTAGAATTTGCATTACTGTCAAAGATTCAACCAACATACCAACCAGCCAAAGGAAGACATGCTTAAATAATATACACAAAGAGAATATACAGAAAACTGAGGAATTAATTCAAGAGACAATCCACAGACTCAAATATCAAAACAAATTATAGCATAGCAGAAGCAAACAACAACCTGTTACTACTTTCTACCAGATACACACATGTAGGAACAAATATGATATATTTACATGAATATCCATGTACACAAAAGAAAAAAAAAACTCTTTATAACTTGAACACCACAATACATATATAATGATGAACATTCACATATAACAAAAATATGTAACTTTATGTAGTCAACAACAAAAATAAAATGGTATAGTTAATAAATCCTGGTCTTTATTCATGATCTTAACCATGTGTATACTATATACCTGATGGGTTTGTGGGAATCAATAGTAGAATTGTGGAGAGGGATGGTAAAAATATAAAATTTAGTAAGAGCTACATAGAATAGGAAGTTGCAAAGAGCCATGATTGCTCTTTTGCTAAAAGAGGCTGTATTCATTTAATTCCAGCCATATCATCTTAATTTTCAATAATTACAATTTTGTAAGTGCAGAAATGGGTTTTTCTAACCCAAAAACATATTTTGATGCATAGAACATTAAAATAGCATCATTCCATCAAAATTTAGCTCAAACACAGATTCATACTTCTTCAAATAGTGGCCATTTTGTTTTTCAACATGGATAACATACCATTCTAAGAGAACAGATCTTGGAGCATATGTGTACCCAATTTAGTACTTGTACCAACAAGTGAAAAATTATTTCAGTAACCTGCTGCACTATTAATCCAAGCCATAGCCATAGATGTCTTGCTCTATGATAGGACTGCATAGACAGTGCGCATAAAAAATGGGGAAGTTTTACTGCACATTCACAAGTGATGGAAAAACTAAAATAATCACCACAGTGAGAAATGAAAACTTTAACCTCATTTTCAATATATTTAAGTATTTTATTTTATTTGGGTCTTTTCTGAGTGGCTAAGTAGGTGGCACTTGGAGCAACTTTTATTATCAGTTAAGTGCCATATGTGATACACGCTTTGGGTGATCATGTCTCAAAAAAGACATAACTGGCTGGGCAGAAGATTATCCTGCAGTAGTTTGCTGTTGCTTTCTGCAGTAGACTGGTTGCCAGCCAAGGCTATAGAACCCAATCTGTCCTATTATTTAACCTATAAATGGAAGAAAGAGATAGATTAATACCTTTTCCAAGAGTATTTGTGCGTAAGTGAATGCAAGGAATTGTACTGGAATTTGAACTCGGCACCCTGATATCTACTGCACCACAATGCACATTATGCCAGACTTAATAAAGCAGCTTTCCTTTTGACTCTTTCTACCAGCTTCATCTCAGCATCAAAATGTATGGCTGGCAACATGAACGGGTGGGGTTGGAACTACCTGAGAAACAGTCTGTTCTCAATCAGATTGAACTAAAATTGTTAACTTGAATCCTAATTGTGGCTATATACTAGCAACAGAAAATCATCAATGTCCAGTTTGTTGTTGCTTGATCTCAAAAAGCTTTTATTTTTATTTGCCATCTCTTATCTCCTTGACTCCATCCTTTCCTTGACAGACCCTGTATCTTGTCCCTCTCCCTTTCCACTTTACTCTCATGCAGCTCTCTTCACACCTTCTCTTACCCATTCTATAACATGCCCTGTAACCTGTTCCTCTTTTTCTTCACTCACCTCTTATGTAGCCCCAGTAACAGTAATGTTTTGCTTGGGGTAAAATAATTATTAAAAAAAAATTATTTGTTTATATTTTTTTTTTTTTAATCGTATCACCCCGAGCAAGGCAGTAATGCCACTGATGTGCAGGCGGCTACATAAGTGTGAAAAGATTGGAAAAAAGAAAGCCGGAAACCACATCCTAAACAGGGAACAAGGGATGAGCCTCTTTACCTGTTCAATAGACGTGGGTGGAGTGTGAACCAGGCGATAGTTTAGTCTATCTAATTGTATGTCTCCTTTCAGTTAAGCGGATAGCACTTAGAAGACCTAACTTCAAAAGGCTTTATCTGCCAGTCATGAAACATGAAGCACTTGAGATGAAGATAAACTCATACTTTCCTCTTCTATGTGGGGGGTCCCAATTATAGTCGCAACAAAATGATTGATAAAGAAGTCAGATGGTATGTATACAAGGGTGATAAGTGTCATCAAGACTAACACAACACTTGATACTGCATGAGCAGGCTCACCTCTCATGAACATGTGGCAGTCCTTGGTACAAGTGCAGAGATAGTGGCACTGTGTTCATGGACTTTAAAATCACCAGAAACTGTCATTCCAAGCTGAGGAGTATAGGATAAATACCCACAGAAGCAGATAGTTTTTCAACAACCAGATTGGAAGAAAAATGTGGAAAAGGCACAGAAAATAATTAAGTCAGTTGAGGATGTACCCTGACAATTATAAATTGAGGATGTACCCTGACAATTATAAATGTTGGTGGACAAATTTAGTGCTGTGGGAGAATTTTCACATTGTGTTGTACTGTTATCATTACACTTTTCAAAATGAAAATAGTTTTACGAAAATCAAACAATAATTAATAGAGTTACTGACAATTTTAAATAGGAAGTTTCTTTCCACCCACCCTTTATACGAAGACAGGGTGTCAAAGTGAAGATGTACTGGATAATTGTGAGAACTGGAGAGAAAATATCAAAAGTTTTACTGGGTGGGCCAGCAAGTGAAATCCAGTTGAAAATCTGTGGATGACAGAATCCACTAATATATATTTTGTCTGTGGCAGCATTCACCTTTATGGGGTTGGGTCATCTTTATGGGGTTGGGTCACCTTTATGGGGTTGGGTCACCTTTATGGGGTTGGGTCACCTTTATGGGGTTGGGTCAGCTTCTTCACTAGAAGAAAGTACATTTTTTTTTTAATCATATCACCCCGAGCAAGGTGATAACGCCACTGATGCGCAGGGGGACAAAGAGCAAGGCAGTAATGCCACTGATGTGCAGGAGGCTACATAAGTGTGAAAAGATTGGAAAAGAGAAAGCTGGAAACCACATCCTAAACAGGGAACAAAGGTTGAGCCTCTTAACCTGTTCAATAGACGTGGGTGGAGTGTGAACCGGGCAATAGTCTAGTCTATCTACTCCAATTGAAAAAAAAAATAAAGAAAAGAGTGAAAAGATTGGAAAATATTCCTTTATATTTCCTGATATAAACAATCTATTTAACTTCAAAATCAACTCTTTTATAATAAAAACCATTGTGAATTTGTGTGTGTGTGTGTGTATATATATATATATATATCCCTCTTGTCTCACTCATAGAGAGAGAGAGAGAAATAATAGCAAAGCAGCATCAACTCAGTCCATTTTCTTTACTACCAGTTATTAAAGCTCTTGCTGCATGTTTACTCTTTAACAGTGTCTTGTTTTATTTTTGTAATCATTATGTTAAGTCGTGAATATATATATTATATATGTCTAGCCACATTGATGAGCTGTGATACAGTGAAACAGGCTTACATGTGGATGATGAATATATTATACCCTCATTACGACTGAGCTCTCCAGAAAGGAAAATTTAAATAAAAACAGTTACCACTTCTGCGATTTATGCATAACTCTTCAGCAATAAATTGAGTTCTCGTGGTGACTGGTGTGTGTATACACTGCTTATATATAACACGCTAAAGTTTCCCTTCTCTGATTCCATGAGCCTATGGCTTAGGGGTTAGCGACTCCAACAGACACCAAATCAGTCGACTTTTGATTATGGCCAGAAGCAAGTGGATGTCTAGGCTGTGGTAAAGCAAAACAGGCTTGTATGTGGATGACGAATATTATTATAATAGTGTGGAGATTATATATATATCCACTATTATAATAAAACTGTTGTGTGTTTATATATATATATATATATATATATATATATATAATTTAAATATAAACAGTTACCACTTCCTGCTCAGAAGTTTGAATGATTTTTTTTTCTTATGTCTTATAAGTACATTTTTTTTAAGTAATTATTCACATAAGTACATTATTTTTTTCTTATGTCTTATTTTCTTATGTCTTATGTCTTATACATTAAGACATAAGAAAAAAAAATCATTCAAACTTCTGAGCAGGAAGTGGTAACTTTTTATTTAAATTATATATATATATATATATATATATATATATAAACACTCAATACTCAATAGTAGGTACATCAATAGATAGATACTCAATAGATACTCAATAGTAGGTACATCAATGTATATGTTGCTGGCTGTCATTTTAGATGGCACATCAATATAAATATTTTGCTATCATTTTTGATGGCATGGGCGCCCATTTGTTATATAATATTGAGTAACTTCTACAATGTTTTATTTATAGAATTTTGACATGTGTATGTAATGAGCATTTCTATCATTTTCCATTTGTCTGACAAGTTTAGTATTGTATTGCTCTCAGCTAGAGTTAACACCTGAGGTACTTTTAGGTAATAGTTGGTGTTATTCTACATGTACCGCATAAAGGAATAATGAATAGTAAGTAGTAAGGTGAGATTGCCCAACATTCACTGTTAAGTAGGAGGATTAATATTATGTAACAGGTCAGTGATCTTTTCTTTGTTTCTATTTATACTTTCCTGTTTATCTTACTTATCTTTTGAAATACACCTTTTGATATACTAAGGTGTCCCTGATTCTGAAAGAGATACCCTGGCCAAAATGTTCTAAATGTGAGAGGTAGAAAAAAAATAAAAAAATAAAAAATAAAAAGAACTGACTCTAGGAGTTGTCTAGTTGCATGGCTAAATATTCCTTCTGATACCGTTTTTTAAGAGTTGTCCTTCCTGGAGGCTGATGGGGAAGAATGTGAATACTGTATGCATTTTAAATCAGTACATACTTGAAATATAATATATCTTCCTTTTGCCTTCTGGCTCTGTCTTACATTTGGCATATGCTACATAAGATGAACACGTTATAAGTGCCAGTCTTCTCTCTGTGTATTGAATACTGTTGCCATATCTGGTCCAGTGCTCCTGCTATTCATCTCAAGGTCCTTGACATAATCCAAAGAAGGATCTGCAATGTAATTATAGTCTTCACTTGGTATCTTGACTTCAGTCACTTTCTCACCGGCGAGAAGAGGTTTTCCTGTTTTTTCTACAAATATTTTCATGGCAACTGCTCTGACAAGCTTTTTTTCTTGGTACCTGGTCCATGTGAAATTAAGTGTGCTACTAGATTGGCATCTAGGTCCCACTCTTTTACCATTGAAACGGTTAAATGTAATCACTACTTCCATTTTAATAGTTTTTCTTGCACTTCCATTTACTTGTTTATCGGATAGCTACAATCTTCAAAAATTTAAATGCAATGTCAGTTGCCATTTTCTATCTTCTTGAATCCAATTCATCCTTTATTCAATATTCCCTGTACCTAGTCTTTTTTTTTCACTGTAACTTCTTGCACACAAGTGGCAGTTCTACCTTTGCTTTGGGTGAAATTAAAAAAAAGAAATTAGTGGAAAAATAACATACAAAGTCTGAAAGTATGTGTTTTACTTATAGCAAGTAATATGGTGATCAAGCTCATTTGTGAAAGCCATACTACACAATTGAGTCCAAGTCCAAGGGAGCAGCAAGAATTCAATTTGTGACCGATACGAAGCATGTTGCCTTTTATTTATGTCTGTATAAGTAGTAATAATTTTATTGTAGACATTTTGCCCTCAAATTTTCTTAATTCCTGTTACTAAGACAGAGTGAAAGGACCTTGTAAGTTTACACTATAGACACAAACTTTTATATTGACCTATAGTTAAAAATGTCTCTCCTTGAATTTAGGCCTGTGCTATTAGGGATGTGTGATTTTTGGCAATTTTGAGAAAAGCTGTGGTTTGTTGTAATAAGTAATGATGCAAAAAGTTAGATTTATAGCTTTTACCAATTTTTGAGTATGTAGTTTTAAATGCCTGAAAAATGTACAGAAACACTTTACAAATATTCTAATTGATGTTAAATTCAGCAAATGAAAAGGAAAGTTGTAATCATTGCTGAAAAGGCAGAAGATAGGGATTTAGAGATTGCTTGCTTCTTGAATGTTGCACAGACGTTTGTCAAAAAGATCTGGAAGCCACTGACAGAGATTCAACAGCAGTAGCCAAATTTCAAACATCTATTAAGGGTCCTGATACAATCAGAACATTCAAATTTCCATAAAAGATGCAGAAAGTTATGAATAAAAACTTCAGAAAATCAATTAACACCATTGCTAAGGAGTTCATGGTTCCAACGTACTTAGTTGGAAGCATTGTGACTGAAGACCATTGATACAAATCATATATGATGCACAGCCATTTAATCTAGGCAGTCTGATGAGAACAACTGATAAGGACTTAAAGGTCAACCAAATGACAGAAGGTCATGCAGAGACCCTAAAGACATTTCAATGGTCATGCGAACAAAGATTCTGGCAGTAGTAATGACTCTGAAAGTCAAGAATGAGGGAGATGTCATGCCTCCTCCCTTCTTTTCTCAGGGCATAAGGGTCAATGCTGCTAACAATACAAAGGTGTTGGGATTTGTATGGTTTTGGATAGAGAGCATGAGCAAAGGAAGACTGCACACCTACCAATAAAACTGCACAGTCTCATGGGCTAAGATGTCCCAAGAATCAATATTACAATCTTTCCATGATCATCTTCTTCTTCTTCTTGGATGTAGGTGATCATGGCCTTCCACGTCTTCCTATTCCTGGTGGCTCTTAGCATGCTTTCTCCTGTTACATGCTGTTTTCTCCCGTCTCTTCTTCCCACTATCTGGCACATTAGTATCAGGTTCTCCAAGCCCTCCTTCCTCATTGCATGTACCAGGAACTTCAGCTGTTTCTTCCTGATGCTCAATATTAATTTCCTTCTCATTTCCATCCTTTTCAAAATCTCATCATTGCTCACATCCTCAATCCATGATATCTGCAGCATCTTTCTGTAGAACCACATTTTAGTCGTTTCAAGTTTTTCCTTCATCTTCAATGATGTTATCCAGCATTCACTGCCATTTTGAAGAACCGACATCACATAGCAATCCAGGACTCTCTTTGTTTCTAGTGAAATTTTCCTGTCTCTTAATACTCTACTCAGCTTCTGGAATGTGTCCTTTGCCATGCCAATTCACCCTTGGATCTCCGTGGCACACTTTCCATTACTTGCTTGTTTTTAGTTTCCCCCCACATGTATTTGGCATTTTGGGCTGCTCTTTTTACTGATGACCCTGTATTTGGTTTTCTTGCAGTTTATTTGTAGTCCTTTCTTGTCACTCTCTTCAGCTACCTTCTGTAGAAGGTCTTGTAGTTTCTTTTCCATTTCTGCTATCAGCACTACCCAAATATATCGCTTCCTAGCTCTCCAAATCTGAATCCATTGAACTATTAAGTGTAGTCCACCATAACAATGTCCAAAATAAATAAAGATCCTGTGAATGGTACTTGTTAATGTTTCAGACCTTGTATTAAAGCAGTCATCAATGCTAATGGCAGATTCATAAGTAAATGCATCAAGAAGAGTCGAGATTATTCATGCCATTTTATTCTCAGAATAAAGCTCTTCTTACATGAGATGCCTTCTTTACTGAAATCATAAAAATGTCCTGTATATTGCAGAGTATCAATAATATTCTGTTAGACCTTTGTATCAGATGCCAATTATTTGTCTTTAAAACTCAAAATTTTTCCTAATGGCAACATGGAAATTGGTGGAAGAACAGTGGTGTAATATTTAATGGCTTAAATTGAAGAATTGGAGAGCTGGGTTCAAACTCCACTCAAATTCATTACATTCGCTAATAACCTTGAGAAAAGTATGAATTGATCAGATATGTTGGTTAGTTATTTTGTTTTTATGGCAACTCAACCTCGGCGGGTCATTTATTGCCAACTAAACTATTTATTTATTGCTGGTGATACCTTTTTCTTTCAACAATTTATTGTTGTTTTTATATAAGCTTTTGTGTCTAGTAATACATTTTTCTTTTTAAGTATCAAGGTTCATTAGGATTTGTTTTTAAGGACAGGGTCACCAAGTCCTACCCTTGTTATTTAACCCATAACTGGAGGGAAGGGGTGGATTAATACCTTTCCCAAGGGTACCAGTGCTTAAGTGAATGCAGGGTATTCAACTGAAATTTGAACTTGGCTCACAGATTTCTCTTTCCGAGCCGATATCCACTGCATCACAACGCACATCCATCACTATATGCTTACAGCACCTGGTATTCTCAAGCGGTCACCCATCTAAGTACTGACCAGGTTCAACATTGCTTAACTTCGGTGATCAAGCAAGAACTGGTGTATTCAACGTGATAGGCCGTAAGCCTGATCAGATATGTGCAAAATAGCAGGGCAGACTGGGTCCTATAGCCTTGGATGGAAACCAGTCTAGAAGGAAACTGAATTCAAACTGACCTGCATTATCCTAAAGTGTGTATACATGGGGATGGGAACTGCTTGTAAATATAAATTTCAACTGAAATTCCTACATATTTGAACGTCCAAATGAATACAATCTCTACTACACTTGGTCAGCTTTCATTCAGATGTAATGTGTTCATTTGGTGGAGTTGGCTCAGTCAACTGGATGAATGCTGCAACAGGTTCAGATAAAAGTACATGGAAATTATATCATCATCTATGTTCTTCTATTCCAGATTCTTTCTGGCATACCTTTCGTTTTTCCACACGTCCTAAATTGTTTTCTCATGGTGCTAACACCTTCAATCAAGCTAGTCATGAACAGATTTGTTTGAGTGCATATGCAGTTGGATATTTAAATTCAATGACAATATTGTTCAATGTCAAGAAGATAATATTGGAAGACACACTTGCACATCTGTAGGTTCCTTTCCATCAACTGGTGTGGCTTACCCATGTCAATAACATTTAAGAACTATTACCTAGGTATAAACAATACACCTATTTTATGACATTTATTGATTGTTCTTCCTGCTGGTGTAAAGCATTCCCTACAGCAAACATTTCCACACAAATTGGAGTAGATAGACTAAATTATTGCCTGGTTCACACTCCACCCACATCTATTGAACAGGTGAAGAGGCTCATCCCTTGTTTGCTGTTTAGGATGCGGTTTCCGGCTTTCTCTTTTCCAATCTTTTTACTCTTACGTAGCCCCCTGCACATCAGTGTCATTATCGCCTTGCTTGGGGTGATATGATTAAAAAAAAAAAAAATACTATGGCAAATCTTTTATTTCTAAATTGATATCTCTTTTGGCATCGCAGCAGACAGAGATTAGCAATTTTAATCTTATTTCTGTCAGTTAATGACATGTTTTGGTATCATACTAAAATTAATGGTATGATGGAAAGTTTCTGTCAAGAGTTTGAATTCAACCCCTGGGAGAAATGATAAACCAGTCTAATTGACAGGAACACTCTCCCTTATTCTTTCTGGGACATTGTGCAACAGTAAGTGATGTTTAACTGTAGAGATGGTTAACACCATGCTTAAATTTCTTGTACATTATAGTAATCATTTGAGCATAGATAGATAGGTAGATATTCAGTCAGTCAAGTGCCATGTGTGATGCATGCTTGAAAAATAATGTCTTTTTTGAGATGACTAACTAGGCAGAAGATTTTTCCCAGTAGATTTTCATTTCTTTCCATGGTAGACTGGATGCCAACCATAGCTAAGGAACCCAGTCTGTCCTATTGAAAAGACATAGCTGAAGAAAGAAGAGATGGATTAATACCTTTTCCAAAGGTATTTGCATGTAAGTGAATACAACGAATTCAACTGGAAAGAGGCATGATTACCCAAACATGTATCACATGCGGCACTTAAGTGCCATATGTGATACATGTTTGGGTAATCATGCATCTTTGATTTTTGAATACAGCCTTTGATTTTTTTGTCACACTATAAATGAAAATAATTATGACAGAAACTCATTTTTATTTTATTAAAACATACCTTACTTTACAAGTTTATTTATCTATCAAGTTATTCTATATATATATATATATATATATATATATATATATATAGATATATGAGAAATGAACTAATTTTTAAATGTAGACATAAAAATAGGTATAAGATCACTCAACAAGATCAAAATTACCTTACTTTAAAAGTTTATTTATCTATCCAGCTATTCTATATATATATATATATATATATATATATATATATATATAAAACAATATATGTTGAAAAAATATAACCGACAATGAATGTCTTATGTTTAATCATGAGTTGTTGTAAATGTCGTATTTTGGCTTTAATTTCAGGTGAAAATATAGACAAAAATTGTCCAACATTTGGATATTTTTTTTATTATGCTGATTCTAAGCTTTCGGGTCACATGAGCCATCTTCAGGGAGGTTACTGTGACTGCAAATTTGAGCAGATTCATTTAAAAGGCTTGGTCTACTCTAGACCTCCATTGTCTCTCACCTGTTACAGCTGAGAACACATAAGTCTTTAATTTACTTCTTTATAATATATACTGATGTGTATCACATGCACTAATTAAACTATTGTTACAGTCATGTTCTGTAAATATATAAAGTATTTTCTCTGAAACTTACATGCTTGTTTTCCCCAATGAATAAAGTGTTACTATACTGCTGGTATGGTAATGCTTATATTGAAAGAGAAGATATTTTTATCTCTACCATCTGTTCTAATAGCTTCATGCCTACAATAGTATCTTCATCAAAAAGTAAAGAATGAAAATACCATGTGAAATTTGGAGAGTTAGATATATTCAGTCAGTTAAGTGCCATACATGATACACGCTTGGGCGATCATATCTCGAAAGAGACATGACTGACTTGGCAGAAGATTATCCGGCAGTAGGTTGCCATTACTTTCTGTGTTAGACTGGTTGCCAGACAAGGCTATAGAACCCAATCTGTTTTGTTATTTAACCCATAACTGGAGGGAATTAATGGATTAATACCTTTCCCAAGGGTATTTGCACATAAGTGAATGCAAGGCATTCAACTGGAATTTGAACTCAGCTCCCTGATTTGTCTTTCCGAGTTGATATCCACTGCTCCACAATGCACATTAGATATATTAACATTTATAACAGGATAAAAATTGCAAAGGTACAAAAACGAGCAATAGAGTAGAAGAAAGCCTATAAAACTCTAGATTCAACAAAATCCAAAGTAGGGTCTGTAATATTATCAGTCTTGACCTGGCATCTTGATTTCAGTCACCTTCCTACAACTGTGATCTGGCTTCCCTGTTTTTTCCGCCTTGGTACCTTGACTGCATGAAATTAAGCTCACTACTAGACTGGGTAGTCAGTCAGTTAAGTACCATATGCGATACATGCTTGGGCGATCATGTCTCGAAAGAGACATGACTGACTGGGCAGAAGATTATCCTGCAGTAGGTTGACATTGCTTTCTGTGGTAGACTGGTTGCCGACCACGGCTATAGAACCCAATCTGTTCTGCTATTTAACCCATAACTGGAAGGAAGAGATGGATTAATACCTTTCCCAAGGGTATTTGCGCGTAAGTGAATACAATGGATTCAACTGGAATTCGAACTCGGCTCCCCGGCTTCTCGTTCTGAGCCGATATCCACTGACTGGGTAGTAGATAGATTTATTTCATTGTTGAAATATCTACATGTTACCATGAGTTCTATATTAATTGTTTCTTTTCTTGCACTTCTGGCCCATGGAACTCCCTTCCGACTTCTTGCTTTCCTGCCAACTAGAATCTTCAAAAAATTAAATACAATGTCGATTACCATCTTCTGTCTCCTGGAAACCTGTTGCTTTACTGACATTTCTCTTTACTGAAGTCTTCTCGTTCTCTTACACTACCACTAACACCCTGTGTCTTAGTGACATTAACAGCCTGCTCAGGGTGAAATAATAAAAAATAAATACATCATCTCAAATTCTCAGAAAAAATTGACACAAATTATACTTCCAGTTTTAAAAATTGTATGGAGTAAGTAATAAATTCGTTCTTCAGTTTTTACATATAGGATGCGTGAATAGGTTAACAGGGAATTAGAAATGAAAATCTGTGAACAGAGTTTGAATTTAGGTTGAGTTTGTTACATTCCCTTTCACCTAGATACTTTTAGAAAAAAGTATTAATCCCCTTTTTATACCCCAAGCTTTGGGTTAAATAGCAAATCAGGTCGAGCTCTAGTTTTGGTTGGTAGCCAGTTTAAGAGAAGAACAATTCTGAATTTAAAACTGGTCAATGTGTTAATAGGCACAAAAAAGCTCATCAAAATTAGAAGCAATCTATCTAAAGTTAGTCACTTGATAAAAAAAAACAAAAAACAACCCATCTTCCAGTGGCCTGATTCATTCACAGGGATGTGTTGGTACGTAAAAAGTACAATGACCAAGATTTTTAAGCCATATATGTTTTGAAATCTGTCACAGAGAGAGAGACAGCATCTTTTTGTCATTTTCCATTTCCCACTCTCAGCACCGTTAACTTTTACTTACTTTTCAAGAGAAATAAAAGCAATAAAGAAAATGATTTTTTTTAAATGATAAAAGACATATATGTAACAAAATGACAATACACAAAAAGCAAAGAATTGCAAGACAAAGCAAAAGATTAAAAAGAGCAGAAGTAATAAGTTTAAGAAATTAAAAAAAAAAAACTAAGACAGAAATTGAGTTTACGTTGCCACAAGAGAAAGGAGACATTTAGGAAATTATTCACATTACCTGCCATGGACAAGGGCGTTAAGCAGGATTTTCGATGCCTCTGTAACGGATATAAAATACAAAATATAAAGAACAGCTATTAAAAAACAAATATTCGTATACATCCAGATGCATCATTAACATCATGGAGTCATTCAGTTCCCCTGTGTGTCTTTACACATCTGTACGGATACACAAGATATAATACTCACTCAAAGCATATATATATATATATATATATATATATATATATATATATATACACTTGGGTAGCTTTTGTTCTGATCATGTATTGTAGAAAATAAACATTTTGAGCCTATTACATTTAATGATGATCTTTTTAATGTACAAATTATGTACTCCCTCCCACTAAATAAAAATAACCATGTAGTCTATTTATTAAAACACAATTTTCATTTCTCACTCTCTTCTACCAGGATGATAACTCACAAAAGTTAAAAACCCAGACAACACTACATGAATTTTAGCTAATTTATAATAAACACATTTGTTGAAAGAATATTTGTACATGAGAAAAAAAAGATTAATAAATATAACAGACACAAAATGTCTAGTTTTTTTTTTACAATATATATTGTCCATAAGATTTCATTGGACCAAACACATCACAAATAAACTTTTCCCACATTGTTATATAATTTCCCATATCTATAATTTCCCATATCTATAATTTCCCATATCTATAATTTCCCATATATATAATTTCCCATATATATCTTGAGTTTGAGTGAGTTTTGTTTGACAGCATGTCAACCTATGTGGTTTATTTAATGCCAAAAAGGTAGGGTTTTAAGGTATGTTTGGTTATAGTGAAAAGGTTGATTTTATTCTTTTTTTATTTTAGAAAACTGAAAATGTCTTCTAATTTTGTATTCAAAAATGTTTTGCTGAGAATTTTCTTCCTTCAAAAATGTGTTATGGCAATAAGTTTTTCTTCAAAAATGTATTGTTGATAATATTTTTCATTCAAAAATGCATATTTTTCTATGTCTATTTTAATGTATATATTTCTATAAAAGTGTAGTTTGGTGGAGGTTAACTATTTGCCCATAGCTGGGACCCTAACAGGTGCTACCACTCCAGGTCTGGGTGGACCTGAGAACAGCAGCAATTAAGAGGTGGTTTCATGCATCTCACAACCTCCCAATCAGAGGTCTTGCTGCCGGATGCAGTTTACCGTCATTCTCAGGACCTATCTTAGAAGTAGTACAAACTAATGTGTTAGCATGCCACAATTTGTAGTGATTTACTTTTTAAAGAGTGCTTAATAATTAGTAGAGCATTATGTATAGAAATGTTTTTTATTAAAAGGTGTTTATAATAACAATTTACTGCAACATATTTCACTACCTGACAAGGTGCTAATAAGTTAACACCAAGACACAATAAATATATATATATATATATATATATATATATATATACACACACACCCATCAAATATACTGAATATTTTACGAAATTTTTAATTTTATAAAACTGAATTGAATGTTTCCATAACAAATCTTAAAATATGCAATGAATTTGCATTGATATAGAATATTAATTTAACATATGTATTTCATTTTGCATATATATTGTCAGAAATTTGATGCCCTTCATTGTTTTCATCATATGAAATGCTTCCTGAATATTAAATTAAAAGTAAAATAAGATATCAATTGATCCTTTGATTTTTGTCACACTATAAATGAAAATATTTAATACATTAAAACATACCTTACTTTAAAGGTTTATTTATCTGCCAAGCTATTCTACATACATTATATATATATATATAACAATATATTTTTAGAAAAATATAACAAACAATGAATGTTTATTATGTTTAATCAAGAGCCATTCTAAATGTCATATTTTAGCTTTAATTTCAGGTAAAAATAAAGACAAAAATTCTCCAACATTTGGATATTTTTTTTTTATTATGCTGGTTCTAAGCTTTCAGCTCACATAAGCCATCTTCAGAGAGGGTAAGGAGATGTTAAAATAAAGACATCGACCATCAAAGATGATATTATCTCATGTTGACATAAAACATTGCTATGTGACAACAGTCACTGAATAGCAGACACAGGTTATATATATATATATATATATATATATATATATAAATTCTATTAATGCATTATCCTTATCTTAATATCAAGCAATTTATGGCAAAAAATCTGCTTGCCTAAAATTCTTTCCTCCAGTAAACTATTAAAAAGAAACAAAAAAACAAAAAACCCCAGAAATTTTTATAATTTAACACTATATGTGTGTGTCTGTGGGTGTGTGTATATATATATATATAAATAAACTGTATTTGAAAAGCAGTCCCTCTTTTATGAAGGGGTTTCATTGAAGATAACTGACATTGCAATTAAGCTTTTTATTCAATTTTTTGTTTTAATACAAATGTTTTCTTTCATGGATATAAAGTGTGTAAAAAATGTTTAAATGTTTTATATATTCAAGTGCTTTTAACTATTTTATTAGCCATTATCAAGGGTGTTTTTTTCTTTGATTTTTAACTGAATATGTAGATGTTTTTATATGTGTAACTATAGTGATGAGCATGAAATTTTATTTTCTAAACGCAATCAGCATGTGTCCATGTGTATATATATATATATATATATATATATATATATATATATATATAGATATATATATATATAAAACACACTAGCCACTTAAGTAAATGTGAACAAATGCTTTTTTATGCATATTTCTAATCAGCCAATATAACAGCAGCAATTCAATGCAAATAAAGATTTATGCATTATCATAGCAATCTGCTAAATTTCACTTCATGTATTAATATATAATTTAAGTAACTGAAGACAGCATCGTCATTGTTTCCAGACAAATGGGTTGGAGTATTTACAAAACTGATGGTTCATTCACAAGAAAACAATCAGAAAAAATATTCCATTGAGCTACAAGTCTTTGCTTGTTCGTGATACAGAGCAGAGATGAATGACCAGAATGATTCATGCTGATAGAAAGGCAACAGGAATTCAAATAATCAAATCCTTACAATGGAGGCATACAGAAGAGTATCTCTGAACACGCAACTTGATAAAACCTGAAGTAGATGAGCAACAGCAGCCAGGGACTGCACAGAGTGCCATGCCACTCAGATAAATAGGATCCCAAAATCTACTGCAACATCTGCCATATCTCCATCCAGCTATGGGTTAAATAGCTGGTTTGACTGGAATCTGTTGCCTTGAGATGCAGTGGCAATTGTGGGACTCTGAAAGTGGCGGAACCACTTAAGGGCTGAGATTTTTCTGAAGAGGAGGGTGGGGTGCAAACTCAAGCATGTCTTCATTTTCATACCACACAACATAGAAATTTGGTGTCTGGGAATTCTTCAGTAAATTAGAGAAAATTACTGACCAATTCTTTCACTTGGCCATAAATCACTGACTGCCTATGTATCTACATATCAAGTTGGGGATATTGTTTCTAATTAAAGTCTTCCTTTGGATATGAAAATATGACTATTAAGTCACTTTCCCTCCCTAACAACATGTCTCTTTCTATCTATCTGGTTGTTTTGTTTGTTTTACTTTTAAACTGGGCTCTGTATGTGTCCTTAAAAAGCTAAATAAGAAAAAATGCAGAGGGAAAGTGCTGAAAATCAAATCTTATCAAAGTCAGAGACTGATCAGTTTCATAAATTTTTGAAGCTTATAAAAGTGGAGGGGCTAGCAAAAATTTGGTGGGGGAGGGATTGGCCTTTTCTGGCTCCTTGTAGAATCACCACCGTTGAGGTGGTAACCAGTCTAGAAGGACCAATCTTCACTTTCCAACCTTGACAGAATTCAAAAGCATCTGTGTAGCCAATGAATTATTTCCCTTTCTACAGGCCCTTTCCTCCAAATGAAATTCTGCTAGCTTCTTACTACTCTATTGTTATTTTCGTAACAGATGTTCAGGCAAGCTGAGTTCCATCAGTCCAGAACTTCATGCCTAGGATCTGTCAGGCCACATACACTTATTTGAGTTATGCTTATTTTGTTCATATTCCACTGGTAATGAAAAAAATTCTGCTCAGATTGATTCTTCCTCAAAATTGCTGCATTCCCAAGAGTATGTTCCCCAACTCCTGATCACTTTGATCATAACCTTCTCAAACATATAGCCAACTGTTATCTTCATAATAGTATGATACCCTCCTATGAGGAATGAACTCTTCCTCTTGCTAGATACCTGCATGACTTCTAAGGAGCAGTTAAAGAATAGCAGTTGAAAGCATTACAGAGTAGTTAGAAGCAGTTAATGACAGCTACTAGTCAGGCAGTGTAATGATACTTTTGGACTTACTCATTTCTATATTACTTATTTCCATATTACTTATAATTAAAAGTTCTTTGAATATCTTGTTTTTTGTTATACTAATACACTGTTTTGACCCTACCTCCTGTGTTCTGTGTCTTACTTTTGGCACAAACCGGTCACTACAACATTGCGGTGAAGTTTAGCCACCACTCCACAACATATTAGCAACAAAGATTCATAACAGATACCTTGACAGGTCCCATTTCTGTTCATATTGGGTTTGAGAGATGGAATATGTTAAGCTTTTTTGTCCTAGATACACCACTACTACTACTATGACTGCAGTGCATGTGGTGCTTCTAGGACCCAGATGGGCGCCAACACAAATGACATGACAATGTATGAAATGTATGAGAAGGAAGGTATTAACATTTACTTATCCAACATGTTTATTATTATACAAAGAAAACGTGCATTACCAGCACCAGCAATTTTCCCATGAAGCCACCATGTAGTGAAAACAAAATGCATATGGAGCAGCCAATGATAAGGGTACCTGCCCCTGTCAATCAAAGGGATAATGTTTAGTGTGCTGTTTCAGCAGAAAGACAGAAAATGGCCCTGTACGTTTATTCTCTCACTGTAATGCATCAGTGACATTTCTCCCTTGCTTGGGGTGGAATGATTATAAAAAGAATTATTCAAACTTGGCTCTCCGAGTTCTCATTCTGAGCCAATATCCATTGCACCACAACACACATCCATTGACACATCTACTATGTGCTATGTCCCTTCAGGACATAGACGATCATGGCCCTCCACTTTCCCTATCCATTGTTGCTCTTAATACCCCTTCTCTTGGCATTACATTCAATCCTCATTCCACCATCCATCTTCTCAAATCCATCAGGTATGTAATGTGCTGCTTTCCCTTGTCTCTCTTCTGCTCTCTCCATCCCGTGAGCATCAGGTTTTCCAAGCCCTCCTTCCTCACTGCAGCTGTCTTCTCCTGATGTTAAATATTAGTTTCCTTTTTGTGTCCACCCTCTCAAGCACTTCGTCATTGCTCACATGTTGTTCATGGTGTCCTCAGCATCCTTCTGTAGAACCACATTTCGGTTGCTTCAAGTCTTTCCTTCAACTTTGATGAAATTATCTTGCATTTGATGCCATGTTGAAGGACAGACATCACATAATAAAGCACTCTTGTTTGTGTCCAGTGAAATTTTCCTGTCTTTTTTCCTTACTCAGATTCTGGAATGCATTCTTGGCCACAAAAATATGCCTTTGGATCTCCGTATTGCACTTTCTGTCCTCTGTTAGAACACTTTACTCAATCATTATAAAAAAAAAAATCCTACACCCCAAGATTGACACACTTGTCCCATGAGTGCATAAACACATAAATACACCCTTGAAAAGTACAGTATCAAGTGACTGGAGCCATCTTTGCATCAAAGTATGAACCTCTTTCTTGATAATTGTCAATTGAGAAGCCCAAACATATGATGATCTTTTAAATAGAAAATCAGTACTATGCATCCTTTTGCAAATGTTTAGGTCTTGATCCATGAACAACTTCCCTGTCTGTCTAATGTTTCAGAGTATCTATGCTGTCTGTATTGACTGTGTAGCAGACTTATTGAATCCGAGAACAAAGAGTTGCCATCAAATTTTTTGTCAACCACTGAACTTTTTCATAGCAGCAATAGACAGTTGGTGAAGATGGTGGTTTCTTGGCCATGGAATCAAACTTGACCTGTTATCAGTTGTTTAGTATCCTTAAGACCTTTATCTGTAAATATAAAGAAGTGATACCATTTTTACTGAGATGGAATAGGATGCTAATTGCTTAGTACCATGTTCTTTGCAGAGAACAATTTTGTGCACCAATGAGACAATTGCAATGGTTACACAATAAAAATACTGTATCCAAATATATTGTTAAATGGCCTATTTTAAAGGTTTAAAAAAAAATAAAACGACAATCAATTCAGATTGATTGATCGATTGATTTGTTTTTTATAGCTTATCCTTTTGCAGTAATAAGCCAGAAAATTTTTTTGAGATAATGATGCATTAATACAAATCCTAGTAATCAACCCGTACCTGGACAGAGTCGAGGCAGATTTATATCTTTCTCAAGGTTATTTGGACATGAGTGAATATAATGAGTGACTGGAATTGGAACTCAGCTATCTAATTTCCAATTCTGAACAGATGTCTTTTACGTTAGCCATCCATCCATACTTACAGCATCTGGTATTCTCAAACGATCACCCATTTAGGTACTAAGCAGGCTTGATGTTGCTTAATTTTGCTGATTGTATGAGGAGCAGTGTTTCAATGTGATATGGCTGTAAGTCTAAAATCAATGGAGTTAATATAAACAAAATAAATATAAATTTCTATATATCACCATTATATATAATAGAGAGTGATAATTTAGGAGCTCAAAAATAAATGACCCTGTGCAAACAAAAAGTGTGTGTGCGTGTGCATACACACATGCCACAGAGTTTGTAATATGCACCTGATTGCATAAGGCATGAAACTAAGTTGTGTTATCGAAGTTGGAATATGTGTATATTTATTAACACTTGCAAAGTGTGACAGGTAATTGTTGCCATTTTTTATTTTTTATTTTGCACATGTGCATTGTTTTTGTCAACTGCACAGTATAGTAGGGTCAGTTGGACACTATCTGTGAGAAAAAGAGCACCATAGTACAACTTACATACAAAAATTTGGAAACAGCATGTGGCACTGCTTGTTATTTGTGCTGGCAGCTTCAATACAAATATTTCAGAGTGTTTGGGTATCAATCTGAAGACAGTGCGTAAGATTCAGAAAGAGTTTGATGATATGTCCAGTCAACATCATGGTATTTAGAGCGATCACTAGTGATAATGATGTTATGCTTCCATTCATCTTTCCACAGGGCCTCACATCCAACACCAAGGCCTACATCAAGTGCCTTGAGGAGGTAGGACTGCTCTGAGTCAAGAGGTTGGCTTCTGGAAGACACTGTCTAGCAACAGGACATTGCACCATGCTACTCAAGCAGGAGAAGCCATCATGACTGTTAGACAATTTCTGCCACCACATCACCTCTTACATCTTGCTATTTAACTCCTCAGACTGCAACTTCCTTCATTATTATGTATGGGGCACAGTTGAGTGAAAGACCACAAAACTCCTTGTAATACAAATAATGAACTGATGCCAAGAATTATGGCAGCAGTCACCAACTTAAATGAGGAAACCATCCAGAAGAGATGCAGGAGATTCCAAAGTCATCTAGAGGCCATGATTGAAGCCAATGGTGATTTTAAAGAATAAATTTACTCTTTAGTTTTCAAGATATTTTTGTGTAATTTTGGTAAATATATCTGTTAAAATGAGATGTGAGTGTTATTTTGATTTTTGCATAATTTGAACAACAATTTATACATCGTGTATGTGTGTGTGTGTGTGTGCATATATAAAGCTGATATAAATTCACATGTCTAAGTCATCTGTTTAAATAGTTGACTGAAGTATGTATATGATTGTGTTTATGAGGCACTGTGTAGTATTTTGGCTCGCCATATTTTATGATGACAACATTGATAAATTTAATTCATTGATTATAATTAGATTCGACCTGTCCATCTCCCCCCTATACATATCCTGGTGAAACAAAAAGATCCGTTTCAAAATGGTTGTTTGATTTCTGATTGGTCCACGAACTGCAACATTACATCCTGGTTGAGAACTGATTTCGCCTGATTAATTTGTGAAACTATGATGTTTGTATTCTTGCCAAAACCATTTTTGATTAATCTGCTAGACTATGCTGTCATATTGGAACCATTTCTGATTAGTTCATGGAAATATGGCTTCATGGCCTAACAATTCTGAATTTTTATCTATTTTTAGTGATGCATTTCCTCATTATTTTTGCTTTCACTACGGTACACCAATCTTGATGGTAAAGTAGCATAGTAGTACATTTTATTTATATAGCAATGTGGGATAATCCCACTTGTTTGCCAAAGAATTTCTGCTAATGAATGCTTGATGACTTTGACATAGCAGTTTATAAGAAAGAGTAGAAAAATCTCATTCCTTTCTTCTTTCTCTTTACCCAAAAGATACTGTAGAGACACAATATGTCCTAATTACATTTGGGAGACTTTTGAGTTTGAATTTGAGTTTTGTTTAACAGCATATCAACCTCTGTGAGTTATTTAATGCCAGAAAAGTAGGGTTTGAAGTTTGAAGTTATTTTTCTAAATGTTCAGTTATAGGGAAAAAGTTGATCTAGACAGATTTTTATTAAAATTTGTTTTTTTTTTTTTATTTTAGAAAACTGAAAATGTCTTTTAGTTTTGTATTAAAAATGCATTGCTGGCAATGTTTTTTTCCTTCAAAAATGTCTTATGGTAATTTTTGCCTTCAAAAATATTTCTAAGTCTATTTTTATGTAAATATTTCTAAGACTATTTTTATGTACGTATTTCTAAGTCTATTTTTATGTACATATTTCTAAGTCTATTTTTATGTACATATTTCTAAGTCTATTTTTATGTACATATTTCTAAGTCTATTTTTATGTACATATTTCTAAGTCTATTTTTATGTACATATTTCTAAGTCTATTTTTATGTACATATTTCTAATAAAAGTCTATTTTTATGTACATATTTCTAATAAAAGTCTATTTTTATGTACATATTTCTAATAAAAGTCTATTTTTATGTACATATTTCTAATAAAAGTCTATTTTTATGTACATATTTCTAATAAAAGTCTATTTTTATGTACATATTTCTAATAAAAGTCTATTTTTATGTACATATTTCTAATAAAAGTCTATTTTTATGTACATATTTCTAATAAAAGTCTATTTTTATGTACATATTTCTAATAAAAGTCTATTTTTATGTACATATTTCTAATAAAAGTCTATTTTTATGTACATATTTCTAATAAAAGTCTATTTTTATGTACATATTTCTAATAAAAGTCTATTTTTATGTACATATTTCTAATAAAAGTCTATTTTTATGTACATATTTCTAATAAAAGTCTATTTTTATGTACATATTTCTAATAAAAGTCTATTTTTATGTACATATTTCTAATAAAAGTCTATTTTTATGTACATATTTCTAATAAAAGTCTATTTTTATGTACATATTTCTAATAAAAGTCTATTTTTATGTACATATTTCTAATAAAAGTCTATTTTTATGTACATATTTCTAATAAAAGTCTATTTTTATGTACATATTTCTAATAAAAGTCTATTTTTATGTACATATTTCTAATAAAAGTCTATTTTTATGTACATATTTCTAATAAAAGTCTATTTTTATGTACATATTTCTAATAAAAGTCTATTTTTATGTACATATTTCTAATAAAAGTCTATTTTTATGTACATATTTCTAATAAAAGTCTATTTTTATGTACATATTTCTAAAAAAAGTCTATATGTATATATTTCTAAAAGAGTTTATTTTTATGTATATATTTCTATAAAAATATTTCTATAAAAGTTTATTTTTACACTTTCATAGTGTTTTGATCCCAGTTTGGGGGTTAACTATTTACTCATAGCTAAGATCCTCATAGGTGTTACCACTCCGGATCTGGGAACAACAGCAATTAAGAGGTGGTTTCATGCTCCTCACAACTTCTCAATCAGAGGCCTTGCTGATGGATCTGGGAGACTTTTGTTTTATAGCAAACCTAGTCACATAGAACACAACACAAAATAGTACAGAGTCTCTTAAGCTAACTTGAATTTACACAAAAATACCTAAAAATTCTACTAAACCATTTATCTCCCTATCTTCATAGGAACTTTATGCATATATACAATAAGGCATCTATAATATATGGTCTCAGTCTCTGATAATGATACTGAGCTGTATCATTTGCTGAAAATCATTGCTGCCATTAAATTTCCAAAATAAATCAGAAAACTTCATTTGCCATGATTTTCTTTTTTCTCGAAACACATGCTTCTAAATCTTTTATGAGTTTTATATGTGAAGAAGCCTATAGGTCTCATTCTAGAAAAGCACTCATTTAAGTGCCATACATGCTACATGCTTGGGCGATCATGTCTCCAAAGAGACATGACTGACTGGGCAGAAGATGATCCTGCACTAGGTTGCCATTGCTTTCTGAGGTAGATCGGTTTCCGACCAAAGCTATAGAACCCAATCTGTCCTGTTATTTAACCAATAACTGGAGGAAAGTGATGGATTAATAATTTTCCCAAGGGTATTTGTGCATGCAAGGAATTCAACTAGAATTCGAACTTGGCTCCCTGATTTGTCGTTTAGAGTCGATATCCACTGCACCACAATACATATCCATCTAAAAAAGCAGCAGAACTGAGAAACATCCCACCATCAAAAATATAAATAAAATGAAATAATGTATTTAAAATCAAAGTGGGGAGGAAGGGACAAAGTTCAACAAATTTATCCGACCAAAAGAAAAAGAAAACAAAAAACACAAAAAAAAAACACTATTAATGACATTATTATATACTCTCACAGTCATTTTCCTTATTTTAAAAAAAAGCTATTTTTAGAATTTAAATAAAACTCAATATATTTCACTTTTTTCTTGAGAAATAACAATAAAAATGTTAAACTAACTATTGTATTCAATCGTATTGTCCATCTGTCTGACCGTAATCAAGATTTCTCAAAACCTACTGAATGGATTTGGATGAAACTTTCAGGAAGGATTAAGCTTATGACTGGCATGAACTGATTAGATTTTGGATTCTCTCCAGTATGGGATAAAATTTCTGGATTATTTTTCCTGTTTTATTAATAAAATTTAATTTTTGCCTTTCAAATGTCAATTATTGAATTACATCCCCTAGATTATTTTAAATACTAAATTATATCCCCTATTTTATTTTCAGCATGCATTTAATCTCAAGAGTGGTCGAGTTCATTTTTTTGTATCTTCACTCTTGAGAGCAGTTAAATTCATTGCAGTTATTCTTTCTCATTTTAATAATCATCTCTTGCTAATTGCTGAGATGATGTCAGTATTGTCCTGGCAAATGTTTGACTGCACTTTCTAGTTTATAACTTGTTTTCATAGTTATTTCTTTATCATATGGTAAATTATAAATATTGCATTGTCGATGGTTCACATATTTTTATTAACTTGTAGATATAGTGAATATCCGAGCCACATCTGACCTGGTACAATTGCTAAATCTTTAGAGATTCAGGATAAAATCCAAAAAGCAATGTGCAATGTCATTGGTCATAAATACTTTCATGGTAATTGTTCTGATGAACTCTCCTCCATGGTACCTAGACTTAACATTGGTCATAAATACTTTCATGGTAATTGTTCTGATGAACTCTCCTCCATGGTACCTAGACTTAACATTGGTCATAAATACTTTCATGGTAATTGTTCTGATGAACTCTCCTCCATGGTACCTAGACTTAACATTGGTCATAAATACTTTCATGGTAATTGTTCTGATGAACTCTCCTCCATGGTACCTAGACTTAACATTGGTCATAAATACTTTCATGGTAATTGTTCTGATGAACTCTCCTCCATGGTACCTAGACTTAACATTGGTCATAAATACTTTCATGGTAATTGTTCTGATGAACTCTCCTCCATGGTACCTAGACTTTGAGTTTTAGCGCAGTACTAGATTGAAAGCAAAGTTTCATCACTTTAGAGTTAAAATGTTTAAATATAGCCAGAAGATTTATGCTGTTTTTTTTTGGGGGGGGGGGTTCTAGCTTCTTGCTTTCCACTAAAGTTCGATATTCAAGAGTTTAAATGCAATTTCAATCATTATCTTCTGTCTTAATTCCTGTTATCTTATTGTTCAAAAGATCAAAAGAGACATGATCACCCAAGAATTATCATATATGGCTGATTGGATGCAAAGTTCACTTTTTATTCTGTGGCACTCTGCCTATTTGTAACTACACCTTTGTTCACACTTTTTGTAATTTTTTTTCTATTTAGTTTGCTGAGGTAATAAAATACTTTGTTATAAACTGTATTTTATATTCATTCTCATTCTTTTGTCTTACAAACCACCAACTAATTATCCTCAATTGCACTAACAGCACATAGGTTTAGCGAATGTTTCTACCCTACTTATCAAACATCCTTTGTGAATATAAGCAGTTAAGATAATCTAAGTTTTGAAGAATTTATTAAATAAATCCTACCTGTATATTGCCAAGGGAAGCCATCCTAACAATGAATTTCATTTAATTGAAAACTTTCTCCAGGGGATTTAGTTCCTGTAAATGAGCATCTAGACCTTGTTCTAATTTATGAAATAAATTAGAATTAAAATTGTTGATTTCAGTCTCAGTGGTAATGACTGCAAAAACGCCCCCCCTTCTTATAGACAGATACATAATGGGATTTCTTTCTTTGCTTGTGTGGCATGATACAGACTTCAGTTGCCAGGTAGAGGGTTTTACAGCTGCCACATTATAGAACTAAGGCAGTACTATCTCCTCAAGGCACTTGATGTAGGCCTCCATGTTGATGTGGGAAGATGAACAGAGATTTAACATCATCACTAGTAACCACTCCAAACACTTTCATAATTACCATTAGAGTCATCTGAAGCTATAGAGAGATGGTTAATGTTTACTGATTTGGCCTTGTGTCATACATAACCAAACTCCCTACAGCTTAGGATTTGGCAGCAGATTGAAATGTGTGGAATAGTGGAAGAATAAAAATATACATTTTGCATGTTAAAATAGAAATTTATTGATAGAAAAGGATAACGTAAATTGTAGAAGTTAATTTTCAATGAGAAAGTTAAGGGTATCAAGAGTTGTAGAAATGTTCGTAGTAGTAACTTGTTGGAAACAGTTTATGTGTACATATGTAAGTTTTATGTATGAACGTTTGTTAGGTAGGAATGTCTTTGGAGCATTCTGCTCAGTCTTAAAATGTCCATTTGTTATCAAGTATAAAATGAGACATATGGGAATGTTAAGAATGGAGGAGAAGAAGAAGTAAAAGGAAACAGCATATGAGAAAGGAGAAAGAGAATGAATGTGCAATGCAACCTTATATCCGGGTCGACTTGAAGTTTCTCCTATTACATTTTAGTGAGTCATCTTTCTTGCTGCTGACACTGACTGAAGCCTTTATAGCCATTTAGTTTTTTTCGCACTGGATTGCTAACTCTTCCCAGTCTTGCAAATCCTTTCCATTGGTCATAAACTTAATTTAACATCTACTTGCGAAATCCAGCTTCAACTTTTTCTTTAGCACGTTGTCAATCATTTTTCTGTTTGGCAAAGCCAGGATTTTACATGTCATTGTGAATTTTTGTAAAAGGGAAGAAGTTGCTTTTAGTTCTTAATTTCCTATCCACCACACAGCCATCTCTTTCCAAACCTTCTGCACTGTTCTCAAATTGACACCCAAGCACATTGAAATTGTAATAGAGCTTCCAACATGAATGCTAAGCAGTATACTATGCCACTTTTAAATTTCTGATGGACTGAATTGTGTCAAGGTGTTCTTTTTCTCGCAGACAATGTCAAACTGACCCTAATATACTGTGGAGTTGGCAAAAATCAAAAATAAACTATGCACATAATTAAAAACATTAAATGGCAACAATTTAACCCTCAAACTGTCTACTTGTTCACCTATATTGCATATACTTCATTATTCTACACAATTATGTTACAACAAAATTTGTATTTTATATCAATACTGCCTAATGAAAATTGAAATGTAATCAAGAGGAAGAGGGGGAGGTCAAGATTCTTACACTGAATCTGCCTCTTAAAATGTAAATCATTCCGAAAGATATCCTCATTTGAAAATCAGTATCTTCCAGATATATGAAAAATATTATAGAACATACATCGATAAGAAATGTGACACACACACACACATACATATATGAATTTCTATTTGTTTTTAATGGATACTCATATTTGAGTAGAAAGTCTGTTTATATATATATATATATATATATATATATATGTGTGTGTGTGTGTGTGTGTGTATGCCTGATGATGAGGTTAAAATCTCGAAACATAGAAATTTACATGTCGCAATGTAAAATATATTAATTTTAATTAAAAAACAAATTTAATTATATTATGCTCTACAATATTTGTTGTATTGAACACTTTTATATAAAAAGTAAATGCTGGAGAACTCAGAATTCTAAAACTGTTGGTTCTCTTTACCGGGATATATATAGTTATATTTCCACTGGCCTTGCTTAAAAAATCATTTGGAAAACATCTATCTTCTGGCATGAATTGAACCTGCAAACTCCCACACCGGAAAGATGTCATCTTTAGATCAGGCGTGCCGTTACCAATTGACTCACAGAAGATTTCATAGAAGACAAAGTTTAACTTGACCTTTATATAGGTATTCTCCTGATTTTCATTGAACGATTAATATCTGCTCAGATTGTATCTGAATGTAAATAAACTCAACTGAAGACAACATTATAGAATTTAATGGAAATCTATAAAATAGGCATTAGCTGACATATTTGAAGTTTTATTTGTTTAACATTATTTTTTTAAAGCATACTCATATTTGAGTGAGTGGAAAGTCTGTTTATTTTTTATATATATATATATATATATATATATATATATATAAAAAGACAGAACGTTATAATTTCCACTGGCCTTATTCGTTTGAGAAATGGTTTGGAAAATATTTATCTTCCAGCAGGAATTGAACCTGCAAACTCCCACACTGGAGAGATGCAGTCTTTACATCAGACGTGTCTTTACTAATCAACCCAGTGGAAATTATAATGTACTGTTTGACAATATGTCTGTGTGCGTGTGTGCATATATAAAAAATAAACAGACTTTCTACTCAAATATGAGTATCCATTAAAAAATAATGTTAAATAAATAAAAATTCAAATATGTTGGCTAACACCAGTTTTGTGGATTTCTGTTAAATTCTGAAATATATATATTGTATGCATGAGTTTGATGTTGCTTTGAAATCTTCCATGTAAACAAAAACAAACTGTCATTATTGTTTGTCCGTGAAAGTTATGTTATAATGTAATTTGACATCTTTGAAATGGCTTATGTAAGCCAAAAGCTTAGATTGAATTACAATTTAAATTATATATCAGTATTGTTATTTTCTTTCTTCATTTAATCATAATGCTATTAAGCTTATCAACGATAAAAAAAAAATTACATAAGATAAATAGACAAAACTTGTCTATATTATTCAATGAAACATGCATCAGTGAAAAAATGCTGCCTAAATACACACAATATATATTATATACAGGGAAGCTCAGCCGGTTATACTACTATTTTGTTTTCAAAGTTGAAAAGGTCAAAACCTTGATAGCATAACTGGCCGATCTTCACTACATAAATATCTAAAATCTCTACATGTTGAATTATCATCTCCCTTTAAACATGTATTGAGCACTTTTTAGTACAACTGTTTATGGGTCTAATTTAAATATGACCTATAACTATTTAGTGCATATATATATATATATATATATATATATATATATATATTTATTCAGATACTTTAATCCAAGTGGAAAAAGCAGGAAGGTAAATTCCAAAAACCCGATCCTAATTAATATTAAAAATTTTATTTTAATATTAAAAAATGATACAGGAAGAGAGCTCCATGTAATAAGATATTACAGAGCAAATATAAATGAAATAGGATTAATTCAAGGATGTTGAATGACCATTTCGATATGAAAATCCCCACGGGGGATAACACATCACCTCAGCAACAAAAAAATCCTTTTTGTTGCTGAGGTGATGTGTTATCCCTCGTAGGGGATTTTCATATCAAAATGGTCATTCAACATCCTTGAATTAATCCTATTTTAATTTATATTTGCTCTGTAAAATCCTTTTGTTGCTGAGGTGATGTGTTATCCCTCGTGGGGATTTTCATATCAAAATGGTCATTCAACATCCTTGAATTAATCCTATTTTAATTTATATTTGCTCTGTAAAATCCTTTTTGTTGCTGAGGTGATGTGTTATCCCCCGTGGAGATTTTCATATCGAAATGGTCATTCAACATCCTTGAATTAATCCTATTTTAATTTGTGTGTGTATATATATATATATATATATATATATATATATATATAGGCAAGTTTTCAAAACATTCAATTACCATTCAAATTAAAATTTTATTATTCTAGGTTTTTTTAAATGAATAAAATATTAAATATTCATAATTTTATATAAAAACAATACAATTCAATGGAAGTAAAACAGGTTAAAAAGACGAGACAAGAAAAAAAATTTTGAGAGTAGACAAACTATAATTAGACAAAGCTTTCATGCAATACCCAAAGCATCAAGCAAAATTAAAAATAAAATATTTAAATTAAATTTTATGAGCTACAATTCTTAATTTCTCTAACCCATTGGGTTAGAGAAATTAAGGGTCATATCCATCAAGCACATGGCTTGATGGATATGACCCATCAAGCCATGTGCATAAGATTGAGTCATCAGCATACCATTCATATTCCATTATTAAGGACAAAGTTCCACTTAGCTTCTTCCCCAGAACTGTTACTTTGTGAAACACACTCCTGAGAGAATGTTTCTCTGATCACTACAATTTTAGCTTTTTCAAGTCTTGGGTCAATCATTACATATCCTATATATCCACATAAGCATTCAATACTGACTTGGCAGACCGCCTGCAGTCTCTCTCTTACCGGCGCGACGTGACTTCTCTGTCTCTTCTATAAATACTTTCATGGCTTCTGCTCCGATGAACTTAGATCACTGGTGCCCCCTAGGTTCAAATTTGCATGAGATACTAGACTAGCAACTAGATCCCACCCTTTTACACTGAAACCTATAAAATGCAACTGCAACTTCTACTCCAACAGTTTCTTTTCTCACACTTCTCGACTGTGGAATTCCCTTCCACATGACTGCTTCCCCGACGGCTATAATCTCCAGGAGTTTAAATGTAAGGTCAGTAGACACCTCCTAACACACTAACTTGCTTCCATTCTTTCAAACACTCTTCCCATCCTCCCAACTACCTATCACCCCACTTCTGACATTTCCTATATCTAACCACTCTTTCTATTTACCTTCCCCTATGTAGCCCCAAGCACAATAGTGGCAGTGGAATGCCTTGCTTGGGGTAAAACGATTAAAAAAAAAAAGAAAAAAAAAATTTATTTCTCCCTTCTTTTATACACTTACAACAACTTTATTCAGTCACCAACCGTCAGTGGTTCTCGGAAATTGTACTGCGTGAATACTTTCTATGGAGAGTAGTAAAATATCATAGATATCACTACCTCCTCCTCAGTGCAATTAGACCTGCCTGTAGAATATCGTCACAACCTAACCATACAAGATGCTGTTACCACTGTGGTTTTTGTACTAAGTGGATGTGCAGATGGTGTAAAGGATTGTGGCTTGGAATGCAAAATCACAGCCAACTTCAAATTTGTCAAAACTGTTACATTCACTTACACATAATATCCTTCAAAAAGTATGAATCCACCTTTCCTTCCCCAGCTATGGATTAAATAGGAAGACTTGTATTTGGAGAAATCATTATCTCTAAAAAAACTTTAACGCAATATATACTTGCAAAAAAGAATTATTCTTACAATCCAAAATATACTTCAGTTGTAAAATAAACCACAGAGGGTTGATAAACTGTAAAAAAACACAAATCCATCAACCAATTTATTCAGTCGCAAATAGTTGTTTTTTTTTTTTTTTTTTTTGACGGGATGGAGTTGTTATCCCCAGAAGCAACTGGTTTTAAATTCTGAGTTGTTCATCTCCTAGACTATATTTCTTAATAATAATAATGCCTACTTCCCCCTCTTATACACTTACAATTTTATTCATTAACCTTCTATAGTGACACTTGTACTGAGTGAATTAAAAAAAAAAAAAAAAAGAAGTAAACTTTTGTCATTAATATAGCTAGATTAGATCCTTTATAGTATAGTGCCATAGCCTCACTCCTTAGGTGTGGCTTGTGGTCTCTGTAACAAGTTTTTT
This sequence comes from Ascarosepion bandense, assembly GCA_037127315.1. Classification (NCBI taxonomy): domain Eukaryota; kingdom Metazoa; phylum Mollusca; class Cephalopoda; order Sepiida; family Sepiidae; genus Ascarosepion; species Ascarosepion bandense. The sequence continues at coordinate 6,369,268 of JBBBDQ010000357.1, read as the reverse complement.
ATGGGGTGGAGTTGCTAGCCTCATACCAAATCAGTTTTGAATTCAAAGTTGACCTTTTTCTAGACTGGTTGCCAAGCAAATTTAAGAAACCTGCCTTGCTACTAACTCCTATCAGAGGGAGTGGAAAGAAATGACGAATTCTTACCATTCCAAAGATATTTGTGTGACAGTGAATGCAAATTCCTTGGCATGTTAATTCCACTTCCTACACTGATAATCACTAAGCATGCATCCACAAAGATAAATATGTAAGTAAATCTCTATTAATATAAATTACATCAATACGAAAATGTCTGGGTGTCAATTTGAGGAAGGTGAAGAGAATTTGGAAAGAGTTGGAGGAGTATAATGATGATTATGAAGGTGTTTGGTGTAATCACTAGTGATGGCGATGTTAAGCCTTCGTTCATCTTTCCACATCAACACGGATGCCTACATAGTATATAGATAGTACTGCCTTGGGTCAAAAGGGCAGCTGCTAGAAAAACCTATGACTGGCAACAGGACTCTACAACATGCCACACAAGCAGGAGAAACTTCTCAGACAATTTCTTCAACCAGATGTTCTTTCACATTTGGCCACCTAATTCCCCAGATAACAACCTCCTTGATTATTATGTGGAGGACAAAGTTGAGCAATAAACCAACAAAACTCCTTTTAACACCAAAGATGAACTGAAGGGATGGATTATGGCAGCATTCACCAACTTAAACAAGGAGACCATCCAGATGGCTCAATAGGGTGGCTGCTGGGAGACCCTATATCTAGCAACTGTTATTCTCTAATTTTACAAAAGCCAAATCTGGTCAAAAATGGAGCACTGCTACTAAATATGATCTGGAGCAGCATAGTCTTCAAGTTATGATGCAGTTCAGAAGTGTTTATGCAGTCTTCTTAGCAATAAATTATTTTCCACTCTACAACCCCTTTCTTACAGAAAAAAAGCCTCTATTGCTATTTCTATGGAGAATGTTTGGACAAGCTACATTCCTTAGTTCCACCAACTTTATTTTATTAGTGAGTACACTGAAACAAATTTTTTCCATGAACCACTACTTAGTGGAACTCCCAAAAGGATACTTCAACATTTGGCAATATTAACCTGCTTAACCATCATCTTTCCTATATAAATTGCACCTCTTACCACTCACACAAACTCCTTCAGTAATTCTTTACATTGAGTGGCTCTTGGAATTTGTATAGGGTAAACAATAAAAAAAAAATTTAAAAAAATGCCATGCCTCTATCCTAAATCAGACGCACAGCATTATTTCATCTGATCCAAAGGCAATATGAAATATGCTATTATTCTTAAAAAATAATTTTATATTATTTTTAATTTAATATTTTAAAATTGCCCTTATATATGATTGAGGAGCTCCAATTACATCTACAATTAAGGAATTTATCTGCATTCCAATGGTATGCTTAATTTCAAGTAAATGAAAAAAAAAAAAAATAAGAAAAAAATAGGAAAGTTAATTGATTTTTACAAATGTCTTCCTCATGAAGAATATTCTGTCATAGAATCTTTTACCTGAGAATTCCATCATTTGGTACACTATGCATTTCCAAAAAGACATTTTCAAATTTCAGTTATGTCACGTATGCATATAATAGCTGGCTGTTCATTTTCAAGTATGTCTTCCTGCAAAGATAACTAGCTAATCCCTGTATCAGAAGCCTGCTCAGGTACATTTGGGTTTCTTCAACACTCACAGAGCCTATCTGTGATTTAAACTGCAACTATGCTGAATACTCCTTAGTTACAGTTTCTGAGAGAGAGCACAAAATCTAGTGCCGTTGGCAATTGAAGAAGGCCAATATGCACTAACGTTCAGTCATGATGACTTGCGACTTCCAAGCTGTTCTGTCCCCCCAACTTCAGTCGCATGGCTTGGATCAACCTGTGGTAAGGACTTGAGGCATTTCCCAATATCACCACAAGTGAGAAGTGTGAGAATTGAAAAGACTGTGTTGCTAATCGTTATACCTCATTTCTAACAATTATAATATAAAGTCTTGCCATGACATCTGTAAGAAATACTTTGAAGACAGACTCCAGCAAGATTTTCTAGATTCATTGGAGTCCTTTATTTATTTGTCAAGACTCGTTCATTTGAGTCACCAGCACTGTGTTTACTCTACAACACTAATCTAGTCAGTTAAGTGCCATACGTGAAACACGCTTGGGCAATCATATCTCGACAGAGACATGACTGACTGGGCAGAAGATTATCCCTCAGTAGGTTGCAATTGCTTTCTGCAGTAGACTGGTTGCCGACCAAGGCTATAGAACCCAATCTGTCCTGTTATTTAACCCATAACTGGAAGGAATATGAAATTATTTACACAAAAGGTACAAGGAAACAACTTTACAACTGTGGGAAAGTGACTGAAGCCAAGATGCTAAGTTAAGACCAATAATATTGCTGATTCTTCTTTGTATTTTATCCTAATATCTCTCAATATATAGTACAAGCACCAGACCATATGTAGCAGCAATATTGTAAGCATGGACGAATGGTGGACTTATAGTTATGCAAGATATATACAGGAGAGAAAAAATTGTTCAGCATGGCTGTTATCAGGAAATCACATTAACAAAGCAACCACAGTGAGATTTGAACCCAGGTTTGATAGCCAGGGTACTAACATTCTAAATTTCTAACATTTTGTAAGTACGAAAGGTTTGCTGACTGCTATTCTATAGCAAAATAGAATTGCAGGAATGCCTGTGCTTAACAAAAATTCATTTAAAAAGATAAGTATATAAAGTTTTATATTATATAAAAAAAAATTCTTAACAGCTTTTGAAAACAAAATGATAGTGTCATTTGAAATTTGCAAAACAGGAAAAACTTAATTTTTCTTATTTCATTAAAGATTTTCTGGCAGAATTATAACTGAGTAAATCATTTTATAAACCCACTAAATGTAAATCATTTTCACAACCAACATTGCCTGATGACAAGATTCTATCTCCAAATATAAACATTTCCGTGTCACAATGTATTTTTAATTCATAATTATATATATATATAAATATATTATTATCATAAGTGATATTGCTTTACTTTGTATTAAGCACTTTTTTAAAAAGTAAAACATATGAACTGTGGATTTTTACTCCATATAATATATAAATAAAAATCAAACAAAAACTTCGAAATTTAAATCCATTGAATAGCCATTTCTACAAGGAATTCCTTGCAGAAATGGCTAACAGATTTAAGTTTTGAAATTTTTGTTTTATTTTTGGCTCTGTAAATAGAATGTAATATATGCATCGAGCCCTCCACCTTGATCAATTTTAATATTAATGAAATTAATATTAATAGGATCAGGTTTTTTTGGATTTACCTATCATCCTTTTGGATTTAAAATATAAAAAATATATATACACTAATATGAGATGCTACCAAGGGTGGACCTGGGAACAATAGCAATTAGGAAGTGGTTTCACACTATTCAAAACATCCCAGTCAGAATGTTTTGCTGCCAGATGTAGTTTATCATCATACCCAGGACACAGGGTTGACCTGGGAACAACAGCAATTAAGAAATAGTTCCATGCTCCTAACAGCCTTCCAAATCAGGGGACCTGTTGTCAGATGCACTTTATCATGATACCCAGGACACCTCATTGAAGGGGTACCCATCTGCAGAGGTGCAGTTGGTATATTCTGAAGCCCCAGCTGACAGGGTACAAGAAGTTTGTTATCACTGCTATTTTATATCTTTCCAGGCATTGGCTATCATAGTTTAAAAGACAAGAGTTTGTACTGGTGGGTTTTTTTTCTTTATACAGGAAAATGGTAAATTCTTTGAATTTTAATTCTAGATTAACATCAAGAATAGGATTTTGTTATTGACCAGGAGTTGTAAATAAATTTAAACATTTTTATTTATTTATTTATTTTTAATTGATTTTAGATTTATAATTTCATTTCTTTTTTTTTTTTTAAACCAAAACAAAAATGTCAATGTACTCTGTGTAGATTTCTGGTTTATCAGTTGTTTAAACACACCAGATGTAAGAGTGGATTAAGTGAGATTTGATATGAAAATAAGGAGGTCAAGGTATTTATACTGTCAAGCAGATCTCATAAATAATAAAGTGACACTCAAATATTCTAAAAAAATGATTCAACAAAGATTACACTTCCCACTACTACTCTTAGAATGTGTTGACAACCTCCTGTGAAGAGAGGTAAGTCTTGACCAAGGGCACATTTCAAAGTGGGCACTCACAGACTTGGATAAATGCCAAACCAATGCCTTCCTTTTTTGAATTGTGTGCAAGCCTTTTTGACATGAGCACTAGAAAATCAGACCATTGACTGCTTTTTTGATATTAGCATAAATTATATTTCTTTTAAGAAATTTCATTGCTAATCTGCTTTGTTTATCACTGGTTCATTCAAGCAGAAATTTCCATTATTTATTTCTTCTAGCATTTTCAAATTGCTATCACAAAAAAAAAGAAAAGATTTTTTAAATTTATTAATATATACAGTGTAATGTTTGGTGTTGGAGACGACCGATGCTTGCTAAACATCGACTACTGCCATCGTGGAATCTGTTGACGTATTTGTCCATCTTGCTGCTTTGGCTTCCGATTCACAGTCGAATTCCAGATAGTGTGATAGAGCGGCCATGTTTGTTATGTCGCACGTTGGAATGTTTGTTGTTGCTTTTTGCGTTTCTTTGTCTTTTTTTTAGTTGTTGTTGAGTAAATGACTGTCCTCGTCACCAATGTAATGTTTGGTGTTGGAGACGACCGATGCTTGCTAAACATCGACTACTGTCATCGTGGATTCACAGGATGGATGAGGATTAATGAGAGAGCGAAGACGAACCCTGCTAGCATGCTTTCTGTCCCTTCTTATTATCTCTTCCCTCGGGATCCGCAGGGGCCGTAACCTCTGTGACCCGGAGGTTATTTCCCTTTTATTGGTCAGGTCATTACACACAGGAATAAAGCAGTTGGCCAAAATATTCTGGATTGAATTTAGTAGTTAAAAATTCTTTTATTAAAACTGCAGAAAGTGAAACTACACTTAAGAGGAAACTACTGTTTATCCTTATACAAAAGGACTTATAAGTCAATTTTTGAAATACCACAAAGTTTAAAAAAAAACAAACAATGAACCAACTGAAATTCCCAACCCAAAATCTATTTCTTATAGTTTTATGCTTGTGTAAACAACATCAAATAATCTTTGTTAGGATTGAAAAACTATTCCATTTATCATTTCTAATTCTGTTAATTCTGCTCCAACCTTCTTGGTTTTTTTTTTTTTAACTATGAAGTCAGTAAATGCACTTGATACTTCAAATGAAAAGTTTATATAGCAGAAAAGAACAAAGACTGAGTGAGAAAGCATTCTACATTATAGCTGAGTAAATTAATGGTAGATTAACCGTTTTCACCCAGGAAACATTTGACATTCATTGCCTCAACAGTTAGTGTTACTCTTGGCTGCAATTTATAAAATATTTTTCTTCAAAACCGTTTTTCAAAAGCTTAAACTTCTCAAGTCCAGCAACTATTCTAGCTCTTTTTACTATTGATGGGAGTTTCCTTTCTAACCTTTTGTTTAAGATAATGCAGAACATCATCTTCATATCATTATTTTCATTTCTAGCTACATGTGCCAACAAATTTTGTCATAAGTATCATTAGCATTTATTGTTTATCAGAAGATATAAAGACAGAATGATATACATGGGAGTAACTGAAGGACATGGAAAACAAAGAATTTACGTACACAAAACATCTTTTGCAAATAGTAAATACGTGAACGGCACAATGCTTTCTAAACATAACTGGGAGATTAAAAACAAATCTCACAAAAAATATCATGCCAAATATAGAAAGGAAAATCAGCCAACAACAATCAATCCAAAAATTAAACTCTGCCTGAAGGAAAAATAGCTATAATTACCTTTTCAGACCAAAGCAAACTACTAAATAAACAATCAGAACTCATCTCAAAATGCAGACATAAAACAAATTTTTACTATGCTACTTAAAAATTGAAAATGAACAAGAATAAATGAAAATAAAATATAAACAAGTAAAATAAATTAATCCAAACAAAAAAGTAAATAATAAACAAATTAACAAACCACACCCATCAAAATAACTATTATTATTAGAATAATACAACAGACTACCCACAATGCATCCCTGACTTTTATATACAAGAAGTCAAGCAAAAATAAAATGCACATGGCCTGATGATTGTGTTTAGCATGAAATGGACTGTTACCCCTGGGTGTTGACTTCAATGTCTACTTTTATATTTCCATATGATCTATCCTGATATTGAGCACTTTAACCGATAAATAGAGGATAGCTTAAAATTATAATTTATCATATTGTTGTGGGATCTCCCCTTATTGTATATGATAATGAACTCAACTGAGTGTACATATAATCCATCAATAGAGAGAAAAGCGATCAAGAATCACAGTTGTAGTTTACAGTGGCGAGTAATCGTAGAGATCTGTTACAGTAATCGAAGAGTTCTGACAGATACCGAAGTTACCCAGAGACCAGACAAGCTCTGAGCTCCACTCAGCTAGAATAAGTTACTCTGACATATTATTTCACTTGAAGACTTGTATATTTTTATTTCTACTAATAGTATTCCTGAATTGACTAACCCATGTTCCAGTTTATTACGTTCAATATAACCTACTTTTCTATCGCCATAACTGTTTTTGTTGTTTATTATTTTGTGCGGTTCCTCATCCGAAATCCATAACACATATATAATAATAATAATAATACACACAAGTTTACAAGTTTCATTAAAAACAACTGACAAGGTGATGTTTTTTATTTAATTTTTTTTTGTGTACATATAATTTTTTTTCTTTTTTGGACATCAATTACGTAGAATTTGTCAATGTTCTGTATGTTCAAGCTTTATCATCTATACATCCACATGTAAATAAAAGGCTAAAAATAATGGAAGCATTATTAATAAAAAAAATAACAACAACATCAACTATGAACACAGCCACAATATAATGACCATGTTTGGAAAATAAAATATTCCTATAACTCTAGATACATACATAAAAAAAAAACACATTCAGTTAAAAGTAAAAATGAAATCATCCTTAATAATGGCTAAAAGAATAGGCAAAAGCATACAAAACCTTCTGACAATTTCTACATAATTGATGTCCAAAAAAAAAAAAAAAAAAAAAAAAAAAATTGCAGTACCTTCTCAGTTGTTTTTAATGATACTTGTATAATAGAGGGACTGCTACCTAAATACACTATATATATATATATATATATATATATAGTAATATTGTTATTACAATAGTTTATAAAAAGAATAATACCACTACACAAAAATTTTCATGTTTAAGAACAATACTGTTCTTCAGGTGAGATGCTAAAATAAATGGTGAAAATGATTTTTAAAACATAACTAATGGTTACTTAAAAAAATAGAGAGTGGTAGTTGGAGAAAATGCTTTAGGTGTGTTAATATTGTTCAATCAAAAATGAGAATTATATATATATATATATATATATATATGGTGCATCAAAAATATTTTTACAAACTTTATGGGCAGGTTTCTCACCCTGAAACAAGCACAAATGGCTGGAAAATGCAATCTGATACAGCTGTACAGCCTTGTGACCATTACCATTTGTGCAGCCATATGAAAAAAAATCATACCTTCTGTAGCAAAAGTGCTTTACTGTTTATCAGGAGCTGAATATGAATAAATATAGTGTGTGCTATATTTATAGGATAAAGTGCTCAATATCAGAGATAGAGTGTATGTAAATATATTTTGTTTTACAAAACAACATTATATACCAAGCGATGGTAAAATCACCAGATAATGAGGAAAAAATATACACAGGAGTAAAAGAAACAAAGACATTGCATGCACAAAATATCCTTCACAAATAGAAAATATGCGAACAGCACAATGCTTTCTAAGTACATCTGGGAAGCCAAAAACAAAACCCAAATCACCCCAAAAATAACAGGGAAAATACAAAAAAGAACGTCAGCCTACAACAATCAATCAAAAACTTGCAGACTCTGCCTAGAGAAAAAAAATAGCTATTATTACCTTCCCTGACCAAAACCAAATTACTAAATAAATGATCCGAACTAATATCAAAATGCAGACATGAAAACAAATGTTTGCTACATTACTTAAAAATAGAAAATTAATAATAAGGAGCAAATTATAAACAAATTAACTGACAACTATATAACATTCATTACAACAGATAAATAATAAATAATATAAATAAAATAACCATAATAAAAATAAAACAAAGTAATAAAAAATAAAATAAGTAATAAATAACAAATCCCAAAAAATAAATTAATCATCAAAAAACAAAAGAATAAACAAATAACAAGTCAAATAACAAGTCAAATAAATTTACTCAAATAAATAATCAAGCCACTCCTGCATGTCCCACTGACACATATATATAAATAGCTGAGGAAAAACTCAGCACTTGGCCTGATGATTGTTCTTAGCATGAAACAGTCTGTCGCCCTTCAGTGTTGACTTCAATGTTCACTCTTTTATATTTCCATGAGCTCTATCTCTGATATTGAGCACTTTATCCTATAAATATAGCACACCTTAAAACTATATATATATATATATGAACTTAAGTCACTGGTGCCTCCTCAACAGGTGTTTACTTGTGCAACTAGACTGGCAACTGGGTCCCACCCATTCACAGTCAGGTTAGCCAAATGCAGACGACAATTCTACTCCTGCAGATTTTTCTCTCAAACTTCCCGCCTGTGGAACTCACTCCCATATACTTGCTTTCCTGACAGCTACAACTTCCAGAAATTTAAATGCAATGTCAATACTCATCTATTAACCACTGGACTCTAGCTCTCTCCCCACCCCCGTATATCCTTCCCTTTCTCTCCACCTATGTATCTGTCATTGCACCTGCATTCTCAGCTTTCTATTGCTCCTTTCTAACTAGTTTGTACTCCTCACTCTTTTCTAATTAATCTTTTTACAGTTATGTAGCCCCCCGCTCATCAGTGTCATTTCTGCCTTGCTCGGGGTGAATTGATTAAAAAAAAAAAAAAAAAAAAAAAAATATATATATATATATATATATATATATATATATATATATGATAGATTCTCCCATCAATTTCGACATATAAGGATCTGACAACCTCATTCAGTTTTTATGTCGTACAACCTCCAGGAGTTTAAATGTAAGGTCAATAGACACCTAACACACTAACTCACACCCACTCTCTCCAGCTCTCTCCCTGTGTACATCCTAAGTCATCTATCACCCTCCTTCTGACATTTCCTATACCCAATCCCTCTATGTAACCCCCTGCGCTATAGTGGCAGTGGAATACCTTGCTTGGGGTGACATGATTAAAAAAAAAGTGACACTTTTGCCAGTGACCTGCATACAGTTAAAAAAAAAGTGACACTTTTGCCAGTGACCTGCATACAGTTAAAAAAAAAGTATTTGCTGATGTTTTTTACCTTTGTTTTTTTGTCTCAGTCTGTCAATATGACGGATCTTGAAATTTCTGATATCACTCTGGCCCAAATATCTCCAGTTATTTCTATCATGAAATTTAGTAAAGCAAAAAGGTGTTCTCCAGGAGAGTTTATAATTATATTACATAATTATCTGATAAATATAAGGATAAAAATGTCACCCTCCTCTTTTACCATTTTTGTTATTTCAAAAGAGGAAAGCACTTATTGTTTGCTTGGTGTACTTGAAAAATGCCCTATCTCTTTTCGCCTTTTGTTGTTATTCTATTCATTTGACGAGTACATTTAGCCTTTATTGAGCAATACAATTCAAAGGATTCTTATCTCTCATGTTTACAACTGGTTGCATAAGAAAGTTCTACTTATATTCAGATCAGCAGAAAAGGACTTATTTGCTATTCTGTGTCTGCCTCAAGAATTGCAGAATGATTTTCAAAAATAGAATTTCTGTGCTTTTAGAAAGAACTGAAGCCTGTATTTTGATCCAATTTGTGTGATAGACGTGCATGGTGGTCCAGTGGCTATCGGCTCGGAACAAGAAATCAGAGAGCTGAGTTCAAATTCCAGTTGAATTCATTGCATTCACTTACGTGCAAATACCCTTGGGAAAGGTATTAATCCATCTATTCCTTCCAGTTATGGGTTAAATAACAGGACAGATTGCATTCTATAGCCTTGGCTGGCAACCAGTCTACTGTAGAAAGCAATGTCAACCTACTGCGGGATAATTTTCTGCCCAGTCATGTCTCTTTCGAGACATGATTGCCCAAGTGTGTTTCAAGTTGACTGACTGTGTGATAGAAGATTGCAAGTTTGAGCTGAAAAATAGAATTGGCAAGAGAAGGTTGGATTTTTCACCGAGTACTCACGGGGTTTTTAACTGACTGCAAAGTGGGGAGAGATTTGTCAAAGAAACCCAGTGGGCAATAAATAAAGTATCGATAGAAATCTCATTTGAAATGATATGTTTTTTATATACTATTTTTTTTAATTGAATTCATCCCACCATCAGGGGCTTACTGAGTGTGAAAGAATTAGAAAACAGAAGCATTATTATTGAGTGAGAACAATAAAAGAGTTATCAGGAGGTAATAGTGATTTTCTAAGCATAGCTCTTAAATGTGGCACAAGGATGAAAGTTTTGGGGCACCTTGTGAGGATCAAAATCAATATTCAGTTGTAATTGTTTGAGTGAAACAAGCTTGCTAACCATTACACCACACTGATGTGCTCATAAATATAGTAAGTAATGATTGACATTGCATTCAATTTTTTTTAGGATCAAACTTGACTTGAAAGCGAGAAACTGACAGTGAGTTCCACAAGTGAGAAGTGCAAAGCAAAGAAACTGTTAGTATAGAACTTAGTTACATCTAGCCAATTCAAATGTAAAACCAAGCCTATATACATATTTCTCAAAGTGAAAACCAACAAAAAATGGTGTTGCATTTAAATTTTTGAAGATCATAGTTGAAAAGAAAACAAGAAGCCAAAAGAGTTCCATCAGTGAAAAGCACAAAAAAAGGAAACTATTAGAATAGAACTGATGGTTGCCCTTAGCTAGTTCTATGGTGAAACAATGAGACCTACTCGGCAACCTCATAGTATACTTAAATTCATATGGTCAAGGTTGTTACAATAATATAGGAACTTGCGGACTGTATACAAGTTACCTCTGCCTGAACTCACTTCCTGTACACGCATTGAAAATAAACAGTAAGTCACGAGCTCGTGCTTTGCTTATCAAAATGTATCCTGTCTTCTCATTTAAAAGGACAGTAGTTTTGTTCAGCTGGAATAGAGGTATATGATGCATATGCTTCCAGTAGCCAGCCATTATTTCTGTTTTGTTGAAGGAGAGTCCCAACCTGAGTTTGAAGAATTGCAAAATGGGCTGCTTACTAATTAGATTTTACAAGTCATCAATAGCTGACTGTTGAGGATGATCAAAAGACATGTGGATTGTACACCAGTTACTTTTGCAAGTTCCTATATTGTAACAAAGGTAAGAAAGAGAAAAAGCCATTAAAACTATCGCAATGAAAATATTTATAGAAAAATCAAAAGAAAGACACATCATGGCAGTGGGAAAGTGACTGATGCCAGGTGAGGACTGATTAATATTAAACTCTTCTTTGGATTTCTTCAAGAAGCTAGAGATATTTAGCAAGAGAACCCAAATTAGATATAATAGCTATATTCAATACGTAGATAAATAGGCAATATTATAAATTTGCAAGATGGATTCTGGTTAGAAAAATTGTCTGACACAGCACAGTAAGCTAACTTTCCCAGCAGCAGGCTGAGAAGTTGATCCAATGTAATCATGTCACTTCATATCAGTAGAAATTCCAGTCAAGTTCATTACAGTCACTCACATGCAAATAACCTTAGGAAAGGTATGAATCCATCTTTTCTCCCTTTAGCTATGAGTTAAATAGTAAGAGGTCTATGTGAAAAAAAAAAATCATTATGTCCAAAAACTGGTTAATGGAATATTCACTCACAAAAAAGGAATTATTCTTACAATCCAAAATTTAAACTTATTTATAAATGGAACTTTGTGTGTGTGTGTGTCCGTTACCTACAGACTCCAAAACGGCTGAACTGATTTTCTTGAAAATTTACACAGTTGTACTATAAGCATCTGCGAGTGTTCTTATCTAGGTTTTGTGTCAAGGTACCCCTGATAAATATCGAAAATCGAAAAAAATCGGGTTATAGAAGGAGTGGTCTGATTTTAATCAAATTTGATACACTCATAGACAAAGACATAAGAAATGATATTCAGAAGTTTCAAGGTTGCAGTTCTTACAATAGTGCAGAAAATCGATAATATATATATATATATATATATATAAGGCAAGATGTTTGTGTGTGTGTCTGTTTATCCGATTGTATGTCCTTTATACAAATCCACAATTTTTATTCGATTCTCACCAAACTTCACACAAATATTCTTTAGGCTGAGTCTGAGCTCCAGGACCATGGATTAGTTTTAAAGCTTTCATTACACCCAAGCAACACCGGGCTATACTGCTAGTATGTTTTAATTTTAAAATAAACCAAAATGGGTTGATAGGCCTTAAACCAAAAACCAGCTAATCTGTTCAGTAGCAAGTAGTTTTTACAAGATAGACGACACTGAATTCAAAGCCAGTTAGACATCTCCTAGATTTTAAATCTTAATAACATGCTCTTCTCAATTTTTTGATTTGGGAAGTGGGTTGGTTCTAAAATTTTTTATAGAATTGATTCATAATTTATTTTGCCCTTTTTAATTATTTATTTTAATTCATTTAAGGGTATTTGCACGTAAGTGAATACAATGGATTCGAATTCCAGTTGAATCCATTGTATTCACTTACGCGCAAATACCCTTGGGAAAGGTATTAATCCGTCTCTTCCTTCCAGTTATGGGTTAAATAGCAGGACAGATTGGGTTCTATAGCTTGGTTGGCAACCAGTCTACCGCAAAAAGCAATGGCAACCTACTGCGGGATAATCTTCTGCCCAGTCAGTCATGTCTCTTTCAAGACATGATCGCCCAAGCGTGTATCATGTATGGCATTTAACTGACTGACTGACCTTACTGTAGAACATTGTTCAGTGAGGAAATTCCTAGCACAAAAATTTGAAAACTTTTTGACATGTTTGGGTGTTCACAGTTACCTTCTCCAGAAACTAGGACAATCATTTCTGAACTGAAGTCATATTATTTACCTTTAAAAAAAAAAAAAAAAGAATGGAAAAAAAAAAGAAAAAAAAAAGAAAAAAAAAGTGTAATTTATTGGTAATGTTTATCCTTTCCTCCCATAATTATGTTGATAAAGAAAAGTAAACCAATTTTGATAAATAAAACAATGCATATTTTTAAAATACATTCAAGGGCAATCTTTTTTTTTATAACTCAAATCACTCCTATGCCTCCTAGAAACAATCATTTTATGAATATAGTTAAAGCTAAACCCTCCTAATGCCATCTAATTTAATAGTAAAGAATGAACTTTTTTGGCCAACCCAAGAACACCCACTTTATTTTCCCCAACCTTTTATGAAATATAAAATTGTTGACATTTTTCAAGTGTTTGTGGGGGTTTTGTATTAAGATTCTAAATGTGAAAAAGGAGTGGTTGCAATTTTCCATGATGTTTCTCTGTCCCAGCTGTAATTTATTCCATCCCTAAGAATCTCACTACCCAACTCTACTAACTGCCTTAGTTTTTCCAGGACAGCCTATCACCATATTTTGCCTTACAAAGCTAGCTAGCACTTCATTCTCTATTTTGTCTTAAACAAATCAAATTCAGTGCAATTTTCTTTGTGATTATTTAACTATTAAAGTTTATCATATCTCAGAGAACAAAAATTTGCTATTGGATTTAGTAAAAAGGAAAGCAATTTTAAATACCATTGATAAAGAACAGAGTTATTGTTCATAAAATTTTTCTGTATGTCTGTATGATTCATCTCTTAGTAATACAGAATTTTCCCTTTTTTTTATGCAGTGACTTTGTAAAAACCACAGAAATTTTCATTAAAACTTAGATTAAAAAAAAAAAAATTATATATATATATATATATATATATATATATATATATTTATTATAAATTATGTTTTAGAACATGTACATAATTTTTTCTATATATGTCCTCTTCTCTACAATCATATGTTTGTTTCAATGTTTTGTTACCAACATTTCATCAGGAGGAAAGAGCAAGAGTTGGAATCATCCTCTGTTTATATTTGGTTTGTTGTTGTGGGGTTGGCTGGGGTTATTGATAATAAAGGGAATGTGTCTTTCATTTTGACTGTTAGACTTTTGAAGAAATTATATATATATATATATATATATATACTAGCAGTATAGACCGGTGTTGCTCAGGTGTAATGAAAGCTTTAAAACTAATCCATGGTCCTGGAGCTCAGACTCTTTGGACGTTGGCACGAAAGACTAAAAAGCAATAGTTGTTTCCAGTTAAAGCAAAACCGGAGACCGAAAGAAAAATGAATGGATGTAAGTCAAATTTTGATTTCCTGGTATCGATATCAAATAAGTTTTTTCGTCATAAACTGAATTTCAAAGGCTAAATAAGTCCTCTGAGTAAATGGTATCATGGCCGAGACTAAGAACTACAATTATACCTACTTAGAGCCAAACCCAAAGCAAAAACTAAAATAAAAAGGCTGAAAAAATACAGACATACAGGCAGATAAACAGACACACACACAAACATCTTGCCTTTAATATATATATATATATATAATCAATTTTCTGCACTATTGTAAGAACTGCAACCTTGAAACTTCTGAATATCGTTTCTTATGTCTTTGTCTATGAGTGTATCAAGTTTGATTAAAATCGGACCACTCCTATAATCCGATTTTTTTCAACTATCGATTTGATATTTATCAAGGGTGCCTCGACACAAAACCTAGCTAAGAACACTTGCAGATGCTTATAATACAACTGTGTAAATTTTCAAGAAAATTGGTTCAGCCGTTTCAGAGCCTAAAGGTAACGGACACACAAACACACAGATGCACACAAAGTTCCATTTATAAATAAGTTTAGATTTAGACAGATAGATAGATATATAATTAAATTTGTTATACAATTAAAAATAAAAGATACATTGTGACCCCGGAAATTTCTATTTCTGGTTCCTTTCTTTGATATCCCCTGTACCTTTTCATTTTTTCTTTCATTGTAACCCCCTGTGCATCAGTGGTGGTCCTGCCTTGCTTGGGGTGAAATGATTATAAAAAAAAAAATGTAATTAACATAAAAGTTTTAGGAGTTTAATGGAAACAAAAAGGATTTTTTTTTTTTTTTACTTTGAATCAGAAAGAGACATGATAGAGTCATGAATGAATTCCTTTAATTTATGTTAATTTATTATCAATCAAATTTTATTTATAATTTATTAATTTTTTTTATAGATATACATATTGAAATTATATATTGAATAATTATTGATGAGATTATTAGTATTATATATGAGGCAGGAGTATAAATCTACAAAACCTAATGCTCCCCTCATGACAATACTGAAACCTGCTGAATCATTTTTTTTTTGTAACATGGATGCTGTGGACCAACATGTGAGCAACGGTGACATTTTGGAGAGGATGAAAAGGAAACTGATGCTTAACATCAAGAAAAGACAGCAGTTTACTAATTAGAGCTTATAAAATTATGCCTTACTGTAGAACACTGTTCAGTGAGGAAATTCCTAGCACAAAAAATTGAAAGCTTCTTATGTTTTTTTGTGTATTGGGTCATCATTTTTATATTTCTTAAAAAAAAATGTAATATATTGCTCATGTTCATTTTTTTAATTTTTTTAATCATATCACCCCAAGCAAGGCGATAACGCCACTGATGTGCAGGGGGCTATGTAAGAGTAAAAAGATTGGAAAAGAGAAAGCCGGAAACCACACCCTAACCAGGAAACAAGGGATGAGCCTCTTCACCTGTTCAATAGACGAGGGTGGAGTGTGAACCAGGTGATAGTTTAGTCTATCTACTCCAATTGAAAAAAACAAAAGAAAAAAAAAGAAAAGAGTGAAAAGATTGGAAAAGAGAAAACCGAAAACTGCATCCTAAACAGGAAACAAGGGATGAGCCTCTTCACCTGTTCAATAGACGTAGGTGGAGTGTGAACCGGGTGATAGTTTAGTCTATCTACTCCAATTGAAAAAAATTTAAAAGAAACGAAAAGAGTGAAAAGATAGATTTGATAAAGACTAATATATGGACACACACATGTCAAGTGAGTGTGACATGGTGATAAGTTTTGATAAAGGTACATAAACTTGCAATAGAGTTCAGTTAAAAATAAAATAAACCTGCTTTCCTTTAACCACCATAGAGAAACTTTCCTGTCCTCCGTTGGCAACACATAGAGAAACTTTCCTGTCCTCTTGTAATATAACAATCTGGCCCCACCCGAGGAAGGCTGATGCAAGCGGGGGTGTTTCCGGTCGTTGAAAGGAACGGATGTTTGTTTGACCTTATTTCCGGCAGTAGCGGAAATGGCTACAGAGGCAAACAGAACAGGTGTCTCTGAGAATTACGTGGGCGTGCGTGGGCGAGGCAAAACCGGAAGAAAAAGTCCCGGTTCTGGAGATTATAAAAAGACCTCGGTGCACAGATTCGCCAGTACAGACCAGAGTAGCAGTAGAGAGAGAGAGACACAACAGATACGACGACACTCCCGTCAACCCATTAGAGGCGCGCTCTCTCAATTCTCTGTCCCCTATGCTACACGGTTCATCATCATTAATAAAAATATAACTTATATTTTTATATATATGCGTGTTTGTTGTTTGTCGATATACAACACTCTGTTGGCAACACATAGAGAAACTTTCCTGTCCTCCGTTGGCAACACATAGAGAAACTTTCCTGTCCTCCGTTGGCAACACAGAGAAACTTTCCTGTCCTTCGTTAGCAACACACTGGAAGTGGAATAACTAAAACGAATCAATAGCTTCATTTACTGCTAAGAAGTTTGGGCCATTTTCAGGCCAAGAAGTTTTTCCCATCAGAATTCCACATTTATAAATCTGCCATCCATCCATGCATTGAATACTGTTGCTATATTTGGTCAGGTGCTCCTGTTATTCATTTCGAGGTTCTTGACAAAATCCTAAAGAAGTATCTGCAGTTTAATTGGTCCTGACTTGGCATCTTGACTTCAGTCACTTTCTCACCAACGTGACGTGGCTTGCTTCTGTCTTTTCGACAAATATTTGCATGGCAACTGCTCTGACGATCTTTGTACCCCTGGTGCCCTGACCATATGAATTTAAGTATGCTAGTTGATTGGTGTTGTGATGCAATGGATATCAGCTTGGAATGACAAATTGGGGAGTCAAGTTTGAATTCCAGTTGAATTCGCTGAATTCACTTATGCACAAATACCCTTGGGAAAGATATTAATCCTTTTCATCCCTCCAGTTATGAGTTAAATAACAGGAAAGATTGGGTTCTATGGCCTTGGCTGGCAACCAGTCTACCATAGAAAGTAATGGCAAACTACTGCGGGATAATCTTCTGCCCAGTTAGTCATGTTTCTTTTGATTGTCCAAAGTGTGTATCACATATGGCACTTGACTGTTTTATTTGTGCCATGCCCCTTCAGGATGTAGGTGATCTCGGTGGTCTACATCTTCATATCCCTTGTAGCTTTTAACACCCTTTCTCTTGTTACCCGAGATAATCTTCTGCCCAGTTAGTGATGTCTCAAAAATTACTTCTCATGAAGAGAGATACCCCATTTCTCAGTCCCTAGAGGACATTCCAAATTCTTTATAGTCAGACAACTGACAATCATCTCTATGGTATGGAACAGAATATTTAGTATAGCCCATCTTGATTAAAAACTGTCAGTGAATTTTTACTAACAACAAAAATCTTTTTTTAAAACTGCAGATTTTTTTTTATTTAAAAGTTTTGTCTAAATCACAAGCTTTGACTGCAAAACAACTATACAAAGACAAACACAATTAAAGCCAACTTTCAAGACTTTTTAAGTTTTGAATTAATTTGCATATTTTTGTAAATGCAAAGCATTTATTTAACATTTTCTTTATCTTTATTTTATTAATGTTTGGGAATTTGGATCTTAAATATAATAAAACCAGCACAACTGAATTTCCTGCAAATGATGATCTTAAAGAAAACCAACCTCTTGATGCCTGTACAGTATCAACTCAATTGCTATTTGATATCTAAATATATCAGACATTATAGAAGAAAAAAAATGCATGAGACCCAGTTTACACATTTCCTATTTCTATTCAGACCAATCTTTTTACTGTTATTATTTCCCAAAAAGTGAAGTTCATGTTTTCGCTAACTGTATCAACAAAGTAGTAGTAATGTCTTGTTCTTCTCTTTCTTTTATGGACGGTGAGTAATTGAAGAGTTGATTATTTTATTGCTACATTGGGTACTCTTGGTTCTCTGCTTCCTCGTCTCTCTGACCGACTGAAAAACGTTAAACACATAGCCAAGTTGGATCTTGTGGTCAGTTCCCAATGCAAACTTATTTTGGCGCAGAAAGAAACACGATATGGGCCATTGAAAGTTGAATTTGTTGTTTTCTGCAAATCGTTATTTTTTTCATTGGTTAATTAATATTTTACACTTACTCGTGTAATTTTTGTTATTCTTTTCCTCAGCATGGAGGCAATCGTTTTTTCTATTGGTCAGAAAATAGGTTTTCATACTGGATTGCGAATTTACAAACAGTGAAGAGAAGAGAGTTACTTTTAGTTCGTATTCACCACAACTTTCCTTCCAGACCAATTTTATTATTATTATTCTTTCAAATTCATCTTAAAATTGCTGAGTTCATCTTGAGGCTCAACAAATGAAATTAAGTAGGCTCAAGAAAAAAACAAAATGAACAGGATCTCTGTAGCTCTTGACTCATAAGTAATTGATCTGCTGCTAGTTTAAACACTTCAACTAATTCAATGCATGGATCAGTTATAACAAATTCAGCAAATAAATAAATAAAATGAACATAGAAGATGCATTAGGGATAGTTTTGCTCAACACCACAAGTTGTAACAAAACTGATATATTAACCTAAAAACTAGAGTAATATTTTTAAATTGCTTTGTAAGATCAAGACCATAATATGGATGTCATGCCAAACCCACTCAGAAATATTTAAACTGCTAGCTGCACGCAACCAATTTTTAATGCCAATGCTTAAAATTGGTTTTGAGTGAGTGAAGCCTGGAGGTCTTGGCAAAGACCATACTTCTTTGAACCTTATGGATTGGTGCTACAGAATCACAAAGAATTGTATCAAATAAAAATCTAACTTTCTGAGTGAGTTTTGTTTAACAGCATATCAACTACTGTGGGTTATTTAATGCCAAAAAGGTAGGGTTTAAGATATTTTTTTTAATATTCAGTTATAGTGAGAAGGTTGATTTAGTCAGATTTTAATGAAAAGTTTTTGTTTTTATTCTTTTTTATTTTAGAAAACTGAAAATGTCTTCTGGTTTTGTATTCAAAAATGTTTAACTGAGAATATTTTTTTTTTTCAAAAATGTGAATGGTAATAATTTTTCCTTCAAAAAATGTATATTTTTCTATAATAGTCTATTTCTATGTATATATTTCTATAAAAGTATATTTTTATACTTTCATAGTGTTTTGACTCCAGTTTGGAGAGGGGTTGACTATTTGCCCATAACTGGGACCCTAACATTCTGGGTCAGGATAGACTTGGGAACAACAGCAATTAAGAGGTGGTTTCATACTCCTCACAACCTCCCAAGCAGAGGCCTTGCTGCTGGATGCAGTTTACCATTATGCCCAGAACCAAAATCCAACTTTCAATGGCATCAACAACTTAAATGAATAGCTCATGTAACTCAAAGAGAAAATAATGACTTAAGATGTTGACATTCAACACTACTTCATCCCTTCAGCATTCAACACATTCAAACCCATCCATAAATAGCAGCTCTCAAAGTTTCACCGTTTAAATGACAATGATGTTGTATGATATAGCAGAATATACATAGGACAGGTTATGGTGGGTTGAACACAGAGCCGATAATGACAAGGCAGGATGAATGCCCAAAGGTTAAATGAAAAGGTTAGAAAGAAATCCCCCATCAATACTGGAAAGATTGATGACAGTATACTGAAGAAACTGATTTTCCTAAAATATTTTATAAAATTCCAACGAAAATACACTAGTTGCTTGGTCAATGAATACCAAATGTTTCTTTTTAAAAGAATGGCCAATATCACCATCTGCTAGGGTGACTAGCTGATCCCTTTTGGAGATGCCTGCTCAAGCATATTTGTTTCTTACAAAAAAGAAAAAAAAGAAAAGAGAAACCTGTGGTTTATACTGCAACTATAGTAAGTGGATCTTAGTTACAATTTCTGGGAAAGAGCATCTAACCTTGCATGATTAATAAATGAACAAGACTAATGCACTCAAACCATTGATCATGAAGACTTGTGACTTTATGCTAGCATGATGAGGTTTGCAAGTACTTTATAATGGTGCTGCACACTAGATTTGTCTCATGTTGATATTACCTAGAAGTCACCATCCTAATGATGGTGGCTTTTGTACCTGGGTCACATAGTCAGAATGCTAACGTTCTACCCTTTTGGCCTTGTTTTAATATTATAGTATGAGTAAAAACTTTAGTTAAATGAAATTAAGGATAATTTTAAAAGTCATTTTAATCTTAGTAAAACACTTTGCTAGTAGACACCAATTTGGGGTGGGAGAAGGGGAGGTCAAAATCTGCATTAGGCATTAAAAGCAAATTAAAGACCTCTCCTGACCAACAAAAAAAAAAAAAAAAATCTAGGTCTTTTTTACCATGCCTCATACTGTAATTGCAGGAAGGTATGTTGAAAAGTTCTCAGCCAAGTTCACTTAAAAAAAGGTGACCAAATGACCATACATCAGAATTTTGGCATCCCCTCTTGTGAAGGCCAAGAAACTTTCAATACCACCTAATAGAAGACTAAAGAATATTCAACAACAAAAAACAAAAAAAAAAATCCAAAACACCCACAGAAAAGAACAGAGAAGACCCCAAAAAAAAAAAAGAAAAAAAACACACACACACACACACAAAATCATACAAAACAAAAATCACAAAAAACAAAAATGGGGAAAAAAAATTAAAAACAAAAATGGGGAAAAAAAATTAAAAACAAAAATCAAAACAACAGCTAAGAATCTCAGTTGGAGGAAGTCTAACAATCGACTGATATTAAAAAAGAAAATATATGAAACCATTTTATTGCAATGTGATAATGTTATTACATCATCAATAAATCATTGACTTGAACTTTCTTTTTCAGAGAACTTTTTGGATTTTATTAAATTTTGACATTTTTCTTGGAAAAGGATTTTGGAGGGAAAAATGATTCTTGAATTGCTTAAGAAAAAAAAAAGCAGACATGAAATATGAGGCTAAGTAAAAAATATGTCCAAGATTCAAATTAATCAAATGCAAAATAAATGCTATCAGCACAAGAGAAACACCTAAACAAAGAGAAAGACAAGCTTCATTCATCTCTCAATTCAAGCCAAAGTGTTTAATAAGTCAAACTGAAGAAAATAAGTTTAAACAAAGAAACACAGCAAGAATAACACAGCAAAAAAAAAAATAAATAAATAAAATAAAAAGACAAGAAAAAGCTAAGGTAAGACAGAGGGAAATATTTAAGGGGTACGGAACCTGTTTCTTTTGCAGAGATGTTTGCTGCAGTAGATGCTTCGATGGTAGGCTCGGTTTCTCCACTTTCATACAGGCCGCGTACTCCAAGATATGGATACACTGCTCTCACGACAATTCGTTCAAGTTTTAGTTGGTGTTCCAAACTAATGCCATCATTTATTCCCTGCAGAAAATAGAAATAAAAATCAAACAGAAATTATTATTATTATTAATTATATTGATACGAATTTATCAAGAGCTGGCTACAAATAAGAAACAAAAAAGCCATTGAAAAAAATATAATTAGTAGGTGCTGGAAAATTCTCAGCCCAACTCACTTCCCTTAATCTGACCAAATGATAAATGTTTCTTGGTAAACCCTTCTTGGCACAACAAATGAGCTATTAGCTGCAAATCTGATATATGGTTAGAATTAACAATCAAATGCATATGACACAGGAGATTATTTATTACTGGCAGTATAGCCCGGCGTTGCTCGGGTGTAATGGAAGCTTTAAAACTAATCCATCGTCCTAGAGCTCAAACTCTGGACGTTGACACGAAGACTAAAAAGCAATAGTTGTTTCCAGTTAAAGCGAAACCATAGAATGAAAGAAAAATGACTGGATGTAAGTCAAATTTTGATTTCCTGGTATTGACTTATATATATATATATATATATATTATAGATTTTCTGCACTAATGTAAGAACTGCAACCTTGAAACTTCTGAATATTGTTTCTTATGTCTTTATCTATGAGTGTATCAAATTTGATTAAAATCAGACCACTCCTTCTATAACCCAATTTTTTTGATTATCGATTTTCGATATTTATCGGGGATACCTCGACACAAAATCTAGCTAAGAACACTCGCAGATGCTTGTCGTACAACTGTGTAAATTTTCAAGAAAATTGGTTCAGCCGTTTCGGAGTCTATAGGTAACGGAGACACACACAAAGTTCCATTTATGAATAAGTTTAGATTGAGATTAGATTAGATTAGATTTAGATTTACAGCTATATCACACTGAAACACTGGTTCCTGTATGATCATTAATGTTAAGCAATGTTGAGGTTGGTCAGTACCAAGATGACCACTTGGGAATACCAGGTTGTTTGTTTAGCAGCATATCAACCTGTACAACTTATTTAACACCAAAATCTAAATATTTTGTTTGCAATTTTATTTTATTTTTTGAGGAAATGGTTTTACTAATTAACCCATAGCTGGGGGAGATAAGAAGTAGATTCATACTTTTTCCAAGGGTATTTGCATGTTCTGATTAATGATTCTGAGCTGTTATCTATTACACCAACTGAAAATTTAAGCTGATAAAACCTGGTATTCCCAGGTGGTCACTCATCTGACTAGGCTTGATGTTGCTTAATTTTGAGCAGATGTGAGGGTTGTGTAATGGATAATTACACAAAATTGGAACATTTGACACTGTTTACATCTTGAATTACGACCTTGCTCTATATCATATATCGAGTATGCGTATTCAGATATATTTTTACATGTGGTATGGTTACGTTTTCATGCTCTGCGTAAGTTGGTATTCCAAGATTTCGTAGCAAAGCGTAACATTTCAATATTATAAAAATAACACAATATTTCGGATCCTTGACCATACGAACGCAAAACAACGTACAACCTTGCCCTATATCATGTATCGAGCATGCGTATTCGGATATATTTTTACACACGGTATGGCTGCAATTTTTGAAATGAAGGTAAATATTTTATAATATTTATTTTTATCAATGGGCATTGTAATTTCCAGATTCCAGTATGAACTATCTGTGAGTCAAACTCAAATACCCAATTTTTTGCCTCAAACTAAAGATGCGACCTATCTACTGGTGCGACCTATCCACGAGTATATACGGTACTCATAAAACCATTTAAATATTTTCTTCAATATTTGTTCATACTTCTGAGATGAAGCAGTATTTACATTGTTGAGACTTGTTCTCATATTTGTCGTGGAGAGTTGAGTTAAAGTGAGATAACCAAGATATTCGGAAGTGGCATGGCTTGCAGGATGAGAACAATATACCCTAATGATTGAAATAAATAGTTTGGTTTGAAATTTCAACCACCTGAAGAAGGCCAGTGTGTACAATAGCCGAAACATTGTGAATAGGAAT
Source organism: Ascarosepion bandense (assembly GCA_037127315.1). NCBI lineage: Eukaryota > Metazoa > Mollusca > Cephalopoda > Sepiida > Sepiidae > Ascarosepion > Ascarosepion bandense. The sequence continues at coordinate 6,345,327 of JBBBDQ010000357.1, read as the reverse complement.
ATGGCAATAAAGATGAGGATGACAGTTCATCCAATGTAGAATAATGTAGTTTCTTACCTGTAAGACTAAGACCATCTGTTTAATTGGTTCAGGTACAACAGGTGCCATCTCCAGTGCTTCTGTTCAAAGTAGAAAAGAAAAAAAAATTTTTAGTAAGCTTTATTTTAGTGTATATAAAAAAAAGTATGAATGTGTGTATAAAGTGTTTTTTGGTTATCATCTGAGGAAAATGGGAGAAAGTGGCATGTTGAGTTCAAATTCTGGCTTTCACACTAATCCGCTTGGAAAACCCTGAATCCAACTTCTCCACCTCAAATGGATTTAATAGAAGGACAGACTTGGTTCAATATCAATCTATAAAATCAATAACTGAATATAAAACCAGCTGGGTATAAAGCTAGCAACTCACCCCATGAAAACTTACTTGCTATAGCAGCATCTAGTGTAGCGAGACTGTAGTCCTATACTTCACAGGAGAGTCTCATGGCATTAAGGAGAAGGAGTATAAAATATAAACCCTACTTCCAACAAAATTAAATGCCCACTTATATACTAGATTAAAACATGCCCAAACTTTATTTCCCACCTAATAAGATTCCACAATACAACACACACTGTTTAAATCAAAGTGTCTATTGGTTAGAAATTAACATCGCCATCTGAAATATTTGACCAATTAAAAAAAATAAATTCAAGCTATTTTTCTGAAGCTTATTTTCGGGAAAAGATTTATAAAACCCCACAGATTTTGAATTTCAAATAGATTGTCTCACCCTGAAAACACAAAGCATGTTGGTGACTTCAGATGTATCAGTTGCTACTACAACAACTTAGACAGTGACTTCAAATGAAATGTATTGAACTTCCCAAAAAGAAAAGAAAAATTCAGAGAATTTTGATGTCTGTGATTGGCAAAATTTTGGAAGAACTTATTCAAACTTCTGATTTGTCATTTCAAGTTGATATCCACTGCACCACAACGCATATCCGGATAAGGGATACTCAGCCTGTATTTTCTTTCAGATTTGGTAGGATTAAAAAAAAAAACATTTGAAATCAACAATAAATTTTTTAATAATATTGGGTTGGCCAAAATAATTTTTGTTTATGAAGTAGATCCATATATCCCATGACTCAGAGTCGTAGGGGCACCACATGTAGTGCAGCTAGAGAAGAAGTGGCGTTTCTTTGGGCCTGACAGCCTGACAGAACCCAAACCTTTTCAGGCTGGTTTGAATTATGAGTGCGCCTTCTCCTAGACTTGTTTCCAACCAAGGCTACAGAACTAAATCTGTCCTATTATTTAACCCATAACTAGAGGGGAGAGATGGATTAGTACCTTTCCAAAGGGTATTTGTGCATATGTGAATGCAAGGAATTCAACTAGAATTTGAACTCAACTCCCTGATTTGTTGTTCTGAGTTGATATCCACTGCACCACAACGCATATCCGGATAAAGGATACTCAACCAGTATTTTCTTTCAGATTTGGTAGGATTAAAAAAAAAAACATTTGAAATCAACAATAAATTTTTTAATAATATTGGGTTGGCCAAAATAATTTTTGTTTATTAAGTAGATCCATATATCCCATGACTCAGAGTCGTAGGGGCACCACATGTAGTGCAGCTAGAGAAGAAGTGGCGTTTCTTTGGGCCTGACAGCCTGACAGAACCCAAACCTTTTCAGGCTGGTTTGAATTATGAGTGCGCCTTCTCCTAGACTTGTTTCCAACCAAGGCTACAGAACTAAATCTGTCCTATTATTTAACCCATAACTAGAGGGGAGAGACGGATTAGTACCTTTCCAAAGGGTATTTGTGCATATGTGAATGCAAGGAATTCAACTAGAATTTGAACTCAACTCCCTGATTTGTTGTTCTGAGTTGATATCCACTGCACCACAACGCATATCCGGATAAGGGATACTCAACCAGTATTTTCTTTCAGATTTGGTAGGATTAAAAAAAAAAAAAACATTTGAAATCAACAATAAATTTTTTAATAATATTGGGTTGGCCAAAATAATTTTTGCTTATTAAGTAGATCCATATATCCTGTGATTGAGTTGTAGGGGCACCACATGTACTGCAGCTAGAGTAGAAGTGGCATTTCTTTGGGCCTGACAGCCTGACAGAACCCAAACATTTTCAGGCTGGTTTGAATTCAGAGTCTTCCTTCTCCTAGACTGTTTTCCACCCAAGGCTATAAAAGCCAGTCTATTTTGCTATTTTACTCACAGCTTGGGGTAGAAATAGATTCATACCTTTTCTAAGGGTATTTGCATATAAGGGAATCTAATAAATCTGACTGGAATTTGAACTCTGCTCAGAGTTCAAATTAAGTCAGTCAGTTAAGTTGCATACATGATACACGCTTGGGCGATCATGTCTCGAAAGAGACATGACTGACTGGGCTGAAGATTATCCCACAGTAGCTTCCCATTACTTTCTGTGGTAGACTGGTTGCCAGCCACGGCTATAGAACCCAATCTGTCCTGTTATTTAACTCATAACTGGAGGGAAGAGATGGATCAATACCTTTCCCAAGGGTATTTGTGCATAAGTGAATGCAAGAAATTCTATTGGAATTTGAACTCAGCTCCCTGATTTGTCATTCTGAGCCAATATCTACTGCACCACAACACATCTCAGATTCCTCAATTTGAGTTGTTATCCATTGCTCTACCAAGCTTCCATTAAATAGAAAATTTACCTAATAAACAGTACAAACTTTTTGTCCAAGCCAATATATAGGTGTTTGTTTTTGTAAACGAGGTATCATATGCAGAGTTACTTTAGAAATAAATAAACATGAAATAAGATTTAATTTTAACTGCCACTGTAATCTGTATCAGTTGAGTAGGTTTGATTTTCAAGGTTAAATTATAAACATGATGACAATTGGCGGCAATATTCAGTAGGGAGAGAGAAGTAGTGGTTGAATGCGGTGATAGATAAATGTCAAGAAGTGCAGGATAGGTAGTGATGAGAAAGAGATCATTAAGAGAGATTTGTTAAGCTTATTACCTTCCACATCCAAATTGATTTTCAGCAGGACTGTGTCCCTGAAGTCAGCCAAAATCAGTTGTCGTAAGGAGATTGTTACGTCCTCAGGTGGACAGTCCTGAAAGATATTTAAAATGAGAGACAACTTAGAATATGGAATCGGTCCAAGCTTTGTGTAGACAGATATGATTAATCTGCATAGCTTTGCCAATTCAATAACTGAAGAAAGAAAAAAAGTGAATAAAAATGCATCATGTGTACATGTATGTGGAGCCAATCAGAAAGAGGACTGATATAGATACTGGTTTCAGACTTAATCAAAAATAAATATTTGATTTCTTGGATTGAAATTACATTTTTTTTTTCATTTGGAAATCAGTTATTTCCATGACCTAATTTTGAATCTTTTGGTATCTTCAAGTGATTTACAATAATTGATTTCAAACATTCGAACAGGGTTTTTTTTATGAACACACGGCTAGAATTTTCAAACTGAAACATTTTCAAAATTAGGGAGCTTTCATTTAGTAATTTTATTCTTTTTGGGTACAACGTAATAGGCAATTTTTCCTCCTGGCATAATTTGCATACTTTACCACCATTGTATGGTTTGGCTATTTTTACTATGTTCCAAGTTATATTGGGGTCTTTTCCATCTTTCAATTTCCACACATGGAAATTAAAATTTTAAACTGGTACAATACTTAAACTGGAAAACCTCAAATATTGTAGCCTAGCCATGTGTGGAAATTAAAATCAGAAATTATGTCCAAATGCAATCGTACCCATAAATACCCACTAGGATCATACAAGTATGGATGAAAGTGTTCTAAGACATTTAAAAAATCTCCTCCCTAATTTAAACAAATTTTTGGTTGCTTAAAAATTCCAATCATGTGTTTGTAAAAAATCCCTGTTCAAGTGTTTGAAAAAATTGTAAGATCAGTTATTGTAAATCACCTGAAGATACTGAAAGGCTAAGACCTAGGTTATGGAAATAACTAATTTCCAAATGAAAAATATTCAAAAGCTCTACAATTGCATTGAACACTTTTTAATACAACTGTGTATTGGTCTAATTTAATTATGATCAAAAACTAACTATATATATATATATATATATATAAAGAATGTTGTGAAAACACCCTGTGCTGACCTGACCACACAAAGGTGAAGACATCAGAACCCCCACTAGACAGACACACATTACCATCTAATCACCACTTAGCTACACAAGCTTACATATATAGAGTTATCTAGGGTATTAATGAATGTGATACATAACCGACCAATGAGAACTGACATAAACAAAATTGAAAAATAACATTTTTTTTTCCACTTTGTTTTGTAATAATCTATGCTGAAACTATAATGAAAATCAAACATTAGACTGATATACATTTCCATTTGTTCTTTATTCATCACGCACATTTTATATATATATATATATATATATATATATATATAACATCACACATTGTCTGCAAGTGCTAATAAAATAATGCTTGATGTACTATTTTGTTAGCCAGCCATTTATGCATGATGTAACTGATATTAATAAATATACACATTTTCATCATATTTAGTGAATTGAGGCAGCAGATAATTTTCTAAACATATACTCTTAAATATAAGAGAAAATGAATGTCTATTATGTTTAATCATGAGCCATTCTAAACATCATATTTTGGCTTTAATTTCAGGTGAAAATAAAAATTATCCAAATGTTGGAGAATTTTTGTCTTAATTTTCACCTGAAATTAAGGCCAAAATACGATGGTTAGAATGGCTCATAATTGAACATAATAGACATTCATTTTCTCTTATATTTAACAGTATATGTTAGAAAATATATATATATGTGGCCTGACGATTGCACATAAGCATAAAACAGATTGTGGACTTAGGTGTTTACCTCAATGTCCACTTTTATATTTACATCCACCCTATTGCCATTATTGAGTATTTTAATACATAAATATAGCATAACAAAGCTAGTTTATATACATAAGTTTCCTTAAAGACAACTGATAAGGTTTTGGGATTAAGGTTTTTATCTAATTCTTCTTGTTTGTATAAGCATTTTCTTTTCTGGACAAAGTATGTAAAAACTGTTAAAATCTAAACTTATTTATAAATGGAACTCTGTGTGTGTGTGTGTGTGTGTGTGTGTGTGTGTATCTCTCCATTGCCTACAGACTCCGAAACGGCTGAACCAATTTTTTTTTAAATGTTACACAATTGTACTATAAGTGTCTGCGAGTGTTCTTAGCTAGGTTTTGTGTCAAGGTACCCCTGATAAATATCAAAAATAGATAATCGAAAAAATCAAGTCATAGAAGGAGTGGTCCTATTTTAATCAAATTTGATACACTCATAGACAAAGACATAAGAAACGATATTCAAAAGTTTCAAGGTTTCAGTTCTTACAATAGTGCAGAAAATTAATAATATATATAAAAGGCAACATGTTTGCATCTGTTTACCTGCCTGTATATCTGTATTTTTTTCAGCCCTTTTATTTTAGTTTTTGCTTTGGGTTTGGCTCTAAGTAGGTATGATTGTAGTTCTTAGTCTCAGCCATGATACCATTTACTCAGAGGACTTATTTAGCCTTCAAAATTCAGTTTACGACGAAAAAAACATATTTGATATCGATACCAGGAAACCAAAATTTGACTTACATCCAATCATTTTTCTTTCAGTCTCCGGTTTTGCTTTAACTGGAAACAACTATTGCTTTTTAGTCTTTCGTGTCAACGTCCAAAGAGTCTGAGCTCCAGGACCATGGATTAGTTTTAAAGCTTTCATTACACTCGAGCAACGCCGGGCTATATTGCTCGTACTCTATATATCTGAATGCTTTAATTTATTCTATTAGCCATTATATATATATATATATACACACACTTTCAGTTTATAATAATAAAGCATTAATGATAATGGCTAACAGAACAGCTGACATATTCCGTTTATGGTATCCTCAGCATCTTTTTGTAGAACCACATTTCTGCTGCTTCAAGTCTGTTCTTTGAGGAAATTGTTCAGCATTCACTGCCATACAAGAGGACAGATTATGTAACAGTTCAGTGCTCTTTTACTTTGGTTCTAACAAAATTTTTCTTTTAATACTCTGCTTAGCTTTTGGACTGAATCTTTGGCTATCCCAATTTGTTTGTCCTCTGTTAGAATGCTTCCTAGATATTTAAATATTTTGTGTTTGGCTGATTCTGGTATCTCCGATTTGCAATTTAGGCTCATTCTTCTTCCAACTTTTCTTCAATATCTTCTGTAGGAGTTTTTGTAGTTTTCTTTCCATGTCTGCTACAAACACTGTGTCATCTGCATATCTTGTGTTAAGATTGTGGCCACCAATACTGAATCCTGGTAGGACATGTAATTCTCTCAGAATTGTGCCTGGAAATTAAATAAGTTTTTATTTCCTGTTTCCTCATTTTGTTTTGGATGATATTGCTTGCTTCTTATCCGTATTGCTGAGGGTCAGGAACCATTGAAAATAGCACCAATGCTCTTCATTGTTCAATATGTGCAGTATTCATTCAGGACATAGGCAATCCTTGGCCTTGATAATTTCTTTTCCTTTTTAAATTTCATCTTTTACTTTGTAAATTTTGTTTTTGCCATCTGTCCTAATCCCTGTTATGCACATGCTTGTTAGGTAGGTTATGGGCTGCTTTCTTCTGTCCCTATTGTCTTCAATATGTCCTGTCAGTGTCAAATTTTCTAAGCCTTCTTTCCTCGTTATGTACCATAAAAATTTCAACTGTCCCTTTTTGATGTTAAGTATAAGTATTCTTTTTATTTCCATTTTCTCTAAAATGCCGTCATTGCTCACATATTCAGTTCATGGTATTCTTAACATCCTTACATAGAACAACTTTTCTTTTGCTTCAAGTCTCTTCTTTATCTGTGAAAGAGATTGTCCGGCAATTTTTTTTATTTTTTTTATTTTAAAAGATTTTCCTGTTTCTTAATACTTTGCTTAGATTTTAAATTGTATCTTTCACTATCACAATGTGCCTTTGAATTATGCAGACACACTTTCCATTTTTTTTTGTTTTTTTTTTTGATAATTGTTTCAACCCAAGCAAGGCAGTACTGCCACTGGTGCACAGGGAGTTACAAAGAGAGGATAGAGAAGACAAAAGAAAACAGTACAGGTGATGTTATAGGAAGGGTCAGATAGAGGTGGGAGTCAAGTAGACTAAAGATCAATTAACGTTACATTTAAACTTTTAAAGATTTTAGCTGTCAGAGAAGGAAGCAGAGTTCCACAGGCGGGAAGTGCAAAGAAAGAAATTGCTGGAGTAGAATTGGTGTCCTATGTTAAAATATCCCTCAATATTAAAATTTTTTACTTTGGCTCCTCCAATTTATAATTTGCCTGTTAGGCTCTTTAACCATATATTTTGTCTTCTTGCAATTGATATTTCTTTCAGTGCCTTTTGTAGATGTTCTTGTATTTTCCTTTCTTGTCTGCTACCAACACTATCATTTGCATATTTAATATTAAGATTTGGGCTACCAATAATGAATCTTTAATTCTCTCAGAATCATCTCACTGTATCGGTCAAATAAATCCAGTGAGAAGACGCTTTCTTGTTTTACACCTTTCTATTTGTGTATATTTATTGAATTCATTAAAAACAAAAACTTTAAAAAAAATATTAAAGCTATGTCCCTTCAGGATGTTGGTGATCATAGCTCTCCACATATTCCTTTTCTTTATCATCTGGAAATCATCCTAATTTCTTGCAAAAGATAGCAGAGCGGTTTTCTGTTGCCTTCCTCCATGAGTTTTGAATTCAAAGTAATCCTTCTTCAAGACTGGTCACCACCCAACACTAGAAAGTTTCTTGCAATTTAACCCATAGCTGAGGATAGGAAATTCATGCCTTTGTTAGTGTGAAAGGTAACATAGCAGACTAGGCCAGAATTTGAATGCAATTTACTAATTTAACATTCTGCACCAGTACTTGTTACCAGCACATCCCACTATAAAGAATGGTGGTGTAAAACTGAACACTTTATTCCAAGCACCTCAGAGTTTCAAATAGGCAAGCCAGAACGATTATTTATTTTTTTTCTCTTAAGTGAAAAAATCAACCCATGTCATCCTCACTTCAACCACCTTTTTAAATATTTAGGGAATTTCCTCCTACCCCAGAATTCTGTCTGCAAATATTCTTGGACAAAATGTTCCATCTTCTCACTAAAATTTATAACAAAATTTTAAGAAAAAAATATTCCAATCATTCTATCTTTTTGAAACTTAATGCTAAGAAAATATGATGTGGTTACCATTGCAAAAACAAAAATTAAAACATCTGCTTCATAGCTTAAAAGTTTGACAATATGTTAGAATTGCTTCAGACTTGAACATTTTCCTATTCTGAAGAAACAGAATGACCATTCTTTGAGTAGATCTTTATTATGCATCCACCGATTGACATCAATAACTAATTTGTTTCTTCAGACTTCCAAGTTTATATTTCTGTGAGAACCTTCACTTATAAATGAAGCTCTGTTTGTTCTAAGGAAGGATTTGTTTTTTTATATTTTAAACTGAGATAATGAATGCAAGTTCATTCTTTGTATCAAAAAGCAGGAAGGAGATTTTATTTCTAATAGAAATTTTGAATAAGTACTCTTTCAATTAGGCTTTGACACAAGCAATTCTTTACTTTTTTTTTCCCTACCCACCCTTTTTTTTTAATCATTTCACCCCAAGCAAGGCATTCCACTGCCACTATAGCGCAGGGGATTACAGAGGGGAAGGTGGTGAGAGAGTGATTAGATATAGGAAATGTCAGAAGGAGGGTGATAGACGAGTAAGGAGGTACATAGGAAGAGTGAATTTTTAGGCCCAGTCTGTGTTTTGAACACAAAAATTTTTAGTAGTGGGGGGGAAAAGAATATCCTTGTAGAACAGGGTGCAGAACAAATATATTCTAAATAATGTTAAGACATTCATGGCAATAAGGTCTTCATCTAGCTGATGTATTACCATCATGTGGAAATTATTTCTAGAATATGGTCCTACAGAGGGATGCTGGGGATGCCATAGACTGAACATGTGAGTAATGACAAGGTTTTGGAGAGGATGCAAATGAAAAGGATCGTTATACTTAACATCAGGAAGAGACAGCCGAAGTTTCTGGGACACATAATGTGGAAGGAGGGCTTGGAGAATCTAATACTCATGGGACGGATTGAGGGAAAGAGGGAAGCAGAGTATAACATACTTGATAAGCTTGAGCAAAGGAATGGGAGAACAGGGTTTGGGAGAAGTAATAAAAAGCAAAAAAAAATAGAGAAAAAGAGAGACAGGGGTAAGCAATGGGTGACAGATTTGATGGGCTTGAGCAAGTGGATGGCCAAGCAGGGTTTGGGAGAGATACCAAGAGAAAAAAATGTTAAGAGTAACAAGCGATAGAGGTAAGTGGAGGGCCATGATCACCTACGTCCTGAAGAAACACAACACATAAGAAGTATTTCTGCCCCACTCTATATTATTAGGTCAACAACACCTGGGATGATTTTCAGAAATTAACTGCTATGGCAATACACAGTACAAATATATATATATATATATATATATATATATATAAAGGATTTTAAAGAGGCATAAGTTATTTAGAGCAACAAAAGACAGGAATATGTAGAAAGCCACAATTAGTTATATCCTAAAAATACATGGCACAAGCAACTGGTATTTTTTTTGTACAATTATGTTCACCAAGTCCAAGGATCGAACTCATTACCACTAGAAGATAATGTGGTGTAGTTGATATAGTAGTTGGTTATACATGTGTTAGTATCATCTAGTAGTCAGGAGTTCAATCCTTGTACTTGGTAGTGAAAAACCAAATTCCAACATGAAAGAACAATAATTGATTTCACAGGATATTTCGCAATAATCAACGAGATAATCCACATCAGCCTATCTATGGACACTTGATGATGACCAGAGGGTACTTGATCGAAATGTTGTTTATTATAAGATTAAAATTTTGAAATAATTCCAGGATTACTGAAAATTAGTAATCTCAGAAATAAATACAAATTAAGAATTTTTTTTTTTGGTGATAATTATTTAGTGGTGCAAGTCTTACTAATTAACCCAAAGTAGGGTGGGGGAGAAGAGGTGGATTCATACTTTTTCTCAAAGGCATTTGTGCATAAGTGAATATAATGAAATGAACTGGAACTCAACTTTCCAGTTAATAATTCCAAGCCATTATCCATTATACCAGCCACACATATTAAAGCTTACAGCATTTGGTATTCCCAAGTTGTAACCCATCTAGGTTATGACTAGGCTCAACATTGTTTAATTTTGGTGGTCAATGAGCAACCCATGTTTCAACATGATATGGCTGTAAGCATTTTGAAATAGAAATCTTATCAGATCATCTTTAAGTGAAAAAGGATATATCTGGGTAGTGAAAGAAATTAATATATTTAAGTATTTCTCTATATTATTAAACATTAGTGTAGTGTAAATGGTCATGGTCAGTGGTGATTCTAAGGGCAGGAACAGAAGGGGCCAAGCCCCCACCCCAAATTTGGCCGGCCCCTTGGTTGTTCCCACCTTATAAGCTTCAAAAATTTATAAAATAGACCAGTCTCAGATTTTGATAAGATTTGATCTTGAGGACTTTTCCTTCTTCAGAATTTATTGATGTTAGTACTAACCCCTTGATTTTCTTTTGAAATTAGCCTCTCTTGTGTTCCAACAACTTGAGAGTGGAAAAGAGGGCAAGAATAGATTAGAACTTCACTACTATGAGTGAAAAGTTATTCCGTTTAATTTAATGAAGTAACATACTCAAACTTGTTCCTAAGTTGTTTATATAATAGCTGTGTAGTATGAAAATGAAGACGCTGCTTGGGTTTTACACCTTCCTCTTCAGAAAAATCTCAAACCTTAAGTGCCCCCATTTTCAGAGTTCCACATTTTCCACTGGCCATGGTTAAGTGTAATTAGCAAAAATGCTCAACAAGCTGAATTGACAAAGTTTTCAATAAACGTAAGAAAAGGAAGAAAAAGGGAAAAATAATGTTAAGCAAACAATATATATGTAAGTCAAAAGCAGGCACAGCAAAAGTAATAAGACAAAAATTTCACAAACTAAGAATTGTGTTTGCATGTTAAAAGGATACAGTCAACTAGTTATAGAGACTGAAAATTGTCCATTTTTATTAGTTAGGAAGAAATCCCAGGATGCATATTAGTCTATAAATTTGGGGATGGGAATGTTTTCAGCAGTAATTTCTACCAAATTAGAACTGATTTTTAGGTTAAATCATAGATATTTTCTGTTTTGTAAAATCAGTTGTAATGACAAATACAGTCCTAATTATAAAATCATAATTGGTAGTTAAGAATGAAATTGAAGTACATTGTAATGACAATTACAATGAAATTGAAATAATGACAATTACAGTCCTATTATAAAATCATAATTGGTAGTTAAGAATGAAATTGAAGTACATTGTAATGACAATTACAATGAAATTGAAGTACATTGTAATGACAATTACAGTCCTAATTATAAAATCATAATTGAGCAGTTAGAATGAAATTGAAGTACATTGTAATGACAATTACAATGAAATTGAAAGATACATTGTAATGACAATTACAGTCCTAATTATAAAATCATAATTGGTAGTTAAGAATGAAATTGAAGTACATTGTAATGACAATTACAATTGAAGTACATTGTAATGACAATTACAGTCCTAATTATAAAATCATAATTGGTAGTTAAGAATGAAATTGAAGTACATTGTAATGACAATTACAATGAAATTGAAAGATACATTGTAATGACAATTACAGTCCTAATTATAAAATCATAATTGGTAGTTAAGAATGAAATTGAAGTACATTGTAATGACAATTACAATGAAATTGAAGTACATTGTAATGACAATTACAATGAAATTGAAGTACATTGTAATGACAATTACAATGAAATTGAAATTACATTGTAATGACAATTACAGTCCTAACTATAAAATCATAATTGGTAGTTAAGAATGAAATTGAAGTACATTGTAATGACAATTACAATGAAATTGAAGTACATTGTAATGACAATTACAATGAGAAATTGAAATACATTGTAATGACAATTACAGTCCTAACTATAAAATCATAGTGGTAGTTAAGAATGAAATTGAAGTACATTGTAATGACAATTACAATGAAATTGAAGTACATTGTAATGACAATTACAATGAAATTGAAGTACATTGTAATGACAATTACAATGAAATTAAAATTACATTGTAATGACAATTACAGTCCTAATTATAAAATCATAATTGGTAGTTAAGAATGAAATTGAAGTACATTGTAATGACAATTACAATGAAATTGAAGTACATTGTAATGACAATTACAATGGTAAATACATTGTAATGACAATTACAATGAAATTGAAAATCACATTGTAATGACAATTACAATAGAAATTGAAATACATTACAATGACAATTACAATTCTAACTATAAAATCATAATTGGTAGTTAAGAATGAAATTGGTAATGACAATTACAATGAAATTGAAATACATTTAATGACAATTACAATGAGAAATTGAAAGTACATTGTAATGACAATTACAATGAAATTAGTATTGTAATGACAATTACAATGAAATTGAAAGATACATTGTAATGACAATTACAATGAAATTGAAAGTACATTGTAATGACAATTACAATGAAATTGAAATACATTGTAATGACAATTACAGTCCTAACTATAAAATCATAATTTAAGAATGAAATTGAAGTACATTGTAATGACAATTACAATGAAATTGAAGTACATTGTAATGACAATTACTATGAAATTGAAGTACATTGTAATGACAATTACAGTCCTAACTATAAAATCATAATTGGTAGTTAAGAATGAAATTGAAGTACACGAACATAACTTCTTTTTTTTTTTATGCACAGCAATGGCAGTGTACACAGTCGATTAAAAAAATAAAAAAGTTCTTTTACATGACAATGCAAGTTTGCATACTTGCAGAATAATGCATGTAAAAAGATTTTTGGAACACAATTAATCTCTTCTGCTTTACGCTCTATATTAACTTGATCTTGTGCCAACCAAATGTTTTTTTCATTTGCTACAAAACGTTTTGATAGAGAAAACTTTCTTTAATCAAAATCAGGTTGATGAAAAGAGTTTGCTGAAAACATTTTCACATCAAAATCTGAAGAATTTTATTTGCAAAATATTGAAGAGCTGTCTGATAAGTGGTAATAAGTCATTGCAATTAACGGTGAATTTATAATTGAATAAAATGCAATTGCACTTTATTTTTTTAAAGAATAAAATTTATAAATGAAACTAAAAATAGTAACAAATGTATAACCCTAATCTGTGGCAGCTAAGATTACCTTTCGAGGACACTAACCTATCTTTGGTTTTGCAAACTGTAGCAGCATATACGTACACACTGGATTAAAAGGTAAAAATGTCATTCTCCTTTCTGATAACACAAGGCCACATACAGCAAAAATAACCATGTAAAACTTTTCAAACTCACTTGGTCTGTTCATTATATTAATCTGCACCAATCAATTATTACACTTTTTTGAACATTGCAATACACCTTGATAGGGAAAACTTTCTCTAATAAAAACCAGATTTAAGAATTTGTTGAAAATATTTTACATCAAAACTTGAGGAATTTTACTCAAAATTTATCAAAGAGCTGCCTGACACATAACAATTCATTGCAAATAATGGTGAATATATAATTAAATAAAATGGAACTGTACTTTATAAAATAAAATAAAATTTATAAACAAAACCAAAAATTAATTATGTAAACCTAATAAAAGAAGCCAACTGCATGTATGCTAGATAAGAACAACAAAAAGTACGAGTTCTTACTTGGAAAGGATACAGGATGGCTTGTAATGTCAATAAAATTTCTTTGAAAAAGTAATCCCATGTTTCTGATAGTTTATCAAGTAATGCAGCACCTGAAATATAGATGACAAATATTAAAACTCTGAAAATAAAAATGTTTAATGGAACTCACCAACACTATTTATGTATAAGAAACTTAAGACCAGATCAGATCTTAAGGCCAACATGCTACTTATATGATACAAAAATGCATTAGAATGATGAAAGATGCCTGTCAAAAACTAAGCAGAGTATTAATACATAAGAAAATGGAAGGAAACAAATGTTGAACAATTTCCACAATTTTTTTTTCTAACAGTGAAGTTCACCTTGTATAAATCCTGGGAGCCACTCAAGGTGTAGGTTTACAAAGTAACAGGCACAATTCATGCAGATGTGTGAGGAAAATAATGGTTAACCTGAGACTTAAACTGGTTAAGATTTTAGTGACTTGGAAAGCATCCTCTTTGGAGTCAGTCTCTACAGAGCAAGTGGGACTTACTTCTTACCAGTGGAATAGGGTTGAAGAAGAGACTCAAAATAACAGAGATGCAATTCTACAGACGGATGCTGAGAACACTGAGGGCAGAAAATAAAAATGATAACTAGAAAGACACACCTATTCAGAATAATAAAAAATTAATTTCAGCGACACATTATAAGGAAGGATGACTTGGAAAATTTAATACACACAGGTTACACTGAGGGAACTAGAGTCAGTGTGAAACAGCTAACAACTTTAATGAGTGTGTGAATGGATAAAAGAAAAAGTAAATGGTAAAGAGTCAAATATTGCTTTGAGCTATAAGGGACAAAAAGTTGTAGAGAGCCATGACCACCAACATCCTGAATAGCCACAGCACATAAAGGATGAAATGGCTTTTCAAGGTCCCACCCATTTACAGTTAAATCAACCAAATGCAACCAACAATTCTACTCCAGCAGTTTTTCTCGCACTTCCTGCCTGTGGAACTCCCTTCCATATACTTGCTTTCCTGACGGCTACAACCTCCAGGAATTTAAATGCAATGTCAATTCCCATCTCTTCTTTATTTGACTCCAGTCCTTTCTACATCACCCCTTATATCTTGTTCTTTTCCTTTCTCTCTACCTTCGCAAATGTCTTCACACCTGTGTTTCCACCTTCTCTTGCCCTTTCTCTGACACCCACTGTAACTGGTTCATTTTTCTCTTCACTCTTCTTCTGACTAAACTTTACTGACGGCTACAACCTCCAGAAATTTAAATGCAAAGTTAATACTCATCTACTAACCACTGGCCTCTAGCTCTCTCCCCTCCCCCGTATAACCTTCCCTTTCTCTCCACCTATGTATCTGTCATCGCACCTTCTTTCTCAGCTTTCTATTGTTCCTTTCTAACTAGCTTGTACTCCTCACTCTTTTCTAATTAATCTTTTTACATTTATGTAACCCCCTGCACATCAGTGGCGTTTCTGCCTTGCTCGGGGTGAAATGATTAAACCCCCCCCCCCCAAAAAAAAAAAACCATTACTCTTATGTAGCCTCCTGCGCATTAGTGGTGGTACCGTTTTGCTGGAGTGGGGGGGTGAAATTATTAAAAAAAAAAATTTCTTGCTCAAACCAGAACTGATATTTGTAAAAGCTGTTTGAATATCTAACCTAAAATTGAAGTTAGAGTTTACTCTTATTTCATATGACTCAGTGTATCATTGTGAAAGAGGAGAGTAATTTTGATTTGGATTATAGTAACACTCATCTGTGTCTGAGATTCAGATGGAGATATACTGTGATAAAGTTCATTGTGATAAAAGAGTTCAGGGCAAGCAGGTATCATTTAAGAGAAATGTGCATATGATCCTTTATTTCGAGAGGCATCAAATAATTATCAAGAACATAATGATCACTATACAAAAGAAACAGAGTACATTTTAAATATCTTCCTGAAAACAAATTTTCTTACAATTTGAAGATTTAAGTTGTTTTTGGTATTTGCAAACTTACACTAAAAAGGAGAATAAAAAATTGTCTTGTCTAGTTTTTGTTGGTGTCATTTGAAGTTGAGTGTCAGAAACAAAAACAGGCAAGATATGGCAAAAACTTGTTTGAATTTGATGTTTTAGGACCCCTAAATCTCCAGGTCATTTTTTTTTTAAAGAATGCCAAGTTAGATCTGCCTGTTTCTTATAAATTTATTTAAAACAAAGTTTCAATGATTTCCCTAATAAACAAAAGCCAGAAAAATCAGCTATTCAGAATTGATTATTTGAAAACTGCTGTGGAGTACTTTTTGCACTGAAGGTTGTAATCGTGCTATGTCGGCTGCTAATTGACTTAACACACCCAAAATGTTAGGAACTTAGTAATCTTCCACTGAAACTGACTCCTTAGTATTCAGCTAACTGCTGACTAATATCAACTGCTTATTAGTTCTACTGAACTCCAATAGAACTGTAAGGAACTCCTCCAGAACTCCCTAAGAACTCCTCCAGAACTCCTCCCATTAACTTCCTGTTAACTCTTATTAATATAGAAGGGAGAATCCATTATCTGAGGAATAGGTGTGTTTCCCCATAACAAAAACAAAATCATTAAACATGAGTTTTGCTTAACTTCAAACAATCATAACATGACAAATAGTTTGAGTTTGGACAAAGATCAGTTCTGAAATTCTGAGACTGTCTATTTTAAGACTACATATAGCACATATCATTCAGGAAATGTTCATAATTTGTCAAATACTTGGAGTTCAGACAAAGTTAGACCAGTTCTGAAATTCTGAGGCTGTATATCGTTTGACTAGATATCACTTGAGAAATGTTCCAAAAATACCAAATGTCTGTTTGCCAGCTCTCTGTGCACGGCAGAAACAGTCATGAAAGGTATACTACATACTGATAATTATGAACTAGCTTTTCAGGAACATTTATTACTAATTAGATTTTATCTTAAAACATCTCTATGTAATTATTGGCATACTTTTTGCTTTTATCTAGTTTCATTACACGGAAAAAAACAATTATTTTGGGTTGATCTACAAAGAGATCATTTTACAGAATTTTCTTTTAACTGGTAGGAAAACTAGAATGCATGTGGTGCTCTGCAAGACTTGATTACATTATTAACGTGTAGTGAGTAAAGGCTATTTGAGTAGACAGATAAATTTGCTTTTTGTTGGCAGGTTTCCCAAGAGAAAACCAATTGCTTTTCTTTCTTTCTTCTTGTTTAGGCTAATGAGATAAAATGTCTTGAGGTAAAATGTCTTAACATAAGAGTTAATTAAATGTGTAGTCAGCAAAATGATTCAGAAGTCAAAATTAGATACCTGAAATTTAAAAGCCAAGTACAAAGCCTCAATTCAATTTCCAAAAAAGTAAATAATAAAAAGAACACTTCAAAGCAAACTCAAAGACAAAAGTTACATGAATCAAAAGTAGGTACCGCCAAAGATTCACTAAAAAAATGAGCATACCTGATGAAAAAAATGCTCCAAACTTTTATTTTTAAAAAAATGCCCCAAAGTTTTATTGCCAAGATCTGTTATTATTATAAAAGAAAGACTAAAAGATTTTTAGAATATTAAAATAAATTCTTCAGTCCTTTTTAAAACATTCAGAATTTTGTTTAAAAATTTTGTTTTTCCTACATCAACAGGGGACCATAAATTAATACAGAAAATTGAAAGGTCTGATTGCAGTGAAAAAACATTGAATTAGGAATTATTGCAAAAATCAGATAATTGTCAGAAAAAAAAAAGAAAAATTAAAAAAATGTTGTCAGTTTAAATAGTCTTTGATGGAGCAGGCATTTTGTCTTAGTCAAATTTACTGTACAATGAAGAATAACTTTAAAAAATACAGAAATTATCACCTTTTAAACTTTTTAGGGATTCACGCAGTATCACCATGCCTTTCTTGAGCAGTTGGTCCTAGAAATAAAATGAAAAATAATGTTTTGAAAATGCAAATAAAATGTTGTACATATGCTTTCAAATCAAACTCTGCCAAAACTAACTCTACAATCAAATAATTACTTTTATATACATTGATCTATTAATAGTATAATAGTTTTATGTAGAGAGAAACTGGATAAATGATTATACTGATAATAAATTACTTTTTATCATCTAAATAATCCTGGAAAAGTGGAAAAAATGAGAGCTTTTAATTGATAAAAAAGAAATATTTTACCTGGAGAGCATGACTCTAGAGAACCTACAGCTTGTTAATAAAGACAAATTGTATGAATGGTTAAAATGTATTTTTTAAGATATTTTAAAGAAAAAAAAAAGGAATATTTTAAAAAAATATAATGCTTTCATTGACAGAATTAATCAAGTTTAAAAAAAAAAAACACTGATAATTTTTCTAGTTGATTCAATTTGCTTTTATAGGTGCCTTGATGTTGGGCAATGGTTAGCAGGTGAGCCTGGCTGATCATTTTGACAAAATAGGGTGGATAAACTCACTATTTTAATAAAATTAAAATAGATACCTGTGCCTAGAGGGATAATTTCACTGTCTGGCAACAACTGAGAAAAATACAAACCAAAATGTGTGAAATGAGAGGATTTGAAGTCAGTTTTAAGATTCCTCTTGCACTTACACTAAATATATTAGGTTGGCCAGAAAGTCCTGACTCATTTAGTAAGTGGAATGAAAACAACAAAATTTTATGGAGCAACACCAAGATTTATTCTTCATAATAAAATCCATCATTCTTGATGATATTCTGCCATCAATAAGTTAGTATCTGAATCTCTCCTAGATTCCAGTCCATTGACCTTGAATAAATAAATTGTAAACATGTTTTCTTCAATTCATCAAAAGTGTCAAATCACTGGTTGCAGAGGAAGTGTGCTATTGAGTGTAATAGGTCAAGGTCACTTGGACCATCATCAGGACTGAATGGGGAATGTGGAAGAATCTCAACACCATCTGTTTGAACTCATCCCTAGTCAACTTGGCAGTGTGTAGTCTCACATTGTCATGCTGAAACAAAGCCTAACCTTAACTGACTAAAGCAAGATACTCTTAGTTTGTTTTACACGTGGTCTAGCTGCTCTCAGTACAGTTTAGTGTTGATGCCGCAACTGTGTGGAACAAGTTTGATATACAGTAATCCTTGGAAATTCTACCAGAGATCAAGATTTTTTTGTTTTCTTTCCATTTCCTAATTGAGTTAAGATTTTCTAACCAATCCAGTAATACAAAGATAGTCTGAAAAGTTCACAGGCTGACTATGAAGGAGTGATGCTAGAGCTGTGAAACCTTGCATACATTAATTTCAATTCTTCTTATTAAAAGCTGCACTGTTTATTTTTAGATAAGTATCTGATTGTTCACATAAGACTTTAAAAGTAACAGGGTCAAACGAACAAGCTGAATAATTCATGAGTACTCTTAAGAGAGCTTTGAAAAAAAAAAAAAGAAAAAACATGTATGCACAGGAATTCCTTTTTTTCAAATTGATAACAGAGGTCTGTGATCTGTCTGCAACTTAAAACTCTTTCCATGTAAAGATTTGTAAATTTTTTTGCTGCAAATATTACTAATAATGCATCTTTTTCAATTTGGCTGTAGTTTCTTCTGTTGATAGTAGCAAATGTGAATAATGTGCAATGATTTTCATACTACCATCATCATATTTATGTAAAATTACTACTCCTATACTATAATCACTAGCATCTGAAGCCAATAAAATTTCTGCACTTGGATTGTAGTGTGCTAACAATTTATTTATTTAAAGCCAGTGAACTGGTATCTGGGACAGATTCAGACACTGGCTAATAACTGGTAGAAGATTGTCGAGAACGATGGATTTTATTTTGAAGAACAAATGTTGGTGCTGCTCCATTAAATTTTGTTGTTTTCATTCTACTTCCTTAGGGAGTCAGGACTTCTGGCCAACCTAACATATTCAGTGTAAGTGGAAGTCAGTCAGTTAAGTGCCATATGTGATACACGCTTGGGCAATCATGTCTCAAAAGAGACATGACTGACTGGCAGAAGATTATCCCGCAGTAGTTTGCCATTGCTTTCTGTGGTAGACTGGTTGCCGACCAAGGCTATAGAACCCAATCTGTCCTGCTATTTAACCCATAACTGGAAGGAAGAGACGAATTAATACCTTTCCCAAGGGTATTTGCGCGTAAGTGAATACAATAGATTCAACTGGAATTCGAACTCGGCTCTCCGGTTTCTCGTTCTGAGCCGATATCCACTGGACCACAAGTGCAAGAGGAATCCTAAAACTGACTTCAAAGCTTCTCATCTTACATATTTTGGCTTGTATATTTTTTTCTTTAGGAGTTGTTGTGTTGAGGCTACCTAGAATTGTCTCCCCTACACTTTCGAACTGACCCTTTGTAAACTTACTCCCCTTTACATGAACTTACGGGACTTGGGAAAGAGGGCCAGCCATATTGAGGGACGGTGACGAACGGTCCAAGGTACCAGCTCTGTCGTAATAAAGCCCTTGTTCAATCCATCCCCATTTGGTTGTACATTTCTTTCATGGTAGCAGTCCATAGTTATGGCTTCAAATTACAAAAACCCGCCTACTTTCAATGAACAAAGCTATGAGGAATGGAAAAATGAACTACATATTTGGCAGTTAATAACAGACATAGACAAAAAGAAACAAGCTCTCGCCGTAACATTATCTCTCACCGGGAAAGCAAGAAAAGCCACACTAAACTGCAACAGGGATGAGTTGCTCCACGAAAATGGCACGGACACTCTCATATCTGCACTGGACGGATTATTCCTGCGCGAAACCATTGACACAGCGTACGAAGCATACAGAAACTTCCACGGATTCCGGAGACCAGAACACATGGCAATTTCTGAGTACATCATAGGATTCGACCAGAGGTATCAGAAGAGCACCAAATATAAAATGAGTCTGTAAATGATGGAGTTATGTCGAAAATGGACCCTACAGTTTTCTACTTGATCTCCAAGGCTGGTTACCTGATGGGCATACTAGCTTGCTATGTTGATGACTTCATCTGGTCAGGTGATCAGCAATTCAATAGCACCATAGATCAAATATGAAAGGCCTTCAACATAAGAAAAGAGGCCAGTGAGACCTTCAAATATTGTGGAATTGAACTCAGTTGTATCAATAACACAATACACTTGAACCAAGAAGACTACACCAAAGAAATATCACCAGTTGTTGTGGATTCTCTGAGAGCTATGTAAAATGACTCACAGAGAATGAAAGAAAATCATTGCGATCCAAGGTGGGACAGCTATTATGGCTGGCACAGAGTCGGCCAGACCTGCTGTTCGACACTTGTATGTTAGCAACAAGCATCAAATATGGCACCGTGCATGATCTACTACAGATAAACAAAATCATTGCCAGAGCCAAATCATCAAAGCTATCACTTAAATTCCAACCCCTTGGAAAAGACGAAGACCTGCACCTGATGGTATTTAGTGATGCTTCTATAGGCAACCTACCCGATGGTGGTAGTTAGGGTGGCTATATAATCCTACTTGTAGGTGAATCCGGTATATTTTCTCCGATTTGGTGGAGTTCAAAGAAGATCCGACGTATTGTGCATAGCACCCTAGCCACTGAAACCATCTCAATGTCTGAGGCAATTGACATGGCAATTTTTATCTCCACTCTATTTTCTGAACTTACCACAGGCAAACCTAATCCTAAAAAGCTTCCTATAATATGTGTCACTGACTGTAAGTCTCTCTTTGAGGCTGTAAAATCATCCAAATCAGTCCAAGAGAAAAGACTTAGAATTGAAATCAGTGGCATCAAGGAGCTGATGGCTGATGGACAGATAAAGGAATTTAAATGGTGCAAGGATAAAATGCAATTGGCCGACTGCCTCACTAAAAAAGGCACCTCACCTTTGCTCCTAAGAAGTGTACTACAGAAGGGCAGGATAAATATACAGGAACAATCTATCCTGTGATTTAATCCTCACAAACCCTATAATATCTCATTTCCCCTTCTTTCTCATCTTTCAATAAATAAAAAAATAAATAAATAAATAATAAAACAATGACGAGATTTGTTGAGGCTACCTAGAATTGTCTCCCCTACACTTTCGAACTGACCCTTTGTAAACTTACTCCCCTTTACGTGAACTTACGGGACTTGGGAAAGAGGGCCAGCCATATTGAGGGACGGTGACGAACAGTCCGAGGTACCAGCTCTGTCGTAATAAAGCCCTTGTTCAATCTATCCCCATTTGGTTGTACATTTCTTTCAGTTGCCAGAGAGTTAAATTACCCTTCTAAGCACAGGTATTCATTTTAATTTTATTAAAATAGTAAGGATATCCACTGTATTTTGTCAAAATGATCAGCCAGGCACACCTGCTAAGCATTGCCCAACACCATGTTAGCATTTTATTTTATTTTTTCAAATGCTTTCTGACACTTAGTCTATTTCTACTTTACACTGTTTTTAAGCAAATTGTTCAGTGGAGCTCTCAAATTCTGTATATTAGATATAGAAATTTTGTAATAGTTTGCTAGTCCAAGAAATACTTGTGAAGGAGGCATATTCATCATTGCACTTGCGCTTGCCCTTGATTGATCTGGTTGACAACTATTTTTGTCAATGATTTGTTCTTGGTACTTGATTTTAAGCAAAAACAACTTGCACTTTACTCAAAAAGTTTGAATCGGCACTATTTTTTCAAAAACTGTTTTCACATACATGATATGCTGTTCCTTAGATATACTTTTAATTAATATATCATCCAAATAAGCAACTGGGAAATCGCAATCTGCAAGCATGGTATCCATAGCTTGTTGAAATATAGCTGGAGCCATTTTTATATTAAAAGGAATTCAGTTGAACTTATACAATTTTTTGTGCATATTTATAGTTGTTAATCAAAATATTCTTTAAACTGTATTTGCAAATATGCCTCAGAAAAATCCAGCTTCAAAAAAGATTTTCTATTCTTTAATTTTGCAAAGATTTCCTCTGGACTTGGTAATGGGTAGTTATCTAATCTAATCTAAACTTATTTATAAATGGAACTTTGTGTGTGTGTGTGTTATATATATATATATATATATATACATATATAAAATCGATTTTCTGCACTATTGTAAGAACTGTAACCTTGAAACTTCTGAATATCGTTTCTTATGTCTTTGTCTATGAGTGTATCAAATTTGTTTAAAATTGGACCACTCCTTCTATAACCCGATTTTTTCGATTAGCGATATTTATTGGGGGTACCTTAACACAAAACCTAGCTAAGAACACTCACAGACGCTTATAGTACAACTGTGTACATTTTCAAGAAAATCGGTTCAGCCGTTTCGGAGTCTATAGGTAATGGACACACACACACACACACGCACAGACAAAGTTCCATTTATAAATAAGTAGATTTAGATTAGATAACCATGTAGAGCAGCCTGATTTGTTTTTGTGGATCCAGCCATTAGCATCTCATTGGGTAGTTTTTAGCAGATGATTGGAATGCCATTTCTGACCCCAATATAGATCGTATAAGGGAAAGATCATGTACAGACAACCCTGATGTGAAATTGGTTTGGAACTTTATCGACAGGTTTGATCTTATTGATAAGTATTACAACGAGAACCTCTGAAAGGTAGTGTGAACTTGGACTAATAGGGTTAGCTTGGTGTTCTAGATACATTGACTGAGTCCTAGTTAAGAGATTTGATGTAGGTTCTTATGTTGCCCAAGTTTCCCTTTGATAGTTTGCGCAGGGCCTGTGGTTAGAAATTGGTATTTATTCAAATCCAAGCTTAGGTTGCTTGCTGCTGATTATATTGCTAACACAATCTAGCTGGATTAGCAGCACAGGCAGTATGTGAAGTGAAGGTTGATTAGGCGATTAAATCCTGAGATAGTGTGGAAGTAGTCATAGCTAGGGCAGAGCTTACCTCCTTGAATATCAAGAAGGATCAAGCTTTAGTAGTTAGGGCTAGGCTTAAAAGAATGTCTTCTGAGGCAACAAACATGGCCAATGAATTGCATACAGTGGAGGCCTTAAATGCATCCAGGCGACATAACGTGAGTATCACATTGACAAACAAGCGGACCAAGTGTAGGCATATGTGAAGCTTTTTGAGGTTACTTTCTGGATCTGTTCAGTAGAGAGTTCAGTTTGAGCCCTGCTCAGTCCAACGCCTATTTGGCTGACTTTCCTCCCCTTGAGGTAGTTGAGTGTGAGCATCCTAACCAATCTGCACATAAATGAATCTTGTTTTTTTTTTCTTTCTAATAAAAACGTGAATCCCCTTCAAAAGTTTTTGATAATGTTAATACTTTTTTGTTAAATAAAACTTTCTGGAGTATTTGGTAAAATGAAATTCAGATATTTTTCATGCTCAGCAGGGTACAATTTTTGTAACAAAAGATGTACTTTCTTTTCAACCAACCATCCTTGGCATTCTTCTCTGAAAATGGGCTTGTACCTTCTGAAGTATGATACGGATGTAATGTTTTCTTCTGGACATAATTAAAATCATTAAATGAGTTAGCAACAGAGTCTGACAAAAATGAACTTGACACATTGCCTATTTCTTGCTTTTCCAGGATTGCCTTCAACTGTTCTTGATATTTAATCTGCTCTTGTTGCATTCTTTCTAATAGTTGTTAAATAATTATCTTTACTTCTTCTATAGTGTATTATTTTTATGCAAGTAGTCCTGAACTAGGAAGAAAGTTGTTTTTCCTACTGGCAGTATGTCATATACACTTGGAATTTACAACTTCTGTGTTGCACTATGAATGTATATGAACTCTAAAAAAAAATTCTTTCCTGTGAATTTTTTATTTTCTTTGCCACTAATTTATGATAATCAAAGTAAATTTATTTTTGTGTGTGAGTTTGAATCCTCATTACTCCTGTTATTCATTCCATTGAATGAAGATAACACAATTATTAAATATAATATTGCTTGGTGTTGAGAGTCTTACTGAATTTGGTAGTAATGGTGTAAGACTTGCTCCTGGCTAGCTTAATATTTATCCAAGCCTCCTCATAAGGGTGGAGGTGTGGCATAAGGCTGGTTTTTAACTTAGAGCAATCCAAGTGCCTACCCTCAAGCAAAACATTCTCCAAAGATCCCCATATAAGTGAGATTGAGGTTTTGTTTATTTACCGTGATGAAACTCTCTGCCCTTTGCCATAGTCTTGTCTGGGTTTCTTTCTGCCTGAAGGTAGAGAGTTCGATAAAATCAAACCAGAAAGTGACTTGCTCAATATTTACCCAACCTTCCCAAGGCAAGATCTAGCACAAAGCCGGTTTTTAATGTGGGGCATTCTGTGTGTGTATGCTTAAGTAATGGTGGGATATCAGAAGTGGACCAAACCATATTATGTCACAGAAACATTTTATTAGAAATAAAGTTTGATGACCTTTTAATCAGTGAATCAACAGGAAACAAACTCATAACTAATATTAAAAATAGAACAGTTAGAGGTGATCGCCTTGTTTCTTGTTTAGGAAGGAGTTCCCGGTTCATCTCCCTTCTCCTTTGGTCTTAGTGTTAGTTCAGCTGGAAGATCTTTGCAGTTATGGTGTCAATGTCTCTTCATTCTAAGGGTACCAGGTTGGCAGTTTCCTGGTTGCTGCTTCAGACTGGTAGTTAGGAGCCTGAACTATTGCATAGTGTCTTGAGAGGCTGCTCTGATCAACAGTTGAATAAAATCAGGGTTCCTGTAGTGCTATATTGCGCATGGATGGACATTCCTGCATGAACCTCCAGTGGACAACCCCAAGGCCACATTATGTTGCAGGCTGCGCCAGTCTCCATCCTTCACATGCTGCAAACAGTGACCAACTGATTCTACTCTAGAACTCTCTAACTAAATCACTATGAAAACAAGCAAACAAAATAGCAAAACTAAACCAGCTAGTCAGAAAATGCTCAAACCTGTCTGCGTCTTGTTCACAAACATATGAGGTATCCGCACTAACTTTTACAGCGTAGAATCATTCCTTCAAACTAACTCACCTGATATCTTAGCCCTATGTGAAACTAACCTTGACCTTCTATCCCCTCTCCTGTGTTTTACATTCCTGGTTACCAATGTCCATATGCATGGGCTTGGTGCTTATGTCAGCAAACACCTCTCTCTAGCTAGGGTGATATCTCTTGAATCCCTGGATCATTCTTTCATGTGCTTCCGTCTCTCACTTCTAAGCTTGGTTAGCTATCTCTTCTTTCTCCTCATCTGACTGTTTGGTACTTGATAGCATCTCTAGCAATATCAACAAGGCAATTTCTTCTCATCCATCTGCCCAGATGTTTGTGTTTGGTGACTTTAACGCCCACCACACCAATTGACTGGAAAACTGTCACTGGCCTTGCTGGTGTCCACACCATGAATTTTTCAATCACCCAATCTCTTACACAAGTGGTGGACTTCCCCATGTGTTTCTCCGATAACCCTAATGGAAGGGACTCACTACTAGACCTCTGCTTCACTTCCATCCCAGACTTTTGCACTACCAGGCAGTTCTGCCCTCTCGGAAACTATGACCACATCGTAGTTTCCGTCAACATCTCATTCCACTCCCACTCTACCCAAGAAACCCAGACCAGCAGAATATCCTACTGCTGCCAAAGAGCAGACTGGAATTCATTCCGTGACTTCCTGTGTGATGTCCCTTGGAACAACGTTTTTAGTCTTCCCATCAAAGACCGTGCATCTGAGGTCTCCTCTTGGGTTAAGGCTGGCATCGATGCTTTCATCCCAGCCAGGAAATTCTAGCTTGAATCCCATTCGTCTCCCTGGTTCTTGCCCGCTTGCTTGGCTGCCATTGTCCACTGGAATCATTTCTTCTGGCTCTATTGAAGCTATGTGTCGGACCAAAACAGGCGCCTTTTCGCCTCAGCTCGTAATAAGTGTAAAAAGATACTTAATGAAGCTAAGATGTTTGCTGCCAGAATGAAGCAATGCATTGCATCCTGTAAGTTCAGTGCCAAAGACTACTGGTGACTCTGTAAAAGCGTGCTTAACAAGAGTAAAACCTCAATACCCACCCCAATCATGAATTTGAGGTCCTCACCTCCTCAGCGGACAAGGCTGAATGCTTTGCTCGCAGATTCTTGACCAATTTGAGACTGGATTCATCTGGAGTTTTACACCCGACTTCCCACCTAGAACTGAGGCTCAACTGAATGATGTCCACATTACACCCTCGCTGGTTTCTAACATAATCTCAAAACTTGACCCTCACAAAGTGAGCGGAGGGGATGGAATCCCAATCATAGTCTTGAAGAAATGTGCCCCTGAACTCTCCTGTCCTCTCTAAGCTCTACAACTTCTGCCTATTTGCTTCCTGCTTTCCTGCCTGTTGGAAGTCTTCCTCTGTAATTCCTATATTTAAGAATACTGGAAAACCCTCGGACCCTGCAAATTATTGTCCTATTTGCCTTCTCCCATCTTTGGCAAAGTGTTCGAAGCCATTATCAACACTGAGGTGGTTCAGCATCCCACAAACTCATCTCAAACAAACAGTATGGTTTCTGCTTCACCAGGTCTACTGCTCATATGCTAATGACCATCACTGAGTATATATACCAGGCTCTTGACAAGAATGGCGAAGCTCAAACCATTGCCTTGGATATCTCTAAAGTGTTCAACAGAGTCTGACATGCTGGCCTTCTATGCAAACTGTGGAGCTATGGTATAACTGGACATTTGTTTGAACTAATTCAATCATTCCTCTCTAACCACACTTTGAAGGTGGTATTAAAAGGACATGCCTCCCAAAACTACCCTACGAACGCGGGTGTCCCTCAAGGCTCTATCCTAGGTCCTACGCTCTTTCTGATTTACATTAATGATCTCCCCGATGCCATAAGATCCCAAGTAGGCATGTACACCTATGACACTACAGTTTACTCTTGCCTCAATCAAAAATCTGGTGTGGACAACAAAGCAAACCTTGCTGCCGAGCTTGAAAAGAACCTCCAATCCGTAGTGGACTGGGGTAAGAAATGGCTTGTAAATTTTAATGCTTCCAAAACGAAGCTGCGATTAATTAACCATCATAGACAATCACACATACCACCCATTAGCATGAAACAGGCTTGCCTCCCAGAGAGTAAAACACAATGTCTACTTGGCCTCACAATCTCAGTGGACCTCAAGTGGAATGACTATATTGAATCCATTGCTAAATCTGCTGCTATGAAAGTTGGTTCTCTGTGCAGGGCCCGGAAGTTTTTCCCGTCTGAATCTATCCTGCACATATATAAATCTACCATCCGACCATGTATTGAATATTGCTACCACATCTGGTTGGGTGCCCCTGCTATTCTCCTCAGGGTTCTTGATAGAATATGACAGAGAATCTGTAATGTGATCAATACCAACTTGGCAGACCGGCTGCAGTCACTCTCACAATGGCGTGACGTGGCTTCCCTGTGCCTCTTCTATAAATACTTTCATGGCTTCTGCTCCGATGAACATAGATCACTGGTGCCCCCTAGGTACGAATTTTCATGAGATTCTAGATTAGCAACTAGGTCTCACCCTTTTACAGTGAAACTGATAAAATGCAACTGCAATTTCTACTCCAACAGATTCTTTTCTCGCACTTCCTGCCTGTGGAATTCCCTTCCACATGGTTGCTTCCCTGACGGCTACAATCTCCAGGAGTTTAAATGTAAGGTCAATAGACACCTAACACACTAACTTGCATCAATTCCCTCAAACACTCTTCCCATCTACCCAACCCTCATCCTCGGTATCCTTACCCGTCTATCAATCTCCTTTTGATATTTTCTATATCTAACCACTCTTTCTCATCACTTTCCCCTATGTAACCTCCTGCACAATAGTGGCAGTGGAATGCCTTGCTTGGGGTGAATTGATTAAAAAAAATAATATATGTCATATAATGGAGAGAGGACTTATTAATATTGTAGATTTTAGCAACCTCAGTATAGTTTTGTTTTTGCTGTATTCTGTTGTTCTAAGGCACATGATCAGTAGTCAACTTCTGTGTGTCTCTTACTTTACTATACACTTTATTTCCCTTTTACTTATGTCATGGTACAATCCTATTTACCAGTCCACTACACTTCACTGAAATGAAGGTTCCCTTTGGTTATTCTTGAACTTTTTCTACAACCTCTTTCCTTTTCACCCCTTTGAGGCTAATATCCTATTCTTTTTAATGGAGATTTCGGTCTCATTTAATCTTCTGTGTCTGGGTCACTTCTGCTATCATCCATAGACTTGACTTCTATTGAATTATCCTTATCTGAAAAGCTCTTCCTTTCTTCACTATCAAGATCTTCTTCCATCACATCTTGAATCTCAACTGGTCAGAATGGACCACTAGACATTTTCCTTTCTTTTGTATAATGGCTTTGTTATGTCTTTTTTGCATCATGAAATTAGCTCTCTCAGGACTTGCTACTTTGTCCTTCTTATACCACAATTTTGTTTTATTAAGTCAAGACTATTTGTCTTTTCACTAAAAAGGGAGCCCTTTGACATATTCAAACTGACAGTATCATTATGCGTGTGCTTTGAGACTATTATTAAGTAAAACATTTCTGGAGCTTATGTGAAATTAGGGAATCCATTGTAAGGAAAGTCGTCCTCACATAAACAAGAACCAAAAATAAATCACAACTCTTGTTAAGCACATTTTGAACTAGAAGCAGGTTATTTATAAAAAAAATAATAGGACCTTGAATAAGTTCTCAGTGATTTTTCATGAAAAGTATTGTTTTAGTTATAAAAATTAGTAAGAAACATGTCATTGAAAGTACTGTCCATTGATAGACACTACTTTTCCGCCATCTTTCTGGCAGCATTTAAATTCCATGTCAGAAAAACAACACCTCTTTTGAGGTAACCACAAGTCAACCCATTTTTTAGCATCTTCATAAGAATGAAAGTGCCTCTCAGCCAGGCCATGTGCCATTGATTGAAACAAGTGATAAGATGGGGGAATGATTGGTGAATATGATGGGTGGGTTGGTTGGTTGGTTCATTTAACCAGCTTATCAACCTTCATTAGATCATTTAATGCTGAAAATCATTTTGATTTGTTTTATTTAGTTTATTTGTTTTATTGTTTTAGTTTGTTTATATTATTCTTTTCAAAAAAGAATTTTGTTGGTAACGTTTTGCATTCAAAAAAGAATTTTGTTGGTAACGTTTTGCATTCAAAAAAGAATTTTGTTGGTAACGTTTTGCATTCAAAAAAGAATTTTGTTGGTAACGTTTTGCATTCAAAAAAGAATTTTGTTGGTAACGTTTTGCATTCAAAAAAGAATTTTGTTGGTAACGTTTTGCATTCTTTTGTTGGTAACGTTTTCATTCAAAAAAGAATTTTGTTGGTAACGTTTTGCATTCAAAAAAGAATTTTGTTGGTAACGTTTTGCATTCAAAAAATTTTGTTGGAACGTTTTGCATTCAAAAAAGAATTTTGTTGGTAACGTTTTATTTTCAAAAAATTTTGTTGGTAACGTTTTGCATTCAAAAAAGAATTTTGTTGGTTACGTTTTGCATTCAAAAAAGAATTTTGTTGGTTACGTTTTGCATTCAAAAAAGAATTTTGTTGGTTACGTTTTGCATTCAAAAAAGAATTTTGTTGGTTACGTTTTGCATTCAAAAAAGAATTTTGTTGGTTACGTTTTGCATTCAAAAAAGAATTTTGTTGGTTACGTTTTGCATTCAAAAAAGAATTTTGTTGGTTAGTTTTGCATTCAAAAAAGAATTTTGTTGGTTACGTTTTGCATTCAAAAAAGAATTTTGTTGGTTACGTTTTGCATTCAAAAAAGAATTTTGTTGGTTACGTTTTGATTTTCAAAAAAGAATTTTGTTGGTTACGTTTTGATTCAAAAAAGAATTTTGTTGGTTACGTTTTGCATTCAAAAAAGAATTTTGTTGGTTACGTTTTCATTCAAAAAAGTTTTGTTGGTTACGTTTTGCATTCAAAAAAGAATTTTGTTGGTTACGTTTTGCATTCAAAAAAGAATTTTGTTGGTTACGTTTTGCATTCAAAAAAGTTTTGTTGAATATTTTATAGCATTTTGACCCCAGTTTGGGGTCAACTATTTACCCATAGCTGGGAACCTAACAGGTGCTACCACTCTGGGTCAGGGTGGACCTGGGAACAGCATCAATTAAGAGGTGATTCCATGCTTCTTACAACCTCCCAATCAGAGACCTTTCTGCTGGATGCAGTTTACAGTCATACCCAGGAACGATGGTGGGTGGGGTAGGACTTCCTGTTTAAGCATTTTTAAGTAGGTTTTCACACGTTTTGCCACATGTAGCCTAGCGTTGTCAGGTGACAAAATCACTTTGCCGTGTCTCTGCTTGTATAGTGGCCATTTTTTTCTTCAGTGTGTCAATTGTAGTTGATAGCAATCTCCTGTGATGGTTTTGGTCAGTTTGTGCAGATCATAAACCACACCCAGATGTTACCACCAAATGAAGAGCAGAAGCTTTGAAATATGGATATTCAGCTTTGCTGCTGATGTTGATGCATGGCTGGGCTTACCCCATAATCACCTACACTTAGGGTTATTGTAGTGTATCCACTTTTCGTCACTGGTCATGATACGATTCAAAAACCTTTTCTGTCATTGAAGCAGCTGGTCACACATGACAAAATGCCATTTGACATCTCTCAGCTTTAATTCGTACAGCACCCAATGTCCTTGCTTTGAATCATTTCTAATGCTTGCAAAGTCATTTCAAAATTGTTGTGTGATCAATTCCTAATGGTTCTGCATATTCAGCTTGCACTGGATAAAAATCTTCATGAAGTAATGCTTCCAATTCATAGTCTTCAAACGTTTTTAGTGTACCAGATTGTACTTTATTTTTTAACATCAAAATTATTATTGTTGAAGCATCTAAACCAATCTCTGCATGTTGTGTCCAACAGAGTATGGTCACCATAAGTCTCAACAAGAATTCAATGAGCTTCAGGTTCAGATTTCTTTCGAATAAAATAGTACAGCAAAATTCCTGACAAATACACTTTCTTTGGCATGAAATCTAAGATGTTTAACACTGAAAAACAAAGTTTTTTTTTGTTTTTTTTACACCCCAGCCAAATGACATACACTGAATTTTAAGCTTGTTTGTAGTACTTCTTTATAGATGTGATACCATCTGAAACTACACACAGTAAGTTCTGAGAACACCATCTGTTGGAAAACAGTGTACTTATTCAAAGTCCTAATATATTAACAGTATAATCTCATCTATGGGTTTATCATTTTTTTTATGGTTATTACAAAAAAACAACTTTTCCCTTTACAAGTTTTGTATTAATATTAAATCACAACATAGTTTAGCAATGGAAATAAAGAACTAGAAAAGAAAGCTAATTCACAAATCATTTGTGCAACCGGGGCTTAGTGAGTTTATAAATTGAAATAAGGTAGGCATTTTGTTTGGTTTTGTTGAATATAATATAGAGAAATGAACTGACAAAGGAAAAAAGAAAAGGAATTAATCTAAAAAAAAAAAAACAAAAAAAAAACAAACTAAACTTACCTTGAAAAAATCATAAATAATTGGGCCCGTGTCAGTCCTGATTAAACGTCTGAAAATGTACAAATATTATTGATCAAGAACATAAAAAGATAGGTAAACAAAAAAAAATGCAGTAAATAAAAATGCCCCCCCCCCCAAAAAAAAACAACAACAAACAAACTAAAAATAGGCAGAAATATAAATATATATATATATATATATATATATATATATATATATGGCTGAGTGGTTAGTACATTCTCTTTCTGGTTATAAGACCTGGGTTCAAATCTCATCATATTCAATTTGTCAATAAGGTTACTTCTTGATGTTATCAACCTGGGGAGACAATCTAAGCATTCAACATCTTTTGGAAGTGCCTGAAAACCATACCACAGGTGAATGAAATTGGGTAGATCAGACTCTCTGAGAGCCATTGATGGTTGAGCTAGCATGAAGTCACGAATGATCATGGCTAAGGTTTTGAGTGTACCAGCCTTGTTCAGTGTTCATTATACCAGATAATGTGCTCTCAGAAAATGTACTAAGGTCCACTCAGTATAGTTGCAGTATAAACCACAGGTGGGCTCTGTGAGCATTGAACAAACACAAAAGTGCTTGAGCAGGCATCTGCAATAGGGATTGGCTAACCTCCCAAGCAGTCAGGTATACGCAGATACGAGCAACCAGCCATTGCTATATTAGGAAATACAATAACAAAGTGGAAAGAAATTTGGTATGACATTTTTCATCCTTTAAGACTTCATTGGACTGAAGTCATGTTTATATTGGTTGTACATGAAGGAGAAGGGAATGCTGAAATTTTATGCCTTTAAATTTTTTTTGAGTCTGATGAAGTGCTAATGAATGAAATGCATCAAAAGAAAAAAAATTTCACTGTCAATTTTAAAAACATTTCTGCAAACACTACATAAAAATTTAAACAAAGCAAAGAGTATTGGCTTGTTGTGTGATGTCTGTTCTTCAATCTGGCATCAAATGCTGGACAATCTCAAAGATGAAGGAAAGACTTGAAGCATCTGAAATGTGGTTCTACAGAAGGATGCTGAGGATACCATGGACTAAACATGTGGGCAACGACAAGGTTTTGGAGAGGATGAAAATGAAAAGGAAACTGATACTTGACATCAAGAAAAGACAGCTGAAGTTTCTGGGACACATAATGAGGAAAGAGGGTTTGAAGAATCTGATACCCACTGGTCAGATAGAGGGAAAGAGAGGCAGGGGAAAGTAATGCATGACATACTTGATGAGCTTGAGCAAATGAATGGAAGAACAGGGGTTGGGAGAGGTAACAAGAGAAAGGGTGTTAAGAGCTACAAGGGATAGGGAAAAGTGGAAGGCCATGGTCACCTATGTCCTGAAGGGACAGGGCAAGTACCAGAAGAAGTAAAATGAAAGGAGAAATAAGAGAAAGAGAATCGGATACACAAGAAGGCACATCAACCTCCATGGGTTATTTAATGGCAAAATCTATTTTGGGGTTTGTTTTTTGTGATTGTGGTTTTTTTTCTTGTGATTGTGGGTTTTTTTTTTCTTGTGATTGTGGGGGGGGGGGGGGTTCTTGTGATTGTGGGGTTTTTTTTTTCTTGTGATTGTGGGGGTTTTTTTTTTCTTGTGATTGTGGGGGGTTTTTTTTTCTTGTGATTGTGGGGGGTTTTTTTTCTTGTGATTGTGGGGGGTTTTTTTTTCTTGTGATTGTGGGGGGTTTTTTTTTCTTGTGATTGTGGGGGTTTTTTTTTCTTGTGATTGTGGGGGTTTTTTTTTCTTGTGATTGTGGGGGGTTTTTTTTTCTTGTGATTGTGGGGGGGTTTTTTTCTTGTGATTGTGGGGGGGTTTTCTTGTGATTGTGGGGGGGGTTTTCTTGTGATTGTGGGGGGGGGTTTCTTGTGATTGTGGGGGGGTTTTCTTGTGATTGTGGGGGTTTTTTTTTTCTTGTGATTGTGGGGGGGTTTTTTTTCTTGTGATTGTGGGGGGTTTTTTTTCTTGTGATTGTGGGGGTTTTTTTTTCTTGTGATTGTGGGGGTTTTTTTTTCTTGTGATTGTGGGGGTTTTTTTTTCTTGTGATTGTGGGGTTTTTTTTTTCTTGTGATTGTGGGGTTTTTTTTTTCTTGTGATTGTGGGGTTTTTTTTTTCTTGTGATTGTGGGGTTTTTTTTTTCTTGTGATTGTGGGGTTTTTTTTTTCTTGTGATTGTGGGGTTTTTTTTTTCTTGTGATTGTGGGGTTTTTTTTTTTCGTGTGATTGTGGGGTTTTTTTTTTCTTGTGATTGTGGGGTTTTTTTTTTCTTGTGATTGTGGGGTTTTTTTTTCTTGTGATTGTGGGGTTTTTTTTTTCTTGTGATTGTGGGGTTTTTTTTTTCTTGTGATTGTATTTTTATGACACTAGTCTTACTAATTAACCCATAGATGGGAGAAGAGGTGAATTTATACCTTTCCCAAGGGTATTTGCATATAAGTGAATACAACCAAACCAACTGGGATTAGAACTCAGCTTTCTGATTAAGAAGTCTGAGCCATTATTCATTAACACCTCTTACACATCCAAGCTTACACTACCTGGTATTCCTAAGTGGTCATCCATCTAAGTACTGACTAGGTTCAATGTTGCTTAACTTTGGTGATTGTATGAGAACTGGTGCTTTAATGCGATATATGAGAAGGAGTGTAAATGAGGAGCTATAGAAAACATGAGATAAAAATGTGGGTATTTGGAATTAGTTAGCAATAAACTCAAACCAGAAGAAAACTATTACAACAGAACCTGGCCTATAAGTAAATCTAAATCTAAACTTGTGATTGTGTTTTTATGACACTAGTCTTACTAATTAACCCATAGATGGGAGATACATGGAACTT